>OU342744.1:422650119-423248776 GCA_910589775.1 Avena eriantha
AATTGTTGGCTCGGGCGGCGTCTGGTTCCATTGGCAGCCTGGTCGCACTGGATGTACGAGTGCAGCAGGAAGAACGATCCTTCTCGGACCAGCAAGGAGTCGTGAGACGCTGAAGATTACAAGGCCGCCTTGAAGAAGATTACTGACACGGAATTTAAAACCACGTCGGTAGGGCTCACCCCGTACGTGCCTGTGAAGAATGAAGCTCCCACAGTAAGTTTTCTTTCTCCGAATTTATCTTCAGTCATGATTCCTGTAGCACAATTTGCAACCGCATCATCTGATACTTATTCCTGGCCACTCTCAGTTGTTCCAGGTTCTCGAGGGTTGGCTCCCCCCACTCGACGAAGAGGTCCCCCAGGAGCTCGAAGAGGGCGCCGAAGGAGAATTCTCTGAGGACGAAGAGGAAGAGAGGGAGGTTCCTCCCCTAGCACCCGTGGCTCGCAAGACTTGCATGCAGAAGCAGCGCGAGTTTGAGGCAAGTCGTAGTCTTGAAGAGCGCAAATAAGACAATGAGATATTGCAAGAGCATAGTTCTTGGCGAACGGCCACGCCGGCGAAGCCCGCGCGTAAACCGAAGTCACCCTCGAAGAAGCCGGCTTCGAAGCCGGCGTCACCGTCCAGATCGGCAGTGGTGTTCGAGTCGGATGATGAATCTGACGACGACGTGACCAAAACTTCACGCAAGATCCCGGAGAGTGTGACTCCGATGACGGGTTCGGAGGCAGAAGACACCGAAGCGGCAGTGGAAGTTCCACTCGTGGTGATCGCGTCCACACCTTCGATGGCGTCAGAGTAGAAGGCAACTGAAATTGCGCCGTCGAAGTCGCCGCAACCCTCGAGAACGGCCATGTCTTTTGAGCCGGAGTTTCCAGCGACCGCGGCTTCATCATCAAACAAGCCCGCGGTGTCGTGGGCTTCGGATGTCTTCGATAAAGGCCTCACGCACAAGCTAGGCCCAGAGCTAGATAAGCCCGCCCACACCAGCACGGGGTTACGTGTTCTTCCGGTCGACAAGTAAGTCTCGAGTTTTCCTTTCAAATTCTTGATTGATTTTTTGTATGATTTCTTTGCTGACTTTGGAGGTTTTGCAGGTCTGGCGCTAAGAAGATAGGTCGCCCCTTAGTGGCTAAAATTCTGCCGACCGTCACCACAGGGGAAGGCGATCCCCCCAGGAAGAGGAAGCCTGCTGCGGAAGTTGCGCCTGCTGAGGACGCGAAGAGGCAGAAGGGTGACCCCAACGAGGCTGCAGGGAAAGGCAGCACTAAGGGGAGTGACCCTACCACTGGCGGCGAGGAGGTGGCGGCCACTCGATTGGAGCCAGCTGAGGGGGTTCCAACGACAGTACCACCGGCTCCAACAACTAGTGCCCCCGCGAGTGCGTCCATGTCGTTCCCACGCTTCATGGCGAGGGGTTTTCCGATCATGGCGGAAAACCAATCTCCACAGATGCCAGAGATCGTCGATGAGGGCGTTGGACCTCGTCGCGGGCGTACCTCCTTTGTGGTCCCTTTGACGGACGCCAGTGGACTTCACAGTATGCTTGGTGCCGCCATTCAGGTACATCTAGTCCCTGAGTATCTAGTCGCTGAATTTTAGCGGCTAGGCACTGAGTTTCTTGTAGTCGCTAGTCCCTGAGTGTCTAGTCGCTGAATTTTAGCAGCTAGACACTGAATTTCTTCTAGTCGCCACTCCCCGTGTGTCTAGTCGCTAAATTTCAGCGGCTAGGCACTGAATTTTTGTTTTCCAGTTGCTAATTGTTCATGCTGCTTGCAGGGGTTGCAGAGGGAATCGGCGGATCGGCAGGCCGCAAAGGAGCGTCTGGAGCATGATCTGCCCATGGAGTAGGAAGCTAACCGGCGACTCTAGGAGACTGTCGGTGAGTACTTGTTTTATTTGGCGACTGCGAGCTGCTGGTGTCTATGGAATGCTGACAATTTTTCCTATTCCGTTCATATGGTCTTTCGTCTGCCATTACCAAAGCCCGAGAAGGGTATCTATCGGTTGCCGAGCTGGACGTGGCGAATGGGCGTATCGATTCGCTGGTGAAGGAATTGGAGGAGGCAAAAGTGCCCTTGATCTTTTTTGAGGATAGGGCGAAGGCCGCAGTTGCTGCGGCTGATGAGGAGCGGAAGGCTGCGGACTCAATCATCCTTTGGATGTAGAGCGATCTTGCTGCCTTGGAGAAGGACGTCACCGAGAACTGCCGGAAGCTCCTTGGTTAGTCACTACTCTTCTCTTTTATATGTGCGGTGAGTCCCCGAGTGGGGGAATCCGTAGTGGCACTGACATCTGATGTTGCATTTGTGATAGGGCAAAGCGATCCGGTGGTGCAGACCTTCAACGCCTCACAGTGTGTGACCACGGTGGTGAACGCGGCCACCGCCTCGGTGTTGTGCGTCCAGGCGGTTCTTCAAGGAATGTCCCCCACCGAGGTTATACCTGGGGGAATGACTGAAGTATGGCGCTATCTAGAGGAGGTACCCAGCGTCGTAGAATGGATGGCGTGTTCGTCTTTCAGGCACGAGGCCACCACGGTGTTGATCCTGGGGCTCGCACATTTTCCCGACGACTTCGATCTTGACGACGTCACCAGCGGCTACCCTTCGACGACTGGCAGGGTGGAGATGTCGGAGGTGTTGAGGCTGACCGCCAAGGCTGCCCCCTTCGTTGATTGGGTGCTGGTGATGGGGGACTTGCTGTCGTACCAGGAGACGGTGGTGGCGTCGAGCGACCCCGAGCCGGAGCATCGCGACCTGAAGTCAGAGCAACCCTTCCAGTCGGCGTTGTGGACCTACCCGACGAACCCATGGCAGCCATTCGTCCGTGTCAAGGGTGGTGGTGGCGCTTCTTCATCGGGTCCTGCGAAATAGATAGCTGCCCTAGGGAATTTGTAAGATATGCCAAGTGGCGACTTTTGTAATATGAACAATATTTGTGTATGGAAGTAAGAGGAGTCAATCGACTCGCAATGCAAGGTTAATTATGTGGTGTGTTTAACTTTTGTTTGAGCGAGTCCCCGAGCGCGTCCGCCCGTTAGTGGGGTATAACTCGTTTGTGTACCTATCTGTTTTCTTTGAATTTTTGTGTTGGTTGTCCCTCGCGACTCCGAAGGGGCGAGTCCCCGAGCCCGAGTAGAGTTGTTTTAGGCGAGTCCCCGAGCTTGGTATTCTGCCATTTTGGGCGTGTGCCTATTGTAAGGTATTGGTGTGTTGTTTGTAACGCGTCTCTTCCCCTAGCTTGGAGAGCTAGTCGCATGGCGAGTCCAAAGCAACTCTCTTACTTGGTGTGTTCCCGAGCCACGTGAGGGTTTCTTTTTGCGAATTCCTCATGCGTGGTACTTAACCGTTCAAGTCGCTTTGAGCAAGGATGGGGAGGACAGGTCGTTGTTGCAAGCGTTTGCCGGTCGTCTTGGCCCGGTGGGCCAGTCAAGCAGGGCGACTCCGATGGTGGCTCTGGGTTGGCGTGTTCGTGGACGATACAAAGCCCGAATATTTTTGGTGCCATTGGGTCGCACTACTTAGCCGTGCCGGTCACTCGACCAAGGGTTGACTTCCGTAGGTAGCATATTGTTGAATGTACGAGTACGAGTGGCACAAGAGTATGGCGAGTATACCGGCTGAGTACAAGTTTGAGTTCTATATATAGAACTTTCGGAGGAGGTTTACATTCCATGGCCTCCTGACCTCGAGCTAACCAATGCCTCGTATGTCGATGAGGTAGTAGGCGTTGTTACCGAGGACGCGCCCTATGGCGAATGGCCCCTCCCATGGGGGGAGAGTTTGTGCATGCCCTTCTTGTCTTGGGCCAATCGTAGGACCAAGTCGCCCTCATGGAAGGTGTGGGTCCAGACTCGGCGGCTGTGGTAGTGGCGGAGTCCCTTCTGGTAGATGGCGGTGCGGGAGCGAGCCAAGTCGCGTGCCTCGTCGAGCTGGTTGATGTTGTCTTGGCGGGCGATGTCGTTTGTTGCCTCGATGTAGTTGGTGACTCGAGGTGAGTCATGATCTAGGTCGGTTGGCCTGACGGCTTCGGTGCTGTATACCATAAAGAAGGGCGTGAACCCTGTGGAGCGGTTGACGGAGGTGCGGATCCTCCATATTACGGAGGGGAGCTCTTCGACCCAGCATCCTGGGGTTCACTCGAGGGGCACTTGGAGTCGTGGCTTGAGCCTGTGGAGGACGCTCTGATTGGCGCGTTCGACTCTGGGTGGGTGACTTAGGCGAGATCGAGTCGTATGATATGCTCTTCGCAGAATTCTGCCATGGCGCCCTTGGCGAAGTTGGTGTCGTTGTCTGTTATGATGTTGTGCGGGTAGCCGTACCGGTAGATGAGCTCACGGAGGAACTTGGTCGCCATCTTGCCGTCACACTTTTTGATCGGCTTGGCTTCGACCCATTTGGTGAATTTGTCGACTGCGACCAGGAGGTGGGTGAAGCCGGATGGGTCCTTCTTGAATGGGCTGACCATGTCCATGCCCCATACGGCGAATGGCCAGGTGATGGGGATGGCCTTGAGTGCCGAACCAGGGAGATGCGTCTGGTTGGCGTACTCCTGGCACCAGACGCATCATTGGACGATGCCAGTGGCTTCGGCGTGTGCCGTGAGCCAGTAGAAACCATGCCGCATGGCCTTGGCGACCAGCGACTTGGCGCTGGCGTGATGGCCGTAGTCTCCATCGTGGATGTCCTGGAGTATCTAGCATCCTTCTTCTGGCTATACGCAGCACTGGAACACGCCTGTCACGTTGTGTTTGTGGAGCTCGCCGTTCATGATGACGAAGGACTTGCATCGGCCACGATCATTCGCGCTTTTGTCTCGTTTCTTAGGAGGATCTTGTGCTCGAGGAAGGCGAGGTATGGTGCCGTCCAGTCGGTGGGCTACGTGATCATGGCAACTAGGGCCGGATCGGGTTGTAGTGGTATCCCAACGTCGATCTCCTTCGGCGGGGAGACTGAAGGCTTGTGGATGATGTCGAGGAAGACGCCTGCGGGTGGCGTTTACCGAGCCAACCCGACGCGGGAGAGGGCGTCTGCCTCCTCGTTCTTTCGCCTATCGATCCACTCGACTGAGTAACCGTCGAAGTGTCCTCCTAGCTGGTCTACCGCTTGGTGGTATGCTATCATTGTCGGGGAGACGGCGTCGCAGGTCCTGGCGACTTGGCCGGCGACTAGGTCAGAGTCATCGTAGCACCATAGGCGGTTGATGTTCATCTCCTTGGCGGCCCGCATGCTGTGAAGGAGGGCCTCGTACTCTGCCATGTTGTTGGTGCAGGGCTTGAAGTTGAGGTGGAGCACATAGCGGAGCTTGTCTCCCTTGGGGAGGTCAGTATTGTCGTTGTATTGGGAATGACAGTACCTAAGCAGGTTAGATAGAGGTGTGGGGACTAGCAGGGAAGCTCTCGACAGCGTCCGCAAGCAGGATTGGGTATGAGCAGGTGTAGCGAGACACGAGAAGTACCCAGGTTCGGAGCCCTCGTGGATAGGTAAAGCTCCTACTCCTGCCGATCTGACTATGAGTGGTATACGGGCTACAATTGCTCCTTTAGCTGTATTCTCTAGCTACTACCTTAAACGCTCTCAGACCAACCCCCTCTACTAGAACCTTGCCTCTCCTTATATAGGCAGAGAGGCAACGGTCTCACTGGCTAGTCCGGCTGGCGGGCCCCACAGGCGGGTCCCAGCCAGCTGGTTATCTACAGTACTCGGTACACTTACATCCCATCTGAGTACAAGCAGTATGGTCAGCATGGGTACAGTGAACACCGTGCGAGCATGTCGTCAGCGTCTGGCCACTGTTCCCGCGTCACCTCGCAAATTCTTTGGTATGGTTGGGTAGTTGCGAGTCTTGTCATCGTACCAGGGCATACTGTGCACTGTGCAGCACGTCGCTTTGTCCTCCTGATTGTGTCTGGCTACGCTAATGTAGCCGGTCCCGTGCCTTGCTGCTCCTCATGGTTCCGGCTACCGTGAGGTAGCCGGCTTGACCTGCTCTTGTTCGGCTACGCTCAGCCAGCTGGACGCGATCCGGCTGCCGTGATTCTTGTCTGGTTGGGGTATCCGGAGGTCATCCCCCCGACACTAGGCCCCGAGCGCGTGTAGATTTCTCCCTCAGGTGAAATGTGCGCGCAGTCCTCTCCAGCTTTGAATTTTGTGGCCGGCTATGCCTGGCGGTTGCACTACCTGTGATGTTAGTGCTGACGCCGGCCACGCGCCCACGCGCCATCATTACACTGCGGCGGGCAGCTGTAACATCCCAAAACTTCAATCCAAGCTTATCAAGATCAAATCAATCAAAAATGGGGTTAACAAAAACTTTTCCAAATTTAAAATGAAAGCATTCATACATGTGTGCATTTAAAATAGGAGTTGTTTGAAATGCCATGATTGAGTGATCCAATGCTTGTAAAATGTTTCTTAGGTGAATTAAACATCATGTACATCATTCCCAAACTTTTCCTAAAGAAAATCAAATCAAAAAGAATTAAAAAGGAGGAATGGTCATTTTGGGAAATTTCACTCTCATGCCTACTTTGGCTATTCCTAGCACTCATTTCTTAATAGAAACTATTCTTGATCTTTGCATCCCTTGCTAGTACACATAATGAGGTACCAAGGCCCACCTTTAGATCTGCTAAAAACATTCTGTTACTTATTTTAAATTGCATTTAAAAATTGAATCTAATGCATATGCATAGATCACCCCTATTTCAAAACCCATATTTTTGAGCTCCACTTTCAAAACCCTTGCAACCAGAGACTACCTAGCACTAGTGGAGATTACTCAAAAATTTTGAAACCAAAATTCAAAACTTTCTTTCATGCGGCCATTTAATTCAAACAGTTGGCAGGTAGGTTTAAACCTAAATCATAGCTCACTGTTTTGAACAGGGGTTTGCCCCCATTTGATCACCATTTATCTCCTCTGTCCCCTCCTAGTCTAACCAGGCCCTTAACACCCTTCTCCCTTGTCCCTAGCCCCCAGGCCATGCCATGTCGAGCCATGCCTCACCAGCCAAACCTTGCCTCGCTGCAGCAGACCACTCCCTCTTCCCTTGCCATGTCTAGGAGGTAGCCAAGAGCTCACCGCCAACCCCTGTCCCTTGCCTGAGCCCAGGAGTGCAGTGGACCACCGAGGACAAACCGCGCCCAGTGCCACCGCACCATGCCAGTGCCGCCCGCAGAGCACGCTCGCGCCACCTCGCCCAGACCACGTGCCACTGCCCCTACGGCTGTATTCAATGCCTAGAGCACCACCAGGGAACCACACGTCGATCGCCACCTGCAGCCATGCCTCTACCCCGGCGTAGCCATGTCGCCACCGTCGCCTGCCCATCCCGCTCGGTCTCACCGTCGGGCCTATAAAAGGAGCCCTCCCCAGCCTCTCTTCTCCACACCATTCCACTCCAATCACCTCTCTGAACCTCACCCACATCTAGCCGGAGCAAGGCGATCTCTGCCTCGCCGGAATTGGAGCTGGAGCAGCCGCGGCAGGAGGAGAAGGCCGCCGTTGATTGCGACCACCCCAAGCTCCACCGCAACCGCGCCTCGCCTCGCCGTCGTCTTCCACTTCGTTTGCCCGCCTCGCCGACCCTGCTGGAGCCCTGGTACATCCCCAGTAGACCCCCACCGAGCCGCTAGGGTTCGAGCTCGCCGGTGACCTGTTCGTCGTCGACGCCGACCCTCGGCCGTAGATCTGCCTTCTAATCCTACGGCCCACAGCGTGCGTACCGTTTCGCGTGTTAAGTGCCGCTGACAAGCGGGACCCCCTATCAGCTGAGCCCCGCGCCGCGAAGCGCCCCTGAGCTGGCCCAAGTCGTTTCCCGCGCCAGCCCACACATTCAAATCTGGATTTTTCTTTTCAGTTAAATCTAGTTTCTGTCCACTATTTTAAAATTCAATTCTGGGAGTTTTACAAATCCAAATAGCATGAAACTATTTTTTCCTGAAAGGTAGTAAGATGATCTATCCAAACCCGTTGGATTTAATTCAATTAGAGTTATAGATCTCTCCTAATAAAAATAAGAAGACAGAAGCATTTACAACTTGCAACATTTTTATAAAATCAACCAAGTTAGCTTTTGAGTTGATTCCAACTCTCAAAAATCACATTTCATTATATCTATCTAAATATGTAATAATATTAATGTTTACATGCAGTGACTTTGGACTAGTACCAAAATAATGTTATATAGGCATTTCTAGTCACTTTAAATCATTAAATAATGAACTTAAACCAAAGTAATGTTGATCCAACCTTTAAATCTCATTACCACATGTTATAATATGTGGTGAGGACATGTGTCCACATGATCCCATATTTTTGTGGTGAATATTAAATTTTAGTTAAGTTTTCAATGAGTAGAAATTACTTTTCTAAAATAAAAGGGATGAAACTATGGAATTAAACTTGTGATGTTTGTGATGATAATAGATCATCAAATGTGTGTCTTAGAATGCTACTTAGCTGAGTTAAGTATTGTTTGGTGATTGTGCACTCCGTATGTATTTATAGACGATAGTACCGACCAAGCTTTCGAGGAGGAGGAGGAGTTCTACCAAGAAGAAGAAGAAGAAGAAAACTTCAACCACTGCACCAACCAAGGCAAGCTACTATTAGCAAGCTAGCACTTTTAAGTGCAAGCCACCATTAACAGTGCAAGCTAACACTTGCAAGTTTAGTGCTTAGCAAATTAGAATCAAACTAGATGGTTTAGCAAAGATGCCTTAAGCATGCTTTGATCACACTCCCTTTTAACTATTAGTACCCCAAGTCTTAGTTACAAGTTTTACCCCTCTTAGGTTATACAAAGTTCTTTACTTAGTTTGAAGGTAGCATAAAAAGTATAAAACTTGACCTATTTAGAACCCTTTAGATGTCATTCTATGGCATGAGATTGAACCCATCTTTTCCACCTTAGTGAACACTCTTAACTTAGTAGTTTAGAGTAGAATCAAAAACTTGAGTCACTTTAGATGGGAACACTTGGTGAAAATGAATTATGAAAACCTTGGAATGATGAGTCATTCTATTGAGATGTTTTGACATGTGTTGAGAAACACAAAGGATTGATGTTGATGAAAATGTTGAGGCCTGAGCCTTAACTCTTTTATAAAACTGATGGTTGGATTCGGATGCGATACCATTCCAAATTTACCGTACAACCACATTACCTGAATTGGGTAAGGCTTAGCTGGAAATTTATATGCATTAGTATTAATTCCCTCACGGGAGAGGTCTGAGCTGAGGCTACCTCTCAATGTAGACACCTATGCAGTGCCCAAGATGACTGATGGTCATGGTTGGGAGGCCATGCTCATAGGACAGGTGCTTATACTAGGGTGTGTAAAGGGAAGGTTATGTTTGATTATCTGCATACTAAGTATGATGATTCAGGGTTATCCCTGACAGATGTATCGAATCTTGTGGTGAAAGTGTACAACCTCTGCACAGTGTCAAACTATTCGAATAGCCGCGTCCGCGGTTATGGACAGTTGGAATGGCCATACTGTTTCGTTGTCAGATGCTTTCTAAATACTTTGAAAAGAATGATGAATCTTGACTTGCCACAACAGAGTTGTGTGTATGACAATAGTTTTTCCCAACTTAAGTGATTCTAGAGTTTTCCTTTATCTTTTTTTGCTTCAGAACTCAGCTTAGGTTTCAAACTTAACTTTATAGTTAAACTTAGAGTTAGCACTTTAACTCAGAAGTTTATACTTGTTAGTGGTAGTTTGCGAGTACTTAAAGAGTACTCATGGCTTTTGTCCCTGGCTATTATCATGGCCAGACTATGAAGGAGACTATCAAGATGATGGCCAACAGGACGGCTATGATAACTAGGACTATCTGCCTTCGTCAGCATTGCCTGTGCCCCTGAAGATGGACCCCACCGCTACTATATCTTTTATTTTTCCGCTGCTTGTTGTATTAAGACTGGATCATGAGATCCTTATTTGTGTAAGACCTTAAGTATGGTTTGTAATGGATGACGTACTGTGATATCCAATCCGCTATGTCTCGCAAAAATGGTAATCCTGGGATTGCGAGGTATGGCATAACGGGCATCTGGAATTAAAAATCCGGGTGTTGACAAGTTGGTATCATAGCCATCCTGACCATAGGAGACCCTTGTTAGAATGGACGTCAAACAAAAACTTAGTTTCCAAACCAAAGTGAGTATTTATGAAAAAAATATCTCCTCTCTTACCCTTGTGGATTCTTTCTCAAAAATTCATGTTCCTCAAAATTCTTCCACTACTACTTAAAATTTGACACACTTGATCACTTCACTAACTTCCTCATCCTTAATTCTTGTAGATGGAGACTCAGTTAAGCCAAGTTTTACCAGTTGGGAAACGGAGGTCAGCTGATCTTCGAGAGGGATCTAGATTCACTGTCAGAGTTACTGGGACGCCCGCACCCGAAGTTTCTTGGAGCTCAACTTCCAGGACCCCCAGGAGGAGACCTACAGTGGCTAGTCACCGTAGATCTTAGAGGAAGCATTGAAGCACCAACTTCTGGGAGAATTCAGTTCTCCGTGAGAGAGAACAACTGGCTAGATGGATTAGCTAGGGCAATGCATGAAGCTCTCGCACGTCTATGTGCCCTCAGCGTCAACAAGACCCAAGGAACCCGTTTTGGCCACTATGCAAGACGTGATTTCATGGGAATGCCAATGGAGATGCCGGGCCACCCCGAGTTGAGGCGTCAAGTGGAGAACCTTGACTTCTTGCTTCACGACAGATAGCAGGAACTAGACAATGCCAGAGAGTTAGCCAACCATAACCGTGCCATTGCCGACCAGAAGGCCCAGACTTTCGCACTGCTTGTCCAAGACCGTCAGTATCTTCGACGCCAGCGTCCCAAGAAGGATAGCACCATCGCCCGTCTTCGCAAGAACGTGGCCGACCTTGAGAAGACCGTCAAGGAGCAGGAAGCTCAGCTTGCAGCAAAGGAAGAAGAAGGTGAGGGTGAAGACATCCAGGGAAACATGGACTCTTACCTCAGCAACGATGATGATTTTCTAGCGGAGGATGTCGTAGACTTCTACACTGATGATGAGGACTCCAACTTCATCGACGATGAGTAGATGCACTAGAGCACTGTCATAGCATGAGATGTATCGATCTCACTGTATCTTAGTTTGCAGAATGGTTCTTCAAACCATCTGTTTTCCCTTTGATTGTTGTGGTGCGCGTTGTATCGTGTGCTTGCTTGCATGAATGAAAGTGAAGTTAGTTGAAAAACCTGAGTCTAACTCAAAGTTTTAGCTTTGAAAACCCAAAACCCTGAACCTTAGAATTTCCCTCTTACCCCTATATCTCAATCTTCAGATGACTCGTGGAAACCAAGGAGGGAGCAGCTCGTCACAATACCCAATGCTGCAGATCTTGTAGAATCTCATCATAGACCGTGAAGCAAGCCGGGTAGAACGCCAAGCCAACTTAGCAACACTTCAACAGATCACCCAGATGGCTCTCAACAACCAAGGGCATGGAAATCAGGATCACCAGGGATCCAAACTCAAAAACTTTCAGAACACCAATCCCCCAATCTTCAATCAATCTGAGAACCCATTAGATGTTGATGACTGGTTACAGACCATGGAGAACAACTTAGAAGTTGCCAGGGTTGATGAAAATGAGAAAGTTCTCTTCGCCACCCACTATCGGCAGGAGATGCAAGAGCTTGGTGGAATAGCATCCGAAATATGAACCATGGTCAAGTGATGACATGGGAAGCATTCAAAGTCAAGTTCAGCCGCACCCATGTGCCGCAGGGTCTAGTCAACAGAATGCGAGATGAGTTCCGCGAATTGAAGCAAGGAAGAATGACTGTGGTAGAGTACCATAACAGATTCCTGTCACTTGCCAGATATGCACCTGATGAGATCAACACGGAGACCAAGAAGAAGGAGAGATTCTTGAATGGACTACATGATGAGATGCAGACTGTCCTCGTCAACATCCGCTTGCAGGATCTCGAAGAGCTAGTCGACTCTGCCATCTAGCTGGAAGGGAAGATTAACTAGGCAAACGACAACCGCAAGCGTCGTATGATGCAGCAGTCTGGATCCAACAGTCACCAGAAATACCGTCCCAACCCTTCACCAGGATATGCACCAAGGAACAACCGACCCCCAAATTCTCGCCCAAGCTACCCCAACCATAGCGGAGGCAATGTGAAGTCCGGAGGAAACAATCACAACTCCGGTAATGCCAACAATTTCAACTGTGCACCTCCCAAGAACAACAACAACAACACTGCACCTAGAACTGGCAGCAATGCCGTACCTGTTGCAGTCAAGGACAAGTCCCAGATCACTTGTTTCGAGTGTGGAGTGAAAGGTCACTACTCCAATGAGTATCCCAAGAAGACTGCAGCCAATGCCAATGTGAATGCCCCAGCTCAGCAGCAACGTCGTGTCCAACCAGGAAGGAGATTTGCCCCAGGGAACCCCCACAACCGCAACGGTCGTCTCTTCCACATGAATGCAGAAGAAGCCTAGGAAGTGCCAGATGTAGTGTTGGGTATGTTTTCTGTCAACTCAGTTTTAGCAAGAGTATTGTTTGATTCGGGAGCATCGCATTCATTTGTCACCGAAGAATTTGCATGCACTAGTAAGATTCGTCCAACCAACCTGAAGCATGTCATGATAGTTCAAATCCCCGGTTCAACAACCAAAGCTAGAAAAATTTGCAAAGCTGTACCTATCAGAATACATGGGATAGATTTTTATGCCAACCTAATTGTACTTGGAACCAAAGGTTTGGAAGTAGTACTAGGTATGGACTGGATGTCAAGGCATAAAGGATTGATAGACTGTGCTAAGAAAGCCATCACCATGACCAGTAGTTCTGGAGTCACAGTAGAGCATATCTCTGAAACCATACCCCGTCAATTCAAGTGCAACCAGAGTGTAGCCTTGCCCACCATAGACCAAGTCAGAGTAGTCTGTGAATACCCCGACATATTCCCAAATGAATTGCCAGGTATGCCCCCGGATAGGGATATTGAGTTCATTATCGAACTAATCCCCGGAACCGGACCTATAGCCTAGAGGCCCTATAGCATGAACCCCTCAGAGTTAGTGGAACTGAAGAAGCAGTTGGATGCTATGCTAGAAAACGGTTTGATTCAACCAAGTGCATCGCCATGGAGATCACCAGTGTTATTCGTCGACAAAAAAGATGGAGGCAACCGTCTGTGTACAGATTACAGAAAGTTGAATGATGTCACCATCAAGAACAAGTACCCCTTGCCAAAGATAGAGGATTTATTTGATCAGTTGACTGGAGTCCAGGTATTCTCAAAGATTGATCTTAGGACTAGTTATCACCAACTTAGGATTCGTGCAACAGATATTCCAAAGACTGCCTTTACTACTCGCTATGGTTTATACGAGTATACGGTTATGTCTTTTGGATTAACCAATGCCCCCGCTTATTTCATGAATCTCATGAATAAGATCTTTATGAATTTCCTAGATAAGTTTGTAGTTGTGTTTATCGATGACATCCTTATCTACTCCAAGTCAGAAGAAGAGCATGAGCAACATCTGAGAGTTATCCTAGAAACCCTGAGAGAGCATCAGTTATATGCCAAGTTCAGCAAGTGTGAGTTTTGGCTGAAGGAAGTAGGATTCCTAGGACATATTGTGTCTGCCGGAGGAGTCTCTGTTGACCCCGCCAAGATCAAAGATGTCGAACAATGGGAAGCCCCAACCACTCAAACCCAAGTCCATGCATTTCTCGAATTAGCGGGATATTACTGCAAGTTCGTAGAAGGATTCTCGAGCATCGCCCGACCAATGACCCAATTGTTGAAAAAGGACAAGAAGTTTGAATGGACAGACAAGTGTGAAGCCAGTTTTCCGGAGCTGAAGGAGAGATTGATATCAGCCCCAATATTGGTCATGCCTGACATTAAGAAGCCCTTTGATGTGTATTGCGACGCATCCAAGATTGGTCTAGGATGTGCATTGATGCAAGAAGGCAAAGTCATCGCGTACCTGTCTCGACAACTGAAGCAGCATGAGCAGAACTATCTGACCCATGATCTTGAGCTAGCAGCCGTAGTTCTAGCATTGAAGGCATGGCCTCATTATTTGATGGGTAATCGCTGTGAGATTTACTCAGATCATAAAAGCTTGAAGTATATCTTCACTCAGAAGGATCTGAATATGAGGCAAAGAAGATGGATAGAGTTAATCAAGGATTATGACCTTGACATTCACTATCACCCCGGCAAAGCCAATGTGGTAGCGGATGCTCTTAGCAGATTGTCGTGTAGGCTTAACACCATGATCAAGGAGGAGCAACTAAGTTTGTATGAAGAGTTGGAGCAGTTCAGGACTAAATTAGTTAGCAAAGGATTTCTAGCTAGCATTGAACTTCAATCCACGTTGATTAGCCAAATAAAGGAAGCCTAGAAGGGAAATGAGAGTATCGACGGAATCAAACGTCGTGTCGGTACAGGAAAGGTACCTGGATTCACCGAAGACGAAGAAGGAGTACTGTGGTACAAAGGACGTATATGTGTTCCAGCAGATTTGGAACTGAAGGAGGTAATCATGAAGGAAGCTCATGATACGCTCTATTCTATCCACCCCGGAGGAACAAAGATGTATCAGGATTTGAAAGAGCAATTTTGGTGGCACCAGATGAAGAGAGAGATCGGAAGCTACATCGCCAAATGTGACATCTGTCAAAGAGTCAAAGCAGAACATCAGAGACCAGCAGGACTGTTGCAACCATTGCAGATTCCGGAATGGAAATGGGATTCCGTTGGAATGGACTTTATCACCGGTTTACCTACGTCTAGTAGGGGAAATGACTCAATCTGGGTCATAGTTGATAGACTGTCCAAGGTAGCCCACTTTATACCTGTCAAGACCACTTACCAGAGTGCAAAGTTAGCAGAGTTGTACATTGCTAGGATTGTTAGTCTGCATGGAACCCCCAAGACCATCGTATCAGATCGAGGAACCCAGTTTACCTCAAGATTTTGGCAGAAAGTGCAGGAAGGATTAGGAACCAAGTTGAACTTCAGCACAGCATTTCACCCGCAAATAGATGGACAGACTGAGAGAGTCAACCAGATCCTAGAGGATATGCTTAGAGCTTGTGTATTGGAATATGGATCAAAATGGGAAGACTGCCTGCCTTTCGTAGAATTCTCATATAACAACAGTTATCAAGCTAGTTTGCAGATGGCACCATTTGAATTCCTATACGGAAGAAAGTGTCGTACCCCTTTGAATTGGTCACAAGTAGGAGAGGGTCAAATCTTCGGACCCGACATTCTCTGAGAAGTAGAAGAGAAAGTTCACAAAGTCCGTGAGCACCTCAAGACCGCCCAATCCATACAGAAGAGTTATGCTAACAAAAGAAGGAGAGACCTGACTTTCAATGTCAGAGACTTTGTATATCTCAAGGTTTCACCATTGAAGGGAACTCAACATTTTAGTCTGAAGGAAAAGTTAGCCCCCAGATATATCGGACCATTCAAGATTCTGAACCGTCGAGGAGAAGTATCATATCAGCTGGAACTGCCTGAAGAGATGTCAGCCATCCACAATGTGTTCCATATCTCGTTACTTCGCAAATGTCTGGAAGTGCCCGAGAAGACTGAAGTTTTCAAGAACATCGATCACCGAGCTGTGGAAATAAACAATGATCTGACTTATCGGGAAGTACCCATCCGTATCTTAGAAGAAGCTTACAGAACCACCTGGACCAGGAGTATCAACTTTCTCAAGATTCAGTGGAGCCACCATACCGAGGAGGAAGCTACTTGGGAGCGAGAAGATTACATTAGGACAGAGTTCCCAGATCTCTTTAGTTCCTAGTTTTCTTTGTAAATCTCGGGACGAGATTTTGTTTAAGGGGGGAAGGTTTGTAACATCCCAAAACTTCAATCCAAGCTTATCAAGATCAAATCAATCAAAAATGGGGATAACAAAACCTTTTCCAAATTTAAAATGAAAGCATTCATACATGTGTGCATTTAAAATAGGACTTGTTTGAAACGCCATGATTGAGTGATCCAATGCTTGTAAAATGTTTATTAGGTGATTTAAACATCATCTACATCATTCCCAAACTTTTCCAAAAGAAAATCAAATCAAAAAGAATTAAAAAGGAGGAATGGTCATTTTGGCAAATTTCACTCTCATGCCTAATTTGGCTATTCCTAGCACTCATTTCTTAATAGAAACCATTCTTGATCTTTGCACCCCTTGCTAGTACACATAATGAGGTACCAAGGCCCACCTTTGGATCTGCTAAAAACATTATGTTACTTATTTAAAATTGCATTTAAAAATTGAATCTAATGCATATGCATAGATCACCCCTATTTCAAAACCCATCTTTTTGAGCTCCACTTTCAAAACCCTTGCAACCAGAGACTACCTAGCACTAGTGGAGATTACTCAAAAATTTTGAAACCAAAATTCAAAACTTTCTTTCTTGTGGCCATTTAATCAAACACTTGGCAGGCAGGTTTAAACCTAAATCATAGCTCACTGTTTTGAACAGGGTTTTGCCCCCATTTGATCACCATTTATCTCCTTTGTCCCCTCCTAGTCTAACCAGGCCCTTAACACCCCTCTCCCTTGTCCCTAGCCCCCAGGCCATGCCATGCCGAGCCATGCCTCGCTGGCCAAACCTTGCCTAGCTGCAGCAGACCACTCCCTCTTCCCTCGCCATGTCTAGGAGGTAGCCAGGAGCTCACCGCCACCCCCTGTCCCTTGCCCGAGCCCAGGAGTGAAGTGGACCACCGAGGAAAAACCGTGCCCAGTGCCACCGCACCATGCCAGTGCCGCCCGCAGAGCGCACCCAGTCCCTGCTCGCCCAGACCGCCTCTTGGCCGCAGCCCGCGCCCGCCGCTCCGCCTCGACCTGGAGAACACCCCAGACACCCCCGCTGGCTGCCCAACGCCTCACAGCCACCGCTTGCCGTGGACACCGCCGCCTCTGCCGCGCAGAGCGCCACCTCGCCTAGACCGCGTGCCACCGCCCCTACGGCTGCATTCAATGCCTAGAGCACCGCCAGGGAACCACACGTCGATCGCCACACGCAGCCATGCCTCTACCCCGCCGTAGCCATGTCGCCACCGTCGCCTGCCCATCCCGCTCGGTCTCACCGTCGGTCCAATAAAAGCAGCCCCCCAGCCTCTCTTCTCCACACCATTCCACTCCACTAACCTCTCTGAACCTCACCCACCTCTAGCCGGAGCAAGGCGAGCTCTGCCTCGCCGGAATTGGAGCCGGAGCAGCCGCGACAGGAGGAGAAGGGCGCCGTTAATTGCAACCACCCCAAGCTCTGCCGCAACCGTGCCTCGCCGACCCTGCTGGAGCCCTGGTACATCCCCAGTAGACCCCCACCGAGCCGCTAGGGTTCGAGATCGCCGGCGACCTGTTCGTCATCGACGACGACCCTCACACTACTTTGACTATTAGATACTCCAAGTCTTATTTTACAAGCTTTACTTCCTTTACTTTACCCAAAGTTCTTTACCTGTTTTGCGGGTAGCATAAAGAGTATAAAACTTGACCTATTTAGAACCCCTTTAGATGTCATTCTATGGCATGAGATTGACCCCATCTTTTCCACCTTAGTGAACACTCTTAACTTAGTAGTTTAGAGTAGATCAAAAACTTGAGTCACTTTAGATGGGAACACTTGGTGAAAATGAATTATGAAAACCTTGGAATGATGAGTCATTCTATTGAGATGTTTTGACATGTGTTGAGAAACACAAATGGTTTATGATGATGAAAATGTTGAGGCACGAGCCTTGACCCTTTTATAAAACTGATGGTTGGATTCGGATGCGATACCATTCCAAATTTACCGTACAACCACACTACCTGAATTGGGCAAGGCTTAGCTGGAAATTTATATGCATTAGTATTAGTTCCCTCGCGGGAGAGGTTTGAGCTGAGGCTACTTCTCAATGTTGTCCACCTATGCAGTGCCCAAGATGACAGATGGTCATGGTTGGGAGGCCATGCTCATAGGAGAGGTGCTTATACTAGGGTGTGTAAAGGGAAGGTTATGTTTGATTATCTGCATACTAAGTATGATGATTCAGGGTTATCCCTGACAGATGTATCGAATCTTGTGGTGAAAGTGTACCACCTCTGCAGAGTTTCAAACTATTCGAATAGCCGTGTCCGCGGATATGGACAGTTGGAATGGCCATACTGTTTCGTTGTCAGATGTTTTCCAAACAACTTGTGAAATGAATGATGAACCTTGACTTGACCACAACAGGGTTGTGTTTATGACAATAGCTTCCCACCTTAAGTGATTCTAGAACTTTATCTTATCTTTCTTGTCTTCAGAACTCAGCTTAGGTTTCAAACTTAACTTTATAGTTAAACTTAGATTTAGCACTTTAACTTAGAACTATATTACTTGTTAGAGGTAGTTTGCGAGTACTTAAAGAGTACTCATGGCTTTTGTCCCTGGCTATTCTCATGGCCAGACTATGAAGGAGACTATCAAGAAGATGGCCAACAGGACGGCTATGATAACTAGGACTATCTGCCTTCGTCAGCATTGCCTGTGCCCCTGAAGATGGACCCCACCGCTACGCTATCTTTTATTTTTCCGCTGCTTGTTGTATTAAGACTGGATCATGAGATCCATATTTGTGTAAGACCTTAAGTATGGTTTGTAATGGATGATGTACTGTGATATCGTTATGTCTCGCAAAAATGGTAATCCTAGGATTGCGAGGTATGGCATAACGGGCATCTGGAATTAAAAATCCGGGTGTTGACAGCAGCGTAACATCCTGTCGCATGTCGCCTCGAGAACTGTCGTCAGCCTCTTCGGTTTCCGCCCCAGGATCGTCTACGCATCCCGTGCCTACGAATAGGATCCTGTGTGGTGGGGAGAGCGGGGTGCGGCTCGATGGGCGCCGCGTGGCACCGTGGACGGTTCCGCTTCCGGGTCTTTAAAAGGCCACCCGGGTAGAACGGTTCGTCCTTCCATTCGTTGCCTTACCAATCTTCCCTTGCGCCCTTGCCTTCCTCGCTCTGCCTCGCTTGTTGCTGCTGCTGTAGCCCGCGACGCCACCAGTTTAGCATGGCCGGAGACACGGGCCACCATCACTCCTCCACCGGAGCACCTCCCCGTGAGCCGGAGATGGCTGCCGAACGCGGAGCTTGGTGCGGCTCCTCCGTGACGGAGGAGCACATCGAGAAGTACCGCTCCACCCATGTGCTACTGTCGGAGATGGAAGTGGCGGTGCGGTTGGCGTCGGAGGGGGAGGAATCACCGCACCCGGTGGAGGGGGAGCATGTGATTTTTCTGTCGCATCTTGCCCGCGGCTTCGTGATGCCAGTGCATCCCTTCTTCCTAACCTTTCTTGCTTTCTTCAACCTCCGCCTCCACGACCTCGGCGCCAATGCCATCGGGACGCCGGCGCACTTTGTGGCCTTCTGCGAGAGTTATCTTGGGATCTAGCCGGATCTCGGGCTCTTCTGTCGGCTCTTCTGAGTCCGGCCACAGGTCCAGTTCACCAAAGGGCCACTGGCGACGTGCGACGGCGCCTCCATCTACTCCCGCACGCAGACCGGCTACCCCAAGTTCCGGCTGCAGGACATAGTGCGACTGTGGCAACACTCGTACTTCTGCATCCGCAACCTCACAAACGAGGACCGGATCAACCTGCCGGCTTTTTAGGATGTGGAATCTAGCCAGCAGCAGTGGGATCTGAAGATCTACTATGAGAAGACGGAGTCAGATGCGATGCTGCAGTGCATGCGCACCCTCGTCACTGTCGGCTTAACCGGCCTGGACATCACCCCCAGCTGGATGTCCAGGCTGATGATGCCACTACAGCAGCATGCGCGATGTGCTTCTACTCCGGTCGGCTGGACCTGACCCGACTGTCCCTCCGTGATCCCTGCTACCACAACTTGAAGGAGTGCGTGTGGACGATTACGAAGGAGCGGTTGCAGGAAGGCTGCAAGTTCGGGCTGGCCCCTCACAGCCGTGACAACCGCGCACCCCGGGTAAGTCTTCCAGCCGGATATTTCTTTCTTGTGATTTTTGCCATCTGGCTAATCTCTTGCGCTTCTTTTTTCCTGACAGATCTTCCCTTGCATCCTACGGGAGGAGGGCGAGACCCCCCTCCGGAACTTTATGCCGGATCTTCCCGAGCCCCACGCTCGCCGTCCGGCGAGGAGCCGGATGGGGACGGCGATGTCTTCCCCAACCGGAATGACGAGACGGCCCCTGACCCTCACGCGGAGGTCGGCGAGGAGGAGGACGCAACGCCGGCTCCCGAGCCGGCCCAGTGTCGCGTGGTGGATGACTACTCCAGCCGGTCTGGTGCTGGAGGAAGCGGTTCCAGCCGGTCTGGCGCTGGTGGTACCAAGGCTAGCCGGCCCACCGTGGAGGAGCCGGCCCCCAAGAGAAGCTGGACCAGCACCCTTCCGCCGAGCCGCCTCGGTCGCAAGAAGGGGCCGCCCCCCATGGTGCCGAGGTAAGTTTATTCGCTGGCCTTTGTTCCTTCTCTTCTTTTCTTTGTGCCCTCTTTTCTGTCTTTTGCTTATTTCTTGTTTACTTCTTTTCTGTCTTCTGTTGCCCAACACGCGGGTTTCCTTTGGTGCTGCGAGTCCGGCGCGGGCGCCCACTGGCTCGCCGCCCCGCGCGCCGGACCCTGCACCACCCCCATCTGCTCCCACTCCTCCTCTGTCCAGGGTGCTACCTCTTCCGCTGCCCCGAGCTGATCCGGCTGCCGCAGCCAGAACCGGGGGTGCCTCGCCAACCATGGTGGTGCAGCCGGAAACGGTTGTGACCATCTCACATAGTGGAGGTAGTTCCCCCACGGTGGCATGGAGGGCCGCCACCGGCAAGGAGCTCGTTGTTGTTGCCCATGACAACTCCGATGACAAGCCGGGGGAGGAGTGGCGGACGGCGGTGGGAGAGGTGAAGGAGTTGCTGGCCGTCAACATCGTAGACGACAACGCATCCTCCACCTCCACACTATCAGATCTTGCCGCCACCCTTGAGCTGGCGGTGAAGGAGATCCGGCTGCTCGAGGCCACAGCCGGTGGCAACCAAACCTTGGAGCAGAAGCTTGCGGCTGCCAACGGGACCTCGCATAGTAAGTCCTTTCCACCGGATGAGACTGTTGGATACTTTGGTCTTTCCTTATCTCCATTTTTTTTGCGGATAGTTGGTTTCTGCAGCCATCCTGATGTGCGCTCAACGGGAAATCGATCGCCTGAAGAAGGCGAACGACCAGCTGAGCAAGTCCAATTCTATGTTTCGGCTGCAGAATAAGGACTGGCACGCTAAGTTGGACACCCTGGAAGCCACCGTCAAGGAGCACGGTGCCACCCTCACCGGTCGGGCTCAAGCTTTTGACCTCCTCGAAGCCCAGAACAAGGACCAAGAGAAGGAGGTCAAACGGCTAATGGTTCGAGAGAAGTCTCTGGTGGAGGAGCTGATGCAGTTCGGGCACATGGCGAAGGGTAAGTTTTCTCTCCGACTTTCTTCGTCTTTCCGGATCCAGTAGCCGAATCTGACGTTCTTTTTTCTGATAGCTTTTTATCCCGGCGTAGACCTGTTGGCATATAACCGGCTGCAGGAGAACTGGCCGGGGGAGTAGCCGACCGCCCAGGAGTTGGTCGTCCTCCTTGGTGAGGAGGCCGCCAAGCTTTATCAGGCAGCTCAGGCTATCTTCACGTTTCTGTGGCCGGATGCTCCAGTTCTGGAGACGATGGCACAGCTGGCGGCCAAGGTGGCGGAGGTGCCGGCTACCGTCGATCGCCTGAGGGATCTGGCGGCACGAGTCGGGGGAGAAATGGCCCTGGCCCTGATGCTCTCTTGGTACAAGGACGCCCGCATCAAGAAGATCGACAGGGGCATCTGTGCCGGCGCCGACCTCGGCGCCATCTGCCAGGCCCATCCGGAGCTCCGGGCCTCCGCCATCAAGATCGCCGATTACGCGGACGTCGACGAGGTCCTCACCGACTCAGAGTTTGTCGGCACTCCTGATGCGGAAGCCTCATCGCAGCCGACTGGTGGGGACGCCGGAGCCGGATCAGCCAACGCTCCTCCTCTGCCTCCCGAGACTGCTTCCATCCAAGATCCTCCGCACGGCAAAGGTCCTACCGCCTAGATATGATCCCTAGAATGCCGGTTGTGTTTATTACTAGACCATGATGGTGCGTGTTACCGTGCCCGTCCATTTTGGCAATAGAATGGTAGGAAATTCATAAATGTATAGATCCAAAAATTGAGGAAGTTAAATTTGCATTGAGTAACCTATATATTGGTTAATAAATGGCGTGTGTTTCCCATCTTGAGAAAAACGATCAAAATATTATATCGGTACAAACATATAAAGAAAATTTCGTTTTGTTTGTTAAGCGTGGGGGTCAAATTTGTTTCAAATTATATAATGCTAAATAGTATAACTGAAATAATAAAAATCATCTCAAGTGGTAGTAATAAAATTTGAAGGATATACTTGAGAAAAACGGACAGAATCATCAGGTTTAATTCTATTACCAAAATATGCATGCATCTAGTCAAGGCTTGTTCCCTCAAAGCTCAACATTATCTTTGACTCTCATTGTTATTTCACTTGAAAAAAAGGTAATAGATCAACCTGCAAACGTGGAATGTGAAAAAAATCATATTATAAAGGAGAGGTAGATTTAGAGCAATTAGAACAAGCAATATAACAAATTGCACAAAAGGTGCAATCAAAATGGTTTAAGAATGGTAGCAAAACTAACAATATATATATCTGAAATGTAATATAAGGAAGGGTGGAACAAAGGCGAAAAAAGATGTACAATTAATTGATTGTATGAGGAAATGATTATGTGATAGATCTTAGAGGGACATACCGTGGTATCTTTTTGTTGAAGTTACCTGAAGTAAAATTATCAGGACCTTTGTCAGGCTAGTTTTGTAAAGAGTAGCAGCATCATATTTTGTTGCACTATGAAACCGTAAAGCAGCATCTGAAGTATTTCTAGTGGATGTTAACATTGAATATTCATAAAAAATAATCTTCTCCAAAGGCCATAACATTCAGAACATTTAGTTGATCAAGAGAAGATTTGATCTCAGATTGCAGAAAGTTCAGGAAATTGCAGACTCCACCACCAAGAGTATTAGGTGGCTATGAGAAGGCCCTTGCTTCAGATATAGGTAATTTTGAGAACCCATTCAGTGGTTCATATTTTTTGAATTTGTTAAAACTTTGTTGATATCCAGTGACATTCTTCTATGCAACCACATTGAGAAGTGGTTCACACTTTCTGGATTTTTCAGTATTGGCAATAGAAGTGAAAATGGACATGCACATGTCAGGCGTGCAGAAACTACACTGAGAAGCATGGAACCCTGGCATTCTTTTCTAAAATCGTCTTCTGTATTTCCCAGACTTTCAATGGTGATAGTCCAGCAAGAACTTGCAGAAAATTCAGTCACTTCATCTTTTTTGGATTATACTTTTCTATAAGGAGTACACACGCACCTACAATAGAGCAAAACGATTAGTCATAAATGTTTATCCAACTCTTTTTGAGAGAACATAGAATGTTTCCTATTCTGATCATAGACATGGAGGAACTTGCCTAACTGAAAGAATTGTGCCTTAAGTAAACTGAACAAATATCTGTGTGCTCAGGATTGCTCATCCTTGTGCTCCTGCTATCAGCTGCAAGGGAAGACATGGTTGCCGTGGGGACGCCGGTTCCAGCAGTGCCACCGCCAGGTTAACTGATGAGTCATGTTGGGTGCCTCTGCTCAAGAAGGAGGTTGGGGGAAGGGCTCCATCGATCGGACTACACCAAGTCGTTGCCGTGTCCTGCCCGTCCCCTTGGGGATGCCATCTGACAAGCTGACGCTGCCTCCGATCGGATCCGCCCTATGCCGAGATGGGAGAGGAGGTCCAGGGACGTGGTATCACATCGATTCTCTCCTTTTTTTCCCCGTTCGGTACGGATGGTTGAACTACTACATTCTTAATGGGCCTTTCAGGGCCCAACGCACCACATAGAAGGGTTTTGATAGATAGAGTAGCGTTCCTCGGGATAATTTGGCCCACGTCGTGGAAGCAGACCATCAAACGGCTAGTAATTCCTAGAAAAGAGATCCAACGGTTGATATTGTCCAGTTTGTGTGGGAGCTTCCTCTTGAGCTAGTTATAATATCCCTAATTTATCTTGCTTCCTCTGAACCTTGTTGTCTGTGCCGGCTGTCTCTGACGCTGGGTGAACTCATGGGGGCTTTGTCTCCCCTCTTTTTTATATCCAACTGAACTATTTGGCTTGCTTCCAACTTGTGATTTTTGTGTGCTTCGATATTTTGATATTTCACCGGTTGAATTTATCCGGTTGTCTTCACTCGGCTGAATGCCTTTAGCCGGGGGAACTCCAACTCTAGTGGGGCGTGCCAGCGCACCCACTAGGTGTAGCCCCCGAGATTTGGAGTAGCTAGCGTAGCCAGGTGCTTCGAATCTTCTTACTTTCTTTCAAGTCTTTAGCTTCATCCGTCTAGACATCTCTAGCCGGTTACTTTCACTGGTTGGACGCCTGCAGCCGGAGGAACTTCCATTCCAGTGGGGGCGCGCCAGCGCACCCAGCGCGCCCCCACTGGGTGTAGCCCCCGAGATTCGGAGTAGCTGGTGTAGCCAGGTGCTTCGAATCTTCTTCTTTTCATTTCTTCGTGCCCTTTCCCTCACCTGGGCTCCAAATATCCGGCTAACGCCTTTAGACGGTCGGAAACTACAAGATTCCACTAGGGACGCGTGAGCGCACCCAGTGGGTGTAGCCCCCAAGATTCGGAGCGCTTGACGAAGGCAAGGAATTCGAATCTTCCTTCTTCCTGAATTCCGACTCAACGTAGTCATACAAACAAACATGTATATGTTCCCACCCGTTAATGTGTTAGTCGGTTAAACTTTAGCCAGAAGGTAGATTTGTTTTTTGAAAACTAGCTTGTGCTTCTCTGGACACTTAGTCATTTTCCCGTGCGCTCTACTGTTTCCGATGCGTCCTTTCCGGGCAGCAGGGTTGCGGTCTGCAGCCGGAATCGAAGGGAGCTAACAGTGCATTGCGCACGGTCCTGATGGCTTAGTAGCTGGATCGTTTCAAACTAGTTGCGAGGCTAGGACACCTGATCTGTCGCATCTCCTCCCTGTTTTTCATGTGAGATTCCTCGGGCTTTTGCTCTTGCTAGCCGGATAGCCGGGTTGCAGTCTATAGCTGAGACGAAGAGTGGGCCTCTGACACCATCGCACACTACTCAGTCGGTTTGTTGATTTAGCAGGTCAGGCCAGCCGGCGAGCCCCCGGGTAGGGGTTGCCGGAGCCGGAAACCTGAACCGGAAATAAAACACACAAATTTCTAGGAAGGAGCCCCCGAGCATCTCGTAGGGGTCCGCATTTTCATTCATAGGGTTTGCAGGATACATACATTGTCCGGTGACTAGGTGTAAAATGGGTGGAGCAGGGCCGCGTTCCAGGGGCGCTCTGTCTCCTCATCCGACTTGTCCATCTTATTATTGCACGACTGCTGCGTGTCGATGAGGTAGTAGGAGTCGTTGGGCAGCGCCCGGCTGATGATGAAGGTACCCTCCCATGGTGGCGATAACTTGTGCATGACATTCGTGTCTTGCACCAGCCGGAGGACCAGATCGCCCTCACAGAACGCGACGGGGCGGATCCAGCTCGAATGGTAGTGGCGTAGGCGCTCCTGGTATAAGGCTGATCTGGTACAAGGCTGATCTGGACAGCGCCAGCTCGCGGGCTTCCTTGAGGAGGTCCACACCATCCTCCCACGCCTCCTGGTTGGCCTTTTCCTCATAGAGGATCTTGCGCGGTGAGTCAAACTCGATGTCCACGGAAAGGATGGCTTCCGAGCCATAGACGAGGAAGAACGGGGTGAAGCCGGTTGACCTATTCGGCATGGTGCGGAGGATCCATAGCACAGCCGGAAGTTCTTCAATCCAGCATCCAGGGGACTGCTCCAAGGGCTCGATGAGCCACGGCTTGATGCCGGCTAGCACTAGGCCGTTTTCCCTTTTGACTTGCCTATTGGACTGCGGGTGTGCAACGGAAGCAAGGTCCAGTCGGATGCCCTTGTTGCTGCAGAACCGGGCGAAGGCCCCCTTGGCGAAGTTCGTGCCGTTGTCTGTGATGATGCTGTTGGGGTAGCGAACTGGTTAATGATGTTGGTGAAGAAGGTGATGACTGTCGCTCCATCCAGCTTCCAGATAGATTTGGCCTCTATCCACTTTGTGAACTTATCTACCGCCACCAGCAGGTGGGTCATGCCAGCGCGCGCCCGCTTGAAGGGACCAACCATGTCGAGGCCCCAGACAGCGAAAGGCCAGGTGATCGGTATGGTCTTGAGTACCATGGGCGGCATGTGCCTGAGCTGCCCAAAGCGTTGGCGCCCATTGCACGCTCGGACTAGCTGCTCGGCATCCTCGAGGGCGGTGGGCCAATAGAAGCCGTGGTGGAATGCCTTGGCGACTATTGCCCTTGATGAAGCGTGATGCCCGCACTCGCCCTGGTGGATGTCCTTGAGTAGCCGGTAGCCTGTGTCCACATCGACACACCTTTCAAAGATGCAGGATACGCTGCGCTTGTACAGTTCCTTGTTGATGATGGTGTACGTGTGTGCGCGTCGTAGGATTTGCCTGGCCTCCACCTCGTCATCCAAAAGCTCCCCATCGGTGATGTAGCTCATGAAGGGCTGCGCCCAGGATGGTATCTCCCGGATAGTGAGGACGCTTGCATTCTCCGGTTGAGGGGCGTCGGGGGGTCGTCCGAATGAGGTACCCGGAACGACAACCCCCGAGTCGCTTGATGAGTCAGCTGCCCCGGGGTCTTGCGAGCCAGAGGGTACGGACTTTCCAGAGTTGGTGCGAGCCTTCTTCTTTGGGGGTTCTACCGGCTCCGCGTCTACCGTGCCGTCAACCGGAGCCCTCCCCGCCCAGATGAGGGAATCCGAATCGGGGGACGGGTTGATGGAGGGCTTGCGTAGATGCTCCAAGGAGACCCCTGGTGGGATCGCCTGCCTGGTGGATCCGATTCGCGCGAGCGAATCGGCTGCCTCGTTGTTGGCGCGAGGGACGTGATGGAACTCACATCCGTCGAAGCAGGCGCTGAGCTTCTATATGTGGAACCGGTAGAGGGCCATGTTTGCATCGCGGGCATCCCACTCTCCAGATACCTGCTGCACCACCAGATCCGAATCATCGAAGCAAAGGATCCAGTTGACACCAATCTCCCTGGATAGCCGGAGGCCATGTGCTAGTGCCTCGTATTTGGCAACATTGTTGGAGGCCTTGAAGTGGATCTGGAGGACGTACTCTAGCTAGTCTCCTTTGGGTGAGGTGAGAATGATGCCGGCTCCCAAGCCCCCGAGCATCTTCGGGTTGTCGAAGTGCATCTTCCAGTGGTCCGAATCAGGGACCAGCGGGAGGTACTAGGTCTCGGCCCAGTCGATGAGGAAGTTTGCAAGAGCTTGCGACTTGATCGTGAGCTGGGGCTCGTACTGGATGGAGTAGGCGGTGAGCTCGATGGCCCATTTGGTGACTCGGTCGGTGGCGTCCTTGTTGCCGATAATTTCCAAAAGGGGTGCGATGCACACGACCTTAATCGGGTGCTCCTGGAAGTAGTGCTTGAGCTTCTTGCACGCTAGGTACACACCATAACACATCTTCTGGTAGTGGGAGTAGTTCTGCTTGGAGAGGGAGAGAACCTCGCTGAGGTAGTAGACGGGTCGCTAAACCAGCTGAGCCTTGCCTTCCTCGGGGCGCTCCACCACCAGGACGACGCTGACGACCCGGCTGATGGCTGCTATATAGAGCAACATCGGCTCCTTGCTAGCCGGTGTGGCTAGAATAGGCGTTGTGGATAGCATGCGCTTGAGGTCATGAAAGGCGGCATCAGCTTGCGAGGTCCAGGAGAACTTGTACGTCTTCGTCATCAGCTGGTACAGCGGAAGCAACTTCTCTTCTAGCCAGCTGACGAAACGGCTGAGGGAGGGCAGGCATCCGGTGAACTTCTAGACTCCTAGCAATCTCATGGGCGGCTGCATTGTCTCAATAGCCACGATCTTCTCCGGATTTGCCTCGACCCCTCGTTGTGAAACGAGGAAACCTAGTAGATGGCTGGATGGGACTCCAAAGACGCATTTCTCTAGGTTCAGCTTCATCTGGTACTGCCGGAGGTTGCCGAATGTATCCCCCAAGTCCTCGAGGAGGGTGCGCTTCTCCTTGGTCTTGATGACCACATCGTCCACATAGGCATGCATGTTTTGGCCGATCTGCGAGTGCAAGCACTTTTGCATACAGCACTGATAGGTAGCGCCTGCATTCTTCAAACCGAAAGGCATGGTTACATAGTAGAAAGCCCCGTACGGGGTGATAAATGATATTTTATCTGGTCAGCCGGGTTTAGCTGGATCTGATTGTAGCTGGAGTAACAATCCAAGAAGGATAACAAATCGCAGCCGGTCGTGGAATCGATAACCTCTTCGATATAGGGCAAGGCGAAAGGGTCTTTCGGGCACGCCTTGTTCAGGCTAGTGCAGTCGATACACATGTGCCAAGTCTTGTTCTTCTTTAACACCAGGACTGGGTTGGCCAGCCAGTCCGGGTGGTACACCTCCATCATGAACCCGGCTGCAAGGAGCCGGGTGATCTCATCACCAATGATCTTTCTTTTCTCCTCTACGAACCGGCGTAGAGGCTGCTTGACCGGCTTGGCATCCGGCCGCACATGAAGTGAGTGCTCAGCGAACTCCCTCGGCACACCTGGCATGTCCTTGGGTGACCATGCGAAGATTTCCCGATTCTCACGGAGGAAGTCGACGAGCTCGCCTTCCTATTTGTTGTCCAAGTTGGCATCGATGGTGACGAACTTGGTCGGGTCAGAGGGGTCGAGCAGAAACCTCTTCGTCTCATTTGCCGGCTGGAAAGCTGCTTCCCCAGCTGGCTTGCTGCTAGCTGGCATTTCTTGCTGGGCCACGGCCACATTGCTCATGATCACGTGCTTCTCTTCGGCTATGATGAGGGCCTCTGCCAGCTTGGAGCCGGCTGAGGCGTACTCCATCGATCGCCTGAAGCAGCCGGCGATGGTGATCACGTCGTTTGGTCCTAGCATCTTCGTCTTGAGATATGCGTAGTGGGTGACATCCATGAACTTGGCGAGGGCGGGGCGTCCGAGGAGAGCATGGTAGGAACTGGACAGGTTCACCACCTTGAACCATATCGGCTTGTGCCGGAAGTTCTCCTCGGTCCCGAAAATTACATCCAACTGGATTTTACCCAGCGGGGCGCAAGCCGGTCCTGGCAGCACGCCGTGGAACGTCGTGGTAGTCGGGCACATGTCGCACTCGCGGATGCCAAGTTTGTCCAGCGAAGACCGGTAGAGGAGCTTGAGGCTGCTGCCTCCGTTGATGAGGACGCGCGAGAAGCGGCAGGTGTGCTCGTTGCAGATGATGAGGGGGTCAAGCACCATGGCGTAGCCCCGGGAGTCGGAAGCTCGCTCTACTGGTCCTCCCGGGTCCAGGTGATGGGGGTCACCGACCAGTTCAGGTACTAGGGGACGGGAGAGGCGATGGTGTTGACCTCCCTAGAGCACCGCCCTATGGCTGTGCTTGTTGTCTTGTTTCATCTCGAAGATTTGGTAGGCGGTGTGCGGCTGGGGGTAGCCGTTGTTATTGTTGTCGTTGTTACCATCATTTCCGGCTCCCCTAGCCGTTGGTGGGGGTCCGCCAGGAGGGGGCAGGGGGAGACGTTGCTGGTTGCCTTAGTCCTTTAGCTGGCGGGTCCAGCTGCAGTTTCGGGTGGTGTGCGTACCCGGTTTGAAGGGACTGCTATGCCACTTGCACGGGTTGTCGAACATTTGGTCAAAGGTGAGTCGGGGCTTCTGCCTTCTTGTGTCGTTAGCCGGTGCGTCTGGCGCGCCCTCAACAGCATTGACCTATCGCGCGTGGTAGCGAGGTTTCTACTGTCTGGCTTGGCAGTCCCCGTGGAACCGGTTGTCGTTGTCGTTGCGCCTGGAGGATCCGGCTTCTCCAGCCGGATTGCTCGGACGATCACGGGCCGGCTCCATTGGAGTCGGGCGCCCGTCAGCACTTACTCGGAGGGGTTTATTCATGGCGGCATCTGCCGTGGCATACTGGTCCGCAACCGTCATGAGCTCTGCCATGGTTTTCTGCTCGTCACACAGTAGCCAATGGCGAAGCATGGTGCCTTCTCGGCACCCCTCGACGAAGAAGCCAATGGCATGGCTCTCCAGGATGCCTTTGCAGGTGTTATGCAACTCCGTCCACCTGGCGAGGTACTCGCGGTCCGTCTCGCGGTCGCCCTGAACGCACAAGGCTAGGTCGCGCGGGCGGCCCGGACGCTTGTACGTGCCGTTGAAGTTGCGAACGAACACCTTCTCAAAGTCTGGCCAGGCATTGATGTTGTTGGGTGCGAAGCTGTTGAGCCATGTCCTTGCAGACCCAGTTAGAATGAGGGGGACATAGCGCACAGCTGCGCGCTTGTTCCCATGGGCGATGCCGACTGCCGTGGCATAGTCGGTCAGCCAGTCTTCCGGTTTCATGTTGCTGTCATACTTGGGGGTGTCCCTAGGCAGGGTGAACTTATCCGTAAACAGCTCGTTCCGGATGCAGGGTCCAAAACAAACCGGTCTGGTGGAGTCTTCCTCTTCTATGACGCGCGCTTGAGCAAGGAGCTTGATGCGGTCACGGGCTTCCGGGCGATCCAGGTTGGGCGCTCCTACCCGGCCCGAGAGACGGGAGCCGGTAGGTCTTGGCGCACCGGTTGGTGGAGGGGGAGGCGGTGGGTTGCTATTCACCGTTTGCTCCTGGCGCGGCTGGCCCTTGTTGCCAGAGCTACGGCGCTTGCTGCGGGCCTTAGCTGGAGGAGAGGACGCCTGCTGGGTCTCGTGGGGCGCGCCCTTGCTATTGGCAGGTCGCTTACTCCCCTTGGAGCAGCTGGGGTCTTCCTGCATCTGCCGGTTGGCATCTGCCTGCTCGTCCGCGATCCGGAGGAGCTCCTGCACCCGGGCATGTTGCCGGTTTTGTTCCTCGCCCTCCAGATTGGGCAGTTCGTCTGCCGCGGCTCGCGCCGCGCGCAGGTTCTTGATGGGTGTGCTATAGGTGGCCGGATGAGAGCGGGTAGCAGATCCGGCTCGCCATCCCTCTCCATCCTGCCGGCCAGCTCGCCGCCCCGGCGCCACACTTGTCCGTGCTGGCATGGCTCTGCGGTAGCCGTTGTGTGGTCGTGCACGCGGTCGTACTCGCGCCGGGTGATCTCGATCTGCTTCTGGGTCGTAGCCAGCTCCATGGCCTCCTGTAGGAGAAGCTTCCTCTCCATGGCGAAGTTAGCCTCCGCCTCCTCCCAGTTATCCATGAGGTTAACCGGCGTGAGGATCCGGTCGATGGCCTCCTCCACCGGGTTCCTAGGCGGCAGTGGAGGAGAAGTTCCGACCTCATCCGCGCCTTTCTGCCAAGGCTGGCGGGGGTGAGAGTTGGAGCCAGCCATCATCACCTCGACACCACGCGGAGCGATGGGGGCGCCGCTGCCGAGGTGCAGCGGCCCCGTGACGGAAACGATCTCCCTAGGGAAACGGTCTGGCACAGTGGCGACGTAGACGAGGAGGTCGCCTAAAAGTAGAATAGAACCGTCTGCCGGAAACGTGGTTCTGATGAAGCAGGAAGTGTTGTCGATGATGCAGTCGAACTTTCCGAGCGTAAGCACCAGGTCGGAGGCCACACGCTCACCGGCTGAAGTGCAAGGTCCCGTGTGGAACATGACTCCGCTCGAAGCCATCTAGCCCGATTGTCGTTGTATTGGGAACGGCAGTACCTAAGCAGGTTAGATAGAGGTGTGGGGACTAGCAGGGAAGCTCTCGATGGTGTCTGCAAGCGGGATTGGGTACGAGCAGGTCTAGCGAGACACGGGAAGTACCCAGGTTCGGAGCCCTCGTGGTGAGGTAAAGCTCCTACGCCTGCCGATCTGACTATGGGTGGTATACGGGCTACAATTGCTCCTTGGGTTGTATTCTCTAGCTACTGCCTTAAATGCTCTCAGACCAACCCCCTCTACTAGAACCTTGCCTCTCCTTATATAGGCAGAGAGGCAACGGTCTCACTGGCCAGTCCGGCTGGCGGGCCCCAACGGCAGGTCCCAGCCAGCTAGTTATCTACAGTACTCGGTACACTTACATCCCATCAGAGTACAAGCGGTATGTCGTCGTGGGTACAGTGAACGATGTGCGAGCCTGTCGTCAGCGTCTGGCCACTGTTCCCGCGTCACCCCGCAAAGTCTTCAGTATGGCTGGGTAGTTGCGAGTCTTGTCATCATACCAGGGCATACTGTGCACTGTGCAGCACGTCGCTCTATCCTCCTAATTGAGTCTGGCTACACTGATGTAGCCGGTCCTGTGCCTTGCTAGTCCTCGCGGTTCCGGCTACCGTGAGGTAGCCGGCTTGACCTGCTCTTGTTTGCCTGTGCTCAGACAGCCGGACGCGATCTGGCTGCCGTGATTCTTGTCTGGTTGGCGTATCTGGAGGTCATCCCCCCGACAAGTATGACCCTGGTCCCAGCTCCATTGGCGTTCTTGGACCAGTCAAAGTGGAGTGGCCAGTAGTGGAGGTATGGGAGCTTCTCCGGCTGCTGTGCTTCTTCCCATTCTGCAAGGAAATCAGCCAGGGCTTGCGACTTGATCGCTTTGCGGGGCTCGTACTTGATGTTGTGGACGTCGATTTCGACGGCCCACTTGGTGACTCGCTCAGTTGCCTCGCGATTGCGTATTATGTCCTGTAGTGGCGCGGAGGAGACGGCCATGATTGGGTGCTCCTGGAAGTAGTGAGGGAGTCGCCGTTGAGCTCGGAATACCGCGTATACCAGTTTCTGGTACTGTGGGTACCGTTGTGTTGAGTCCATCAGGACTTCGCTGATGTAGTAGATGTGGCGCTGCACGGGGCGCTCCTTGCCCTCCTCTGGCCGTTCGACGACCATCACGGTGCTGACGACTCGAGTGGAGGCTGCCACATAGACGAGCATCAGCTCTTTGTCGATTGGGGCGGCGAGGAGTGGAGCTACGAGTAGCACTTCTTTGAGCGCTTTGAGTGCATTATCCGCCTCTGCGTCCCATTGGAACGTGGGGTTCTTGCGCATCAGGCGGTAGAGGGGCATTGCCTTCTCACCGAGCTGGGGAATGAAGCGACTGAGAGCCGCAACTCGCCCGGCCAACTTTTGGATGTCACACAGGCACTCGGGTTTCCCGAGTCGCACGATGGTGTCGATCTTGGTGGGGTTGGCCTCGATGCCTCACTTGGAGACCACGTATCCCAGGAGCTATCCGGTGGGGACGCCGAAGGTGCATTTTCCTAGGTTGAGCTTGATGTTGTACCTCCGCAGGTTTGCGAAGGTTTCGACCAGGTCGGCGAGAAGGTCGTCCTATAGGGTGGATTTTACCACCACGTCGACGATGTAGACGTGTATGTTGCAGCCAATTTGGCTCGTGAGGCACTCCTGCATGCACCTTTGGTAGGTGGCATCGGTGTTCTTGAGGCCGAACGTCATGGCCATGTAGTAGAAGGCGTCGAATGGCGTGATGAACACCGTCTTCTCCTCATCCTTGACCGCCATTTTGATTTGGTTGTAGCCGGAATACGCGTCGAGGAAGCACAACAACTCTGATCCCGCGGTTGAGTCGATGATCTTGTCGATGCGCGGTAGGACGAAATCCTCCTCCGGGTAGGCGCTGTTGAGGTTGGTGTAATCGATACACATTCTCCACGTGTTGTTCTTTTTCAGGACCAGGACTGGGTTTGCCAGCCACTTGGAGTATTTGATTGGCCGAATGAAGCCTGCGGCTAGTAGGCGTTGTACTTCTTCAGCGATTGCTCGGCGGCGCTCTTCATTGAAGAGCCGCAGCGACTACTTTACTGGTCACACTTTGGGGTCGGCGTTGAGTTTGTGCTCAGTGAGTTCCCTCGGGACACCGGGCATGTCAGATGGTTTCCATGCGAAGATGTCGTGATTCTCACGGAGGAACCCGATGCGTGCGCTTTCCTATGTGGGGCTCATGTGCGCCCCAATGGTGACCGTCTGGCTGGAGTCGCCCAGGACGAGCTCGACGGTGCGGGTGTGCGTGGTCGCCTTGAATGTGGAGCTCGTGGCGGTTGGCTTCTTCAGGATGGTGGGATCGTCCTTGTTGATGTTGCCCACGTATTTCGCGAGTTCCTCTGTGTGGTCAGTGTCCGCGGTGATGATGGTGTCAGTGAGATCGGCGCCTTTGTCTTCGCACTCCACGGCCATGTCGGGGTCGCCGTGGACGATGATGATGCCGCTTGGCCCTGGAAGCTTCATCATGTTGTAGGCGTAGTGGGGGGTCGCCATGAATTTGGCGAACGTTTGGCGCCCCAGGACGCAATGGTAGGGGCTGCAGAAGTTCACCAGCTCGAACATGATCCGCTCGGTGCGGTAGTTTGCTGGTGTGCCGAAGGTGACTGGCAGCGTCACTTTTCCAATCGGGTATGCCTTCCGACCGGGGATGATGCCGTGGAAGGTTGTCAAGGTCGGCTCGATTGCTGATTCTGGGAGCTGGAGCCTCTTGAACGTGTCCATGTACATGAAGTTGATCGAGCTTCCGCCGTCCATCAGCGTCTTGGGCAGCCAGTAGTCGGCCACTTTGGGCCTGACCACCAGGGAGAATCGCCCTGGGTATTCGATCCTGGGCGCGTGATCCTGGCGACTCCAGGTGATGCTTTGCTCGGACAAGTTGAGGAAGTGGGGGATATCAACTTGGGTCACTGCATTGACGGCGACCGCGCGGGCGAGCACCTTCTTCTCGCGTTTGGTGCCGAGTCCGGTGAAGGTGTGTAGCGAGCCGGCGACGTGTCCGAACCCGCCGGCATTGCCATTGTCCCTTGGCGGGTTGTTGTTGGGGTCCTCCCTTGCTCTCCTTGCCTTTTCGATCTCCCTTTAGGGAGTGGCAGTCCGCGGTGCTGTGGGTGGCAGGTTTTCCCTCCCTGCTGTGGTAGATACAGGGTTGGTTGAGCAGGGCGGTGGGGTCGAATTTCGGCCTCGACGCGTTGTTATCACGGTAGTTTCCTCCGTCGTGGCGGAAGTTCTTAGGGTCACGTTGGCCGTAGCCGGCATTGGTGACAAAGTCGACTCTCCCATCGCCGTGGCGCTTTCCGGTGATGCGAGTGTTGCTGTAGCACATGTCGTGTTGTCGCCCGCTGTCGTGGGCGTTGATGCAGCGTCTTCCTATTGACTCGTCGTCGGAGTCCTGGTTGGGGTCCTCTTCCGTGTAGCACTTGGCGATCTCGAGGAGGCCAGGGATGTTTTCGAGCGTCCAGTAGACCCTCTTGATCTTAGCGACCAGGGGTTTGTACCGGCACGCGTTCTTAAAGCAGTGGATCGTCGTGTCCGGGTGGATACCGGAGGCGTTGATCCATAGTTCTTGCCACCTCTAGATCCAGTGGTGGGTCGACCCGCGCTGTCCCTGGATGCATCATTCCAGGTCCTCGATGGTGGTGGCGCGGGTGTAGGAGCCCTCAAAGTGCCTGACGAAGGCATCCCGCATCTCTTCCCATGAGTCGATGTTGTCGGCGGGTAGGGTGTTGATCTATTGCGGCCCTGACTCTCCAGTTCTGCAGCCTCCTTTTACGGCTACGGATTCACCTCAAGGGCATGCGTCTCCACCACCTGCTATTGATGTTCCAGTTACTGTTCAAGGCGGATAAAATGTTTCCAATGAAGACTCAAGTGATGAATCTCCTCCTCCAAGAGACAACAAACTTATTGAACTTCGTCGCAAGGCTCAGGCTGATCATAACCTTGAGTTGAGGGGTCACACTCTCGACAAGGTTGTTGGTGATCTTGGACGAAGGGTTTCTACAAGAAGAGAATTGGCCAGTTTTGGTGAGCATCAAGCTCATATCTCCATGGTGGAACCTAAGAAGGTCTTTGAAGCCCTTGAAGACCCAGACTGGGTTGTTGCTATGCATGAAGAATTGAATAATTTCGAGCACAACAAAGTCTAGAAACTAGTGGAGAAACCCAAAGAGTGCCGCAATGTTTTCGGCACCAAGTGGATTTTCAAGAACAAGCAAGATGAGAATGGCATTGTTGTGAGGAACAAGGCAAGACTTGTGGCACAAGGGTACTCCCAAGTTTAGGGCATCGACTTCGGCGAGACCTATGCTCCCGTGGCTCGCCTTGAGTCCATCAGTATCCTTCTTGCTTATGCTGCTCATAACAATTTTAAGCTGCAGCAAATGGACGTCAAGAGTGCCTTCCTTAACGGTCCTCTACATGAGTTGGTATACGTAAAGCAACCCCCGGGGTTTGAGGATCCTAACTTTCTGAACCATGTCTACAAACTCGATAAGGCACTCTATGGCCTTAAACAAGCCCCACGTGCGTGGCATGAGCACCTTGAAGAGCTTTTGTTAGATCGTGGCTTCGAAATTGGGCAACTCGACCCTACTCTTTTTACTAAGAAGGTTAAGGGGGAGCTCTTCATATGCCAACTATATGTAGACGATATCATCTTTGGTTCTACTAACAAAGCTTTTAACGATGAAGTTTCAAAGCTTATGACTGACAGGTTTGAGATATCTATGATGGGGGAATTACGGTTCTTTCTTGGATTCAAGATCAAACAACTTAGAGAAGGAACCTTTATTAATCAAGCAAAGTACATCCAAGACATGCTCAAGAGATTCAAGATGACGGATCTAAATGATGTTGCCACTCCGATGCAAACAAAGTGTCATCTTGAACTTAACCCTCATGGTAAAGATGTGGACCAAAAGGTATACCGGTCCATGATCGGCTCTCTTCTTTACCTTTGCGCATCTAGACCCGATATTGTGTTGAGTGTGGGAGTGTGTGCAAGGTATCAAGCAGCTCCTAAAGAAAGCCACTTAGTGGCGGTCAAGAGGATCTTTCGATATTTGGTTCATTCCCCCAACTTTGGTCTCTGGTATCCCAAGGGCTCCAATTTCTCTTTATGTGGTTATACTAACTCAGATTGGGCTGGTGATAAGGATGATCGGAAATCCACTTCTGGAGCTTGTCAATTCTTGGGAAGATCTCTTGTATGTTGGTCCTCCAAAAAGCAGAATTGTATATCTCTCTCTATCGCCGAAGCTGAATATGTTGCTACTACCAGCGCTTGTACTCAGTTATTGTGGATGAGGCAACCTTTAAAGGAATACGGTGTCAATTGTGACAAAGTGCCTCTTTTATGTGATAATGAAAGTGCAATCAAAATTGCATACAATCCCGTTCAGCACACAAGGACGAAGCATTTTGAGATTCGGAATCATTTTATTCGAGACCATGTTGCTCGCGGCGATATTGATCTATCCTTTGTGAGCACGAAGAACCAACTGGCGGATATCTTTACAAAGCCACTTGATGAAGCAAGATTCTGCTATTTGAGGAATGAGCTAAATATCATTGATTCCGGGAGCTTGTCTTGATTACCCATGCACTCACTCGTACATCTCAATCCGTGTTTGGTCTAGGTGTGGGCATGGATATAGGGGGAGTGTGGTCCTAACTCACTGGGCTAACCCTCCCCCCATAATGCCAAAAGCAAGATAAATCATTTCTCTTAATATCATTCTGTGATATGTGAGCTTATTGATGAGTATTGGTCGTGAACCCAAGATATATCTTCACGGTGTCACACCATACACTCCAACAAGGTGGCTTCGACCACCGCCCTCTACCTTGAGGAGAATTGGATCTTTTTGGTTGTTATTTGCTCTCTCATGTTCTTATGGGAATCACACTCAATCTTGGCTTTTATTTGATTTGGATTTTGCAATTTTGAGTGTCTAGTACCATCTCAGTTTGGCCCTCTTAATCCTAAGCCTTCCCTACCCCTAAGCCATCTATTCTTGCACACAAGTCCCTTGTACACCTTGTGGGGGTGTTGTTTGGGGACGCGCGGGCCTGGTTCTGTGTATAACAAAATTTCAAAATTTAGGCCGGATAATCCGGCCCAAGTGTTGGTCGGATAATCCGGCCCTGGCGGATTTCATCTTAAAGGGTAGGGGGAAGGGGGAAGGGCTCATATCAAGCAACACTTCTCCCCCAGCCCTCTCCTCCTCCACAGCCGCCGTCTGCCGCCCCTCACCCTCCCCGGAGCCTCTCCGGCCACCGGATTTTCTGGGCCTCCCCGGATCTTCTTCTCCGCGCCTCCGGGTACCTTCTCCTCCGCGTTCTTCCTCCAATGAGCGAGGGTAACTCCCTCTCTCTCCATCTTTGGCTAGATGTGTATCTTGTTGGGTGGAACGTTGTCTACAAGGATGTGTTTTCGCATAGAAATCGTAGTCTTGCAGTTTCTAGGTCTGATCTACTTTTTTGCATGCAGTCTAGGTGAAATCGAAAATTTCTGCCAGGGCCAGATTATCCGCCCCTAGCCAGGCCGGATAATCTGGCCTGACATATTCGATTCTGCTTCAATTTCACTATGTGTATGCATTGAGTAGTTTTGTCCTATGAACTTTTTGACTACTTTTTCCATGCTCTCTCCTGGACTTGTGTGTATGCTTATCTCCTTGCTATCGCCCTTATTATCCTCATAGGTGGTTCCGGTGTTTCCAAGACCTACAAGCGTCGTCCTCGCGCCAAGTACTTTCGGGACGACGGTCAAGGTAACCTAGTGGACGAAGTTGAATTGAGGAGAAGGAAGAACGAAGAGAGGCGAATGGCTGAACAATCCAAGAGGACTAGGAAGGGGGTGTCCAAGAGGAAGGGCAAGGAGCCCAAGATCAACTATAGGGCTTTGGATGCAGTCTCCTTTTCCGCCATCTGTCACCATGACTTGTTTGTTGAGTTGCCTCGTGATTTTGAGCTGGGGGATACCCGTTTTTGGTGTGCAGAACAGAAGGGGATTTATGAAGACATCTATGCGAGGCTGAACATTAGGCCTATGCACCCTCTGGTACTTGCTGATACTTTGGAGACGGCGCATCTTGTGGATGCGATGTATGTGGCTGAGAGGATTGGGCTGCACCATCTCATGTCTCTCCAGTGCTCCTTTGACTCTGAGGTGGTGAAGCAGTTCTTCTCCACTTTGGTGATTTGTGGGGATGAGCGTCGCACTATGAAGTGGATGACTCATGACAGGCCAATGATTGCTGATTTTCACGTGTTTGCTGAGGTTCTGGGGTACTCCTTCCGCAGCAGGGATAGAGCCAGTGGCCACCGCATCATCACTCAGTTGAAGCCCAACAAGGATGCAGCTCTCTCTCCGTGCACTGTGGAAAATGGCATTGTCGGTACTGTGGCTGGTCTTGCTCCCATCTATGCTGCATTAGTGGGTCTCTTCCATGACTCTATTACACCGAGTGGGGGCAACAATGACAGCATCCGTGTCACCTTGTTCAGCTACTTCAATTTTCTCATGAGGCTGCCTCCTGCGAGGACGAGTTAGTGCAGTACAGGCTAGATGTCATGGACTTCATCTACCATGAGCTGTGTGATGCTATGTTCAACCGTCTGTCCATTCCCTATGCGCCCTACATTATGATGCTCATCCGCCACCTGCTTCCTGCTGAGGAGTTCCACATTGACTCGGTGCACAAGGCCAAGAAGATATACAACAAGGTTCGGAAGACCTCTCACCCATCCTCTGCTCCTGAGGGTCTCATGAGGGATGCTCGCAGGCCCCCTGTGCCCCCGTGGCCCGTGAGATCAAGCAGCTGAACTGGTTCCAGCGTCACATTCTCTGCATGGGCGTGGACATGCGCAAGAGTCAGTACGAGGCTTACAGGCAGCGCCATGAGTTGTCTCACTCCCAACATCTCATTCTCCACCACGTGTCCAGCGCTTCGGGTGCTCCTCCGGCTCCTACACCTCCCACTCCGTATGTTCGGTGGAACTCTTCCTCCGGGCTAAACTATGGTGAGCTGGAGCGTCACTTGTTCCCCACTACGCCCGCTGCTGATGAAGATGAGGAAGGTGACACTGAGGAACTTGAAGATGAGGATGAGGAAGAGAATGAAGAAGAGGACGAGGACGAGGACTACGATGAGTGATCCCATGGGGCGCTAGCATCGCTCTTCTCCCTTTTTGGTCTCTCGATGCCAAAGGGGGAGAAGTAGTTCTATTAGGTTGTCCGTGGATTTGCATGGGTCGGGCATAAGCACTTGCATTTTTCTATTCGTTATTTCCTGCTTATGCCCATTTAGCGTTGAACTTTAAATTCGTGATTTGGTTGTTTGAGACTCTTTGTGGTTGTCTAGATTATGATATGCCTATGGTCTTCATATCATGGATTATGCTTATGGATCTATCTATTCATATCCTATTGCTGGAGGTATATCACGGAAGGCGCGCACTCTCATATTGGTTATCCGGTAATAATTGTGATTTATGTCAAGGATGCCTATTCTCTACTTCGGTGGTATGTGTTTTTGCTCACATGTCTATGGAATAGATTCTCCTATTTGTGTGCATTTGTATTCCAATGCAAAACTCTATTATGCACACATTGAGGGGGAGTCTCTTTCATAAGTTATCTTTGTCTGTCTTGTGTCTTTCTCCTGCAAATCCTGGTATTGTCATCTAACACCAAAAAGGGGGAGATTGAAAGAACATTTCATGTTTTCCTATGTTTTGCGTGTTAGATAACAATACTATGGAGACTTTTCATGTGTGCTAAGTGTGCAGGAAGTTTTGAGGGGGGCCAAATAATCCGCCCCACCAAGGGCCGGATAATCCGGCCTACCTCATCTCTCAAGGAAGCCAAGGCGCGTCGCTCGGTACCTCATCAACTCCTCTCCATTCAATTGGAGATATCCTTGATCTAGTATTCTTGTTAATACCTAGATCTTGTTTATTGTATATGATAAGTTTGTTTTTGTGGTAGCTTGTTGTCATTCCGGGAGCCTCCAAGTTGTTGTGGAGTTGTTGCCCCACTAGTTGTGTAAAGATGCCGGTGCCCGCTTCGAAGGGTACCTATAGTGGAAGGTGGATCAGGCCTGTTGTGGCGAGATCCATCGGAGAACAGGGTGAGGCCTTTTGTGGCATGGTGGTCTTAGTACCGCCCACCCCTCTAACGCAGACGTACTTCCCTTAACAAGGAAGGAACTGCGGTCAAACAAATCCTGTGTCTCCACATGCTTGACTTCAGTTTACTCGTTCCTCTTACACTTGCTCTTTACTCGCTAGTAGATAGGTTTGCATATAGGGAAATTCCACCCAATAGTCTATCTAGAGAATTTTCCTTTATGCTAAGCCTAAAACTGAAAAACAATTAAAAATTGGTGTAGCACCTATTCACACCCCCCTTCTAGGTGCCCATACGATCCATTTCAGCAAGTTGTGAACTTGCCTTTTGTGATTGCAAGATTATGCACTCACAGATTTCAAGACAATATAAGATCCAAAATCTGGAAATAGCATCATTGGTCCGGTAAGGACTAATATTTAAAGAAGCAAGATGTAACGATGCATAAGCAATGTAATGCAATTTGATAAACGCGAATCCCCAGAATGGTCGTATCTAATCTAGGGTTTGGAAACTGGGAATGAGTTTTTTAGAATGTGTTGCACTTTTATAACAAATTCACACTTGTGTGTCTTATTAAGGCTTGTGAGAGTGTGTCTAGAACAATAAGTAAATACAACAAGTAGTATACAATACTAAAGCATTCAAATGGATCATGGTATCTAGAATATTTCTTAAACAAGATTAAGAATCAAGTAGATATTTTAAAGAAGTGTTCAAGGTTTACTTTTAATGTTGCTTAAAAGAATAACTCTTGAGGAAAACATTATTTTACAAAGTAAAAAGTATTTAAACTTAAGGCTAATACTTTAAGGTTTTCTTATAGCTAAGATTATTAAATAGGAAAACATCACTACATTAAATAATCATAGTATAAGTGAATAGGATTCTTATGATGAACAATATACTATTTTAGTTGATTTTATAATTGATAAAATCTTTTTAGGAAAATTAAAATACCCTTAATTTGAGATGATAGTTTTAGCTGATATATATGAAAATGGTTTAACCTATTTAAACTTTTCTTAAACATTAATTGACTTGCTAGTACATTTTTAGATTTTAAACAAACAATACTAAAGGCAATAGTAAAGATTTATATATTTTTCATGAATCAAAAACAACGAAAAGGGTTTAAATAATATTTATCAGACCTTTACCTTTTATTTTAGTTCAAAAGTATGAGTTGATATTTTTAGTGTGTAGATTTCATTTTTGTGATCATTTTGGTATATTATAAGTATTTTTGTGAATTTTAAATAATAACATATGATTTTTATAAGTTTTATCACTTAATAAATATTTAACAAATAGTAAATATTAGTTAAGTGATACAAAAATAACTTAAACAAGTTTGTAAATGTAGATTTTGTTTTTATTGGAATTTTATTTATATTTTTCTTATTTACTAATATTAATTTTCAAAACATTATTACTTATAAAATATTTATTAAATAATAATTATTTAAATAGTTAACACAATAATATTTGATAATAAGTTTATAATATAGAGTTTAATTTTATGAACATTTTGATATATTATATATATATTTCTAAATTATAAATAGTCAGCGACGGCTTCCACCACCAAATCGAGGTCACCGACGGCGACCCCGACTATCCCGGCTCGCGAGAGGGGTTGTGTTGGATTCGGACGAGCATGCTGAGCAGTTTAGTGGCGGCGCCACTATTTCTAGGTCACCGGAGCACCGGTTGCGACGGCGACTGACGGCGGCCAGTGGCGGCGCGAGATGGCAAGGTGATTCAAACCACCACAGAGAGCGAGAGAGAGACTGGAAGAAAGAGATGCTCACCATGATTGCAACGGATGGCTCGGGAGGGCGAGACGAGACGTGATGAAGTCGTAATCGAAGAGGAATACAGTGACTGGCGCTCGGGAAGAAGCAGTCGTGGAGCTCGACTATGGGCACGCGCAGCCAATCCCTTCTACGAGAAGAGCCAGGACAGCACGGCGGTTCCGACGGTGGCTTCAGATGTGCGAGAGGATGTTGGAAATGGCGGTTTCTCGGAGCTCCAACGAGCTAGGGTTTGGTACAGATAGAGGAACAAAGAGAGATGAAGAGCGGGCGAGTGTGGGTGAGGATGAGCACGGAAAGGCGTCGGCGTGTCCTTCTTATCCATGCAGATAGCGGCGGCGCGCATCACAGCGCACTGCTGATGACGATGAACGGCATCAAACGGCGGTGAGTTGCTCCAGCGAGCAGCCTGTGTGCATCGCGGTGACGACGATGGCGTTTTCTAGAAAACCCCCTAATGTTTCTGCAAATTAACCCGCGGTCCACCATTGGTCACACCCGCCAGTCAGAGAGAAAAAATGAGACAGGTTGCTATTGGGCTTCTCCTAGGTCGCGGCTAAGTGTGTGGATTTTTACTGCTGCTGCTCGTGAGCTGGAAGTAGGTAATGGGCTATGGGCCGGTTCTGCTGTGCTTCCTTTTACTTTTCCATTTCAATTTTTCAATTTTCTATTTTCTTTAATAAATTCTTTTTAAATTGGAATTTCTTCAAGGCTTTAAATATCCAAAAATTTGGTAAGTTAGAAACATTACTATATAAAGGGATTATAAATCTTTTCTCTGCATTTGTTATTGTGTATAAAGATATTCCTAACTATATGAAGGATTCTTTATTTAATTTAGGATTGGAGGGTTTGTTTCTTATAATAATATTTCACAAAGATGATTCTGATTTCACTTGACAATCTTAATGGTACTGGTTTGAAATGTGTATCCAATTATATAGAATCTTGTTCCCACTTATTTCATAAAGGATTTATCTAAATTCATTATAAGGAATTAATCTTTGTGTTTTTTTAATGGGATGATATAAGTTTCATGGTTCTCCATATTTGGGGATTTTCCAAATCCAATTCTACTTGGTTTTTGTTTTAAATTTAGAATTACCATAGAGCACTTTTGGTTAGGTAGTAATGAATCAATAATGATCATTGGTAGAGAAATACTAAGGTTTATTCAAATATAGGTATATGGGTTTTGAGACAATAAAGCAAACCAAATCTTTCATCTATAAACATTCATCTCATTCTCTAGTTATCTTTTGGGAAGTTTCACTTATCCAACAGATGTTATCTAATGGTTACCTAGTATAGGAAATGGTTTCCCTATCCACTTGATTCCAGGGTTTTGTATAATGAAGTAGACAGGTGTCTTGTCATGTCTGCATGTATAGCTAGCTAAAGGTTTCTAAAGATTTCTTACCTCAATACTTCACTAAGCTTATCTTGAGATAAGGAATTCCTTTCCTAAATATACTCTAAATATCTCTCTTATCTTATTCAGAAAGATCACATCTTCCTGAATAAGATAATTATCTGACTCCACCATATCCATCATCATATGATGACATGGTCATGCCACTTCAACATTACTCCATTCTTACTCCTAGTATATAGCTCCTCTTAATTAACTACCATTGATGCACCTATCAATGTAGCTACTGCTAACTCCATCTATTAACTTCCTTAACTTCATCTTGCAACTACTTCCAAGGTTTGCAAGACTAAAATCCTTACTATACATACAAAGGATATCAATCCTTTTAAATAGGTATAGTATTACTCCCATAATACCTGTTGACCTTATATTAACTTGGTTAAGCTACTATGCCTCCAACTACTCCATACAACTTATTTTATATACTTCATCATACTCTAGCTTGACTTCTCATGTTCAAGCTAAGATGATTCAACTTACTAGGCTTTACCTGATTTGGTATACTCACAAGTCTTCTTCAACACCTAGTCATCTATTCCCAAGTGACTTGAGAATAATGACCACCATCATTTGATCAAACTAAGCTTAGGCTTCTATTTGTCTAATCAAGATCTATACTCAACTAAGTAGTAAACTTGTATTAGTCACTCTTTGGACTTATCTTGTTAAGCAAGCTTATTCTAAGTCGATATCCACTTGTCCTAACAAGATTATTATCTGATGTACTAATACTACTAGCCTTCTCATAGCTTATCAATTACTAGCTTAACTCTTGAGTTTAGGTACTGCTTCTAGTTAACTCATGGGTGAGTTAACTCCCCAACATCAAATGGTTTGATCTCCACTAAGGATCACATTCCATTAATGATGGTACACTCAACCATATCTAGTTCTTCCTTCAGATTAATTTACTTAAGGTCTTTGAAAGATTAACATAATAGGTCAAAGCTAAAGGTTAACAAGTGATAGGTCAAGAATTGATCACACACATCGATGATCAATAGACACTAGGACTTGGTCAAATAGGATTGTCATCTATTAACATGACACTAAGGGTATGAGATGCATGGTCTTGGCTTGTCTTCCATTATACTTCCTTTATGATAAGAATTGATGTTTAAGAACTACCATGATACCCATGGTAGGTATCACTATGGCAATCAAGTGTATCAAGATTTAGGTATAAAGTTTCTTTACTTAAGTTATGTTGTTAACTTACTATTCAAGATTTGTGGTAGATAATACCTTGATATCATCTTTAGAATATTAAGTATTCATCCTTGAGTTGTGGTATGGAATACCATCTAATGATCTCTAGAAGATCTAGTACTCCTTATTAAGTAGTGTGTTGTGACTTAGTTTTATTACATTTGATCTACCCTTAGATCAAATTATATTACCCAAAGATAAGGTTTTATCAAAGGTCATATTGAAACTTATCGTAGTCAACTTGATGATCTACTTCAGTTCCACCAAGTTAAGAGAAGCTTCAATCACTTCGGCAAGTTTTATTTCGAAGCACAAAAATTATCCGGATTTTCTATGCATGAATGCAATGCACACACCTGTGTTCAGCTTATTTCTAAACTCTAATGCTGGGGTGTTACAGACTCTCCCCCATAAAATAAAATTCGTCCAAGAAGTTTGTACTCTCTTGCATTTCGGAATGAGGAGTTGACTTGTATTGATCATGACATTTCTTAACTCCATTGTGATCATAATTGGGGATAATTGTGATATCCCGTATCCATATCTTTTTCCTTGAATTATCTTCATACTTGACAATATCCACTATTAGTTCTAATCTATCCTACAGTTTCTTCTACTATAATCTCTTGGATTATGACCTTGCATTCCTACTTAGAATTGGTTGTGGACACATTTCGTCCATTCCAATCTAGTTTTCCTATTATTTTACACTAGACTATTTTAGTAGGATCTTCTCCTTCTTAAGGAAAACTTACCAGCTGTTTCCCCTTTATAACTAGTCCACTAGGGTTAAGCAGTTATATTTCCTTCAATCTTTCATCTGGACATAGTCTAGAGAGTACTCTTATACAGATGATTTCTTATAACCTTATGAGAATAAGGCTTAATCTCACCACAAATTTGTATAGCTTCTCCAACCTTTAGTCTAAAAGTTAGAGAACAACACTTCAGTGCTTATTGTTTACTCTCCCCCTTAGGGTTTTCTAATGGTCTCTAATTTGCATGTATAGCATCCATCAACTCGATAGTAAGGATACTGGTATTTATCTAGCTTATACTTTATCTCTATAAGGTCTCACGAAAGAATCTACGGTACACCCACATAGTTGTGGATATCCGAGATGAATCATCCAACATTATTTGTCTTACTTCTAACCTTCTGGACATTTTCGCTTTGGTAAGCCCGATTTCACGAAGCGGCTCGAAAGACGATCTTTAATTTCATACTTCCTTAGGTCTAACTTAACTTAGGCCAAGTTTTATACTCTTTAAATTACACAAAGATGACCTAATTAGCTAAACCGCTAGGATACCAGCTACGGATACTAGCTACAGATACCAGCTGTGGATCCTTCTAGGTGTATGGATTAGCCTACGGTTTTCGACTTCTTACTGGCATTCTCTCTGAATTGTCAGAGCTTGAATACCACTTTTGTTTCAAGACTTCTTCTTTGTTGTGATTCATGATACTTCCATGAACCTGGTACAACTACTTCATTAGCTTCTTAGCAACATCACCTATCTTAAGTGAACTTGAGTTCATTCTTCATGTTGCTCTCCCCCTTTTTCTGCACTAATAATCCTTCTTATTGCCAGCTCATAGTGAGTTGGGGTTGATCCATTCTTCAAAATAGCGTTGATACTCCTTATATTTAGTTTCCTTCTTCTTGCAAGTCTTCAACTTGATCTTCGGAACTCGTCACTCCCTTACACGAATTCCCTTACTATCTAGGTCTATAACATCAAGTAGTAACTTGATAATGCAACATGCATTTGCACATCAAGTCAAACTTCATGCTCAGATCTAGTCAATCAAGAAGATGCAAGAAAAACCAAGAAATCCAAATGGGGTACATATAACACACATCATTCTAAGCCCGGAATATAATAGTTGAGTATAATACCTCTAGAATTCAGGCTTAGCTGTGTAGTATATGATACCTCCTAATATAGGTTTACCTCGTGATACTTAGCACTTAAGTGTTAAACTACTCTTTGTCTCCATATCTACCCAAATTTCTTAGGTGCAACAGGATAATCTTGAGAAAAGTGATCTCACTATGGTTCTAACTAACCACTTACCTTTCTTTCGGGACTACTAAAGACTACCAATTTTCCATTCTATCGTAAACTATCCTCACATGATCTCTCAAAACTACTAACAAAATTGTAGTTACTACCTTAATCCAACAATTATCGTAATATTATAATATCTATGACTTCTATCATAGACCTACACTATTCTTTACTTACTGTTACTACAAGATTATTTACTAAGTACTTGTCCTAATTACAGACTTATCATGGTCTCGGAGCTATTCTCACCATGAACTTGTTACGATTTACCTAGTCATCATGATTAAAGAGCTTATCTCATCATGACGACTCTTCCTTCTTGCTTACTACCAATGATTCTTAACAGAATCCTACTCCATCACATGGAATTCTCAAGTGAATGCCACATGAGTTACTTCCAATGGTATCTATGCATACTCTAATGGTCTACCATGTATGATATAGTGATATCTACTAGTGGTAAGATTCTACTACTTCACAGAGATTCTAAATATAGACTCCATCACTAATACTACTCCACATGATATCCTAATCTTGGTTGTAATCTTCTTTGATATTTTAACTTACTTAAGATATCTTAGTGGTGTTATACCTATTTAGATTAATACTAAAATGACATTTCTCTAGAGAATACATATAACTAATCCTTAAGAAAGATGATAACAACATCCAACTTAAGTGTGACAAGGTTTATCCTCAAGTGGATATCCATCACAATTCTTGGTTTAGATAAGATGGCTCCTATAGTCACTATCCAACCTACAGATCTTCCTAAAAGGGTTTTAATCCTAAGGTCAAAGCATATGCTCTGATACCAGTTGCCGGTGACCGAGCATACCACTTCATGATGTAGTACAGTATAGTCGTTGACATAACACCAATGAAACACCGTTCACTAGTATTACATCCCTCGGAGTGGTACAACAGAAACACAACAGGTCTAAGACATGACTATAGATTAAAACTCGACTCTTTACAAAAGATCTAGAGAACACTCTAGGTTAAAGAGAGAAAGAACTTCTTACAAAGAAGAACCAGAAATAATAACTCAGAACTATCTAGTAACTAAGACTAGTATGGAAACTATTTGGCTTGCCATTGCTGCTATTGCAATGCTCTATATAAATAGGTTTTATGGCTAGATAATCTACTCCTATCTAAACCGACACGTTATCTTCACTTTGGCTGATGTATATGTTGACTTCATTGACTCTATTGAAGAACTTGAATTGTCGATGATGGTTTCTTGACCAGAAATTGATGTTGACCTCGTCTTAAATGGCTTAGAACCTAGCAAGGGTTAAGAAGGTATGGTTGAGTATGAGCGTACTCAGCAAGTTCACTAAAAAGGAGTGTATGATGCACTATCTCTATAGCCACAGACCATAGGTCGTAGGCAATGCAGGTTTTCGTAAACATTTCTTCAAAGATTAATTTTATTCTGAAAACTATGTCCGACAGCCTTCACAGGTTGACAAGAAACTTCATGGGGTTCCTTTCCTGCCGCATTCGTAGCTCCTTCCCAGAATAGGGAGTAACATGTCACAATTCTTACACTTTGCAGAGGTGCGTCACTTTTCCCACAAGAGACCATAAGCTTTGTTGCACAACCGGGAGTATGTCCCCGTTCAAACTTCCTTGGTTTGAGGCCCAACTTAAGATCCAAGCCAATCGCTGCCCTCTCTGTGACCCCATATGTCTGCACGATCCTCCGGGGCTGACTACACCTCCGTTAAGCCGCCAACTAGGGCAAGATATAACCATGGGGAGTTACCGAAGACTCTATGAGCTGGTGATGCCCCTGGAGGTGTTATACCTCCGGCAGCCACTCATAAATAATCTAGACACCAAAATTGTGGGGCCTAAGGGTGCCCACCCATATGTTGGTTCCACACCGGGAATCCTAATGTCACGATAAGGTCATCTTGCCTCCATATGAAAGGAAGAAGATACAGCTGACTTCTCTGTCCCATTCCAAATCTCATGGTTGACGTGTATTATAGGGCGCTAGAATCCCTGGAGATATTAATTTTTAAGTCCTAGATATTATGTTCCTTTACCACTAGAACTGTATCAATACATTATTACCACTTGGTAAATAATCCATAATCATATTATTACGAAAATAGTATTTTCTGTCCTTTTTGAAATGCAGGTGATGACACAGTTGAGTTACAAGCATAGAAAATAATCAAAGGACATGAGCAAGTTGTGAACTTACCTTTTGTGATTGCAAGATTATGCACTCACGGTCTTCAAGACAATAGAAGATCCAAAATCTGGAAATAACATCATTGGTCCGGTAAGGACTAATGTTTAAAGAAGCAAGATGTAACGATGCATAAGTAATGTAATGCAATTTGATAAACGCGAATCCCCAGAATGGTCGTATCTAATCTAGGGTTTGGAAATTGGGAATGAGTTCTTTAGAATGTGTTGCACTTTTATATCAAATTCACACTTGTGCGTCTTATTGAGGGTCTGTTTGGTTCTGCTGTGGATTATGTAAAATCTGCTGTGAGCTGTGAACTGTGGAAAAGCTACTGTGAGCAGAGAACTGTGGGGAAGCAGAAAGTTGTTTGGTTAGGCCAACTGTGAAACTGTAGTTTGATATGAATTGTCTGTAATACCCTCAAATCCATGATACACTGTTTTATACTGTAGGTAGCCATAATACACCATTGTACGTAGACTTACATGTAAATAATAATGTCGGGATGAAAATTAAATTGTATTTGTAATGTTTCATACACATAGATAATTTAAATGGAAAGTGTGTCATAAAATTATTACAAAAGAGATATAGATCACACAAATAAAATACGGTTCACATGATGATGTCCTCCACCAAGATACTATCCTATGTCTCTCTCGCAGCAACACAAGCATCAGCTATCCTATTACGTATATTGTTTATTGTATCTTCATTCTCCCCATCTTGAACATCATCGGGTTGTGCTTGTGCCGCTTGACGTGCACTCGAGGTAGATAGTTCTCGTTTGCGTCACATTTATTAAACTCTTTGTCACGCAACTTGTTGTCACGGATGAAGTTGTGCAATGCCAAGCAAGCGATGATGATATGCTTTTGTGTACGTATCGGGAAACTTGGCATAGCTTTCAGTATGCGCCACTTTTGCTTGAGGACCCCAAATGCTCGCTCGATGACATTGCGAAGTGATGAATGCAAAAAGTTGAACAACTCGTACTTCCCTTGAGGTGCACGGTGACGACGAAGATGAAACTCCGGAAGATGGTAGGTACTCCCCTTGAACGGAGCAAGATAATCTGTTCGGTTTGGATAACCAGAATCTGCAAGGTAGTATTTTCCTAAAAATAAACACCATGTTAGCATACATATATGAAAAATATTAGTAATAACATAGGGTATTATTTATACCTTTAGGAGGTACCGGAAATGATGCAAAATTTGCTAATGCATGATTGCGGATCCTTGTGTCATGCACTGAGCCCGGCCAACCAGCAACCGCAAAGGTAAACCTTATGTCAAAGTCACATATTGCGAGCACATTTTGAGATGTATACCCATGACGACATGTGTGGTTAACCACCTCATCTGCGGGCACTGATACTGGCACGTGCGATCCATCGATAGCACCAACGACGCCTTTGAAATGAGGCCAGAAGCGAGCTTCTTTTACCCTTGGATGTTCAGTTGTAAAAGCTGGATCTCTAGGTTTGATGATATCTTTTGCTAACTTGCGCAAACAAAACAATACTTCCTTAAACTTGGTGTGAACTGTCCATAGTGACCGTACAAAACGGTTTTCAGCTTGACAAAAAGCCTGAGGACCTCCAACAATCCATAAAAACATGGCGAGTGACTCGATTGATGAAACATTGTTTGTAGACTTCAAGCCATAGGTAGAGACAAGCAAATCATGAAGTGACATGAAAACTTCAGTACTCATTCAGAACATCTTATAAAAATATCTAGGGCGATCAAAGCACTCCATGCCCCTTTTTAGAAACGTCTTCCATGCTTCAACAATCTACACAAGACAATAGCATGTTCATAGCTCAAGCAAGAAAACGGTTCTACATCTCAAGAAAATATTGTTCACAAATAATGAAAATAAACGGTTCACAACTCAGGCAAATAAATGGTTCTATAATGAAGGAAAATATAGGTACTTCTACATGCGCTTTTTCATCTCCTTTTCATGCTCTCTCTCAAGCAAATCTTTCCTGCCTTCATTTGTTTCAAGCAAGCTGAAAATCTCCCTAAATTCAGGCTTCACAATCAACAACGTAGCTGTGTGGAAGAGAGCGGTTTTTTCTTCGACACCGCAGTCTTTCACCAATTTCAGGACATGTGCAATGGTAGGGACATGGTTAGTTGGAGGTGGAACTGATGACGCTTCAACAAATGAGGTTATCTTGTCCACTCCGATTTCTATCTTCTGGCATGTTTTATTGTACTTTCGAAAGAAGGGACTCTTCTCATCTTTCTCTTCATTTGCTACGTGTTCCTTGTGCTTCTTGTTTGTTTTTGGTTTATTCAACTTATTAATTTCATCAATCTTCTCCACTTCAACCACATCCTCGTCGCTGGACTCATCAGAGGATACATCTCCGGGACATGCCGCAGTAGCCCCGTTGACATGGGCCTTATCAAAGAGTTGTATGTAGATCATCAATGTGCTTGGGACCACGTTTTCTAAACTTCACGTGATTGCACTTGATACCTCTTTCAGAATTGTTGCATCTCTGTAGTTCATAAATTTACAGATTAGGTAGTGCAAATAGAAAATAATCACAAAGAAAAATTTAGTAATCTTACCTCAAGATGCTCATCCCACCACGTGGCAGAACAATCAACAGTTTGTTTTGCATCATCCCAACCCAGCCCAGTTGCAGCAATTTTCAACTCCATGAATATTGTAAAATCCTTTTTCATATTATCCCATTTGTTCTTCAGTTGTGTCTTGGTTAGCTTCTTTCCAGATCTTGCTTCAAACTTAGCTATCACGTTCTTCCAACCAGTGGAAGTAAAACAACCTAGTGGCATGTTCCCAGCCTCAATCTCTTCCTTGCAAATGTCAATGAAGTGCTTGACATTCACATCATCCCAAACTGCCTTCTCACTCATACTTCAGTCAAGTAAACAAAATTTAAATATACTCACAACCATGTTCACAGAGATGAAAAATATAGCATTAATCACTGAGAGATGCTATAAAAGGGATCGGCTACCGGAAAAATACAGCATACACACACATCTAACTAGCTGGACTAATCATGTTCGGAGTAATATACGGCAAGCCCCTACTGCATAACTATTCTAACCCTGATCTTGTCAAACGAACTACGCACAGTAGTACCTTCAGCAAAATGCATATATGCATATACAAGGAACTATTGGCTCATAATTACTGGCGTATGGAGTTCTTTATGTACACTCCCATGCACATACAAGTAACTACCGGTCATAATTATCGGGCGTATGGAGTTCTTTATACTCCCATGCACGAGTCAAAGATTCAGCTTATCCCTTCCACGAGGCCATGAGTGATTGGGTCCAAAATAACTGAAAAGGTCTACCCATCTATACCCTCATGCGTGCAGTCAAAGTTTCACATACTGTACCAACGAACAAGAAAATATGGATTGATATTTGATGGGCACGAGATGCAAAGGAGAATATTGAATACGGGGATAGGTGACAGGAAGAGATGCTGAGAGATAGCGACGGTGGACATCGTTCTTACCTTGCAAGTTGGGGAGTAGACGATGTACGAGGCGCAGCGGTCGCTCCAGCCAGCGGCGCGAGTGTGCAAACCCTAGCGGTATGGGCTTCTTTTCCAGATCGATGGGATGATTATATGGAAGATGAGGCCACAGACGGGAAAAATAGATCGAACCGGTACAACTAATCAGTGGCAGCATGGGTAATTTTGATAAGAAGCTGGTTTTCAACGCGGTGGAAGCAGGGGTCGACCTGCTTTGGAAATTATACTACAGGAATCGGTCTGCTTCTGAGAATCTGCTGTGGAGAAAAAGCCATTTGGTTGGCGTTTGGATTTTTCACAGTAGAAGCAGGTTGGAAAAGCAGAACCAAACAGAGCCTAAGGCTTGTGAGAGTGTGTATGAAACAATAAGTAAATACAACAAGTAGTATACAATACTAAAAGCATTCAAATGGATCATGGTATCTAGAATATTTCTTAAACAAGATTAAGAATCAAGTAGATCTTTTAAAGAAGTGTTCAAGGTTTACTTTTAATGTTGCTTAAAAGAATAACTCTTGAGGAAAACATTATTTTACAAAGTAAAAAGTATTTAAACTTAAGGCTAATACTTTAAGGTTTTCTTATAGCTAAGATTATTAAATAGGAAAACATCACTACATTAAATAATCATAGTATAAGTGAATAAGATTCTTGTGATGAACAATATACTATTTTAGTTGATTTTATAATTGATAAAATCTTTTTAGGAAAATTAAAATACCCTTAATTTGAGATGATAGTTTTAGCAGATATATTTTAAAGTGGTTTAACCTATTTAAACTTTTATTAAACATTAATTGACTTGCTAGTACATTTTTAGATTTTAAACAAACAATACTAAAGGCAATAGTAAAGATTTATATATTTTGAATGAATTAAAATAAAAGAAAAGGGTTTAAATAAGATTTATCAAACCTTTACCTTTTTTACTTCAAATTATGAGTTGATATTTTTAGTATTAGATTTCATTTTTGTGATCATTTTGGTATATTATAATTATTTTTGTGAATTTTAAATAATAAGATATGATTTTTATAAGTTTTATCACTTAATAAATATTTAATAAATAGTAAATATTAGTTAAGTGATACAAAAATAACTTAAACAAGTTTGTAAATGTAGATTTTGTTTTTCTTGGAATTTTGGTATTTTATTTATATTTTTCTTATTTACTAATATTAAAATATTAATTTTCAAAACATTATTACTTATAAAATATTTATTAAATAATAATTATTTAAATAGTTAACACAATAATATTTGATAATAAGTTTATAATATAGAGTTTAATTTTATGAACATTTTGATATATTATATATATTTTTCTAAATTATAAAACAAAAGATATTCAATTTTTAAGTTTTAACTATTTTCCTAAATTCCTAAAATATATTTATATATAAACCTATATTTTTTTATCTATTTCTTACCTCAATACTTCACTAAGCTTATCTTGAGATAAGGAATTCCTTTCCTAAATATACTCTAAATATCTCTCTTATCTTATTCAGAAAGATCACATCTTCCTGAATAAGATAATTATCTGACTCCACCATATCCATCATCATATGATGACATGGTCATGCCACTTCAACATTACTCCATTCTTACTCCTAGTATATAGCTCCTCTTAATTAACTACCATTGATGCACCTATCAATGTAGCTACTGCTAACTCCATCTATTAACTTCCTTAACTTCATCTTGCAACTACTTCCAAGGTTTGCAAGACTAAAATCCTTATTATACATACAAAGGATATCAATCCTTTTAAATAGGTATAGTATTACTCCCATAATACCTGTTGACCTTATATTAACTTGGTTAAGCTACTATGCCTCCAACTACTCCATACAACTTATTTTATATACTTCATCATACTCTAGCTTGACTTCTCATGTTCAAGCTAAGATGATTCAACTTACTAGGCTTTACCTGATTTGGTATACTCACAAGTCTTCTTCAACACCTAGTCATCTATTTCCAAGTGACTTGAGAATAATGACCACCATCATTTGATCAAACCAAGCTTAGGCTTCTATTTGTCTGATCAAGATCTATACTCAACTAGGTAGTAAACTTGTATTAGTCTCTCTATAGACTTATCTTGTTAAGCAAGCTTATTCTAAGTCTATATCCACTTGTCCTAACAAGATTGTTATCTTATGTACTAATACTACTAGCCTTCTCATAGCTTATCAATTACTAGCTTAACTCTTGAGTTTAGGTACTGCTTCTAGTTAACTCATGGGTGAGTTAATCCCCCAACATCAAATGGTTTGATCTCCACTAAGGATCACATTCCATTGATGATGGTACACTCAACCATATCTAGTTCTTCCTTCAGATTAATTTACTTAAGGTCTTTGAAAGATTAGCATAATAGGTCAAAGCTAAAGGTTAATAAGTGCTAGGTCAAGAATTGATCACACACATTGATGATCAATAGACACTAGGACTTGGTCAAATAGGATTGTCATCTATTAACATGACACTAAGGGTATGAGATGCATGGTCTTGGCGTGTCTTCCATTATACTTCCTTTGTGATAAGAATTGATGTTTAAGAACTACCATGATACCCATGGTAGGTATCACTATGGAAATCAAGTGTATCAAGATTTAGGTATAAAGTTTCTTTACTTAAGTTATGTACTTAACTTACTATTCAAGATTTGTGGTAGATAATACCTTGATATCATCTTTAGAATATTAAGTATTCATCCTTGAGTTGTGGTATGGAATACCATATAATTATCTCTAGAAGATCTAGTACTCCTTATTAAGTAGTGTGTTGTGACTTAGTTTTATTACATTTGATCTACCCTTAGATCAAATTATATTACCCAAAGATAAGGTTTTAGCAAAGGTCATATTGAAACTTATTGCAGTCAACTTGATGATCTACTTCAGTTCCACCAAGTTAAGAGAAGCTTCAATCACTTCGGCAAGTTTTATTTCAAAGCGCGAAAATTATCCGGATTTTCTATGCATGAATGCAATGCACACACCTGTGTTCAGCTTATTTCTAAGCTCTAATGCTGGGGTGTTAAGGTGGTCCTTCATGGATAGGAGAGGTGATGTTGTAGCCGCTTTAAGGAATATCCACGGTGGCCCTGTAAAGTTAAATAGAAGAAAAGACCAAGTCAAATAAGAAAGAGAGAAACAAGAAATACAGGAAAAGAGAGATATGAAACACAAAAATAACTCGCAGAAAGGGCTTACCCGAACACAGTTGGAGGAGCTTTGGGCACGGGAGCTCTCCAGGTCATGGGCTTCTTGCCGATTTCTTAACCCTCTTCCCGGTCCGGGAAGATTCATAGGAAGGAGCCGAGATTGCGACGCACTTCTTTGTCGCACCTTGGCCTCTAGTGGCAAAGCGGCGTATTATGCACCTGCCCAGTCGGGTTAGCTGGAGTGGAATCAGTCGGAAAGGTATATCAGATGGGCATTGGGATAAATACCTCTAGAATCTCATAGTCATCCTCATCGTTCGTCCAATCCTTTAAGATAGAAGTCTTACCGGAGAATCGACCGGAGCTGGAGTCTGGGACAGGCATGAGTTCCTCAGAATCTGGCTCCTCAGGATACAAGGTATCCCGATCCTTGCCCCAAGTAAGTGTCGGGGTCTGGGTGTCCTCAATCGTTTGCTGCAGAAATTTCTGTATAAAGGAGCACATGAAGGGCAAATAAGTAATAGAGGCCAGCATGAAATATAACTCAGAGAGGAGTCACTCGAAGGATGTACCTTGGGAACAGGCCTATCTCGGCAGAAGGGCTTGAATACGTCCATTTTGCATCACTATTCTATGTCTTAATTCACTATTATTCATTGATATATTTCGTATTGAGAGGTGATACTTATGTTATTTCATCTATTTTTGCATGGTTGATGACTTTTGGAGCATGGACCGCTGCAGTCAGGATTCTGATGGAAAAGGTGTTGTTTGGAGGCAAAATTCGCGAAGATCAAAAAATCCGGGAAAATATACGGAAAATTATATTTTTCCAGAAGACTCGGGATGCTAGAACATGGAGTGGAGGTGGGCCACAGGGGGCCCACACCACCCCATGGCACGGGCAAGCCTAGGCCGCGCCAGGGAGTGGTGTGGCCGCCCTGGCCCACTCCAGCCTCTCCCCTCTGGCGTATATCAACCTCCCGAAACCCTAAGACTCGGGGAGCGACCCCAGAAAGGTTCCGCCGCCTCTGCGGGGCGGAAAACACCGAGAGAGAAAGATCTCTCTGGCAGACAGATTTCTGTCGGGGGAATTCCTTCCCGGAGAGGGGAGATCGTCGCCATCAACACCACCATCAAGCTGGACTTCATCGGGATCATCATCATCACCACCACCATCATCACCATCAGCACCCTCATCACCATCTCCATATTGCTGTAACAATTGGTTGAATCTTGCTATAGTTCATAGGGGAAACTTTCTCGGTGTTGATTACTCTTTGTAGTTGATGCTATTAAGTGAACCATTGAACTATTGTTTATGTTAAGATTGTTATACATCATTATTCCATCTCTGATCATGATCCATATGATGTCTTGTGAGTAGTTCGTTTTGTTCTTGAGGACATGGGAGAAGTCTTGTTGTTAGTAGTGGAGTTGCGTTGAGAAAGATTCAATAGTTTGATATTTAAGTTGTGGTGTACTTCTTCTAGTGGTGTCATGTGAACGTCGACTACATGACACTTCACCTATATGGGCCTAGGGGAATGCATTGTGTATTTGGCTACTAATCGTAGGGGTTGCCGGAGTGACAGAAACCTGAACCCTCGTTAGGAAACCATTGCACAAGGGACGTAAGGGTCTTAGAGTTTAAAGCTGTGGTTAGGTTTCTACCTTAATTACTTTCTTGTACTTACGGATGTTTGCAAGGGGGTTTAATCACAAGTATGTATTTATTCTTGGATGGGGCGGTACATTAGCACAGGTTCACCCACACAACACTTAGCAAGCTAGAGAAGATTAATCGACTATATGAAGCGAAAGCACTTCACAGTCTTCCCATGTGTCCCCGAGAACGTTTGGTCATCTATAGAAATACAACCGGCTTGTCCTTTGCTACATAAAGGATTGGGCCACTTGCTGCATTTATTCTTACTGTCTTTTGTTTACTCGTACTTTGTTTACTTGCTATATCGAAAACCCCTAAAAATCCGTTTGCTAAGTATTTGCAGAGAATTTCTGATCCATACCACTAGCCAGCACCTTCTGCTCCTCGTTGGGTTCGACACTCTTACTTATCGAAAATACTGCGATACACCCCCTATACTTGTGGGTCATCAAGACTATTTTCTGGCGCCGTTGTCGGGGAGTGAAGCGCTATTAGAGAGTGGAACTGGTAAAGGAAACTTCTACTATGAGTATTGTTTACTTCTGCTAGTTGCTTTATTTTCGTTATGGATAATTCGCTGAGTTTCTTATTTGGTAATGCTACTACCACTGCTAAGGTAGTAGATAAGCCACCACCTGCTGAGAAAGATGTTTTCAAAATACCTACAAGAATTATTGATCGTGTTATGGATAACTACTATGTTGGGGATGGAACTGTCCATCCCGGTGATCATTTACTCTTTATACACGAATTATGTGGGTTGTTCAAGTGTGCAGGTATTACTACAGATCAAGTTAATAAGAAGTTATTCTCATTATCACTGAAAGGAAGAGCTGAGGAATGGTATAAGCTGCTGAAGAATGGTCAAGCTCTGGAATGGGAGGAAATAGTGCCTCTCTTTTATTCAAAGTTTTATCCTCCTAGTGAGATTCATAAAGATCGGAATCAAATATACAACTTTTGGCCTCTTGATGGAGAGAGTACAGCTCAAGCTTGGGGGAGATTGAAGTTACTAATGCTCAAATGTCCCATTCATGAGCTCCCTAACAATATTATATCAACAACTTTTATGCAAGGCTCCCTCTACATGACAAGGATTTATTGGATGCTTCTTGTGCTGGATCATTCACTCGCATGGAAGAAGAGGCTAAATGGGACCTTCTAGATCGTATTCAAGACAATGCTGAAGCTTGGGAGAATGACAAAGGTAGAAAGTCAGGTATAAATTATGATTATGAATGCATTAAATCTTTTATGGGAACTGATGACTTTCAAAATATTAAAAATGCTTATGGTCTAGATTCTCAAGCTATTGCTTCTTATTTTAAGGCTTTTGCTTCTTACATTGAAGTGCCTAAAAAGAAGTGGAATAAGTATCATGAACCTTATGAAGATATTGCTAAGAGTGTTCCTGCAAGAAATACTGAAGTTTATACTACTAATCATGTTTTACCTAAACCTTATATTGAGAAAATGCATTTCCTAGTTAAGGTAAAGGAACATTCTATGATGGCTAGTATGGTAGATGAACGTATGAATAAGGCTGTTAAACCTGATAAACAAATGGTTGATGAACCTATAATAGCAAATGTGAAAGACTTTGTTACTAAGTATGACAAAGAGGGATACACTATCCTTTGTAAGGATATCTCTAATATTGTTTCACATAGTAGTGTTATGAGAGCTAGTATTCCTGTGTTTTCTGTTAGAATAAGTGATCGGTGCTATGATGGTACTTGTGATAGCTATATTGTTAAGTTTATGCATGATACTGAAAGTTATGAAAGAGGGGAAAATGTTCTTATGCATCTCAATAATATCAAGTTTCCTCGTTTTATGCTGAAAGTTTTTATGTTGCACTTCTTTTGCCTTCTTATGCAAGTTGCCCTTGGTTTCAATAACTTGTTTGTTTACAAAATCCCCTTGCATAGGAAGTGGGTTAGACTTAAATGTGTGTGTGTTTTTGCTTCTTATTGCTCTCTTTCACTTCAATTCATATCCCTATGAGAGCTTCTTCAAAATTATCATGCCCATCTTAATGGCTATAAAGAAAGAGCTTTATGGGAGACAACCCAATTTGTTTTTGCTTTCAGTTTGTTTTTGTTTCTTTGAGTCTTGGAAGTTATTACTTCTGTAATAACCGCTCCTTATCCGTTTTGTTTGGTTTTTGAGTCAAGATCAACCTCTAATGACAGAGAAGTAAGATTTGGGGAAGTTGCTGTCCCGAAACAGATTCTTATGCTTCACCGTAAAAATTCGTGAGAGATCTATGTATATAGGATTGAGCTGTAATTTTTTTTTCTTCTGCCCCAGGTTGTTATTTAACTTTCATTAGTTTTGCACTTTTTGATTTGAGCAACATAAGACTTTCGAAAAAATTGATCTTTACCTGCTGGTCTGTTTTGACAGATTTTGCCAATCTTGCATTTGCTTCTTTATTCGATTTCCTTTTTGAATTCTTTTTGGGCTTTCGGAAGGAGTTGCTACAGTAGCTTATGTTTTGATGGTTTTCAGTTGAAGTTGGACTCAAAAGGTTTTATCACTTCACTTATACTAATGTTGCTAATAAGAACTGTTTGAAGTTTTGTGTGAAAGAAATTTCCAGGAAGTGGAGATAATGGTGTGATAAGGAAGAGAAAGGTTTTATGACTCAAGTAATAAGTATATGAAGATGAAGATATCGATGATATTCAAGTGATGACTCCGGAAGGATCCACTCAATACCAAATTCAGAGACCTGCAGAGTCTGTTTCCAACTAGGTAACAGCTCTGGTAAGAAAAGTTCTGCGAAAATACAATCCAACTATATTTTTGCAGTTTTCCGTCAATAAGGATAGCTACGAAGCGAAAAAGGGACAGAAATGGAGCCAGGGTGGCGCACACCACCCCATGACGCGGGCCCACCCCTGGCCGCGCCACTAGGTGGTGAGGCCACCCAGAACTCCGTCTCCGACCTGTTTTCTCCTAGTACCTTCCTTTTGATATGAAACTTCGTAATATATAACCCCCTGGATCTTCCGAGGTTCGTATATTGTGTTTCCGTCATGTTTTTGTTTCGATCTGTTTCTGCCAGGTAGAATCCCAGATTTGGAGCCACAATGTCTTCCTCTGGATCATCCAAAGGAGATTCTTTAGAGGATACCACCACCACCGAAGGAGTAATTCGTCATCAGGTTTGGCATCCCCTTGGTTTGTTCCAAGCTTGGGGGAGTGCCGTGGTATCATATCACTATCTTCCATTCTTTTTACCTTATTAGTAGAGTCATATCATGAATAGAGGAGTTATTATGTACTATGGTTTGCATTATGGAAGTGTCCCCTCTCTCGTTAGATTTGTATCCCTTGGTGTGAGTTTCCGTTATGGAATATTAATGAGAAGTTCTATCATTCACTCTTTTGTATAGCTTATGTTAGTTTTCAATTCGTAGTTATATAATTGATCTTGTTGTTAGTATTGGTAGCGCTTTGGGATCATTGAGTTAATTTAGTTGGTTTTGGCAAACCTGGCTCGGTCAGTAGCAACACCCTTTTTGAGAGTTGAAAAGAAAAAGATAGAAGTACTCCAGAGAAAAATAATTTCATCATCTGTCTTCCTTGGTTTGCTCATAAGTTTAGTATTCTCTAGTTAAGATCTTTTGTGCTTCCAAGGAAGATTGCATGCTTGTATTTATCACTTGTATGTTTGTTTGTTTCCTTCAACTCTTATACTTGCTACCCAGCCTTGCTAGCCAAAAACCTGTACTGAGGGGGTATTCCTCTCGTGCATCCATCTCCTTTAAACCAAAACCTTTGGCATTTGTGTCCACCATACCTACCTAGTAGCATTATTGCTATTCCAAGTAAATTCTTGTTTTATCTACCTCCCAAATTAAACTTGTTATGCGAAAATTAGTGATTAAAGCTCTCACGAACTTGATGGCACACTTTACTTTCTTGCATTTAATAAACTTGAACAATTGGGTCCTTCTTTGTTGCGTATATGCTTGCGCTTTATGAGTTGAAGTTAGCCGAACCATGTATCATGGGGACCGCTTTCAACACTTCATTGGTACGTGTACCTAGTTGATATCATGTTCTTTTGCTTATGGATCCCGGCGGTGTGAAATAAAAGTGGAACTTGTAAGATCATGGAGTTTATATGTGTGTTAGAGAAACGCCTGGGCCGCTAGCCTAAGCCATGCCTAATCATGGTGGAAACTTGCAGCATAACTATAGTGGGCATTCTATGAAGCATCCTCAATAAAAACCTATGCAAATAGCAAATAAAAAGATCGCTGAGATGCTCACTGTCTGCTTGCCTTGTCATTTTGATTATGGGATAGCTCTTGTGTCATGTGCAAGGGGTACCCCGTTGGCGGTTCTCAATGATACGCATGTATTTACAATGACAAGAGCTTGCTCATGACTGAAGTTGAGTAGCATGAGGATCGGTACTCATAAGTAAGGGGCATGAGATTTCAACTTATAACTTGTCAAGCATATCCTCTTAGTTGTGTCACTTTAACCTTAATCACCAAAGGATGCCTATGATAGGGGAAATGAAAGCTGAAAGCTAGTAAGTATCATAATTTTTGGGAGCTCTTTATAAGACTTGCAATCCCTGCTTCCCTCTGCGAAGGGCCTTTCTTTTACCTTGTAGTTGAGTCAGTAAACCTACTCCCTTCTATCTCAGCAAGTATTTTGAGTTGATGTGTGTCATTCATTCATATGGTGATTTATTCAATCATGTTCTTATGTTCCTTGTTTTGCACATTGCTCTTACCTTGAAGTTTACTACTTTGAAAGCTTTCTTTGAAAACCAGCTATTTGTGAACTCCAGCAAATTATCAACTATTCTTCGACCAAGAGCTAAGTTTTCCATTACCAATTATGATTCACTCTATGTATCTTTATTGTGTTTCCTTTACTCATTGCAAGTTGAGTTATATAATAGTGAGTTGTCTTCTATTATGATTTATGCTTTTTGTGAATGTGATGCTTCTTGTCCGTATTCTTTTATCGACTCTTCACTCCATAAACCTGAGGTCATGTTTATTGAGCTCAGTTTCGCTTGGGGACAAGCGAAATCTAAGCTTGGGGGGAGTTGATACGTCCATTTTGCATCACTATTCTATGTCTTAATTCACTATTATTCATTGATATATTTCGTATTGAGAGGTGATACTTATGTTATTTCATCTATTTTTGCATGGTTGATGACTTTTGGAGCATGGACCGCTGCAGTCAGGATTCTGATGGAGAAGGTGTTGTTTGGAGGCAAAATTCGCGAAGATCAGAAAATCCGGGAAAATATACGGAAAATTCTATTTTTCCAGAAGACTCGGGATGCTAGAAGATGGAGTGGAGGTGGGCCACAGGGGGCCCACACCACCCCATGGCGCGGGCAAGCCTAGGCCGCGCTAGGGAGTGGTGTGGCTGCCCTGGCCCACTCCAGCCTCTCCCCTCTAGCGTATATCAACCTCCCAAAACCCTAAGACTCGGGAAGCGACCACAGAAAGATTCCGCCGCCTCTGCGGGGCGGAAAACACCGAGAGAGAAAGATCTCTCTGGCAGATAGATTTCTGCCGGGGGAATTCCTTCCCGAAGAGGGGAGATCGTCGCCATCAACACCACCATCAAGCTGGACTTCATCGGGATCATCATCATCATCACCACCATCATCACCATCAGCACCCTCACCACCATCTCCATATTGCTGTAACAATTGGTTGAATCTTGCTATAGTTCATAGGGGAAACTTTCCCGGTGTTGATTACTCTTTGTAGTTGATGCTATTGAGTGAACCATTGAATTATTGTTTATGTTAAGATTGTTATACATCATTATTCCATCTCTGATCATGATCCATATGATGTCTTGTGAGTAGTTCGTTTTGTTCTTGAGGACATAGGAGAAGTCTTGTTGTTGGTAGTGGAGTTGCGTTGAGAAAGATTCAATAGTTTGATATTTAAGTTGTGGTGTACTTCTTCTAGTGGTGTCATGTGAACGTCGACTACATGACACTTCACCTATATGGGCCTAGGGGAATGCATTGTGTATTTGGCTACTAATCGTAGGGGTTGTCGGAGTGACAGAAACCTGAACCCTCGTTAGGAAACCATTGCACAAGGGACGCAAGGGTCTTAGAGTTTAAAGCCGTGGTTAGGTTTCTACCTTAGTTACTTTCTTGTACTTACGGATGTTTGCAAGGGGGTTTAATCACAAGTATGTATTTAGTCTTGGATGGGGCGGTACATTAGCACAGGTTCACCCACACAACACTTAGCAAGCTAGAGAAGATTAATCGACTATATGAAGCGAAAGCACTTGACAGTCTTCCCATGTGTCCTCGAGAACGTTTGGTCATCTATAGAAATACAACCGGCTTGTCCTTTGCCGCATAAAGGATTGGGCCACTTGCTGCATTTATTCTTACTGTCTTTTGTTTACTCGTACTTTGTTTACTTGCTTTATCGAAAACCCCTAAAAATCCGTTTGCTAAGTATTTGCAGAGAATTCCTGATCCATACCACTAGCCAGCACCTTCTGCTCCTAGTTGGGTTCGACACTCTTACTTATCGAAAATACTGTGATACATCCCCTATACGTGTGGGTCATCAGGGCTCCATTCCCCATTCCCAATCCTCGGTCAAGACCGTCTTGAAGATGGACTTGACTCGGCGGTAGATCTGAGCGTCGAATAACTCGACTGAGGAAACTCGGTTGGGGTCGAGCTAATCGCTCATATAGCAAATCTTGTGGCTACGTTGCTTCAGTGGGCAAACTGGCTACGGATGAAGGTGACCATAAGGTCCTCGCTAGTTAACCCAACATCCGTCAGCTCGAGGATGCGCTTCACCACGAGATTGACGAGAATATTGCCCTTCTTGGGGTCAAGATCCCAATTCTTCCTAGGAGGGACACCAAGTGAAAAGTCGGGAAGCCGAATCATGTCGGCCAGAGTATCATTCTTCACGTAGAAGAATGTCTTCACCCACCCCTTGCAAGATTCGAGGCCGGTAATCCAAGGAAAGATAGAACTTTTCCAAGGTTAAATAGACGCTGCCCCGCACAGAGTTAAAGATTTCTCACCAGGTCGAAGCTCTTTGATGGGGACGATGTTGGCTTTGAACTGGAAGAACTTTGCCTAGATGTTGATGGCAGGCCAAAGGCCGAGATATCCCTCAACACCGGAGGAAAATGCAGAGAGAGAGAGAGAGGCAAGGGCGTTGGCAGGAAGATGATGGGGTTGCAAACCAAAAGTCTCGAGAAAATCCTTGAAAATTTGCTATCTGGGAGGCCGAAGCGGGGAGCAAAATGGGAGACAAAAAACAATGAGCTCACCATCCTCGAGGACGGGAGCTTGCTCATCGCCGAGGACGCAGCAGCTGACCCCAGGGGGATCTGGCGTGTGTGCACTAGCCAGTCAATCTCCCTCTGTGTGACCCTAGATCCATCCCAGGCACCACGCTTGTGGGCGGCGCCTCCCTCCTTGTGTTCTTCCACAATGACAACTTCCCGTGGCATCTCTAAATCCCTCTTCGGATGCGGAGCTCGATTCGGGGGAGAGGGGCTTGGATTGGCGCGGCCCCGTAGCGGCATCGAGCAGTGGTGCTCCATCCGAGCAAGGAAGCACGGAGAGTAGAGGAGCGGCGCAATCGCTCGAGCAGAGAGCAACATCGGCGGTACAAGGAAAAAGGAGAAGAGGAGGCGAGTGGGGGAAAGTGGCTAAGGACCTCCTCCGCTCCCCTATTTAACCACACCCCTGATCGTGGGTAGTTGGGTCGGTAACTCCCACTAACACACAATGTGGGCGTGTATTCCCCCAACTGACGCATGGGAAGCGAGCCACATGGACGGTTACATCCCGCAGAAGGTCAAACGGGGCGACGTGGCTCTGCGGTTATCGAAGAGGCACGCCATGATGTGATGGGGGCGTAGTAATCCCTGACAGCGCGTGGCAATAACTGCTGCCACGACCCTTAAAACGAGGTAAATGCAATGATTACACTCCACGTTCGATACAAGGAGGAATACACGAGAAGATAGACATCTAAGAGGGATACCCCCGATGCGACACTATGACTTGGCCAACGAGATATATCTCGGAAAGAGCTAAGGAAAGTCAGAGTGAAAACCAAATCACCAGGAGATGATGTCGAGTTAAAATCAATATAAGCCGACATATAGGCATGTCAGTAAGGCAGAAAATAATCCAGATAAGTATGAACCTGTTGTGGCCCCACCAGCTAAGGCTAATAAGACCACAGCATCTTCGGGGACTAATGTTGGGGAATGACCCTAGGTAGGGTCGCCGAGGTAAAATGACAAGGTTCGCCGAGGCAAAGACAGGTCAAAGCATGAGCTAGCCGAATCATAGAAGGGCCGGCCCAATTATGGCCGGGTTACCCTAAGCCTAATAGCATAGGCAAAACTCGACCGACGTATACAGTATGTCGGCACGAGTAGCAAGTTGTATCATGTTTGCAAGTACCACCTTGGTCGAGTTAGCTAGGTTAGAGTCGAGTTAGCTAGGTTAGAGCCGAGTTACGAGTTGGCATACATGAAAAGGAAGGAAGCATCTCCATGTTCAACGTGTTTCTCTCTCTACTGGGTTCCCGTGTAGAGACAGCGCTAGAGACAAAGGTCAAAGAGACAGAGACATAGCATAGACCCACGAGCGTGACGATGTCTAACCGCCAAGGGGCAGACAACGTGGACTCTGGGGCATTGCCTCGTAGAGGCTGGCGACATACGAAAGGAGAGCACTGCTTTGCTATTTCGGAAGAAGAGCATCTTCAGAGAATATGCTGGCCACGTATGCCCTAAGTGTAACCTGGCCACCCCTTTATAAGGTGAGCCAGAGCCTCCAAGGAAAGAGTCAGTCATTTTCGGTTAAGGGAAAACCCTAGTGTGTGAGTAGAGCAGAATAGCTTCATCTTCTTCCTCTCCTCAATAAAGCTCAAGGAGCATCTGTATTCAGCATTGATTCACATAATAGAGATCTCAACTATCCCTCCCCGGATACCACTAGTATACATTGGCCCCATGTTTAGTCTACCCATGGCATCTGCCGTGACACTGTCACGACGCCAACCGTTTCAAAATATCCAAAGTTCTAGATTTGTTTTAAGTCAAACGGGTTTAAGTTTATTCAAGTACAATTTTGAACAAATATAAACTTTAATTAGTTTGTAACCGATATCATATACATGTAGTTAGTTTATGGCCAATACCTTCGATATTTCTACGGATACGGCCGTTTAGTAGAATTGTGGTACTCTTTACATTTTTGACTATTATACGATTTTGGATTTTGTAGAAGTCAAGATTCACAAAGTTTGACCAAGTATAGAAAAAGATGTTGACATCTGTGATATCAAATAGATGTAATATAAAACATATATTTTATGAAGATCCTAGCATTTTAAATCATAGATGTTAGTCTTTTAATCTCTTGGTCGAGAAAAGATATCGTAGATATATATGTAAGAATTTAGACAAATCTCAAAAATCATTTTAGACAAAGGAAGTATATATATTTGCAAAACCCTAAGAGCACCTCCACTGGCCATTCTCAGCCTGAAATCCGGCGCTATGCAACTTTCAGCCTGGGAATAGCCTTTTTTCCACTTGCGTTCCCAAGCCGAGTTCTTAGGTTTGGTCGAATTTTAATCAAACTCGGTGAAAATTGGACGAATAATAGATGATTTTAATTAAATAGAGGCGAGTTTGTACATATTAGGCCAAAATTCGGACATATAGCCGAATTTTGGCTACATTAAGTTAAAAGAAAACGAAAAAACATAAAAAAAACTAGCACAGAGAGATGCCGATGCCGACATCGATCACATGCCGAAGTTACGGTAGAACACCGTGTAGTCGGGGTCGGCCTTGCTGTCGTCGTGATCGTCGCTCGACGGCTGTGGTGGGCGCGAGCTGCCCTGGCCAGCGTCGCCGCACCGTCACGGCTGGGACGAAGGACGGGCGTCGTCGTCCTCGTCCTCGAGGACGATGAGTGGCGCGCCCTGGTAGGCGCGCTGGCGGCGAGACCTATGGGCGACCGCGCGCTCGGCCTCCTCCTGGTGGCGCTGAATTCGGGCGGCCTCCTCCTGCTCCGAGTCGGCCCAGGACTAGGTGAGAGCGTCCGACTCCGGCATCGGCGACACGTCCCGTAGAGATTGCTCCATCGCCATCCTTATGGCGAAGGAGTCCTCGCCGACGGGGATTGCCCATTCCGATGGCAGGCGAAGACGGCCAGTCGGCGGCGATGGCGCGCGGGCTTCGTTGATGACGATGCCCCGCGACCTCGTCCTCGGTGGCGAGCGCATCAGCGGCTAGGCATCCCGCTTCACGGTGCGCAGCGCATCGCCTGACGAGCGCGAGGCCGATGCGGCAGTGGCCTAGCCAGACGAACTCCGGCTGTCCATCCTCCTGGGCAGCCAGTTCGCCGGAGGGGCGCGCCTCGCCCTCGCCGCGGGGACCGGTGAGCATGGGAAGCCCAGCCTCAGGCGGTTGCCGGCATGGATATGCTCCAGGACGGCGTTGAGTGTCCGTCCCGGTGCACTCCACCAGCGACGGCGCCCGCCACGTTGTTGCGCTTCGGTGGCGTGTCGGGCAGGCCTTCGTGGGCAGCAAGCTCCCGGGTCCTTTGCTTGGCGAAGAACTGTTCCCAGTAAACGAGTTTACTAGGGTCTTCGGCGAGCTCCGGATCCGGCATCGCCGTGATTGCGGCTTGTCTCCTCAACCATCTTGTCGTCCTCGGGCACCGGCACGCCGCCGGCGCTGAGCTTCCAGCCGGGCAGGCACCGGAAGTCCGGCAGCGCCATGTAGTCGGCGTCATGTAGCATGCGGGCCTCCCACTGTTGGAGGGTGCGTCGACCGAAGTCGTTCGCCGCCGCGGGATCGCCTGGGTACCTCCCCGCCATCGCCGAAGCTTCTTCTTCTCGATGGAGGTGGAGTTCGTGGGGGAAATGGGAGACTGAGAGTGTGTGCTACGAGCCGGCGAGGGCGTCGACTTTTCTAGTCGAAATGGGCGGCGAAGGCGGGAGGGGTGTAGCGGCGTGGGCGGGAAAAAGAAAATGGCGGAAGGCGAGCTGACGGTGGCGCGCCATTACGACGATGCGTGGCCGACAAGACGGGCAGTTATTGCCCGGCGGTCCGTCGCGGGAGCCGAGGCGGGAGGATGAAGACGACTCGGCTTCACTCGCTGACACGGCGAGGCCACAGACGAATGTGATTTTTTCGGCGTTTCCTCCGTGTCCGGCGTTCTCAGGCGGTTCCTAGCTCCCTAGGTTCGGCCTGACATGCTAGATAAAAGTTGGATCAAATCCAGATCAAATCGACGTCTTGAAAAGGTGACTGGACCGTTTTTTAGCGTCAAATTTTCGTCATAGAAACGGCCTTATTAACCCGAGTGGAGATGCTCTCCTCGCTACTCCCCTTAAAATCCGGATCCAACTGTTAACCCGGAATCCGGCGCGAGATCTGAAACAGAAATCAAAATCAGCGCGGATATCCCCGACGGTTTCTTCCCAAATTCCGCCGCCCTAACCCACGTTCAGGCGTTATTAAGGGCTTAAGGCCTATAAATACGCTGTTACACAACCGTCGCTAATATCCCCGAGAAGTCGACGAAAAAAAAAAGCTCCCAGGAAGGAAGAGGCCATTATTGCTCTTGGCACCTACTGCGCTTGCCCCCTCCTGTGGAACAGCCGCCTCTCCCCTCCCTTCGTTCTCTCTCTCCCCTTCCCCCGTCCTTGGACCCAAGAGGAGCCTGCCCAATCTCATGCATTGCTCCGCTACCGCTGGAGTGAAGCGGGGATTCGCCTCCACAATATCTTGGCGATTTTTTATGAGGTCGACATGATTCCGCTTCGGTTTCTTCGAGGTTTTGGTCAGAGTAGGGTTCTGCGCCGATAACCTACTGGGTTCCTGAGGTCTCTCTCGAACCTGTTTCCTTGGAGATTCGGGAGGTACGATTTTATTCGCGTTCTGGAGGCCGAAGCCGTTGTGCTTGTTTCCCCGGGAGATTCCTTGGAGCAGCGGAAGGTGGTGAGACATGGTATGTGGCTTTATCTTTCTCTTGTTTGATAGTAACTTTTTTGTGTGTATGTGTGTGTGTGTGTGTTGGGGGGGGGGGGGGGGGGGGGGGGGCGTACGTGTGTAAATTGGAGACTAATGTTGAATAGTAGTGAAACCATGTTTGCAATCATATTTTTCTTTGATTCGGACTTGGTGCTGATAATGCCCGGATATGAATACAAGATCGATCCGGGCTTACCCGTCTGTGGTCACCGATTGAATTGTGTGAGAGAGATTGTATTACCATCGAATAGGGCATTGTGGTTGCACATGGAAATCTCATCGGCCCGGTGAAATACCACTCTTTAACCGAGCCGACGGAATATTCTTCTATTGGTGCCTCATTGAGAGCTTTTCAACACTTGAGGTGGCACATTTGCTTACCATTCAACCAGTTCAAAAAAAGCACCAAAGTTATACAAGAAAGTTCGGCAAAGCAACTCATGCTTAGCCAATTCTTCAGTTTACTTCTTTACGATATGTATATGTATGCATGATTTTTACATCATCCATTTGTGTCTGAACTCTAATGATGCAAAAATAGAAAAAAATCTCAATCACAAAGTCATTATATGTTGACAGCTACTAGGTAAAATAACAAACTATCTAACAAACATAAGCAAAAAAAAAATCAATACTTAGTTAGGTCAACTGTCTAAACGAACTATTACCACAAAAGTTATAGCTCGATTAGGTACCATTGATGCTTGTGCCTCGCTAGAGTTAATTACTCGTTACTATATCATACAATCGATTTGTTTTGGTGCATAGTCAACATGGTTTTGAGAACTTCTCCGTGATCGCTAGGCATAGCTTAAAATATGACGTGATCTAGACTTAGATGGTCATATAGTCTATATGACCCACATTTGTCCATTAGCTTACTTGATCTTTGTCCCAATAATTGTCTAAAAAGGGTGTCACTCATGGTAAAGGTACTACCAACCGCAATTCGTCATAAAGGAAAAACTTGTGGATAATAGACCCAAATTTTCCTTATTTTTGTGTAAAATCATTCCGGTAGTTAACCCAAATAAACATAGTTATTTCATAATATAGCTCTTGAACAACATTGAACTTCAACGCTAGCTTTATACAAATTTGGTAAATGATCGTAGGCAGGCACCCCACATAATTTCGTTGAATCCAACATTTCGTACTATCAAAAAATGTAACTTATATTATATTGGTATTGGTTGTTGATTCTTAGCTAAACATAAGTATTTTAAGGCTTTCGTATGTTCAAATTTTTTGTGGAGGCGTTTCAGTTTTTTTATGTTTGGTTACTTGGTATTGGGTACGAATTATTTATGTGCGGCAAGGCTACATGGTAGTGGCGTGGACCTTATTTGCTAGGGCTTAGGGGAGATAGAAAACATAGTGATGGACCATGAGTTTTACGGCTCCGTTTGAGGAAGACATCTCCGCTCAATGCACAACTCGTGCAACAATCACATTTGAGTCCATTAGCACACTTATGTGTCTTGGTGGATTTGAGGAAGGTAAACTCGACTTTATGTACAACTTGTGAAAGAAATCACATTTGTGCCAGTTAGATATCATATGACAACCCTTATATTTTCATATTCTAAAAGATTGCTTTTATAGATATTTTTGAGCCGTAATCCATTGAATTGGATAATGTGAGTTTGTACTCATATAGTATGAAGAACATGTGCAATATGTTCTGATTTCTTTGATGCTTAGAATTTTCTCAATACAAACCTAGAAACTGGCAGTCCGGCACATAATATATCTATTACAACTAGGCAAGGTTACAAAATGCATACTTGTGGGTCACCATGGTGCTAGGCATTGGTCTACTTGGGCCTGAGATGAATGTTTGGTTGTCTTGAAAGGTCATCTGGTTATTGAACCTCGAGATGACGTATTGACCTTCTCCGTGGGAAATCAAATTCTCTAGTACACTTTCCTCTGGTGAAGAATAAATCTTCTTGGGCCACAACGCCACATTGACGACAAGTTGATCTTCCTGGAAGACAAATGACCTTTTGAGGCGGTAAGTTAATCTCAGATGGCCCGTCATCATTCGTGTACGAGGGAGAGGCGTTGTGGCCTTCTCCATAAGAGCATCTCTAGCATACCCCTTCAAACGCCGGCCTTTAAAACGCGGATACGGGCCAAGAAAGTCATGATTTTACCGTGCGCGCGGGCTAGGGCCGAACAGACACCGTATTCACAATCCTTAAAAGCCTACCCTATAGTGTGGACCCTACATGGAAGTGGGTAATCCTTTTTTTCCTTTCTTCTTATCTTCTTCCCCGCACACGCACGGGAGCGCCGCACCGCTGCCCCGCCGCCTCCACCCAGTCCTTCCCGGCCGTGGCCCCGTTGCAACCCGCTGCCCTGGCCTCCGCGGCCACGGCCCGCCGCCTCCTGCCCCCGCCATCCCTAGCCCCGGCCCCACTGCGTCTCTGACCCGCCCTCCCCAACGCGTCCCGCCCCTTGCCCGCGCATTGGCGTCGGCCGAGCGCCTGCGTCCAGGCCATGCCTCCCCTGTGCTGCCTGCTCAACACCTGTGCCCAGGCCATGCCTCCCCTCGAGCGGAAATTTGGCCGGAATCCGCGCGCCGGAAGGCCCTCCAGGTTGCGCGCCGCCCTCTACCTTCCGAGCTCACCCCAGGTCGTGTGCCGCCGTCTGCCTTCCAAGCTTGACCCTAGGTTGCGCGCCGGCCTGCCTTCCGAGCTCGCCTCCAGGTCGCAGGAGGTCAGTCCTGTCTCAGCCTCTGCCCTGGCACCCTAGCTCCGGCCACAGAGGCCAGCCCCTTTAATTCGGCCGGAATCGAGCGAATTTGGCGGAGGTCCGACGGCAGAAAACACTGTTCTAAGCTGAAACTTCCCTCCCGCCAATGGAATATGGATATAAGGGGCAGCATCGGGTCGGACTCGGGTCAGAGGCGAAACCCTTCTATCTAAGGGTTGGAGGGGTGTTTTTGATGCCCCCCTTAATTTTTTTTAAAGGCTGACCCCGTTTGAGGTGTCTGGTCTGGCCACTTTTCTCGACCGAAACCTTAAAGTGGCCGTTATTTTAAGGATTCGTGCATTTTAAGGGGTCTGCTAGAGATGCTCTAAAGAATCAAGGTCCATATAGGGCCATGGAGAAAGACAGGTGAAAGAGGAACCCTAACATGTGATGTTGCCTATGAGGCGTACATGGTCTCGTTCAGGTGTTTAAATAGGACTAGGAAACATGCCTGTGCGTTGCTACGGTCACTTAAAAAAATCTTATCCCACATGCAAACGTAATACACATAGAAACTCAAGTACATGTAAGAGTTATATAATATTTCCAACACAAAAAGATGCTACTTTGTTAAAAAATATAATTTGATAAATGTCGAGCCAAATAATTACTTCTTCTCATTGTAATTGTCTCCAATGTCTTGGCACAAGTCTTCTATAGCAGAAGTTGGCTCGACATCCATGCGTAGGTTGCTATGGGATAAATAATAAATATATTTGGACATTGATGATATTCTGTTTCAGTAACTGTGTACAAAGCAATGTTCGGATAGGGCGATGCCTCCCACCTCGGCTTGATTTGTTCACCCGGAAATCAGTTCCTATCAAATTGATGCATCAGTCTCTAGGAGAACATTACATACCGAGATTACAGACTAATTGAGTAATATTACGATATTATTTGCGTGTATCCGTATATGAATAGATAACTGAGTCATGAACAATCTCATGAAACGGACATTCCACATAGAAAAAATAAATGCAAGATGTAAATGTTAAAATTACTAATCATTGCATGAAGAGACAGCAAATCAAATGTTTCGGTCATAGCAGACATAGCATGCTACCAATACAACACGCACATGTTTTGAACTACTACCAAATCAACCTTTTGAATTACATCACAATATGTACATGCTTCAATTACTGAATGGCTGGTACAAATGTTGCCAAATAAACATACTCTACACTCCAGCCATATCTAAACCGATATGGAGTTTGCTATCATCAATCTCTCCCTCTGTTACAGCTGCAAGTGCATGCAAAAGTTCTCATCTGGTGCATCTGATACTACAATGGGTAGAGTGCAACTTCCAGGCCGGTTACATCCAGCTTCTTAATGGATGTATATTCTGAACCAAGTTACGTACTACCTCCGGTCTAAATTAGTGCTATAGGTACATCCGAATCTAGACAAATCAAAGAACATTAATTTGGATCAGAGGGAGTAAAATAATCTGGTTTAAAATTTAACTGCCCAAAAAGAAGACCTGGCCTCAAACAGGAGAGAGGGTTAAGAGTTCCTTGTGAAAATATAGATGTCTAATTTTAAAGAAGAATATTCCTGCAGGAGCTAGAAAAGGTAGCACAAACAGAAATGTAAATTCTAGCTCTAATCATGGCAAAATCTGAGATTACCTTCATTCATATGCACGTGATCCCCTTTTTGGCTATATGAAAACAAATATACAAAATCAAGTCAGAGCATCTCCACTCGTGATCTCTGGCGCGGTCATTTTTTGGGCCGTACGGGGGGGCGCCGGCGCGAAATCAGAAATGGGGGCCGGACGGCGCCCAGCCGTGCACCCCAAACCGGCCATTTTTTTTATTTTCTGAATTATTTCAACACAAGCAATCAATTAAATTGGAACACAAATTCAATACAAATTCAACACAATTATTCAACAAGTTCAACATAGTACACAAATAAATTATGTTTAACACACCACACAAATTAAACAAGTTTGAACCACAATGGCCAACAAACTAGAGAGCTGCTTTTATGTTCCACAAATGCTCGATCAAATCATTTTGCAGCTGGTGATGAGTGTTGGAGTCTCAAAGTTCTTGACGCTTGGCCAGGAAAGAGGCAAAGGCAGTAGGCACCTGATGATCAACATCTGCAAGAGGACCCTGGCGATAGTATGGTTGAGTGTCGAACACTGGGTTCTCCCACTCGCTCTCGATGATCATGTTGTGCAAGATGATACAAGCAGTCATGACCTCCCACATCTGATCCTTGGACCATGTAAGCGCAGGGTACCGAACAATGGCAAATCGAGCTTGCAGCACACCAAATGCCCTCTCCACATCTTTCCTGCAAGCCTCTTGGCACTGAGCAAACCAAGCTTTCTTCCCTCCAGGCACTGCATTTGAAATGTTGTCTTGACAAATGTTGACCACTTTGGATAGATGCCATCAGCCAGATAGTAGCCCTTGTCATATTGGTGGCCATTGATCTCATAAGCCACAGGAGGAGAATTGCCTGAAACAAAATTGGCAAACACATCCGAGCACTGGAGCACGTTGATGTCATTGTGAGATCTTGCCATCCCGAAGAAAGCATGCCAAATCCAGAGATCCTTATCAGCCACTGCCTCAAGAACCACACTGCATGCTCCTTTGTGGCCCTTGTACATGCCCTGGTTTGCAAACGGACAGTTCTTCCATGCCCAGTGCATACAGTCGATGCTTCCAAGCATCCCAGGGAACCCTCTGTTTGCATTCTGTGCCAGCAGACGAGCAGTGTCGCCTTCATTGGGTGTGCGCAGATATGTGTCGCCAAACACCGCCACAATTGCCCTGCAAAACCTATACATGCAATCAATGGCCGTGGACTCGGCCATGCGCATGTAGTCGTCCTGTGTGTCTCCAGGCATTCCATATGCTAGCATCCGAAGGGCAACTGTGCATTTCTGGATAGTGGAGAAGCCAAGCGTACCGACGGCGTCCCTCTTCAGCTTGAAGAAGTCATCGAACTCCCTCAGCTTCTCGACGATCTTGAGGAAGAGCTTCCTGTTCATCCTGAAACGGCGGCGGATTGTGACATCGCTGTGCACTGGATCATCGGCAAAGTAGTCTGCATACAACATGCAGTACCCTTCCATCCTCTGCCTCGGCTTGCTCTTGCGGCGTCCAGGCGCCGAGCCGCCGCGGACCGGCTTGTCCTCCTCGATGATCATGGACATGAGGGCGAGGAGGATAGACAGGTGCTCGTCGTCCCCGGCCGCCGCTACATTCATTGCAGCGACCTCCTCATCCATCAGAGCGGTCATGACCTCCTCATCGTCCGAGTCCATCGCCTTGGCAAATGATCGAACACCTTGTGTGCGGGGAGGAAGTCGGGTGGGAGCAGAGGTTCGCCGGCCGGCGGTTGGACGCAAGGACGGCGGAGGAAGAGGCGGCGTGGGTTTATTTGGCGGTGGGGAGTGCTACCGGAGGTGGGTTCCCGAAGGCGAGGTAGGCGTGGTCGCGGCGGCCGCCAGGGGGTCGGGGGGGTCGAAAGGGTATAGGACAGGTTTTTTGGCCGTTTGTCATCGACAAGGCTGGCCCGCAACGTTTTCTCGACGCGTCGGCGCCCCCGCTCGCCTCCCTGTACATTGGGTTTCGCCTGGGACCGCCGGCTAAATAATTGGGCCGCGCCGGCGGAAATTCTGAAATGAGGGCCGCGGCTGGGCGCGTTTTTTGGCGCCGGCAGCCCTCATAGGCCTTTGGGGGGGCTTTGAGGACCCCGAGTGGAGATGCTCTCAGGAGGTAACGGCCAATGTTATAGGTGTACATTCAATTATTATGTTACGTTCAGTTAATTATTGTAACGATAATAATACATCAGATATACACCCCTCTGCTAAAATGGAACTTTGTCTAATTTAGATGGATAGTGAGTTCTTTAGTTGACAGTAAAACAATTCAGAGTAAAAAGGCTGTGGCAGTTCCTAGAAAACTGAGATCTTCAGCGGCATTCGATTTGAATCACAACCCTAATTTTTCTATGGTTGTAGCAATAAATTAGTATTTGTGATCCCTGTGATTTAGCAATGCCCTCTCATGTAAAACCGAAGCAGGCTAGGATTTATTTAAGAGATCTGGAACTACTGCTGGCCACGAAATCAGAGATTTAATAACCACAGTTGCCACCAGGCGTGTGTACATTTTCTTAACAGAATTTAGCACAGAATGCAATAGTAGCAATTCTACTCTCACAAGTCTCTATAAGCTCTTCACAGTTTAAACATATACGAGAAATGTCAGCTTTGAGTAACCTTGCATGCCCAGCAACGAACCTCACCAGGCTCGAATTGCCTCGCCCGAACAGATTGCTCGGCCACAACCCACACGTAGGCTGATGCCGTTGAGGGCGCGGGCGGGCGCTGCAGGGTCGGAGAGGTCAGGGGCGACGTGGGAGATGGCCGCGATAGGCGGCTCTACAGACAACGGGGAGGGGTTGTGGACGTAGACAACGCCGTGAGAGAAGGGCGGGATATGCGGGTCTACGGACCACGGGGAGGGGTCGAGGACGTCAATGGCGGACCGGTCGTGTGTCCCAAATTTTTTCATTTAGTTTCAGTGAATTGGAATACTGTCAAGGAGTATTCTCTATGTCCAATGAAACTACAGGTCATTGTGACAAAGATTTTACTATTTGCATCTCTTACCAAATAATACACCGAACTGGGTTGTTGATTAATATTCATAGCTACTCACGTGTGCCGGTGACCATGGCGACAGCGAACACCCAGCAGGATCCCTGGACTGCAGCTGTAGTAGAATCCTGAGGGGATCGTCTATATGCACATGTCTTATCAGAATTTTGTAGTACACATTTTAATATTACGCTTCCATCTTCCTTTTCTAAGCGGAAGAATCGCCCATCCTCCTCACATATATCAAAGAACTTGCAGAAGTAGATAAGTAGATGGAACAAGTAATAGGCTTACATACCTTACTACTTGGAGAAGCATCTCCTGAACTGCATGCCCGTAACTGCAAGAAATGTCAATCCTGTTTAAAACTCTCCAGGTTAGTGCTGAGGAGAAACAAGCACCCACACATCGTGAAGCTGAAATTATGAACAAGTACAAATCGCATGCCTACGATCAGATAACCAAACCATCAGGAAGCGAGAACAAATTCTGAACAACAGCTCTGGCTACACCTCAAGTAGTCCAGTCCTGCATTGATCGTTGTTGTGCCGCCCACCAGCGAGCCATTCACGTTGGATGCCTCGGCAAGCCGCGTGGCCATGAAGATGACATTGTAGAAGTATACCTCTAGGATTGTCGGCTGCAGCTGCTGCCGCCCGTGCATGGCGCAGTAAAGCTTGGTGATCTGCTCGGGGGCCAGCCCGTGCGACACACCGCACATGTGTGGTCCAAACACCGCCCACACAAACTTCTCTATTATTGAAACCAACTCCTCTAGAATTTTTTTAGCCTGTTCCTCGGTTACCGGAATGCATGCATATTTGTGCTTCAACATTCTACAAAAACAAAAAAAGGCAAAATCTAACTTAGACAAATATGCTTGGCACAAAAACATATTTGTGCCAAAATTCGGCATCTATGTCTTTTGGACAATGGATGGAGCACATAATTGAATTTGGCATATATCAAAGTTTGACAGATCTTCAATCAAGAAACATATTATAGTGTAGCCTAACTTGAATAAATGCTCAATCTATGTCTATTAGATTAGAAGATTACATACAACTGAATTCCAAATTATTAGATACCAAATTTTCTTTCCACTAAAAAACACATGAATTTCAAAAGCTCCATCATTATCATATACATATCATGAGGACGATCCAATCCGTGTGGAACACGCACAAGTCCCGGATAGTATTATCATCACAAATCTATTTATCAAATAATGGCAGGCATGTGAGGTAGAAATAGCAACTACAAGTAGAGTTGTTGAGGAAGAGAAGGAGCACTGACCCTGTTGGAGGGCATGACCTTGTCTTTCTTCGTGGCGGCGTGGATGGACCTTCCCTTGTTGTTGATCACAGGCATGCCAGAATGGGTGGCGTAGAGGGTGGAGGCTCTACTCCGTTGGTTTGTCCTTGACGCGTCGACAGTGGTGACGTGGAGTACCCCGACGTGGTTGCTCACGGCAACGGCCTTGGCGAGCGCTCAGGTGAGAAGCTCCCTTCTGGTCATGTCGCCATTTAAGTTTTCCGCTAGTCGCCACCATATTTTTGCATTGCCCATGAGTCTACGTAACAAATTAATTCTCAAAAAATAATGTATGCCTGTATCTTCAAGCATGACATGGATATGGCAAAACATCAATTGGAAAAATATTAATTAGCCAAGATATGACAAAACAACAATTAGCCAAGCTGATGCTAAAAATAGAGATGGTTGCCACAACTGCTCCAGTCTCCCAGATCAAAGAAAACTAAAAGGAATGAACATTACACAGGGAGTAGAAATACATAATCGAGCAAATAGATGTGCATCCAATCATACGGGGAGATATACAACCTTGAACCGATCAATCCAGTTCAAATGCGCATGCATCCATGAGGATCGGGACCAGGAACAATGCTAACAGAGTAATAGGGCCTTCCTTCCAGCTGCAGAGAGAGATAAGCGTCGGGGCAGGGGAGGAAAGATGAGACGAGAAAAACAAATCTTCTCACGTTTACGTGAGCTGATCTGGTCTAGCAAAAAATAGAAGCAGATCACATGGAGGAATCCATGGAAGCAAGTCACATTGGGAGAAACATGGGGAATCCATGGACCATGGGGGTTGGGAGATAGAACGCGGGGTGCTCGTGCTGCAGAAAAAAAATCGCATGTTCGATTGAACTCGATCTACAAGATCGTAAGCGGACGGAAAGCTCCGTCTGGGCCAACTGCTCATCTATTCGATCCGCAACTTGCTTACCTTCGTGGCGGCGACCCAGGCCACCACCGGCACGGGATGCCTTGGTGATGGCTGCCATGGCACAGGGTCGACACCGGAGACTGGATGGGACGGAAGATCCGTTTCTGTGGCAGCATCGCCGGATGATGACGGAAGGGCGAGGGAGAATGACGCTGAGATTGCTGTTCTGGGGGCGGGGTTGGGGGGGGGGGGGGGGGGGGGGGGGAGGATGAAGCTGGGGTTGGCGTTTTGAGGGTGAGTGGTCTGCGGCATGCGAGGATCACAGCCTATGTGCGGTTCTGAGTTTTAATGCGCGAGGATGTGATGCGATGCGAGCGATGACGGAGCAATGCGCGACGAAGGGCGATGTAGTGGCAGAAAACGGAACCATCATCTTCTTTTTAGATAGTAGAGATGGTCAGCCCATGCTAGTTTAATTTTCTTTTCTCCTTCCTATTTCTCACATTTATGCTTCTTCAATCTTCCATAAGATGAAGCTGGGGTTGGCGTTTTGAGGGTGAGTGGTCTGCGGCATGCGAGGATCACAGCCTATGTGCGGTTCTGAGTTTTAATGCGCGAGGATGTGATGCGATGCGAGCGATGACGGAGCAATGCGCGACGAAGGGCGATGTAGTGGCAGAAAACGGAACCATCATCTTCTTTTTAGATAGTAGAGATGGTCAGCCCATGCTAGTTTAATTTTCTTTTCTCCTTCCTATTTCTCACATTTATGCTTCTTCAATCTTCCATAACATCGGATCACTAAGGATAGCTTCCGAGCTAGCCTAATGCCACAATATCATTTCCTTACCTCTCCCCGTGAAGAACCGTGAATTAGAACCTTGATAATTTCTCTTGCAAAATATGTACGTGGCTAAATTGAGATAAGTAGGGGTAAACTCACAAGTTTATCAGACCCAGGGAAATAGTTTGAAGTAGGGCCTCTAATGCCCATCCATAACTCTTTGCCTTCTAAGTTGCGTAAATTATTTCATGTCTACATCACCATCATCCTCCCTCACTTCCTTTCCCTTTCTTCCATGCTTTCTATCCGTATCTGGTTCCTTTATTGGGCGTTAAACTTTCTTCCTTTCCTATTTCCTTTGTTCTTTGTCTTGTTTGTTCCCTTAGTTTTCTTCTTGTGTGCTAACATCCTTACCTTTTCACCATTCTCTTTGTTTTTTATAGTATTGTGAATAACTTCCATAACCTTGCTTAATCATTATGCAGGCTACTGTATGTGAGACCTGTGGAGTTGTTGGTTATGAACCACTTTTGCTATCTTGCGATGACTGCAAGTGCACCATGCACCAGTATGATTTTCTATCCGCTGAAAAAAATTGTTCAAATATTGCATGTAGCATCAATGCTTAGTTGATAGCTGTCTGTAACAAGGATTAAAGTAGTAAGCTCAATATAAGAAAAATCTGATGGTTGTTCCAGTCTGTCCTGTGTATTACAAGTTTTTTCTGAAGAGGGTAAATAATGGTTTACAGTTTTAAGCAACATTATATCATTGGGAGCAACATCAAACTTACCAATGTTGGAGCACAAATTTTTCATGGAGGAACTAATTCCACATGACATGTCTTTTAACTCAGCATTTGTCGCCTGTTTCATCTCATTGTCGAATAAGCTACAGATATAAATTTTTCAAAGGAAACAACTGGTGGAAATACACAAATTTTATAAGTAGTTGTAGATCTTCTATAGCTTCCTAGTTGAACATCTATTATTAGTTTATAGGCTAAACTATGTGTTCCACTGTTTTTCCTTTGAGCATACTGTTTTTTGTGTGCTCTAATCCCATGCATAGGCAGGGGCGGACTCAAGAAAAGCTTAGTGGGGGCCTAGGCCCCACTCAAATTTGGCAAATCCTTTTAAATTTTGACGGAAAATACAAAGAATTTTTGAATTAGCAATAGAAAGGCCCCCAGTCAACACTTGTTCCCCCATTGATTATTTTCTCTTGGTCCGCCCCTGCATAGGCATCTTATCTTAGTAAATATTAACCTATGATATCAACAAACTAGTTGAATTGTTGAAACTTTTGCAAAATAGGAATAGATATCTTAGCTTTGCTCATCTGTTTGCAAATTTCTACTTGTTACATAAAAGTCTTGGCTCCACTCATGGTGGAGATGTAGATCAATACTCAGTCAAATCCATTTTATTTTTGTACATTATGCTTGTTATTGGACAAACTCAACATCTACTTTTTTCTCATGATTTTTTTTATTGATCACATAAGATGTCATACTTTCTATAGTATATTAGTATGTGCGTCTTACAATGCTTATCTTTTTTTATTATTTCCAAAAAGAACTATTTGCTCTTTGCTTATTGTCACTAATCATTTTGTAGATACTGCCTGGTCAAGGTTCTGTTTGATGGATCATCACTGGAGCGCTGGTTCTGTAACGAATGCCTAACCAGGCATGGGGAAGTTACTTATGAGGGATCTTTGCATAAAGCATCAAATCTTTCTCATTCTAGTTCTTCAGCATGCCAGGCAAGTACCATGAGTGTGGAGTCAACAAAGGATTCTTTGCTGAGAAAGCACACACGAAAAAGGTCAGATATGCGAACAGTAGGTAACGAGACCAATAGAACAGACTGCAATGCTCCAACTAGTTCTTGTGCTAATGGGGAGACACTTCATTCCTGTGAAGTCAAGGCCCAAAAAGATGGGAATCAGCAGGCGGACGATGAACATTTTGTTCGTACAATAAACAAAGATTATGTTGCAAATCGCTTGCTATGTAGGATAAATGAAATCAATCTCCAAAAGCCATTGGAAGAATTTGAACCTTCCCCGGGTGCTTCAGAGCAGTTGAACCCCCCACAGGACAGTAACCCCCTGTTGTCAGGGAATGTTGAAACTGAATATCCAAAGGGTAGTTGTGTGACACCAGGCTTAGCAGGGGAAAATCAGAATGAACCATCAATGCTACTGGATTGGGAGGATTCAAGTTCTTTATCAGAAAACACTGCGAAACAAAACATTCTTCTGGAGGTCAGTGATACAGCGATGGAACTTTCTGGTACTGTTCAAAACTGTGTGAAGGAGAACCCAAGGAAGCGAAGACAGCTCATTCTGTTGGATGACGACGATGATGGAGAAGAGGCAGCAGATATGCAGTCAGAAGATTTTAATCATCAGACGGATTCAAGTTCTTTACCAGAAACTATTTTGAAACAAAACGTTCTTCTGGGGGCCAGTGATACAGCTGTGGAACTTTCTGATACAGTTGAAAACTCTATGGAGGACAATCCAAGGAAGGGTAGACAGCTCATTCTTTTGGATAATGACGATGGCATAGAAGAGGCTGCAGATGTGCAGTCAGAAGATCTTAATCATCGGGTGGATTCAAGTTTCTTATCAGAAACCACTTTGAAACAAAGCGTTCTTGTGGAGGCCAGTGATACAGCTGTGGAACTTTCTGATACTGTTAAGAACTGTATGGAGGACAATCCAATGAAGAGAAGACAGCTTGTTCTGTTGGATGATGACGATGATGTAGTAGAGGCTGCAGATTTGCAGTCAGAAGGTCTTAATGTTCGGACAGATTCAAGTTCTTTATCGGAAACCACTTTGAAACAAAACGTTCTTGTGGAGGCCAGTGATACAGCTGTGGAACTTTCTGATACTGTTAAAAATTGTGTGGAGAACAATCCAAGGAAGCGAAGAAAGCTCATTCTGTTGGATGATGACGATGATGGAGAAGAGGCTGTAGATGTGCAGTCAGAAGATTTTAATCATCGGTCTCTTGAGTGCGATGTATCAGTTAGCAAGCACAGAATAGACACAGATGATCATGCAGAAGAGGCTGTACATACTGGAGAGTTGAATGGTCAAAATCCCAGTGCATTGATTCCTGAATCTTCTGAGATTACTCAGCCTGTAAAGAAAAGGAGGAGATATACACCGGCGAATGAAGATGACGAAGATGGAGAGGTTATAGGTACCGGTAATGCTCTTAATGATGTTCTAAAGTTGACATCGGAAACTTTAGTTGCAAAAGACCATGCCCTCCAATCCAGAATTAAGTTTGATTTAGAATTTGCCAATCAGCAAAGATGTATGTACTCACAACCCATTGATGAACCTATCTGGAGGTATGCAGATTATCCTTTCCCCCAAGAATCTTAGTTATATCATTGTGAAAAATACTGATGTCTCCTCACTCTTCTGTTTTTTTTGTCAACAGTGGAATCCTTAAGATAAACAATGAAGCATTTGTCTCACTGGCTGCACACATGTCGTCCAAAGCATGTGGGCTTGTGTGGGAATTGTCAATGTCGTTGCAACCCATAGTTGAAGTAATCAAGCTCCCTCAGTTGGAAGCCTGGCCAAAGAGCTGGAAAGCTTCAGGACCTACTGATGGTGACATTGCATTGTATTTCTTCCCGCCCAGCATGAGGTGTGTAATATGTTTGCCTGTATGTTTCCCTGCTTCTTTTTGTCCCACCCATTTTGTGATACTAAAGGTCTGACATGACATTACATCTCTAGCCCAAATGAAGAATCAGATGTTCTAGTGGAGGAAATCATTGATAGTGGTGCTGCCATAAAAGCTGTTGTTGGTGTTGCTGAGCTGCTAATCTTCCCCTCCACAATATTGCCCAAGCAATATCATGGTACATATCAATTGGAGATTTTATTTTGTATTTCTGCATCGCCTTCATATGCTAAACAAGACATGTCATTTCCACCTAGTCAGCATGCTAAAATGAGATTCTACATTTATGTGTGGTTATTTTTTATCTGCTTACTTGGAGGCCTAGTTTATTGCCAACTAAATATTGCATGGATAAGCCTTGTTTTGCATCATAAACCATGGTTACCGGTCACTGAGCAATTTTTTTTGGGACAGTGTGCCAGGACAAACACTACCTGTGGGGAGTGTTCAAGCGCAGGGAAGATGAGGCTGACAAAAATGTTCTAGTTGAAGAACAAGTTGCTGCAGCACATGCCGAGAAAGGGGAGATACAAGAACACCATTTAATTGACCAACAATATGGAGTGCAATGTGAGTCACCAGATCATGGAAAAACTACCTTTGTGAAGCACGCCGTTCTTGCTGAGAATCAGTTGCTGGCAGAGAGCAACTGTGAGGCGCAAGAGGTGGCGACGAATGCTACCATGGGTGAAGACTTCGCCTCACCAGGCAACAATTCATTGTCTGGAAAGCCAAACCCACCAGAAGCTAGATCAAATTGTTTAATGCAGCCAAGATTTAACCCTAAACTACATGTGCCTGAAGAAGTGGGCCACCATGAAGATGAGCAAAACTTCACCGAGCCATCAGCTGACCCTGGACTTGCTGCAATCAGTGCCAAGTCAATTGATTCTGTCGAGTGTGACGCATTGCCTCCCACTACTCAACTGTTTGGATTGGTTGCAGCACGGACACCGAGGGCGCAGCAACTCATCCAGGAGATGGTTAACGAAGGTGCACTCCTATTCTCGGTGGCTGAAGAGACCGCGACCTTCGGATCCATGGTAGGCAATGATACCGGAGCGCAACTACGTCCAACACCTGACGGTGAGTGTCTGCCTATGCAGGAGCGCTGCCAGTCCATCCGGTTCGTTCCGCTAGATGATGATCTCGCTTCCGAAGCCTGCTTGGAACTGTTCCCAGTTCGGCAGGAGCATATTGGGTGGACTCCTAGGGTAGAAGCCAACAAGGAGGTAGATCTTGACCTGGGCCTTAGCGCGCGCTCGGGAGCACCGTTTGGGTCGTTCCTGTGATAGCGTAATGTTTGCTGCTGAGGCATTTGACAGAACTGACCGAATTAAAATGTTGCTCAGAGCTGTAACGTGCTGTAGTCTGCCATTTCTCCTTGTAGCCCCTAACAACTACAGTAGCTGATGTTTTGCTGACAATGCCCTTTCTCGTGTAATTATGCGCTCAGATATTCAGTAATCCCCCACGGCTAACACAATGTGTTGTGGTTGTGGATGTCATTGTTGTTTAATTCCTGGAGTTCTCCACCTCTGAGCTCCGGCAGATCCGATGAACTAGTACCGGAAAAGAGGAAAAGAGTTTTTTAGCAGATCTGTTCCGGCCGAGATAAGAGTGAAATACGAAGTTTGCAAAAGTTTTACAATACAAATTACTTGCTAATTGTCTCGTATATCAAATAAAATACGAGCAATAAAACAAGTGGCAATGAAACAATCCCAAAAGAATGCTCCATGGAGCATCTAGCCCACGATCAAACAACACAATTGTTGTCAAGACCATCCATCAACATCTAGCTGATGATCAAACAACACGGTTGTTGTCAAAGATCATCCCTGGCATCATCTTCACCACCACCATCAGCTATAGATCCATCACCACCACCCATTGAAGCACCACCATTGGCCATTGAAGCATAGAGCTCTCGCCTTTTCCATTGCATGATCTCCGATCTTTAAATTTCAAGGGGAATTGGCCCGGAGCACGGGTTTGGAATGGGACGCCACCTTGCACGCTTCTGTTTGGTTGTGGCAGCGGCATGATTGGGGGTCGTGACCGCGTCGATAGCAGGCTCAGGAGATCGGGGAGGCGCGGATTGCGGCTGCACGGGTCGGACGGTGGCTGGCCAGGCGTGTCCATGCTGGCGATTGGGCGACATGGCGAAGCTAGAAGGGACAAAGAGAGAAAGATCGGCGGCGGCGGCGGGTGGGTGCCAAAACACGAGTTGAAACATCTGTCCCGTCAACTAGCAGCCGAGGGCACGGCAAAAAGGAGCGGCCACTCTGGCTGTATCGAGCTTCCGACATCAAATTTCCCGCTCCGCCGATTTTTAACTCGAAAAACGGAGTAACGGCCGAGTGGCGCGGGGCGCAAGGCGCCACACCTATTCGGACGGCCGGACAGGGCTATTCGTCGATGTGTGGAGCGATACGTCACTGCCGGCAACGCCTCGAACGATAGGTCCTATCGATTAGGCCAGAACGATAAACTTCCCGCGCTTCTATGCGCGCTGGCCGAGCTCGACGTGGCGCGGGCGCTCACCAGGCGTGTCCCGCCCATATCTGCAACGACTACATCTAAGAATAGGAGGAAGTATATCCAGGCTGGCAAGGCGGTCACATGCGAAGATGGTGCATGTGAACCAGCTGGTGAACGACAAGCCGAACATCCACGACGTTTTCGTCAGTCCAGTTGCAGACTGAACCCAAAAGACTGGGTCCTATAAAGAAAAAGAAGCCTGACGGAGGAAGGGGTCGAACTGGAAAATACTGATAACTTATCTCTCTGTTTCTCTGAATTGTATCTCTCCAACTCTCCCCTACCTCCTACCTGTATCCAAATATTCCTGTATATCATGGATCCGAGTTGAAATTCGAGAGAGAAATAGTCGGCCATAACAAGGTGGATCGCGTGGGAGTCTGAGACTGCGCGGCTCGTGGCGTCCGCGGCCGTCCAGTGAAGAGGAGGATCCGCCATGGACGAGCACGTCGTGACGGTGGTGTCCTCGGTCGAGGCTCCGGCGCTGGAGCCGTACGGGCTACTCCTACCTGCAGCCGTATGAGGAGCTTGAGTCCAGCAGGTTTGGCCGGATCACAGCGGCCCCGTACGCTTCAAGATGGGAATGGGCCGGGTCGATCCGCTGGCCATTGGGACACATGGGTCGGCCTTGAAAGTGTTTTGGGCCAATAGAGTCGGCTCTGACTGTCCCGTTGGGGCGACGGGGTCGACCCATCAATTTCATCTCGACATAGGAACAAGGAACTGGTCAGGCGCTCCGACTGCCCTAGTCGCCGCCCCTTGCCTTCGCCGATCCTGCCCGCGGCGGCGCTGCCTTCTGCTCCCGTCCAGTTCCTTCTCCGAGCTAGTCGTCGCCCACATCGTGGTCGTCCTGGTCGCATCCCCATCCCAGCTCGCCACCGCCGCGTTGCTTCTCCAGGTCGTCCTCTGCTCCAAGATCTTGTTTCCTCCCCTTCCCCACGGTTAGTGCTCCAATCCTCTCTAATCCTGGTCTAATTCTTAGTTAGTGATCTTCCTGGTCCAATTCTTGAGATGATGTAGGCTCTTGGTTAGTTCTTGCGGAAATAAATTTTGGTTAGATAAATTTCCGACATCTGTTTCGAGATGGAGGGAGTATAATAGTAAGCAAATATTCAATCAGTCAGAAGTGAAATGTAAACCATGCATCGTCTTAGAAGTTTTCCTATCTTTTTTGTGTTCTATGTGCTTGTGTTAGTAAGTCCTCTCGAAATTGATCATTATGTGTCTAGTTAGCAGTTTTACTTAACAAGTAGAAGTTTTACTCATCAAGTAAAACTTCATGGTAACTGTACAAGTAGGTACACAGAATGGAATTCTTGTGCACGCTGCATGATAACTGTCCAAGTAGCAGTTTTACTTATCAAGTAGAATTTTCTTGAATCAAATTGAACATCATGTCAGAAAATGTGTGATCTTTACATATCTTGTGTAGTTACAGTGAGGAGTATTTCACTTGTAGACTGTTCCTAAATCCATATCCTGTAGCTCAGTTTGCATTCTCAGAATACTTGAAAACTTTTGAGTCTTCCTACCAATGCATTTTCTCAGGTCATAGTCTTTGCTTTCTCTGATGTGAGACTATTCAGTTGTTTGCACTGGATACCTCGATCAGTGTAGTTCCTGTTTGTATCCTCAAATGCTAATCTTTCCAAAAGAGATTTTAGCTCATTGAAGAAAGTATTCCTTGTGTATATTCAGACAGTGATAACGGAAATTCAAGTTAGTGGTCATGTACATATGTGCCCTTGTTTGATTTGCTTTGTGTCCTGCAGGTTGCTTTGTGCTCTCTGGATTGTCCAGAAGGTGGTTAATTTTTCTTGTAGCTAAATCATTCATAATTTACATGTATGCATTCTGGATACTGCAAATCTACCAAGCAAGGGATAATTACAGTTGATGTTCTCTAACGATTCTTGTATTTTCCATATACAGATGATGATGACTGAACTATGTGGGAGCAATGTATAGTAACCTCCAGGGGGATGATGAAATATAGTGTGTGCTATGTGAAGTATTTAGCTAGATGCTCATTGAACCTGTAACATCGTCAACTGGACTTGTACTTCCTATCTAACCTGTATTTATTTCGTATTATCATGCCTGCATAGGTAATTATTTGTTGTCTTGTTATAATATCTATTGGAAAATGTTCTCAGCAATAGAGCAGAAGAAAGTGTATTCTAGCTGAAATTTAGGTCGGCTCTGGGGTACCCAATGGGCCAGCAGGGTCATAGGATTTTTTTCAGAATGGGTCGACCCGTGGCCCCTGAAACTGGCCCTGGGGCCACGGGGCCAGGTCCGGGCCGACCCATTCCCATCTTGACGTACGCTGCAGACTACAGCTGGCCGCCTCAGGAGCACAGCCAGCTCGTATGCGGGAAGATGTGCAGCCTGTGGTTTCAGCTGAATGCACTGACAGATGCAGCCACGGCCCACGGCCTGGCATCCATGCCACTCGCGAAGTGGCCATGACGCAGTCACCGGGAGCTAGCTCGCGTGCGACGATGCCGTGCAGAACGCCGACGCAGTTCGTGTCCCTGGTAGCACACACCGTCTGATCACCCCGCCTACTCCGCGGAATACGTCTACGGCCAGCTCGGCACGTGCACATGCAGGTGAGCATACCGATAAAAATTACAGAAATAACCTAATTAAAAAATAATCACACGAAATAACCTATTTTATCGAAGAATTCCTGATCTGATCTTTTTCATGGCGCTTTACCAGAAGGCGCCATGGTCGGTAGCACGACGCTCCCGCCGAAAGCGCCATGGTAGCATAACGCCCTTTCCAAAAAGTCATGCCTCGTCCGACGTCGCAGTCAACGTGGACCACGTGGGTCCGATTTTAATGTTTGGTGCTTTTGCGTGGGGCACCATGCTACCTAGCATGACGTTTTTGCGGAGGGCGCCATGCCCCTTTAACTGGGAACGACGCGAGCGCCCGCTGCCAGTCACTACCACTCACCTATTCGTCCCCGACCGTGCCCCTCTCTCTCTCGCCTCCAGCTCTGCACCTACTCAAATCCCTTCAAATCTGTTGCTTTTCTCCGTGGATTTCGACTCCTCCTTGCCTCAAGAGGTAACCTCCCCCGATCCCCTTAGTTTGGTCCAAATAGATCTATGCAATTTGGTTCCTTTTTAGCAAAAATTCTGAAACCCTAACCCTACCTAGGGTTGGTGTTGTTGCTTCTAGTAATTAGATTTGTAGCTTAGGGATGGGATCTGTATGTTAGAAGTAGCAAAGTGGTATGACTTGTTTTAGTAGGTTGTTTGTGGTAATATAATTCCCTTTGATGTGTAATAGTTGTTGTCAATGTTTTTTAGATGGCAAGAATCGTTAATGTTCATCATGTGGACAAGGCCGCATTTTTGAAAGGCAATGACGAGTGTGACCCGGAGGATGTAGTTATGGTGTTTGCCACTTGTCCTACCTATGCCGAGATTGTGGAAAGAGTTAGGAATGATTTGAAATGGATGGATCCTAGTGATGCGTATGAGTTGGTTGGAAGGTATAATGCCGGCTTTGGCCATCACAATAGATTGAAGATAATGCCTATCAACTCCGAGTTGAATTGGAGTGCATATAAGGAGATGGTTGCGGAATCCGAAGATAAGTCACTTGAGATATTTGCCACAAGAAAGGTTGGGGCTCGGTTGCAAATTGACTTGAACCGGCATGCTTCCATGAGCCCGGCTCAAGGTGAGCCACATGTGTATGAGACAATAATGAGCCAACCTCCCTTGAGCCCGGTCCGCGTAGAGCCAAACTACGTTGACACAACAATGAGCCAACCTCCCATGAGTCCCGTTTGCAATGAGAATTATGAAGCACCCAAATGGAGGATGGTGACCTTGAGGGTGATGAAGTAGAGCATGGCCTTCGTGACAATGAAGTAGGAGATGTGGAGGCAAATTGCGATGAGGAGGACATGAACCATGATCTCCCTTATTTGCGGTGTCATGCATCGGACTCCGAGGATGAAGGACCAGATGAAGATGTGGATGAGGATGGTCTAACGGTTAAATTTGCCGAAGCTCATAAAAAGGTAGTAGGTCGTGATCACCGACCTTCATTGTTCCGTGATGTTAGCCTGGCGGATGAGGCCCAAGTTGACGGTGGAATTAATCGAGTGCTCGAGCCACGAGCACCTTCTAAAAAGGACTTGAAGCCGAAAAAGTATGGGATAAATCCTGGGGTAAAGTTTGATAGCTTGTTGGAATTTCAGATGTGGATCAAGGACTACGCGGTGAAGTACCATCGAACGTACAAGGTGGCTCACTCAGACACTAAGGTGTGTTACACAGTCAAGTGTGAAAAGCAAGGATATCCATGGGTTTTGCGTGCACGACTATTGAGGGGCGGGCCACAATGGACTATTGTAAGTTGTCAGTCCATTCATATGTGCGATGACAAGTTTATCAAAGATGGCAAAGTTTTCAAGGATGACCATCGTCAGCTAACCTCCAATTTCATCGCGTATAGAGTTGCAAATAGCATAAGGTCTCTCCCAACATATACTATTAAGGGTGTCATAGATTTGGTTAAAGAAGTATTCGGTTATAAAGTGAAGTATGGTAAGGGGTGGAAGGCTAAACAAGCCGCATTTAAGATGTTGTATGGTGATTGGGAAGAAGCATACAACCGCCTCCCTAGGTTGTTAGGAGCGATGGCCGCAAGGAACCCAGGAATGTACCATGTGGTGGAGCCACTTGGGTCGGTCACTAGGTTGTACAATGGTGCCACTGTCCGAGTATTTGGCCGTGCATTTTGGACATTCGAACCATGCATTAGGGGATTCAAGCATTGTCAGCCTGTTATGTCCATGGATGGCACACATTTTTGACCAGCAAGTTCAAGGGCACACTATTGACTGCCATATGCCACGACGCAAACAACCGGGTTTTGCCTTTGGATTTTTCCTTGGTTTTGGTGGAGAACAACGACAACTGGGAGTGGTTTTTCCATATATTGAGGACCAAGGTTATAGAACCTGATAGAGAGGTTTGCATCATCTCGGATTGCCATCAAGGAATACTCAACGCAGTTGAGAAGGACATTCCCCGGTGTGCTTGTATCCACCATCGATGGTGCATGAGGCATTTCGTGTCCAACTTCTATAGAGCATGTGGCAACAAGGAGCATGCCGACGATCTACAAGATTGTTGTCTTGCCTTCACCGCTCGGCATTTTCAAAAATTATATGATAGATTGTATTGTCTCACAAATGATGGTGGAAAAGAGTTTCTCAGAAGGAACCTTAATGAAAGGACGAAGTGGGCAAGGGCTTATGATTATGGTGGCAAGAGATACGGTGATTCCACCAGCAACATGGCAGAATGCTTCAACAAAGTACTTAAAGGTGTACGTCAATTGCCCGTGACTGCCATAGCAGAGTACACATTTCAGAAGTTGAATGAATACTTTCTAAAGTATAGTGGTGAAACGGATAAGCAAATCGCTGGGGATAACAAGAAAAAAAAGAAGTATGAGTACCCACCATTGGTTGATAATTGGTTGGAATATCAATCAAAGAAAGGTGATACACAAACGGTTGAATGTTTTGACAACCAAGAACTGATTTACCAAGTGAATGAGCATGGAGGTAGCACAAGGGGAGGTGTGCAACATGGTGGACTGTCCTATAAGGTATGGATACACAATGGTTACTGCTCCTGCGAGAGGCCGACATTGTACCATCTCCCTTGCTCACACGTGATGAAGGCAACATCTAAACGAATGGTGGGTCTTACAGTTAGGTTGGACGAGCATTCCATCCAAGCGGTGAAGAACACATGGGCTGGTAGATTTCAGCCTTACCTTGACAAATCTCAATGGCCAGAATATCATGGTGTCCAACTTTGGCCCGATCCGTCTACGAAGGTTGTTAGTCGGGGAAGAAGACAAACCAAGCGTTTTCGAGGTGACATGGATGATTGGGCGGGTGGATACCGACGGGAATGGGGGAGCGAGTATTTCGCGGAGCCTCGTGACAAAACACGTTGTGGAGAATGCAATGTTGAGGGCCATAATAAAACATCATGTAGCCAAAGGAAAAAATCAAAGAGAGCGAACACACCTATTGGGGACACGAGCCAAGGAGGTGGTGATGGCGGTAGAAGCACTAGCCAAGGAGGTGGTGATGGTGGTAGAAGCACTAGCCAAGGAGGTGGTGATGGTGGTAGAAGCAGAAGCCAAGGAGGTGGTCATGTCGGTGGTAGAGGCCATGTTGGTGGTAGAGGTCGTGGCGGTGGTAGAGGGCCTACCATTGGTAGAGGTCGTGGCAGTACTATGTTTATGTACCTCCGAGGAGAATTTCCGTATGTTTACTTGCATGTTTATTTATCTTTACTACCTTTTATCTTGCATTTAAGTTAACTTATCCTTACTAACTTATATGTTGCATTTTTATTATAGGTATGTCGACCCAACCCACCAAGGAGAACAATGATGGGAACGGTATGAGCTACTCCACAGTATGGGAGGAGGATTTGAGGAGGGTGAAGGAGAGGGATGATGAAGTAGCTAAGTTGATCAAGAAAAGGGAAGAGGAAAGGAAGGTGGCTGAGGAAGAATGGCGGTGGCTGGAAGATTTCAACAGGAGATTGCGAGAGGCAAGCATAAAGAAAGCAAAAAAAGAACACGAGAGAAAGGAAAAACAAGAAAAATTGAAAGAGACATGTACTTGAAGAGCATGAGAAATTATCGAAGACTTGAGAGGGTGGCTGAAGAGGCGAGTCTCCTAAGAGAGGAAGAAGAAGAGAAAAAGAGGAAAGAGGAGAGTAGACGCCAATATGAGGCCGAGTTTGACTCGGTTGTCAAGCTTGCACGCGACTTGAGGGAAAAGGAAGAGGAACGGAAGAGATGAACAGGAAGGCAAAGGGGAAGGAGCCTCGCATGACACAATAGAATTGTCACCATCTGTGGGCATTATGGACTCCACTATGTGGAATTTATTTTGATTGTTATGTCCAATTTTTCATGTGCTTGCTTGAGTATGTCAAACCCCTTAAGGGCTGAACGCCATGTAATCCGTAAACATTCAGTACTGCAATTTCTTGTTATGTTGCTTATGTCAATATTTCTGTCTTCATGCAAATTTCTAGAATTTTGCCACTAGCACTGAAACATTGAATGTATATTTGAAGTCGTGGGCATGGCGCCCCCTTGAAAAACGCCATGCTTGGTTGCATGGCGCTTTTGACCAGGGCGCCATGCCACCATGGCGTTTTTGCCCAGGGCGCCATGCCACAATGGCGCTTTAAGGCCACTATGACGCGCTGGGTCATAGAGCCTGTGCGCGAGCAAAGAAAACAAGCGGCCAGAAATTTTGTCAAGTCCCGAGCATGGCGCCCCTATGAAAAACGCCATGCTTGGTTGCATGGCGCTTTTGACCAGGGCGCCATGCCACCAAGCATGGCGTTTTTCATCGGGGCGCCATGCTCTGTAGAACATGCAGTGCAAACATATTTGTACCACCACACATTTCAACATTTCAGTGCAAACATATTTGTACCACATCCAGTTATGACCATAATAGTGAATAATTGTAGAACATCCAGTTTTTAACATTTCAACACATTAAACAAGTTCAAGCCACAAATGAAGTTCAAAATGACCACACCAAACAACAAGTTCAAGATACAAGTTCATAATGACCACATCAAAGAAGTCGAAGCCACAAGCACTAGTTCAAGTTACGAGGTCAGTTTCTCCCTTTCCCCCTTTTTGCCACCCGATCCTCGTTCGCCTTGCTACGACCCTCGTGCCTCCTACTCCTTCGAGGTGGATCGTAGTCTTCATCCTCGTTGCTAGGAGCATTGCGTGCCACCTGAGACTGACGCTTCCTTTCCTCGGCCAACATTTTCTTCTTCTCCCATTCACTTGGCGTGTACGGTTCCCTCGGTTGCCTCGGCTTTAGGTTGAAACGCCGAGCCCATTGACTAGACTGGGGGGCATCGTGTAGTTGAGACATGCCTATCTCATCTTGTCCCTCTTCCTCATCCTCGTCCACATTCTCGAGTCCCTCCTACATTCGACATCCAATAGTGAGCGCATTCCCGCAATTTCCATGGCAACAAAAAAATAACAAAGTTAGCAATTGATTACCTCGTCATCATCCTCATCCTCACCCTCTCCATCCTGGTCGACCTCTAGATCATCCTCTAGTTCGGCATTTGCATTGCTTGTGCCCGTCACCTCAAAGCTAGAAGACCTCACTGGCGATGCGGCCTCGGCGGTGCGGCAACCAAGCAAAACACCTAATCCACACCCCCAACGCTTGGTACACTACGACATTGACGAATAACAATTTAAGCACAGATAAAAGTACTATAGCAATTTGAACGGTATGAACACATACCTCCACAAACTCTCGAAGGGATGACTCGGATCCCTTCCCTAGAGGATGTTTTAGTGCTTCAGTGGCGTCATCCACGTGTTTCGAGATCTCCTCGTGCTAGCAAAAGGACAAAGTAGTCAATATTTTATTCCTATAATTGCACATCACAATCTCCTGGTACAATACTTACCACAAAGCGGATAACCCCCGCTGAATCTGCACCCCTACCGCTTCGAACAAGTCTGTTGTACTCCAGCTGGCTCAACTCATCAAAAGCAGGATATGGGTCCTCCACTATGTCATCAAATGTAAAAGCAGACGGTTGTAGGTACAAGCGAGATACTCCACCAAGCCACACGAGATACTGATTAAAGGCTGCAGCATCATGCGGCACCTCAGGATGAGAGACCACATTTGGATTTTCTATCTCGTCAATCCTTGCATACCACTTCTGAATATACTTATGATGATATGCAGGCCAATTTTTTTCCCTCTTCTGCTTTATCTTGTCCAACCTACAATCATTTTCATCACCTTATTAGTATCACTAGACACCCAACAAAAGTAGCAAGTTAGGGTACACAAATCACTCACCCATGAAGAGCTGTGCTAGTGTCCTTGTACGGCGGCGGGGTCTCCTGGAATAACCCAAACTGCCTCATCACCCGCTGTGGAAGGTGGAACTCAACAACATAGACACATATTAACGGGGCACGAATCCGCCAGAGATGTGCTTCTTGCATACATTTGCGGTTCAAGTCCGCTTGGAACCAGACACCCGTACCCACATTCCCTCGAGTTCCGTATGGCTCCCATTCCACCTGTGAGGAACACAACCTTATCCTGTCAACCCAAAGTACATTTCTAGGAAAAGATGAGTTCTTGAGACCAATCAAACTATTACCTTCTCCGGGGTTAACAAGTCCAGTTGGTTGGTGTACCGCAAGTAGCATTCCTAGGATTCACTGTGGAAAACTTTGGTATTATCCCACAAGTACGCCCATGTAGGCGCGCAGAGACGGCTATTGCCATGATCATCCCATGGTTTTTCCTTCATCGGAATGGGCCGACCAACTGGTATGCGCAACCATGACCATATCGTCAGTAGAACCATAGGTCCACCAATACTTGCTCCTTTTCCGGTCCTACAACACGCCTCGTCCAGCTGCATATGGAGAAAGCATAGGTAAGTATCTAGGTGAGCAAACATATGTAGTAGAAGAATAAAATATGTATGGTTCATTACCTGTCGGTACAAGTAAGCGAGTGCCGCTGAACCCCAGCTATGCATATAGCCCCATTCCGCAAATAGAGTGAGCCACATGAAGGACGCGATCCTTCCCGTGCCATCCGAGAAAAGAGTTCTACTTATGACATACCATAAGTATGCATGGGCATACATCTGGATTACCTCCTCATCAACATCCTCAGAGCATTTCTTAAAATTTCCTTGGATCCATTTGTAAGTAGCACCGGTAGACATCTTCTCTTGCGTTGGCGCCTTACCAATTAGGCCAATCATCACGTCACGCCAGTTATCCAAATCTGAGCTCATACACACGGGCTGTCCTTTGATGGGAAGCACAAATATCATGGAGATATCCTGCAAAGTCACCGTCATCTCACCATAAGGGAGGTGAAATCTGTGTGTCTCCGGTCTCCATCTATCAACAAGCGCTGTGATCAAACAGGGGTCATATGCGGCGTCGAACGAGAGACAAGCTGGACGAAGGGGAGAAGTCCAGTCCACTCAACGTATGGAGTGTAGCGCTCATCATATGGCATTTTCTTGCTATGCACCTCTTTGGACCTTAGGTGCAGCCACTTAAAGACATGTTTCTTCTCCGCAATGTACCGCCCACGGTGTCATTGGTCATAATGGCCATTCAAAATACATTGTTGTTCCATCCTACATATGTAAGCAACGAGAGGAGTGAATAATTTAAGTTATGCACATTCTCTAATCCACCACAAATATACATAGAATCTATATAAACAAACAAAATCTATGCCAATATATGCCCATATATGAATATATGCCCATCTATGCCAAACACTCCATATATGAATACTGTAACATCCCAAAACTTCAATCCAAGCTTATCAAGATCCAAATCATCAAATTTAGAGTTAACAAAAACTTTTCCAAATTAAAAATGAAAGCATTCATGTGTATGTGCATTTAATTTAGAAATTGATTTGAATTGCCATGGTTCTGTGATTCATTGCTTGTAAAATGTTAACTAAATCTTTCCCAAGCAAATCCTAAAGAAAATCAAATCAAAAGCAATTAAAAAGGAGGAATGGTCATTTTGGTTATTTTAATCCACTACACTACTTTGAGTGTTCCTAGCACTCATATCTCAACAGAAATAATTCTGGATCTTTACACCCCTTGATAGTACACATAATGAGGTACCAAGGCCCACTTTTTGATCTGCTAAAAACCTTCAAATACTCATTTTAAATGGCATGTGAAAATTGAATTCAATGCATATGTCTAGATCACCCCTATTTCAAAAACCACCAATTTGAGTTCCACTTTCAAAACCATTGCAAGCAGAGACTACCTAGCATCAGTGGAGAACACTCAAAAATTTTGAAACCAAAATTCAAACTTTGGTCTCTTGCGGCCATTTCATCAAACAGGTGGTAGACACAAATCTTGCAAATTCCAAAACACTGTAGTGAGCAGTGGAATTGGTCACCATTTGGGCCTAACTCGGTCCCCTTGTCCCCCAGGTAAAACCCTGGCCCTAGCTCTCTCTCCCTCTCCCCTATCTGCTCCAGAACCAAGCCGCCCGATGCCATGCGCCAGGTCGACCATGGACAGCTCGCGCCAGCCCGTCCCACGCTCTCCTTCGCTCGTTGGAAGACAAGCGCCATCAGACCGCACCGCCTCGACCAGCCCCCGACCAAAATCGAGCGGAGGACCAGCCGCATTTGCTCACGCCCATGCCTCTGTCCACCATGCCGATCACCCCAGAGCGCCGCGCCCGCTAGAGCAGCACCGGCCTCGCCAAGCCCTAGCCTTGCGTGGCAGCACCCGCAGCAAGCCCAGCAACCGCCCAGACATCCTCGTTTGCCGCCTCACGACCAGCAACCCGGAGGAACCGCGTCAAACACCGCCGCCCCCGCTCAGTGCACCGCACGCTCCCGACCAGCTTAGACCTCCTCGTCTTGCTGTGCCTTTAAGCCCCAGAGGATCGCCGAGGGACAGAGAATCCATCGCCGCCCTCTCCCATGCCGAGAGAGCCCTGCACCGTTGTCACCGATGACCTCATCGGAGCTCGCTCTGCCCTCTCGTCGACCCTATATAAAGCGGCCACCCCAGCCTCTTTTCTCCACACTCACTCACTCCACACCTCTCACTGAACCTCACCCACCTCTCGCCGCAGTCGCTCGAGCTCTGTCTCACCGGAATTAGAGCCGAAGCCGCCGCAGCAGGAGGAGAAGGGCGTCTGCGATTTGGAGCACCCCAAGCTCCGCCGCAACCGCGCCTCGCCTCGCCGTCATCTACCAGCCCGTTTGCCCGCCTCACTGACCTTGCTGGAGCCCTGGTATGCCCCCAATCGACCCCCACCGCCGCGTCTAGGTCAGACTCTCGCCGGAGTAATCCGTCGTCGACGATGACTCTCCACCGTTAGATCCTCTTTAGATTGTGTGGCCCAGAATGCCCGATACCGTTTCGGTGTTTCTATGCCGCGGACTGGTGGAGCCCGCATGTCAGGCAGCCCGCTGCGCTCACTGTGTGTAGTTGGGCCAGCCCAGTTAGTTCCCGCGCGAGTTAGAGATTCAAATTTAGCTTTTTCCAATTAGAGTTAATCTAGTTTCTGTCCACTAGTTTAAAAATCAATTCTGGGAGTTTGACAAATCCAAATTGCATGAAACCAATTGTGCCTGAAAGGTATTGGAGTTATCTATCCAAGACCGTTGGATTTAATTCAATTAGAGTTATAGATCTCTCCTAGTAAAAATAACAAAACAGAAGCATTTGCACCTTGCAACATTTTTATAAAATCAACTAAGGTAGGTTTTGAGTTGATTCCAACTCTCAAAATTCACATTTCATCATATCTACCTAAATATGTAATAATATTAAGATTTACAATCATTGACTTTGGACTAGTACCAAAATAATGCTATATAGGCATTTCTAGTCACTTTAAATCATTAAATATTGAACTTAAACCAAAGTAATTATGATCCAACCCTTAAATCACTTTCTCACATGTTAGAATATGTGGTGATGACATGTGTCCACATGATCCCATATTTTAAGTGGTGAATATTAAATCAGTTAATTTTTCAATGAGTAGAAATTACTTTTCTAAATTAAAAAGAGTGAGACTATTAAATTAAAACTTGTGATGCTTGAGATGATAATAGATCATCAAATATGTGTCTTAGAATGCTAATTAGACTAGTTAAGTATTGTTTGGTGATTGTGTACTCCGTATGTATTTATAGACGATAGTACCGACCAAGCTTTCGAGGAGGAGGAGTTCTACCAAGAAGAAGAAGAAGAAAACTTCAACCACTGCACTTCACAAGGCAAGCCACCATTAACAATGCAAGATAACACTTGCAAGTATAATGCTTAGCAAGCTAGGATTAAACTAGATGGTGTAGCCAAGATGCCTTAGGCATGCTTTGGTCACACTACTTTGAATATTAGATACTCCAAGTCTTATTTTACAAGCTTTACTTCCTTTACTTTACCCAAAGTTCTTTACCTGTTTTGAGGGTAGCATAAAGAGTATAAAACTTGACCTATTTAGAACCCCTTTAGATGTCATTCTATGGCATGAGATTGAACCCATATTTTCCACCTTAGTGAACACTCTTAACTTAGTAGTTTAGAGTAGATCAAAAACTTGAGTCACTTTAGATGGGAACACTTGGTGAAAATGAATTATGAAAACCTTGGAATGATGAGTCCTTCTATTGAGATGTTTTGACATGTGTTGAGAAACACAAATGGTTTATGATGATGAAAATGTTGAGGCATGAGCCTTAACCCTTTTATAAAACTGATGGTTGGATTCGGATGCGATACCATTCCAAATTTACCGTACAACCACACTACCTGAATTGGGTAAGGCTTAGCTGGAAATTTATATGCATTAGTATTAGTTCCCTCGCGGGAGAGGTTTGAGCTGAGGCTACCTCTCAATGTTGTCCACCTATGCAATGCCCAAGATGATAGATGGTCATGGTTGGGAGGCCATGCTCATAGGAGAGGTGCTTATACTAGGGTGTGTAAAGGGAAGGTTATGTTTGATTATCTACATACTAAGTATGATGATTCAGGGTTATCCCTGACAGATGTATCGAATCTTGTGGTGAAAGTGTACCACCTCTGCAGAGTGTCAAACTATTCGAATAGCCGCGTCCGCGGATATGGACAGTTGGAATGGCCATACTGTTTCGTTGTCAGATGTTTTCCAAACAACTTGTGAAATGAATGATGAACCTTGACTTGACCACAACAGGGTTGTGTTTATGACAATAGCTTCCCACCTTAAGTGATTCTAGAACTTTATCTTATCTTTCTTTGCTTCAGAACTCAGCTTAGGTTTCAAACTTAACTTTATAGTTAAACTTAGATTTAGCACTTTAACTTAGAACTATATTACTTGTTAGAGGTAGTTTGAGAGTACTTAAAGAATACTCATGGCTTTTGACCCTGGCTATTCTCATGGCCAGACTATGAAGGAGACTATCAAGATGATGACCAACAAGACGACTATGATAACTAGGACTATTTGCCTTCGTTAGCATTGCTTGTGCCCCTGAAGATGGACTCCACCGCTATTCTTATCTTTTATTTCCGCTGTTTGTTGTATTAAGACTGGATCATGAGATCCTTATTTGTGTAAGACCTTATGTATGGTTTGTAATGGATGATGTACTGTGATATCCAATCCGTTATGTCTCGCAAAAATGGTAATCCTGGGATTGCGAGGTATGGCATAACGGGCATCTGGGATTAAAAATCCGGGTGTTGACAAATACATACCCATCTATGCCAATATATAATCAATGTATGCCCATCTATAGTCCATATATGCCAATCTATAATCAACATATGTCCATCTATGCCAATCTATAATCAACATATGTCCATCTATGCCAAACTACTCCGCACATTCATATATTCCCATCTACAAAAACCACAATATGGATACACCATTCTACCATATACATGCTAAATAAATTTTACTAACCCTAACTAAGAAATTTCACTCATTTACTAACTAACATTAACAAACTATAATGCCACCACACTGATTTCTCCAAAGAAATTCATATACATGCCACATTTGTAAAGAACTAGGGTTAGGAGGAAGAGGACCATGTGAGGATTCCAACCAATAGAACAAGAAAAATCAAAGGAGAATACCTCAAGTGAGGGGAGAGGAAGAAAATCCACCATAAATCACCTCAGATCCGTGGGTTTAGAGTGTGGATTTGAGGGAGGGGGGGGGGGGGGATGGAGGGGAGCCGCCGCCACCATGGTCTGACTGCTCGGGGGTATGGTGCTGGGAGGGGATAACTGGGAGGGGTCGGGGTGGGCGCTCGCGTCGTTCCCAGTTAAAGGGGCATGGCACCCTCCACAAAAGCGTCATGCTAGGTAGCATGGCTCCCCACGCAAAAGCGCCAAACATTAAAATCGTGCCCACGTGGTCCATGTTGACTGCCACGTCGGACGGGGCATGAAGTTTTTGGAAAGGGCGTTATGCTATCATGGCGCTTTCAGCGGGAGCGTCGTGCTACTGACCATGGCGCCTTCTGGTAAAGCGCCATGAAAAAGGTCAGATCGGGAATTCTTCGACAAAGTAGGTTATTTTGTGTGATCATTTTTTAATTAGGTTATTTCTGTGATTTTTGCAGAGCATACCTGAGTCACGAACGAGTCTCGCTCTCCTCTCCTAACGGAAAAAAGAGGCAGCGGCGACTCCCTCCTTCCAGATCTTAACCGGCGAGAGCGTTAGTTCCCTCTCCCTCCGCTTGCCGCTCCGGCGGTAGGAGGGAGGGGAAAACTCGTTTCTTCGCCTAGTAGTTAGGGTTAGGGTATGTGTGCCATGGGGCGTCGTTGGGGTGGTGGGAGCGGCGCTCGGGCAATAAATCTGCCAACTCTACTCCCACACCGGCGACGACCTTCACGGCGACGCCTCAGAGTTGATGGCAAGGTGTGCTAGTCGTTCCTTCAGATCGACAGCTTGGTCTTTTTGCCGTTCATCAAATCTGGCGAGATCAGTTTCTCGGTGTGTCGTCGGCGTTCGTCGTTCTCAGCGACAGTGCTGGTGGCCGAGGCGAGGTGATTTCTCTGGAGCGCGGATGTTGGTCCGGAGGTGGTGGATCTGTCGTTCTTCTCCGACTTTGTCAATGAGATGCAGCGGATCTTCGTTCAAGACAGCACGGGGACGTCCCCCGGTCGATGTGCCACAATGACATGTGCCTCGCTGCGTGCAGCAGGCCTGTTCATCGACTCACAAAGCCTCGTTGGCGATGGTGCTTTTTTTGGATCTTGCAGTGTTGGAGGTTCGACGTCTATTCCAGCGTGCATCTCGATGGCGTTGGAGTTGGGCGGCGACCGCTAGCTTCGGTGGTTGCGGGAAAATCTAGGGATCGTTTTGTATTTTTCGGTCTCTTAGGATTTTATCTGCATTGTTTCCAGTATAATCATTTTATCCCAGTTTGTCTTTTAGTTTCCACATGTGTTGCTCTATGTAACTTAATTTTCGATTAATGAAATATGTGGTTGCTCTAAAAAAATGCATGTGAGCATACAGGCCAGCGCATGTGCAGATTATGGTCTACATCCGACGGTATCTCAAAAATGGTGGATCATGTGCTGGGTCCATGGATGGTAGTGTGGTTTCCTCCTTCGACATTTTAGTCGTGCGGGTGCTAGATCTAGAGCTCGATGACGTGTCCGGGATGGTGCCCAGTCTGATTCGTTTAATGACAATGGTTTCATCTTGGGTGAGCCATCTTGAAGATCCGCAAAGCTATATGTCAGCGATGGAGTCGTATCGAGCTTAGCGAGGAGGTGATTCGTCTTTTTTTTTCTTTGGTGGTTGTTGTGGTGGTGCCAGAGGAAGGTGACGGGCATTGGCGTCAAGTTCAGAGGTTTCTTCAGTATGGATTATAATTTTCTTTCTTGGCTGATGGTCTTTTGCGCAAATGCGTTTTGCTGTCTTTCAGTTTTATTATGTCCGTGTTTACGTGCCTTGATCTTTATGATATAAATGAGACATGTATTACCGTGCAAAAAAGTACAGCCCCAAGGCACGGCTGATGTGTTGAGGACTTGGGGCAGAACATGTATACATCGCCCTCTCGTCGGCTCCACTAGCCGTCGTACCCGTACCACGTGGTTCGGTGACTCGGCATCGTTGCCACGGCGTGCAGGCTGGTACTAGGAGGCAGTTCAATGGGCAGGTTAGAGTAATAGCATGTCCATACCCGTGTAGTCAATGTATAAAAACTTAGATACAGATATAAAACTTTATCATACCCGTATCCGATGGGTACCGTATCCATTCGGTACCCGGTGGGTAGATCTAATAGTATACAAGTCATTCATAATTTTACTTCATCACTAGCATATTTGACAAATAATAATTATCTCTACTCTAGACGAGTACGTGATAATTATTGAACTTTAGAATAGAAGTCGCAATCTTATACTTATCCCTAGTCTACTCGACCATATAGGTTGAAACTGTACGTGTAAATTTTACATGACAGTCTAAACGGATAGTGTATAGGTATACTTGATATAAGTTTATATCCGTTCTCGTATACGTGACTTAACGATAGGGTATAGGTATAGGTATAAAAGTATACCCATATCCTGCTAATGCGTACTGTACCCGCGGGTACCCGTGATAAGGGCAAAATTAACATCCTTACTTAGGAGGAGCTGGAGGCAGCGCAACCTATCGTCCCCGTCCTGGACAAGTGAGCCTGCATAAACCCGTTTGTGAGACATGCTGCTAAACCATTGACTACGGCGACGATTTCTTACTATCATTCACGACTTCGGTCCATAGGAGATTTTTTCTAGGCACACAACAACTCCATTTTTAACCTAGCGATGTGCGCTGAACGCGACGATCTTATTCAGAACTATACTTGGCAACTCGTTTCTAAACCTCGCGGCACAAATCTTGTTAGTGGCAAATGAGAATTTGGACACAAGTAAAATTCTGACGGCACGCTTTCTCGCTACAAGGCACGCTGGTTTTTCTCAGCAGTGTGACATCGACTACTACTACGAGACAATCACATTATTATTTCTCTCGCGGTTTCTTTTCACTGGCCGGTCCATTAACTAGATGTCAAGAAACGCCTTTCTCCACGAACACCTTTTCTGAGACGGTTTACTTTCAACAATCTTTACGCTTCGAAGATCCATCCCATCCCTATGCGTGGACTGGAGGTGAGTTCCCGCACGGAAGGACTGGCATCGATGCCCATAGGGAGGTGTGCGGCGACGGCAGGGGTGCGGGGGGCACTGAATCGTCGACGAATCACCGAAATCGGCCGGAATTTAGCCGTAATCAATTGACGGCGTGGGTGAATGAACTTTTAGGGAGGCAGTTGGTGTGCGTGCGTGTGTCGATTGTGTTTTGCGTCAGCGGCTCGCGTGTTGCAAACTTACAACACGAGGAGGCTTTTTTGGGGGCATGACAAAAAAAATAGGACATCAAAGGTTTGGGTCATCCACTCGAGATGGTTTTTCCCCTCTTAAATAGTTTTTTGGTCACAACATGTGTTTTACATCATCCATTAGAGATGTTCTTAGGAGACGAAGAAGGAGAAAGGGAGGGAAGAGGCGAGGGTTTCAACAGCCTCTGCACTCTCCCTATGACAAGGAGGCAAAACTACCATCACTAGTGTCGTCGGAAGCCCCCCTACCCGGTGGCGAAGCAGTAGTCGCCACACGCATATGACTTGGTAAGGGAAGGGCGAAATTGCACATGAAATCTTTGTTTTGCCCTGGCCCAATGGATACACAACAGGGTAGCCACCGTGCGCGCTCTCTAGGTCCGCAGTGCGCGCTCTCTAGGTCCGCAGTGACGCACAATCGAGTATCCAGCCTCACCGACGAGTGGACCATGCGAAAAGCAGGCCCACAAATCAGCGAGAGAAGCTAGAACCGGTGTTAGTGCAGGTAGAAATAGGAAGGCGAATTGGACATCCAGGATCCACTTGCCAACAAAATCCGACGGCTGGGACCATATTTGCTCTCCAAAGGCTCCATTGTGGGAAACAATATACTCCTTAGATAGATTTTGTGCCTAATATGGGTATGTCAAATATATAGATGATTATTCATTTGGTTCAATATAGAAATGACATGAAGGCTTCTTGTAACATGGAACAAGATTTAGTAAGGCTAAAGTGTTTTGACACTTGATGAGCAAAATTGCATTAGAGATTTTTCAATCATGTACGTTGTGATATGTACATAGACTAGATATGTCCTATGCTATAAATGTTATGAGCATATACTAGAATGATACATACGATGATCATTGGACAATTGTACAGATATTCTTATGTGATTTAGAAGAATTAAGAATATTTTTTGTATGCGGAACTGCCAGATTGTTCGTAATAAGATGTTACATCGATACTACTTTTGTCAGATATACAAATAATTTTTATCTCATCTAGGCTATGTGTTTCATAAAAGCTAGCACAGTGGACTGGAAGAAAGTTCAGTGTTATATTTGTATGAGTTCTAATGTTAAACATTATTATGATGGATACTACATCGAAGGTTGAGTGTACTAGACGAATGGGCGAGCTTTGTCTCACCGCCTACATCGTGTTGTTGCATAGCATGGCTGTTGTGATACATCCTCTAACACTTTGAGTTGTGACATGTTGGGAGTAACACGTATGTGCTTTTAGTGTCTCTATATCCATGGTGGAACTGCATTCCTTCTCTAGCTCGATCTCATTTTGCTTCTCACAAAGAGCGGTCTAGATAGCTGGCTAGAGGATAAATACAATTGCGCAGCTAGTTGCTGTCAAGACAAAATGATCTACAATAGAAGATTTATATTCGGTTTTAGCTTTCCAATTAACTATATATACATCAACATCACTAGAAAGTACTTTATCACGAGTCTCCTAAAATGACCAAAGTTGAGGAAAACTAGTAAGGCAAAATCAGAGCAGTGTAAGAGTAGAGGTGGAACTAATTCAGCGGCATATTCTTGACAGCGACATAAGATGGCAGGGTCTCCAGTCCTGCATGAAAAGGCATAGCAGGAAGCACCCTATGATTTTTAGTACCACCAAATTCTTCAAAACAATAATACGGAGTAGCACATTCATTAACACAGCTCGAGTAAACAAAATCAAAACCTGCCAAACAAACATAAGATAGGGTTCTTCACTCCCATTCCCACTCCCCTACTCAATAGAGCAGTCATCAACTGGCTGAACCAATGAGTAATCTGCCTTGCTCGTAACTACCAATGCCGCACCAAGAATTTCCTTCAGTACAAAACTTACGAACCTGGAAACAAATGTCCTCCCTCAGGAAAGAATATATTGACATGGCATAATTCCTGCCTACTAAACCAGATATTCATGCGGTCACAATAGGCAATAGGGAGAAATTCTCGGCAACCTTTATGTCCTCGATGTACTCCTTCAAGCATTGGTTGGATATCATGTATATGGCCTTGGTGAGGTCCATGGCGGTGATCTCTCTCCGGGTCATTCGGTAGACTCTTGGCGCAAGTTTGCTTGAAACATATTTATTTAATCAGCACCTAAAATAGCATAATTTGGAACACAATAAGAACTGAGCCAGCACAATAAGAAAATGGCGCAATATGATGTAGATGTATCCGAGTAAGACATGCCAGAAACACTACAACTTAACTGACAATTAGTACACAAAACCAAATTATGGACAGTAGAGGGTGTCTTGAGTATGTCATGCAATGAACTATCAAGTTGTTTTCATTACTCCAAAGATCACACAATCACAAAATATGCAAGAAGCATTTGAATCCATTAATCAACTCCACAAGAATTAAAACAAATAGGAAAGGAGCTTGGAGTAATAGATTTATTTCTCTGTCTTGATTACGATCCTCCAACCTTCCGCACATGGTTAGCACCTGTAAAGTCAGATTCTTTAGCCTTTGGCCTATGGTCAACTAGGATAATTAAGAAATGTTAGCAACTGTTATGTGTAGTGTGACAACATAATTCGCTACAATAGCTGACATGCAGGAGATAAACAATGAGATGCAGGTGGACACTAAGATAGATCTTGAAGAAAACCACAAACATTTGCCACCCGACTATAAAAAATTGTACCCCTCCTCTGCCGCAATATAACATCCAAAAAAGCAGAAGTGAACACATAAACGTATAATCCGGATTAGTGCAATGTCAGCATTCCATATTTTTTATATTGTACCTTGATAAATTCCATCTTTTTATATTGTACCTTGATAAAAGTGAATATTCCTGATCAGTGCAAGCATAGAGGTAGACATAATTCATCGGCATATTGTATTACTCTCTAATACCACCCCATGCCTGTACGGCAACACTTGTGAAGTTTGCACTGGTTCAACGCATACCTCATGTGAACCTGACTAATACATCATCACACGAGCCTATAATTTCCTTGCGATATTATACCTGCCAGCAAATTGCTTCAAACCCCTCACATAGGAGAAATTAATTCTAGACAGAAAACAAATAAAGAAAACACAGATAATGAAATGTTGATTGCTTGAAGCCCCTCTCGATAAGACCCTTCGTGGGGCGGTGTCGGCACTTGGTGGTGTGGCTAGGATGGCGAGCTCAAGCTCGGCAGTGGTTTGGCACGTGCGGTGCTGCGTGGTGGCGCTGGTGGTGTTCATGAGTGGACAGTAGCTAGTGCTACAAGTGGTGGCGTAGGGAGGTGGCGGTGTGGCCCCCCTAGTTCCCTCAGAACGACGGTTTCCCAGCGATGGCATGGCGGCGGCTCCGACAACGATGACTTGGGTAGGGTGTGACATGGTTTTACAGGTGGTTGGCGGCGGCGGACACGACGCTGCAGCATGGCGGCGGGACTAGTGGGGCCTACCTGTCCTGACAGGCCCTGCTGGTGCATCCAGACGACGACAACCTCTAGCGGTGGAGGACGGCGGATCTCTTCCTAGTGACCACGGTGTGGCCAGAGGGCGAAACCGGACCTATCGGTCTAGATTTACCTATGGATGGCTGCGGAGTGCGACTGGTGGGTGGCATGATGCCGACACCGACTACACTTCTGCCGAACATGCGAGTATGTCCTTGCGTCAGTACCTTGCCTCTCATGGTGAGACATTTATCACTTCTTGGTCTTGAGCTCGAGGGCTACTCGGGCGTATCTACGACGAGTAAGGTGGCGGTGGTGATGGCCTGACTCTTTTGTCATTTGGATGGCGAGGAGTAGGCGGGGGTGACCCTGGTGCTGGTGCCGCTTTGGCAATGGCAGATCTCAGATCACGATTTGGTAGCCAGACTCAGGGATAGTGAGCGGTCTGATTCTTCGGGAGAGTGCAAAGGTTTTTCCGGACAAAAGCCCTGCGTTTGGATGCCAATGGCATCGATACCTGTGGGTATCGTAACCCTCTTGAGGGTGTCGTTGTGGTTACCTTCTCTGTGTTGGTGCTCCGGGTGAAAACCCTTGACTACCGTGGTCTCGTTGACGGCGGCGCAGTGCGTCGTTACCCTCTTCAAGGCGCATTGTGGAGCTCTGACTCCTCTCGGTTGCGCTTCGATGTCTCCGGTGGCCAGTTTTTGTCCCATTGTATTTTTTGTTTATTCTTGATATGCTATGTAAGAGGGTTTCCTCATCATCTTGTACCGGGTTCGCCGTTTGTGGGTTCATTTATAAAGCGGGGCGAAAGCCTGTTTCGATAGAGAAAAATGTTAAAAGGGGGTTTTTGTGAGGAGAATTTTGAGCGCCCATAAAATGAACATTTTAATCCAAAAGTAACCATGGGTGAGATATCAAATGATTTCCTAATTTATTAACTACCTCAACAAGAGTATTGCCAGTAAATTCATAGGAGTTAATCTTGTCATAAGATGCATGGATACTTGATTGATACACAAACAGTAGCTACAAAGCATTGCATTATTAGTTCCTAACTAAAATACGGCATGCCATCATAAAATCTGAACAACTTAAGAATTTTGGGAATATATTCCAAACATGGTTCCAGCCCTAAAAGCCTATCACAGCTATGTGAATGGAAAAGTTTTAGCATAGTTCACAAAATACCATAGATGGTATGGTTTGCCTTATTTTATTTCCTTCAACTCACCTATTGTACACCAGCGCTACATGTTTGTATTTATCAATGAAGTAAAATACAATTTTTAACACAATACCAATCAACTATTATTAACACTAATTAGTGGTCTATCCAATGTAGTTTGATAATTAGTCAACACCAACTGCGCAACTTACAGTAGCATAGTAGCACAAAGTTTTACCATTGTCATTGTGAATTATTAAGTATGGGTATCATAGAAGCTTAGTTACATGGAGTGCAGGCAAAATAGAGGTCAATGACAGTTTTCTGATTATTCTCCTGCATAGCATAAGCTAACCTCGGCGACAATGATCTCAACCTAGTACAATCAATTGGGGAAATCAATAAGGGCCAAGATATAAATTAGCATTGAACTTCTGCTGAAATATATAATCTCAACTTGCTGAAACCTGGAATATCCTCTAAGTTTGGAGCAGCAAACTGATCAATGCATGTCTTTCATGCTAACCTGGAACTCCATGAATTCCCTTTCAAACCGCGTCGAAAGAGAATTCCCTTTCAAACCACATGAATTCTCTTTCGACTGCTCAATGCATGCCTTTTATGCTAACCCTACTCTCTTCTCTCGCACCATGTGGAACATACTTCCAAGGACAGAGTGAGCTGCAAGCAAGAAGCAAGAAAGAAAGGGGATCGTCAACGTGTGTGGACCTGTAATGACCTATTTATACCGACGACCTTCTTGTCAGATCCTGAATTCCCTTTCAAACTACCATGGAGACTAGACCTAGTCCAATATACTGTAATTCACAAAGAATTTTTTTACTTTGTTAGCAATGGAATTTTCATTATAAAATTCCGCACCATATATCGATTTGGTCCATTAACATCACCCTGCAAGATATGAACGCCAACAGTTTAGTAGTTGACTACTCAAAGTTAAATCACCAGAATCTCAAAGCAAGATAATGCATTATATCAAATTCTCACATAACTCGTGTTTTTAGTAGTTGACAACTCAAAATTAATCACCATAATCTCCAAGCAACTAAGGCTCAACATAGACCAAAAGCTGATAACATTAGCTAAAAGATTATGTCTTGATGTGTTGGAGCTATAAGCGCAACACACAGACCTTTAAGAAATCAAAATCCATGTTCTTGCTAACTCGATGGGACTCAAAATAGACTAACAAACACTCAATTTTGAACTGGGTGTTTTTACCGATCTTCAGTTACATGCAGAAACAGGTACTCCCTCCGTCCTAAAATATAAGGTGCAGGTTTAGTCAAAAGTCAATGTTTTCTAAGTTTAACCAAGATTATACACATAAATATAAATATTTATATTATCAAATTAGTATCAATAATTTTATCATAAAATATATATTTTAATGTGTCCATTCCATAATATAGATGTACATATTTTTTTCTAAATATTTGGTCAAAGTTAGTAAGATTTAACTTTTGACCAGTCCTTAGACGCCTTATATTTTGGGACAGAGGGAGTACATCGCAGGTTTTTAAATTTCCATGAACTTTAAAGCATATTACAGAAAGAACCTTTCTTAATCTAATGCTATGAGGTTTATATTGCATGTACTAGGAAATATATTTTAACTCTAGCCATGCAGGTATTTCACCAAATGTTTTGAATAATGCAAACTAAACGGAAGCATCCGTTTGCACACAGGATGAATCGAAACATTTTGTTGCTTCTCTGGTGGAATCAATGGAGAACAACGATGAAAAATTGTACTGACGTTGCACATACTTTATCATAGAACTTCAAGAAAGTGCAGCTTTACGACATAGAGCACCATGGATGATCGGTGGAAGCGATCATCTGATGGCGGAAATAATTAATGGGAGAGCAATATCCATTCTGAGAAAGAAAGAGAGGTACCCGTAGCTCGCCGTTTCTGGTACTGATAATCTGTACCATGGACGGTAAATGTGACAATCGCTCGGAGGGATGGTGATGGTGTTGTTACGCTGCAACAGGGACATGGACAGCAACATTGTTTCCCTGATGATAGACCAGGAAAATTATGGGGTTGGGAAGCGCCATGGCGGGCAGCGAGGCGGAGCGCTAGTCGGTGCTGCAAGAGCATGAGATTGACGTAATATGTTGGATGTATTATTGACCTCATGAGCGAGTATATATAGGAGTATAGGGATTATCTTGGAGTACAAGTCAAGTTAGGCTAGCATTTTAATTTTCCTAAACTACAATACTAGGCCTATACGTATACTACTCTAACACTCCCCCGCAGTCGTAGCGTTAGCGTCGTGAACAACAGGAACATCGCAAACGGTCAGACTGGAGTGCCGAAGTAGACCAGTAGGCTGACATCCCCTCGCAGGCGCAACAGGAGTGTCGTAGACGATGTCGCGGTGCGGATGCTTGGACTATAGAAGAGGCTGATGATACTCAAGCGAGGTGAAATCCCTAGTGCCGATGTCGAGGGAGCGGAGAGCGTGGAGCGGTGCCGAGGTCGATGTAGCCGTGCGAAGGGTCGCCGTGGTCGATGTCGTGGTCGGGGTTGCCGGTGCCGATGTAGTCGCACATGAAGCCGCAAGCGCATAGTGCACGAAGAGGATGACGGAGACGCGTCGAGGCAGGTCGAACGTGTCGATCAATGCCGGATGTTGAGACACGTATTGTACTCTGTATAGGTCTCCTTGTACTCTACGGATTGTACCTGTAATTGTCTATATATATGAGACAGCCGGCCCTATGAGGAGCTGTGCATTCTCCACAATTCCTTCTACATGGTATCAGCCTAACCTCGACCCCTAAACCCTAGCCGCCGCCTCCCTCTCCCTACCCTAGCCGCCGCCTTCCTCCCTAGGCGCCGCCGTCCCTCCTCCTCCCTACCACCACCCACCGCCGCCATCTTCGTCCACTCGAAGCCGCCGGCCCCTGCCACCCAACCCTTGCCGCCACCACATCCTCCCTCGACGCCGATCTAATCTCCACCACCGCTTCCGCCCCACCATGTCCGACCACTCCTCCAGCAACCCCTTCCACTCCTCCATCTCTGGGAGCAGCAATCCCTTCGCCGGACCCTCCGTCGCCGTCATCCGCGATGTTCCCGGCACCCCCTCGGCCTCCCCTTCCGACTATAAGTTGCCCTCGGGACGAAAACCCTAAGGACCCGATCAAAAATCTACGAAAGAGTTTGTAGCTACCGTCATCTCCATTCCTAGATCGGGAGGGATCTGAAGCTCTTCCCGGCACCCTGCCGGAGAGGGGAATTCACCCTGGAGGCCTTCTTCATCACCATGCAAGCCTCCGGTGTGATGCGTGAGTAGTTCATCCTTGGACTACGGATCCATGTAGTAGCTAGATGCTGGTTTCTCCTCCTTTGTGCTTTCATGTCTAGATCTTGTGAGCTCCGTTCATGATCAAGATCATTTATTTGTAATTCATACATGTTGTGTTTGCAGGGATCCGATGGATATTGAGATGCTATTTCAGATTGATTATTGATTCTATCATGTCTTTGTTATTTGAGATCTTGCATGCTTTCCATAGTAGCTATCTTGGCCAAGTAGATGCTAGCAACTCCATGAGTTAGTATTTATGCTCGATAGTGGGTTCATGCCTCTGGTAATCTGGGGAAGTGACAGAAATCTCTAAGGTACTAGATGTGTTGTTGCTACTAGGGGCTTGAGAGAGCTTCACCAGCACACGCTCGAGGATAGGAACATCGCGGATGACGGCAACGGAGGGGCCGGCGAAGGGATTGCTGCTCTCGGAGACGGAGGAGTGGAAGGGGTTGCTGGAGGAGTGGTCGGACATGGTGGGGCGGAAGCGGTGGTGGAGATTAGATCGGCGCCGAGGGAGGATGCGGCAGCGGCGAGGGTTGGGTGGCAGGGGCCGGCGGCTTCGAGTGGAGGGAGATGGCGGCGGTGGGTGGTGGTAGGGAGGAGGAGGGCCGGCGGCGCCTAGGAAGGAACACGGCGGCTAGGGTAGGGAGAGGGAGGCGGAGGCTAGGGTTTAGGGGTCGAGGTTAGGCTGATACCATGTAGAAGGAATTGTGGAGAATGCACAGCTCCTCATAGGGCCAGTCTGAGCCATCGGGTACGATCGGCGCCAAAGTTTTGCTAGAACTAGGCGCACGTCGGGGACGAAGGCACATCTTGGTTCTGCCAGAACCTAGTATGCCAAGAAGAATGCATCGCTGATGCGGTCGAGGCAATCATAGAGGAAGGTGTCAATGCCGTCATAGGTCATGGCTTGTCGAAAAAATCAGCCCTGTTACTTAAGCGAGGTCACTCATACAGGTGCGCCACAGCCATGCACCACTATCGTCGCATCACTCCACTTTGTGTACACCTTCACTTCACTCGAGGGTGCCCGGGAGTAGAGAAAGATCAGAAGATTATCAACTGATAGATGAAGTTACATATCTCTCCATTGATTGGTGTGTGCTTGGATAGGAGTCTAGCTCTGCCCCCGCGTCGTCCTCTCCCCAAGGGCGACACAGGCAGCGCCTCAAGCCCATCGACACCCAGCCTCCCACCACCACCTTCTCCCCCTCGCCGCTGCCGGTGGTTTCTGCCGGGCAAAGCCCGTGTAGAGCGGGTGGCGGCGGGGCCTCACTTCTTCTCCAGCGCAAGGGCGGATGCGGGCGCGTTGGGGATCCGCAACAGCGGCTGCCTGGGCATGGTCGGCGGCGGCTGCCTGGGTGTGGGCAACGACGGCTGCCTGGGTGTGGGCTCGCGGCTCTTCTAGAGACGTTGCGGCAGCTGCCATGGGTGTGGGTGTGCTCGGCCTCACGGGCCAGATCTGGGCCTGAGCGGGTTAGATTCTGGGCCTGGCGGGCCCAAGAAGATGGCGGTTGCTGGTGGGGAACCAAAGGTTCTCCTCGTGGCGGGCGGCGGTGGGCATAGTGGCGGAGCGGGGTTGTCGGCATGCCGCGACAAAGGTTGAAGATTCTACCGACGCAGTTGCGGGGCTGGCCGGCTCGCATGCAGCAGCGTCCGTACGCTGCTTGGCTGAAGCGGGAATGGTCTGGAGCGGCGTCTCCAGGCCAGGATGGGTGGACTTTTTGGCTGCCATAGGTGGACAGCCAGGCTGTGCTGCAGGCAACCCTGAGGGGTGGCGGCGACCTCAGTCCAGCACACGACATGGCAAATGCAGGTTTGGCAAGGTACTATTGCCCGGACGAAAGTCCAACTCCTATGGGAGTCGACACCGGCGACACCCTCAGGTGTCGTCACCTTCTTGAAGGCGGCGTTTTGGGGGTATAGGAGTTCCTCCTTGGCTTAGCCTTGCATTCTCTCTGGGGGAACCTCAGATCTTTTGATCTAGCGATGACGGTGCCTCATGTCGTTTACCTCGTTGGAGGCATCGTTTTTGGAGCTGCCCTCCGTGTTGGCTGGTTGGTGTTGCTTGGTGACCAGTGGTTGGACGACTTGGCTGGAGTGTGGAGTGTCATGGTTCTCGCTTCCCCATCTGCTTCAGTGCTTCGGTGCCTCTAGCTTGGAGTTCTCGGTGAGCTCTTGTGTCCGGGCAACGCTTGCGTCTTCATGCTATGCTATGATCTTTGGCTCTCTTGCAACAATGGTGATCTTCAGGGATGTTCGTGTCTACTGTGCGGTCTCGGTGATCGTTGTCCTCCAATGGTGGATGAGGTTCTCGTGGACTCGTGTTGTGCTTAGGCTCGCTCTTATGGTGATTAGGCAAAGTGGATGTGCAACGTTCGTCTCAGTGGAACTTTGCCCTTCGGTGGTGTCGGCGGCTTTCGGTGTCGTGATGCAACCTCGGCAGTGGGATGCCCTTCGACAACGGTTGCGACTCCTAGTTTCAGACCATGAGGAAGTGAAGTGGAAATCTCGGTGGAACTTTGCCCTTCGGTGGTGTTTGCGGCTCTTGGTGTCGCGATGCAACCTCGGTAGTGGGATGCCCTTCGATGGTTGCTGCAGCTCTCCTAGTTCTTCAAAGTGTAGAGTGATCGCTCGGAAAGCGAGTTCCGTTTCTTTTCGTTATCTGAACTACATGAACCTTTCGACTAATCCTTCAACACTCATTTCTGCTCTCGGTCTGTTCCTTTGTAGCTACAAGCTTAGTTTAGGCTTAGTGGTGTCGCTTGTGCTCTCTCTCTTTTTTCTCTTTCCAACTTGTAATTTGACTTTGTACCTCAAACTTTGGCTAAATATATGTTCAGGCTGGCTTAGGCCCGTCGTAGTTATAGTCAAAAAAAAAGTTACACATCTTAGTAGACAGCTTTGGTAGTTTGGTACTCGAACGGCATATATGATATATCTTGTCCTTGTTAGATATTTTAAGGATAAAGAAATCAAAATCCGTTGCCCGGTAGAGGTACTCAATGTTGCCAGTTAGCATATAAAGTGAGAGGAATACATGTGCATTCTCGCTTGCATCGTGGCATATTCTGACTCACTTGAGAAGACCGCGGTTCCAGACAACTTCGGCAGCCTCTCGAGCTGACTGCTTGAAGTGATCGCCCCAGAAGATCTGAAACACAAATCTTAGTTTATCGCTACGACCAAAGGGATACACTTAAGTCACTATTGTTTAGCAACTCCTTAGTCTTCAGTGAAAAATTGCGCTGAAGCCTGGATGACACTTGCATAGTTGCATATGTGGACATCGATTTTGGAACAAACAGCTGTTCACCTAATGTGCCTGGCGTGTAGGAACAAATTAAGCTAGTTAGCAGAAGATTCCGTCAATAGGCAAGGACGCAAGGTAGCACATAACATGAAAATAAGAAGCAATCGGCCAAAGCATGTCTACCTAGCTTTTATGCACCTGTTGCTGCAGCCAATACAATTGCCGGGGGCAAATCAAGCCAGCCAAATGCTGGTCGCTCGGTGCATAGTCGAATCGCGGCCCGGTTCGGTGCTTCGATCCGGCGTGCAGTGCAGCCTGCCACGCGAGGCGGCAGACGCGAGACACCGGTGCCGCCCGCTCCAGCTCCGCCGCTGACCTAAGACACCTCCAAAACTTCCATGCAGCGCAATATGCCTATGCGCTTGCACTCAGCTTCATCTACCACAACAGCACCAACTAAATAAAAACACTCAGTCTAGATTCTATTATCTGTCCCATCCACATTAGCTAGCTCTGTTCTATCTATTTTCAGATCTAGTTTGGCTAAAAAAAATTGAGGCTACATTTCTATTTCAGATGAAAATCAATAGTTAGGTGTACAGAGTCCACACAAGGACCAAGTTAGGAAGTGGATCTACATCTGCAGGCGTGGGATTAAAGAAAATCAACCCTTTTGAGGTCTTGTAGCTATGCCTCAGGGCTATTCGCGATTTGTCTATGGATCCTTCGAATCTAAATCGGGAAGAACTTAAGCACCAGAAGATCTCCAAAATCAAGAACAGAAAGGGGTAAAAAAGAAGAAGAGGAATCACACTTCATCCACATAGACTAAATCGAGAGCCAAGAGAGAGGGGTTAGATTGAGAGAGTCCGCCTCCAGCCTGGGGTTAGATCAGGAGTTGCATAGAGGGGAAGTCAGTAGCGGTCAAGATGTGAGCCGCCCCAGCCTGCGGTGTTGCTCCTGTGCCACCTCTAGGACACGTCCTCACGGAAACCCGCCGCCACCGCTGCTCCAATACAGCCGTCACCGACCTCCCCAAGTGCCGGCACCTACACCGCGTGCCCTTGGAAGGCCACCTATATCTTCGTCTCCTTGGGAGGCCGAGGGGCCCCGACCACCGTAGTCCCTGCGAAGGACCTCGATCACGACGTCGTTGGCGTGGCCTCTCCGCTGCCTCGACCTCCTCCCCGCGTCTCCTCCTCGCCCCTGATGCAGTCACTCGCCGGTCGTCGCCCTCAACCCTTGCAGCAGTGCGACGTCCTTAACCCCGCGGAGGCCTCTATCCCCATCGCCATGGACCTAGCACCGGAACAGACGGGAGGAAAAAGAACGAACCATACCCAAAAACGTTTCGGTGGCATCTATGTGTAATATGAGATTTGGTAGGAGGGTAAAATCATCCAAATAAAAAACTGGTTGACAGATGCGTTCCGTCCTTTATTATTATTAGATAGATATATAAAATTGGCCTTTTTACTGGTTCGATGATAACCAGCTAGCTCTCACGCGTACTTTTATGTTTGAAGTTCAGATTTACCATTTGTGTAATATAGTTGTTTGGAGTGTTGGGTGAATATAATCATGAAGTATATTGACATATTCTTGACCGTAGAGCGATTCTATGTTTGCTTGTATGGTTAGGCAATATTGTTGTGTACTGAGTGTGATGTATGTTTCAATAACAAGTATTTATACTTCTGGCTCAGAACAATTCACTGCTTGTGCCCCGTGGTTGAGGCAAGTTCATTATGAGATAATACTTTGTATGATTCCCTTCACTCTACTTTTATGTTCTAGCATTTTATTTATTCTGCTATTATTTATTGGTTATTTGTGTGGATATAAAGTGGACAAGGAAAAGGATACAGTTGCACTTCCGTTCTTGCATGGCATCTTAAAGAGAAATTATAGTGGTGTGTTCTACTGAGGTAGACACCTTGAGACTGTTGGTGTTGGGACAAGTCCTACATTGTCGGCAACCTCCACAAGTTGGAGTGGGTGGATGCCGATGGGTGCCCACTCGAGCAATATCGGTATTCGCAAAAGAAAAGTGAAAGCAAAAGAGCATGTAGGCACACATGGCAATCATTACACTATGACATGTCGTATAGGACACTCGTTGGTGTCGTGTTTTATGCAATGATTATTATTTTGTTACGTACTTGCTGAGTATTTTATACTTTCTTGTTGCTTTAATGTTTTTAGGTAAACCTTGAGCACTCGACATGCATGCGGAATATAGGAGTAGCACATGCACCTTCTTCATACCACAACATTACTTCTATCACTTTTTTGAATTATGCCTTCCTAAATTAGAAGTGGTGGTTAATGTTATTGTGCGTGGATGATAGATTTCATATATCCACTTGCGGCATTAGAGTTTTGATATATGGCAGAGCGTTGTGACCATTGTACCTGGTCAGATGGTATTATGTTTCGATGCTCCTGAATACTTGTTTGTTCTTTGTTTTGGAAGTCCTTAAAACAGAGGGTTCTCTGTTGAATTTCCCTAAAACGCCTGGATTATTTTATATGATTAGTGAATGCGGTAACACTCCAAGAGCTGGTTGGCTATGGGGTGTTACACTTGGTGTAGTTCTAAGCAAGCTAGCACTATGACGATCTATTGTGTGAGAATAGTGGAAACATAGTTACGACTAAGAAAATGAAGTCCCACCATAAGACCAAACTTATACAATGTCATATCATCCGAGAACAAGTGATACATGAAGATGCAAACATATGTAAATACATGTAACACCCTCGAATCGGCCCTATGCAAGTTTTAGCGCTTCCCGCCAAACCCGCATAGAAACAATTCAAGGACGCCCACCAGGCACTTGCGTGCGGGTGAAAAACGAAGTAATACCATTACACATTAGTCCATGATGGAACCCACAGAACATATATATACAACAACGACTCCATGAGTCAAGAATACAGATATGATATACAAAGATCCAAAACACCTTGAAAACGATAGAGCGTCCGACTACGCACAAGATGCAAATGGGGCTAAGAGCCCTGAAGAATAACCAATGGCGTCCATAACCCTACACAGGCCAAGCCAGAAGGGTAACCCTGCTAACGACGTTGATCTCAAACCTGCTAAAACAAAAGGGGTGCCGATAAAGGGCAAAGGAAAAAGAGGAGCGTCAGTACTGAGGCAGTACACGGTGAGGCTAGAATTCGGCGGCTCTCGCCTACATAGGTATGGTGGGCTGAAGCGGCAGCGCAGCGGCACTAAACAACCTATAGAGACTCGGTATCACTGGCGGCTATTAGAGAGGGGTAAGAAAGAACTATTCGGATCCTACCTGTGGCTAACACCAAACATACCCATCCTGGTATTTCCCCCTCAAGACCAAACGAGGAAGTCGAACCAAGGAACTCACACAGTTGGCAATTTTACTCATTCCGTTATAGTTGTAGCGCTTACTAATCAGATATAGATAGCATGAGTCATCCTGAAGCATAAGTAGTGGGCAGTTTTAATCACCATTCCGTTGTAGTTGGAACATTTACTAGTCAGATATAATTGTCCAGAGGAATCCCAAAACCCAGCAATTGTTGGCACTTTTATCACATTCCATTGGAGTTGCAATACTTACTAGGCCGGTACAGCATGTCACAAAACAACCACAGATCCACCAGTTGTTGGCATTTTAATATCCATTCCGTGATAGTTGAATCTGATTACTAGTCATATATTAAGTCAAGTTTATAGCACTACTTTAGTTATGCTTGTCTATGATCGAGATACTGTGCTCCAAGTCGTCCATAACCGCGGACACGGCTTTCAGAAAGTTTTACCCTACAGGGGTGCACAAATAGCAACACACACTCGATCAACCTCGAAAAAACCAACTCAAAACCCAACGAGGCATTCACGACAAAGCGATCACAGGATTCAGAAATATTTCAGGGGCCACCCCACTAAGCTACCCGCAACGAAGTTGGCTGGCTCCGGAACGGACCCAGGGTTTGTGTGGACGGCTGTAAACGACTGGGAACCCGAAAGTGTGACTGGGCTTGTCGATACAGCGAAAACGTGTCACGATCCTAAACAGTACAGGTGCTCCACACACAATCGTAAATAAAGCAGTAACATGGCGTAAGTACATGATAGTAATAAAACCCCAAACTAGTTTGTGGCCCCAAGAAATAGAAATGAATCAAGCTCTGGCTAAGGGGGATTCATAGAGTCTCCCGTATGTGGATAGTGCGAATAGTCAAGGAACAGGTATCAAGTACTCGGGGCCTACGGGACACAAGTGGGCATAAAAACCAAATAGCATATATTGCCCACCAGTGCCTCTTTCATTAGTTGTCCCAACAATTTAATAGTTGTAACTAAAGACATGATCATCTCCACCATTAAGCATCTCCACCAGCATTCCAACAACTGTGGTACTTGACAACACGAGATCGCACCTGAGCAAGCAACTACGACTTGCAAGGCCAACTATCTACCAAACACAGGTAATAGGAGGTGTCCAAGGCAATATAGAGGCTACACAGGATATAACTAGTGCACGGAAACTAAAGCATCGCGACACGGATAGCAATAGATCAACATGAGGAAATAAAGACTATAAATGCAAAATAGGTAGAAGGGGGAGAGATGATCGCCTGGGAAACACTGCCGAAGGATCATATCCGGAGAACTTGTCGATACTCGCATCCACTCATCGGCCTAATCCGTGAAGAAGCAAACACTAGAAGAAACACCGGATGCAATATTTAATACTACGGCAGAAGATCCGGCATGCTAATGATATGATGCAGATGCGGTGCAATTAGGCCATATTAAGCGGAACCGGGGTTCCGACAAATAATTAAACGGTTCAAGTTGTTTAGACCCCTGCAATTTAAATGTTGTATTAACAAGTCAAAACATGGTATCGGTTCGCTACACAAATTTAAATGGAGTCCGGAATAAGGCAAAGATATCCCGCATAAACACTCCATATTTAGCTATGAGGTGAATCAGCATAATGCCCCCAAACCACAGACAGGTATGCATGCATGAACAATTTATATGCAACAGTTTTATATATAGCATTTATAAAATAGAGGCTCGGGAAAAGGTTCACACATCTGGGTTTGGAAGATCTTGATTCCGGGGGTTCGGGGTCCGGTCTCATGGTTTGACGGGGATCAGGTGCGGATACAAGATGTAGAACTTGGGTTCCCAGCGGTCGATCTTGCCGTCGATAGCGAACTTGAATGGATCGGGTATCGGTGGTCTCCGGACCCATGAAGTAGATCTTGTCGAACGGTGTCCAGGTAGGCGAACTTGGCGGGTTGGGATGGTCTTGACGAAGTGTAGATCTTGCTGGGTCCACGTACCGGGTCGGTCTTGGCGTGCGGGATGAAGAACTTGGCGCATCCGTGGAGATCTTGGTTCGACCTCGGTCAAAGCGTTCGGAAGCAGATCTTGGTGTTCCGTGCATCTTCCAGTCGGGGATCTTGGCGTCCATGAAGAAGCTCCTGTCGATCCCTAGGGTTCGGTCTTCAGGTCCATGGTTGGGGTATTCGGATCCCTGATGAAGTGCTTAGTGGTTCCAGGAGGGAGGCCTTGGCGTGTCGAGGTTCAGTCTTCGGGGTCCCTGAAGGAGGTCTTGTTGCTCCATGTAGAAGATCATGGTGATTCCGGGGGAGTTCGGCATCATCGGGTCTGAGATCTTGGCGTGGTCCTTGTACAACTTATCGTTTTGGTCGATCTTGTTCAACAGGGGATCTTTCTCGTCGGAAAGTCTTGGACAAAACGTCAATAGGGATCAACACCAAACAACAACATCCTGTTCTGCAGCGCGAGACTGAAGTAGTCCGGGTAGCAACACCACGCGCCATCTTCGCACGGTTGCAACTGCAGTACACCGTAGCCCATATTCTCGTGGTCAGTTCCAGAACACAACACATGGATCCACCCTACTGGTACTAGAAGAAACAACATGAACGAAAATTTACACATCCGTAGCAGGCAGATGTTGGTCGGATAAGCTCGGTGTAACGCGTTGCAGGGGAAGCGCAGGAAGGCATAGGACGGGGGCCGGAGATGCTCGGGAGGATGGCACCGTTGAAGGACATGCACAGGACAGCGAGGCGCAAGCGAGAGGGAGGCTGCTGCATCGGCGACGACTGTAGTGGGGAACCGCGGAGGCGCGCGACGCGGGCGGCCGGATGTCGTAGGAGGAAGACGGCGGAGAAGGCGACCGCGGGTGTTGCAGGACACGGCTGTTTGAGAGGCGGCGGCCTGGGCTCATCGGAGGTTGAGGGAGGAAGGCCCGGGAGGAGGCGGTGCGATGGCGAGGAAGGAGGGGCTCGCGCGGCGGGGACGAGCGGTCGGGGAGGAGCTCGGGCGTCGGCCGGGGAGGAGGAGAGGCCTAAGCGGCGAGGTCGTCGCGGCGCTGGCGGCAAGAGCCAGCAGAGGAGAGGCGAGCTTGGCCATGAGCGGCAGCGATGGGGGTATGGTGGAGAGGAGCGGTGGCGGTCGAGAGCGGCATGGCGGCGCTCGGGGGCGGGGAACGACGCCGCTCGGGGAAGGGGAGCGGCCCGGCGTGACTCCGGCGGGCGGCGGCGCCAGAGGGGGAGAGGCGCGGCAGGGGAAGGGAGATCGTCGGGAGGCGGCGAGGTTGGTGGCGCTCGGGATTGGGGAGGAGCGGGGCGACAGAGGAGAGGTTGGTGTGGGAGGAGCGACAGAGGGGTGAGTGCGGGGTGGGGCCAGGGCACAGCGTCGGGGCAGGTGGCGTGGGGCTGGGGGGTTGGCGGCTGGGTGTGGTGGGACCCGCTGGCGGCAGGGTGTGTGCAGGGGTTGGTGGCGTGTGCGCGCGGGGGTGTGGCCAGCGTGCTGTGTGCGTGCGTGTGTGGGTGGGTGTTTTGCGTGGGTTGGGGAGGGATTAGGGTGAGGGGATAAAGGGTTAGGGTTAGGTGGGTTGGGTTTAGACTAGGATTTGGTTTTCCTGGTTTTTATTGGGGGTGGTCGGCTCGGTCGGATCGGCCCGGTTCGGCTGCCCCCTAAAAATAATATAAAATTTTATTTGTTTAAAACGGGACGTTTGAAATCCGTCGGTAGACGAAACAAAATATTCTGGAGCCCCGGGTTTTAATTTGAAATAAAGACGGGGCTTATTTAGAAAGCAAAATAGGTTTTCGAAAATAGTTTTGAACAAACCATGCATGATGATGACGATGCTCAAATGCAATGTGGCATGATGACATGAGCTTGCGGTCGTGATGATGCAATGCACAAAAACACATCGATTTTCTAGTAGTGGTTTTAGTAGGATGCCACAATACACATGGACCTAAACTTGTTAGATTCATTGAGGTAGTTGTTATGTCGTAGGAATCAATTATGTGGAATGACAGAGTGTACATGTCGGGTAACATGGATAACATAACAGTTTTCACCTTGGGCTATGTAAAGTATCGAGAATCAATGCGGCGTGTATCAATAAGTAATGCAAAAGATTCACCCGAAAAATATCTTCATGTTATGTGGGTGGATTGATGCGTTGATTCAAGTACACAACATCAATCATTTCGCAGAAGGTGATCTGGACATATCCACGTAAATTCAAACTCATAGGGTCACATATTTAAATGCTAGAAACAATTGGAAATGCAAGTGCTATATGCATATAAGTGAGAAGGGTTCGGAGAGTGCCTCAAATTATCTCAGAATGGTTCAGAGAGGTTCTAGATGATCCCTGAAGTGTCCGGAATGGTCTCAAGAGTGTGCGAAATGGTTTTGAGCATATATGGAAGGTTTCAAAAGAACTGAAAGATTATGAAAAGGTTTTAGAAGGTACTGGGACGTCCATGGCTGTCTGAGGAAGTCCAAAAGGTTCCATAATAGGTGCAATCACGTTGCCTTGAGGGGAAAGGAGTTCTACCATATGGCAATTCAGATTGGCAAAAGGAGGCAGTCTTCTAGTAGATTTCGTTTGACGGAAACCTATCGGATCTTGTCTAAAATTTGGGGATGCTTTGTGAAGGACCCAAGGGCTTGTACACCTGTAAAAGGAGGCCAAGGGGCGCCACAAAGGGACCCCAAGTTGCAGCCTTTGCCCTCTTCAAGCCATAGCACCTCCTCACCCCGAAACCCTAGTTGTCCCTCCTCCAGAAATGTCGCCCTCCTTGTGTCACCAACCTAGCCGATGCCACCGGAGGACCCAGAGTGGATGCCTCCTCTTCTTCTCGGATGTTGGAGTGCTACCTAATCTCTACCCACGGGTAGATCTAATCTAGTTGGTGATCACGGAAGCGTTACCCGATATTCATCGACACATTCCCATTTCAACCTCGTGCTTGCTCACGCCTCGACGCCATGTTGCTGATTTTTTACATGTGGATATCATGGAGGTGGTGCATGTGCAACACTTGATCATGGGAGCTTCACAAGAAGATTCCTCTCGTGGCTAATCGACTAGCTACGGGAATCAATAATCATGGGAGCGCTTCGAGGGATAATACAACTAATCGTTATTAAACAAGTCTAGTTTCGGGATCGACTCACGTCTACATCAACCTCATAGTTGACAAATGTTTTGCTAGTTCGATCTATGGGATTATGATCCATTGCCTCTCACCTAGCTTATGATCTTGGTTATGCTCTAGATTTTTTTGCATAGCGTGTTTCCCAACAGTAGCTCCCCGTGCGATATGACCATATGATCTGTTCCATAGAAAGAAACATTGAAATGACTACCTGCGAGAACTTCCTCCCGGTGTGGATCCCTGATGTTGTCAAGTGCAAGGGATCGCAGAAATCATCGATGAGAAGTGTTACCCAAATTTATATTACGACATAAGGGGAACACATGAATACCAATAAGACTATAGCAGTTGAGACGTCACTTTCAACCACACCTGGTATCAATATTCTCAAAGGAGAAAGTGGTGCTTGTAGCAGTTGAATCAAAACAGTAAACATAAACATATTTCTAGTTTTCAACAGAAGTAGTGAACTTGTAACTTTCAGTGGATAAAAACGTAGGATGCGGGGTGTTTCATGGATAAGATTGATCATATAATATAAATATAAAAAACTTGGTGCTTATCTCTAACTATGTTGTGTGTAGGTGTGTGATGAGGGATAACCTCGGCAATGTCCATGGTGAAGGACTTAGGGTTTCGAGGGAGAGAGAACACTAGGGATTTCGTTAGATGTCAGGAGAACAATGGAGTCAAAGTCGCCTAAATATTGAGTAATCGCACTATTACAAGTTGTCTTCTTGATTTCGGTACCCTCGCTTGAGATTCTCCCGTCCTATATATAATAGGTCGGGTCTCAAAGCTGTATACGGATAGGTTTCATACACGCGTAATTACAATACCAATAGAATATCGGTTCATAGTCTTTTTCCTAATAGTATCAAAGCCTTTGTCGGTTGCTTCCTTGGGCCGTCATCTGAAACCTTCATGGGCCGTAAGCCTTTTACCCAGTATAGGGTAGAGAATCATAAGCATCCAAGTAATCATACCTATGTCAGTAGCCCTCAAGACTCTACTTGAACCGTAGTTTCAGGTTGAGTCTCAAAGTTTCATTTTCCTTCTTTTCCTTTATGTTTTATTTCTTTATTCTTTATTTTTCATAGGGATTTGGTACAACGAGTCTGATGCTTCCGACGTATCGAGAATCAGTTAATTGCTCCTAGGCAAAAACAAGGTTGTCCTACATCAAATTCAAGTCCCGAGGCCTGAAATCGAAACTTATTACTGGCGTAATTCAGTTCGGGCCGCTGAGGTCTTACCGAATACTGAATCCTAGCTTCTATTTTATCGGGTACTGTTGGGGATATGCTATATGGGTATCCTCATAGCATGTCACCAATCCGCCTAACCCGGGTGGCCCATAGTTGGTAGCAAGGCCTATGGCCTGCTGGGCGGCCCAGTTAGGCGGATCCTAAAGGGAGGCCCATGCCGGATAAAGGAAGGCTATGCAGGAGTCACCGACATACTTGGAGCCTTGGAGTACAAGACACGGAACACTAGTTCATGTAAGTGTAGGACTATTTACCTTGTTCGGCAAGGACCTTTCCCTGTAAACCCTAGGTCTTGGCGCCTTTATAAGCTAGCCTGCGGGAGCCTTTAGGGCACAACTTCTCTGATTGCAGCGTACAACGCCCAACACCTCGCACATCGAACCTATCTCTGTAACTCGGCGTATTGCCATTATAGTGATTTATAGCAGGAGTAGAGTTTCGCCACCGTTGTAGGACTTGAACCTGGGTAAGCTGTGTTACCTCGTACCCGCCAACTCTCCGCCTTACCCCACGTCTCTAAACACGCACTGTGAGGACCCCTCCATGGCGTACTCGTCGGCAATACCACGACAGTTGGTGCCCACCATGGGGACATAGGCGCTTCGAGCTCTACACCGGGCGAGGTCCAATCTCTTCGTGGGAATCGGTGACACCATAGCCATCGGTCGCGTTCTCTTCTCCGGCAACGTCCCAATCGTCCCTCCAGATGAGTTCTGGGTGCCGGCGAAGACGAACCCCACGTGCTGCTCCGTCATCCCCTTCAGAGACATCCACATCTTCATCGGCAAAACTGATCCGGGTCCCAGCTCCCTGAAGTCGGAAACTCGTCAAGCCCTGCACGGACCGCCTTTGAGAAGGACACGTTCGCGGAAGGATCTAGGCCATACCTCTCTTTGGAGTATGGTGGCTCAGATCAGGAATTTTCAAGGCCGACCCAAACCGTCCCTATGCAGGATATAAAGGTGGAAGGACCCCGCAAATCCGCTTGGATACCCCGAGCATTAGAGATGCGCAGGTCACACTTTGTCGGCGTCGTCACCATCTTCGATCTGGCCAGATGCGTTCAGAGGGATGGACAATCTCCTCGCGAATACCTTGCCAGGTGGATGAGGGTGAGGGAAACCCAAGAGGGTGACCGCGTCGACGAGCCCGTGTACCACTTCGTGGAAGGGCTCACACCTGGAACCCTCCTCCGGCATACCATCCGAAGGCGGCAGGCCACATGCCCTCTCACCCTTGGTGAGATGGTTGCCATCGTCAACGAATATTCGGACGCCAATGAAGAAGCCAAGGCGGCGATCACCATCGAAGTCGTAGGAGTTTACAACAACAATGGCCTGCCTCCATCACCCTCAATATCCGTAATCGCCAACACCGAAGCTAACTCCATCCTCGATGCGCTCTACACCGACATCAATATGGATGCCAGTGGCTCGGACATCAGCTCAGAGGAATACGACGCTGTTATGAGGGAGATCGAGCAGGAGATCGAGAAGGAGGAGCGCGCCGAGAAGACCAACACTTCCCACCAGGTGCTAGTCACCATTGGGAGTGTGTTGGAAGTGGACGGACATGAACGGGAACGTGAGAGAGCTCCACCCAAGCCAGCGATCACCAGAGCAGCAGTAGCTAAAAAGGCCGTCGAGCCTCCGGCTCCGGCCAAGGCCACGGCTCCTCCGGTTACCCGCCAACCACCGGCGCAGGAACTTACCATGGCCCCCAATGCGACCCAACAATCGAATCAACCGCCAGTGCCACCGTTAACGTCAGCAGCTGGCAACCCACTAGCCACCCCCGCCGCCGACAAAGAAATCTACAACGCACTCCTCGTTGAGCCAATCACCATCGCCCATATCCAGAGCGTTACAGAGCTTGACGAGAAGCGTGCGGAAATCCTGGCAGAGGCTAAGTGCATCGCAGAGCAAGGCGCTAAGCTGGACGAAGACATGGCTAAGGCGTAGCAACCCATCAAGGCGGCAAGAGCTATGGAGGCCGAATATAAGCAATTGTTGTTGAAGCATAAGGCAAAGAAGGAACCAGCTCACGTCGTCCAAGATCCCGACGTTCGGCGAGGCTTGAGATTTGATGGGTCTAAGCCGACAAAGGCCACCCCTTACATAGATTCAGAGGGGAGGCAAGTCATGCCAACTCCCGCTCTCAACATCACCATCGCCAAGATCCTCCTAGAGCAGGACAGGTCGCGAGAAGCAGTTTCTTAGGTGTACGACCTCGTCGCTAAGGCATGCAAGCAACAGGAAAAGGCCGCCTCGCAGAGGCTTGAGTCCAACCCGGAGCTGTGCTAGTCAACCCTAAACAGCCGCAGAAGGCCAAAATCTCCACGTGACGAAGGATTGCGCATAGGATCTACAGAGCGAAGACGGAGGGAGGCACACAACAGGACTGACGCTATCCCCATATCCTCCGACCACAGAGAAAAGGCTCGTACCCACCGCTCGCCACCTCCACCACCATGTCGACGTCACGAGGAACCAGCGCCGTGCCACCGCACAAGCATGCCACCTCCAAGATGGTCTCAGCCTGGTATCGTTATACGCGATCAAGGCGAACAACCTCGGCATTCCGGAGAGCACAGCTGCCATGATGGACACCGGAGCAGGTCCCATAAGGAATTGCCACGTCCGACAAGCAACCGCGATAGGCGTGAGGAGTCGCAGGAGGGGCACAACAAGAGAGCTAACCCACCGCCTCCATTGCCACCATTGCCACCTAGCGGCCATCATGGCGGAGGGCATATTGGATCTCACAAATCACGCCACAACTGCCCTCCCCATGACGGAAAAGGGAAGAACCAGAGCCATATGACGCACGATCCCGGCTGGACAAGATCCAAGAAGCTCGGGAGCTCCCATACCTTGGGCCACGATGTTTTGGACCAGTCATATGGGCCACAACCTACCCCAAGGGCCTCCAGATATACAAGACTATGAAGCCATACAACAGCACTGCCAGGCCAGCAACATTGTTGCAGGACTACAGCGAAGCGATCCATATCGCAGGGGGAAACCCCAATGTCACCGTCAAGTACCTCCCACTCATGTTGACCGGCACTGCCCGACAATGGATCGACGACTTACTGGAGAAATCAATATGCAATTGGTTGGACATGCATGAAGCGTTCACCAAGAACTTCGAGGGTACGTACAAACGTCCCTGCACTGTCGAAGACCTACAGTGGTGTGTTCAAGAAAAGGATGAAACCTCTCGTGCCTACCTCTCTCGCTGGCTGGATATCAAAAATTCCTACACAGGCGTGCACGAACAGACCGCTATGGCCGCCTTCATTGATGGACTAGAGAAGGGTACTTTGCTCCGGCATATGTTGAAGCACAGGAAAGACAACAATGACCTCAACCTCAACGCAATGATCGCCATGGCTAGCGAGTTCGCCGCTGCTGATGACGACGCACGTGGATCGTTGCCGGCGATAGCAATCCCTACCAGGCCAAGAATAACAATAATAACAAGCGGAAGAATCCGCCCGAAGAGAAGAAAGTAGCCGACATGGTCGCCGTAATGTTCACTGGCAAAGGAAATGGCGGACAACGTGGACGTGACCGAGGAACTAGCAGTGGCCAGCAGAGGAGTGACACTACACCATTAGTGCCCCGCGTTCCCCAAACATACGAAGAGTACCGCGATATGCCGTGTTTCGTCCATCTCGACGCCAATGGCAAATCCACCCATACCAATCATTAGTGCAAGTTTGTCAATGATCTCAAGGAGGACCCTGAGTCCGGGTACAAGCGAAGTCGGAAGAACAGACCCCGCGGAAAGGGCAAAGGGAAGAAGAAGGAGGAAGAACCCAAGGAATCAAGTGATATGGATGAGGACGTGGACCCAAAATCTTCTGACAAGGGAGAGGATAAAGGAAAAATCCCTTCGAAAAGAAGGCTCCATGTTACCACACCTTCCTTGGTACCCCAACCGTCCGGGCCTAGAAAACCTCTCTGAGGATACTGATGGCTACCCTCCCTCCAGTTCCCCAGTACGTAAGGTGGTCGGAAGTTCCAATTACTTGGGATAGGAAGGATCACCCAAAACTTATCCCAACAGAGAACCAGTATGCCATGGTCATCAACCCTTTGATTAACGACACGGAGTTCACCAAGTGCTTCGTCGATAGTGGAAGCAGCATCAACATCATGTACCTGGATACACTACATAAGATGAAATTGACGGAGACCCAACTAAGGAAGAGCAACACCGTGTTCCATGGGGTTGTCCCTAGCCGACAAGCAAATTCCCTAGGCTGCATCACCCTTCCTGTCACTTTCGATGATGTAAACAATTACCGCCAAGAACGCATGACCTTTGAAGTGGTGCCTTTCAAGAGCGTGTACCACATCATCTTCGGACGCGGCATCTTCCACTCCTTCCTCGCAAGGCCATGCTTTGTCTTAAACAAACTCAAGATTCCCGGACCAAATGGCGTCAGCACCGTTGATGGAAGCTTCACCAAGGCACGGGAGTGCGAGCTCAGTGAAGCCAACTTCGCCGAAGCAGTCCACTATGGTGAGGAGTTCAAGGAGATCCAGAACCAGGTCAATGCCTCGGAGATGCCGGCTTCGAAGAAGCAGATCACTGCTGCCGAACCCGCGTTCAAGGCTGCCATCAAGACCAAGCAGGTGGAGCTTGTCGAAGGTGATTCATCCAAGACCACCGCCATTGGCACGGACCTGGATCCCAAAGAGGAAAGCACGCTCGTTGAGTTCCTCCATGAGAATAGGGACACCTTTGCCTGGCAACCTGCCGACATGAAAGGTGTACCTAGGGAACTTGCCAAGCACAACTTGAATATTGATCCTAATGCCAAAGCGGTAAAACAACCTCTACGACGCTTTGGTGATGAAAGATGAAGGGCTATAGGCAAAGAAATAGCTAGGTTACTTAAGGGTGGATTTATCCGAGAAGTTATTCACATCCGATGGGTGGCAAATCCTGTACTTGTCCCCAAAAAGGGAACCAATGAATTAAGAATGTGCGTTGATTACACCGGCTTGAACAAAGCGTGCCCGAAGGATCCGTTTGTTTTGCCTCGCATTGACCAAGTCATTGAGTCGATGGCTGGCTCAGAACTTCTGTGTTTTCTTGATGCCTATTCAGGATATCACCAGATCTGGATGCGAAAGTCAGACCAATTGGCCACTTCATTTACCACACCCGACGACATGTATTTCTGCGTTACGATGCCCTTTGGTTTGAAAAACGCCGGTGCTACGTACCAGCGGACGATCCAACGTTGCCTACATGACCAAAATAGGTCGCAACATACACGCTTACGTGGAAGACATCACGGTATTGTTAAAGAAATCAAATGATATTATCGCTGACTTGCAGGAAACCTTTGACAATCTTCGGAAATACAACATGATGCTGAACCCAAAGAAGTGCGCCTTCGGGGTGCCATCCGGCAAGCTGTTGGGCTTCATCGTTTCGCATCACGAAATCGAGGTGAACCCGGGGAAAATCAAGGCCATCCTCGACATTAAACGCCCGACATGCCTGAAGGACATACAAAGGCTCACAGGCTGCATTGCAGCAGTAAGCTGGTTCATCAGCCGACTTGGTGAGAAGGCTATGCCGCTCTACAAGTTGCTCAAGAAGGCGGACAAATTCACATGGACGGACGAGGTTGACGCAACACTTCAGGAGTTGAAGAGAATACTCTCCTCGCCACCTACACTTGCAGCACCGGTGCCAAGGGAGCCTATGTTGGTATACATGGCGGCGACCAACCGAGTAATCAACATCATCATCATGGTGGAGCGCAAGGAACCAACGCACGAATACGGAGTTCAGCGACCCGTTTCCTATGTGAGCGAGGTCTTGACGGAATCCAAGCAGTGTTACCCGCACTACCAAAAGATAGCCTATGGAGTTTTCCTTGCTTCGCGTAAGCTAAGGCATTATTTCTAGGAGCACCCCATCACAGTAGTGAGCAAAGCTCCACTGTCCGACATCATCAACAACAACAATGCTACAAGGAGAGTGGCAAAGTGGGGCATTGAACTTGCCGCCTTCGACATCACCTACAAGCAATGCAACGCTATCAAATCATAAGCATTGGCGGATTTTCTTGCAGATTGGACAAAGCTGCCAGAAGACACTCCTGTGCTAGAGCCAGAGTATTGGGTCATGCGCTTTGACGGATCCAAGTTACTCAATGGCTCGGGGGCTGGTGTATTATTGCAATCACCAATAGGAGAGAAGTTGCAATACGTCCTGCAGATCCACTTCAACGCTACAAATAATATGGCGGAGTATGAGGCCCTTATTCACGGACTTTGCGTAGCCAAGGATATTGGCATCAAGCGCCTAGTTTGCTGTGGAGATTCTGACTTGGTTGCCCAGCAAGTAGCTGGCACCTGGAACACGCAGAACCCTATGATGGCGGCATATCAAGACAAAGTAGACGAAATAGCCAAGTGCTTTGACGGCTACGAAGTCAAGTACGTCAAGAGGCAGGATAATGAGGCGGCAGATCTGCTGCCAAAGCTTGGATCAGCTCGTCGACCAATTCTGCTAGGCGTTTTCCTGGAGCATTTATGGACTCCATCCGTGAAGGGAGCGGACCCCAACAACCCGGATAGAGTGGACTCATTTGTTAACACAGTAACAGTGACCTCTTCGGCTTGGACGAAGCCATTCATGGATTATCTACAAGATGGAACTTTGCCCACCGACGAAGTCGAAAGCTGGCAAATAGTACGCAGAGAAAAAGGTTATGTCATCATTGATGGCTAGCTATACAAAAGAAGTACCACAGGAGTCTTCCTACGGTGCGTCTCCCAGCAGCAAGGTATTGAAATCCTTGGAGAAATACATCTCGGAGATTGCGGGCATCATGCCGCTCCCCGATCATTGGTGGCCAAGGCCTTCCGACAAGGATTCTACTGGATAACTGTCAAGGCGGACGCCGACAAGTTGGTACAAACATGCCTTGGGTGTCAGTTTTATGCAAGACAACCAAATGTTCCAGCTGAAGAATTGCGAACAATACCAATAACTTAGCCGTTCGTAGTCTGGGGGCTGGACATGGTGGGACCTTTGCAGATAGCACCCAGTGGATTCACACACTTGCTAGTAGAAGTGGATAAATTCACAAAATGGATTGAAGCTAAACCCATTAGAAAGCTTGATGGGGAAACAACCCTAAAGTTTGTCCGGGATCTAGTGGTGATATTTGGTCTCCCACATAGCATCATCACCGACAATGGTAGAAATTTATCTCTCGAAGAAGTTGAGGAGTACTGTCATGAGAAAGGCATCCTCCTTGACCTAGCATCTGTGGCACATCCGCAATCAAACGGACAAGTTGAAAGGGCCAATGACTAATTCTGCAAGGAATCAAGCCACTCTTAGAGGCACCGCTGCGTAGAGCAGCAGGAGCCTGAGCGGAGGAACTACCATCTATTTTGTGGAGGTTACGAACAACACCTAACAGATCTACCGGCTTGACTCCTTTCTTCATAGTTTATGGAGTAGAAGCAGTTCTCCCATCCGACATCCTCCACGATGCACAAAGAGTTTCCGCCTACAAGGAAGATGACGCTGAAGAATCCAGACGGCTATCTGTGGACCTACTTGAAGAAGATCATGTGCTGGCATGCCAGAGATCTACCATCTAACAGCAGAAGCTGCGCGGCTACCATAGTCTCTGTGTAAAGCATCGCTCGTTTAAAGAAGGGGATCTGGTGCTTAGACTCAAGCAGGAAAAATCGCACAAATTATCCCCGCCTTGGGAAGGACCGTTCGTCATAAGCAAAGCATTGCTCAATGGTTCCTATTACCACGTCGATATTCGCGAGTTGAAAGATTGGCCAAAAAATCACAAACGCATGCAACGTGACTCTGATGATGATTACCCGGAGACAGATCGGCCATGGAACATAGCACAACTACGTCCCTTTTACACTTAGCACATTTATATTATGTAATAAGTTTCTTATATGATCAATGAAACAAAGCATTTGGTTCACTCATATTCTCTGTGTGTTTTACCTCCTTTAGTTGTTCATTTTTGGATCATATAAACCCTTTATGCGCAAGGTTACATTTGCCCTTATGAAAATTCCACCTACGAGCGTTAGCTTAAGTTTTCTAGTCTACACGTTTTCTGAAGTTTATATGTGGATTCCGGAGTAGTGACTTTTCGGCACTCAAAGCCGGCGATTTTGTTCTTAGATTCTGGACGGTCCTATTAAGCATCATCACCTGAGAGCATAGTTCTGTGCTGAGAGTATTCCGTCTCCAGAAAGGTCAAGCATACGAACCAGAATAATGGTAAGCCAACACTTGCTTAAAAAATATATACACATGCTGGAAACAGATAAGTTACAGGAAGCTTGAATACAAGTTTTCCGCCTTAGACAAACATAAAAAATTTCCGCATACATTCTGTAGAGACACACTTAATACAAATATTGTTTTTATGGCTCTGCTACATGGGAATTCATGGTGGCAGCATCAGGAGAGCCAGGCCGAGAGAGATCGCCAAACTCTGAAGGAGAAGGGCTAGACTCGGACGAAGTCACGTCATCATCCAGGATCTCGGCAGGCACAAAGACATCTGCCTTAACCATCTTGGCAACTCTAGTGTCAAAGCCGGCGAGAGAATTCCAAATAGCATCGCTATCGATCTCTCGACCTTCCTCGTCTATGTTGGGAAAACCGGAGGTCATTAGGTCAATGTCGGCGTTGTCATAGTGCGCCTTGACCAAGGACAAGGTCATCCTTGGACCAGCCCGGACGCAAGAGGCTTTCCAGTCCTTGACTTTCTTGGGGGATCGGTGCAGGATTTCCACGAACTTGGCTGTTGAGTCTGCTGCCTTGATATTTATACCTAGAGGTTGAGCCATCTCCTTGGCTTGGGCGATGGCAGTGCTGATGAAGTTGCCGGCGAGAATCATACGTTCCTTGGAACTTGGAGCACCCTCACCCAAGTTGGCTAAGCCAATGGGAGTTGCGGTTTGCACAAAACACAAGGACCATGAGTACAAACAAGTAAAATGGTTGTCCAACTTACAGAAAAGACTAAGACAGAGAAAGGTTACCAACGATGCTCGTTTCTGCTTGCATGCATGTCTCCGCCAAGACATCGCGTTCCTGCTGGACTGACTTGAACATCTCAAGTCTCCTAGCATTTTCCTCTTTGGCAGCTTGGTTTTGGTCTTTGAGCTGTGCAATCTCATCCTTCAGGCGCTGCATCTCGACGTCCGCAGACTCTTGCATAGCCTTCATCGTTGCCTCATGGCCCTTGATGGCCTCGGCCAGGTTTTTCTTCAGAATCGTGTTTTCATCATTGAGCTCCTGGATATGCTTGGATTGCTCGACGATGATGTTGGCCTTAGCAATGGCTTCTGTAAGACGGAAATCAAAAAGTGCTATTAGAAGATGGAAAAAATGACTCAATGGGAAAGCAAGGAGCTGTCATAGGAAACAGACTCTAGCTATTTTTGATCTATTCCTTCAAGAATTTGGTTTTACCCTATTCAAGGTCCATCTCCTTCCGAAGAGCAGCAAACCTCTCATTGGCGGCTATCCTCCGTTTATTCTCATTCTGCACATGATATAAACATGCTTAGCTTATCTAGAGCATCTAGTCGGAACTATTCAAGTTTCAACTAAACGCTTGGGGGCTACAGTACACGATGTTAAAGTAAGCTAGTTTCTCTAGAGCATCTAGTCGGAACTTTTCAGTTTCAACTAAACGCTCGGGGGCTACACAGACAAGTTCTACGCTTAGTTCTCTAGAGCACTTAGGACAATAACTATTGACTTATCCGCCTAAGAGCTTGGGGTCTATAGTGGGATATACTACACAAAGTAAAGCAAGTAAAGTTCAAAAAACTTACGATGGCAATGATCCAGAGATTGTTGGCCAGATGAGCGTAGGAATCATGAAAGGTCCGAGCATTCTTATAGATTGTGTCGGCCTGCTTGATGAGATCTTCTAGGCTCAACGTCGGAGGAGTCGTAGACAATGGAGAGGTCGAAGCCGGAGGCAAGGATGAAGCCCTAGCTGCCTCCTGCCCCTTCAAGGCAATAGATAGCGCAGAGGCTCCTGCCTCAATCGTAGCTTCCACGTTGACCTCTTACACTTCCTACCCCTTCTCGATGGCATCCTTAGCTAGAGCTTCAGCCACCTTAGAAGAGGTGCTCTCATGCGTCGCTTGGCCGCTGGGAGCAACGTCTGCCTAGATCCTGAGACATCAAGGTTTGGATTGATATCTATCTCCATGGCAGAGATCTTAGGGATGACGGGAGATGACGGCCCATTGGGACCAACACAGGGAATGGCGGCAGGAGTAGGGGAGCGGTGGCGGGAGAGGGCTTGGCAGACATACCCTTGGTCAACATGTCACGAATGTTTTTTGACCCTCCAACATCTTTGGAGGATCGCTTTAAACTAACACCGGCTTTCCTCCTGAAACGTACAAGGTATAAGTACAAGAGTTGAAAAAAAGGTGCGAGCTGAAAAATACAAGCCAGAGAATGAAAGTACTTACTCCACGGCAGGATCCTTGGTGAGGGGAATGCTGGTGGACTTCTTCTTCTTCTCTGCCTCTATGGCGGCAGTGGAATGTTTGGAGACTCCACTCTCTGATTTCTTCTTCTTGGCCTCGGCAACAACGTTAGAGGTGGAGCTCTTCCGCTTTCGTGCTGCCGGAGCTGGTTGATCCTTGGAGGCATCATCGTCGGACACCACCTGGATATCCTTCAGCTTAGGATCATAGACCTGGGAGGCCATTTGATCTGCCGCCAAGGTTGCCAGCTGGGATACATGGCAATGTTAGATGCACAACTTCAAGTCAGAAAAACCTTAGAGTATATAACGAGCAACAAAGGAAACAAAATCTACCACTAGGCATGTGCCACAATCGAACATGTCGAAAGTGATCTTGAAGCCATGCTTCTTGTCCTTCACTTTGATGATGTCCTTTAGCCGGAGCTTGATGGAGTCAGTAGAGAAGTTATCCCATGAAATTCGCATGGGATCCCTCCTGTCTTGGCTATATTTGAACATCAGCTCGGCGTGGTGCTGCAGAGGCTGGATCCGCCTAACGTACCAGCACATGGCAAGGTCCAAGCCCGTTAGACCTCCGTCTACAAGCCATTCGATCCGCCTTACGACACAATTGGCTTCATCATCGGAGGGAAGAGAGGTTGGGGTCCGCCATGCAGGCATTTCAGTGGCAGCTCCATTGACGAAGTCGGGGTAGGTCTCAAGATGGTATGACAGAGGGATATCTGGCCCGTAGAAATACGTGCACTGCCAGTTCTTGCAAGACTCATGCCCTACAATGTCGGGGAAGCGCCGGCTAGGCAGGATATTGAAGCTAATAGTTCCATAGATCCACGATTCGTCCTTGGACTCTACAGACTCTCTCTTGACGGTGAAGAAATACACAAACAAATCTAATCTAGGTTTGATTCCTAGATATCCTTCGCACAAAGCTACAAAGTTGCTAAGGACTAGGATACTGTTGGGAGAGAGGTTGTGGGGAAGTACCCGGAAGGTTCAAAGGACATCCAGGAAGAAGTCGGAGACTGGCAGGCTTACGCCACGTACCGGCTGAGATTTGAGGTACACCTTCTCTCCGGCTTGGGGAGAAGGGACCACCTCAACGGCCGGTGCCACCCACCAGATAAACTTCTCTGCCGCCAGGAGGTACCCCTTATCGATTAGCTCTTGGAGATCTTCGGCAGAGAGATCAGAACCTCTCCACACCCCTTATGGGAGTCGTTTTCCTCTTCAGCGGCTTCGGGCGCCGCTCGTTCTTGGTCATCGCCGGCGGATTCCGTCACGGCAGAGACGGGGACGACCACCCCCTCCGGCGGAATAATAACTCCCTGGGATGGCTCTGTTGTAGCCTCGGGTATCGCCGTTGTGGAAGGAGCAGAGCTGCTGGAGGCCATTACGACAAGGAGTGTGTGGAGGAAGAAAGGGCTCTGGTTAGGGTTTTCGCAGAGGAGCTCGAACGGTCGTGCGGCTGGAGGAAGACGAAGACTGCGAGCGAATGCGGGTAAAAAGAAATAAATTGACTGCGGTGGAAATATATAAGCCTCGTGTCAAGATTCGTGCAAAAAGATCTAATGGATGGAATGTTGTCGACGTGGAAGTGAACGTGCGCGGTAATTTCGCCACGTCCTTCGTCGTTTGCCGCTCCGCCGTTTTGGATTTCACGCGCGTGAAAATAGCTAATGATTAATTCTTTGCTTCTATGAGTTTCGAGGTAGCGTAGGTTGTACCCTACGTCATCCTCCTGACAGTTGTAGTGAAGAGTCACGTCCGGAGATTCCATCAAAGACGGAGATCGTCCGACTCTAGAAACAAAGACTCAAGGAATCTCTGGCTACATTGCGAAGCCGGAAAGGATTGCAGGGTTCTTTGGGAGACCTTTGAGATATTGCTTGACAGATTGCCGGCATCACTTAGACAGGATATTCAGAGATCAACGAGCAAGATGGCGCAAGATGTCAATGTCCTCCGGGGGCTACAGTTGGGGATCTGCTATATGGTTATCCTCATAGCATGTCACCAATCCGCCTAACCAGGGTGGCCCATAGTTGGTAGCAAGGCCTATGGCCTGCTGGGCGGCCCAGTTAGACGGATACTGAAGGGAGGCCCGTGTCGGATAAAGGAAGGCTATGCAAGAGTCACCGACATACTCGGAGCCTTGGAGTACAAGACATGGAAGACTAGTTCGTGTAGGTGTAGGACTCTTTACCTTGTCTGGCAAGGACCTTTCCCTGTAAACCCTAGGTCTTGGCGCCTTTATAAGCCGGCCTGCGGGAGCCTTTAGGGCACAACTTCTCTGATTGCAGCGTACAACACGCAAAACGTCGCATAGCGAACCTATCTCTGTAACTCGGCGTATTGCCATTATAGTGATTTATAGCAGGAGTAGAGTTCCGCCACCGTTGTGGGAGTTGAACCTAGGTAAGTTGTGTTACCTCGTACCCGCCAACTTTCTGCCTTACCCCATGTCTCTAAACACGCACTTTGAGGACTCCTCCATGGCGTACTCATTAGCAATACCACGACAGGTACCCAACGCGTCCATCGAGATTTTTCATCGTATCGTTGATATGGATATTTTACTGGCAGAGCGCATTCTTGTGCGATTACCAGGCCACACAGGATGAATCCTGGGGTCTTACCTTCATGTTTCTGAACACAGCATTCGGATTTTTGTCACGTTTGAGCGCGATCCGAGATTTTTGGCTTTTTCGGCGGTTGCCCTACCGGGCTGATTTATCAAATAGTTTCAATGCTTTATACTGGCTCCTGATGGGAGTAATCTTTCTTTTGAGGATACCTTTTTGAGGATACATTGATGTAAAACTCAAAGGTACTTTCGATCATGAATATTTTTGTTTTAGACACAATTGGGTTTCTATTAGGTGCGCGCCAGCGCTCCTGATGGGAGTAGCCCCCGAGGCTATGTTCGGATGCCTGTATCTAGACATAGGCTCATAGTTGTTGTTATGTTGATGGAAAACATAGATCTTTTGAACAATAATAAAGAGCTTAAGGTACGAAAAGCTTATCTCTTTATACATAAGGCGAAAAATTGATGATACATTATTCTTTTAGGCGGATGGCATCTAGCCGTTGGCCTGGATATTCTGGCTTGAGAAGCCGAATTGTAACTCTTATCGTATTGTAAGTAATATTATGCGTAAAAGCGTCATAGCCATTCTATGTTCCATGGATTTGAGTAATTTACTTCTGTCTTCTTGTCTTGTAGTCGATATGCTCCTCCAGGAATAACTTCTGTGATGATGTATGGTCCTTCCCATGGCGATTCTAACTTCTTGTGGCCATCTTCCTTGAGGCGAAGAACTAGGTCCCCTACAGCGAATGACCTACACTGCAATCTTCTGCTGTGGTAATTGCGCAAATTTTGCAAGTACATAGTTGCTCTTTGTAGTGCTTCATCTCGAGCTTTGATACATTGCAAATGCATCTATAATTTTTGATGTTCCATGCTTGGTTTTATCCACTTTCTTGTGTTTTGTTCCAACTTTGGAGTACTTTTCTTATGATTTCTTGGCTTAACCTATTAACAAGTGCCACAGTGCCAGCTGCCTGTTTTCTGCTGTTTTTGGTTCTAGGAAAGTCAGAAAATGAATATTCTCGGAATTGGACGGGACAAAAGCCAAAGTGCCTATTTTTCCGGAAGTCATCAGATGCCAGAATACGAGACGGAGAGGGGCCAGGGGGCCACCACACCACCTGGCTGCACAGCCTGGCCCGCGCCAGGGGGTGGTGTGGCCGCCTCCAGCACCCTCTCGGCCTCCCCTTCCGCCTATAAGATGCCCTCGGGACGAAAACCCTAAGTACCCGATCAAAAATCCACGAAAGAGTCTGTAGCCGCCGTCATCTCCATCCCTAGATCGGGAGCGATCTGAAGCTCTTCCCGGCACCCTGTCGGAGAGGGGAATTCACCCTGGAGGCCTTCTTCATCACCATGCAAGCCTCAGTGTGATGTGTGAGTAGTTCATCCTTGGACTACGGATCCATGTAGTAGCTAGATGGCTGGTTCTCCTCGTTTGTGCTTTCATGTTTAGATCTTGTGAGCTCCGTTCATGATCAAGATCATCTATTTATAATTCTGCATGTTGTGTTTGCGGGGATACGATGGATATTGAGATGCTATTTCAGATTGATTGTTGATTCTATCATGTCTTTGTTATTTGTGATCTTGCATGCTTTCCGTTGTTAGTAGCTATCTTGGCCAAGTACATGCTAGCAAATCCAAGAGTTAGTATTTATGCTCGATAGTGGGTTCATGCCTTTGGTAATATGGGGAAGTGATAGAAATCTCTAAGGTACTAGATGTGTTGTTGCTACTAGGGAGAAAACAACAATCCTTTGTTCATAGAACAATCGTATTGTTTACTTTACACGCAATTCGTAATGCAATTATCCGTTGCTTGCAACTTAATACTGGAGGGGGTTCAGATGATAACCTGAAGGTGTATTATTAGTCATAGATGCAGTTGGATGGCGGTCTATGTATAATGTTGTAATGCCCAATCAAATCTCAAAGGAGTCAAGATGAGTAGTATATGCTTGTATGCTTTCTCGATGTCTGCCAATTGCCCCGTTGTAATTTGGTCACCCAACATGTTATCTATCTTAAGGAGAGCCACCTCTAGTGAACTATGGACCCCGGTCCTTTCTTTTACTATCAATCTACAATCAACTGTTTACTGCTTTGTGTTTACTTTCTGCAAACTATTACTTTCTTCCACTCGATACGTTTAATCCTTTGTTTTCAGCAAAACCGGTGAGATTGACAACCTCATCGCAAGTTGGGGACAGAGTTCTGTGGTTGTGTTGTGCAGGTCTCCACGTTGTTGCTGGCACCGGTAGTGCGCCCTGCCAAAGTTCAGCTAGCTACACCTTTGGGGTGTTTCCTTGCTCCTACTAGATTGATAACCTTGGTTTCATAACTGAGGGAAAACTTACTTCTGTGCTCATCATACCTTCCTCTTGGGGTTCCCCAACGAGCTCGTTAATACACGAGTCAGCATGGAGACAACTCGATTCCCCAAAGCGCGACTCGTAGCGGGGCATCATTGACCACCACGATTGGGTGCTCCTGGAAGTAGTGGCGCAATCGCCTGGCTGTCATGAAGATGCCGTATGCCAGTTTCTGGTAGTGCGGGTACCGCTGCTTTGTTGGTGTGAGGACCTCGCTGAGGTAGTAGACTGGGCGCTGGACTCCATGGACCTTGTTTTCCTTGGCATGTTCCACCATGAGCACCGTGCTGACCACTTGGTTGGTGGCAGAGATGTAGAGCAGTAGTGGTTCTTTTTCGCGCGGAGTCACCAGTAGTGGCGAGGTGGATAGTAGACGATTGAGGTCTTCGAATGCTTCTTGCGCCTCATCAGTCCACTCGAACTTGTCGGTTTTGTGGAGAAGTTGGTAGAAAGGAAGTGATTTTTCGCCCATTCGATTGATGAACCGGCTGAGCGCCATGATTCACCCAGCCAGTTGCTGGACGCCTCTTACTTTTTCGGTTTCTCCATGGCCAGTATGGCTTTTATTTTCTTTGGGTTCGCCTCAATCCCCCTCGCGGAGATGAGGTACCCAAGCAGTTGCCCAGATGGTACGCCGAAGGCGCATTTGTCCGGATTGAGCTTGATCCAGTAGCTATCGAGGTTGATTTTGCCCAGGGGATATATGCCCTTGCCTGGGACGATTCCATGGAACGTCGTGTTTGAGACCTCCAGACAAGTTAGAGGGATCCGCATTGCACGCATGGTACTCGCGAACATGAGGTTAATGTCGCTTCCACCATCCATGAAGACATGTCGAAGCCTCCGATCTACGCCTCGAGTACGAGGGGACAGTGGCCTGGACATGGGACTTGGCGCGGATGGTCACGCTTGTCAAAGGTGATGTAGGAGTCGCTTCCGCTGAGGTACTCACTGGTGGAGGGCGGGGAGTTTGTCGCAAAGTTGACTTGGCGAGTGATGGCCTTCTACACCCGATTTGAGGGGCGTCCCTTTTGGATCATCATGTTGCCTATGGCCCGTGGGTACGGCTCACCTCCGTGATGCTGGACTGGCGCAGCCGCGGGCGGTGGTGGTCCGAGCGGTGGTGGAGGAGCTCCATGTGCCACAGCGCCTGGGGTGGTTCCATAGCCCCTGTTAATCGCGTCGCGATTCCTCCGAGCTAGGCCCTTATGGAGTTTGAGGAACTCGCGGTAGTCCTTGAGGAGGTGGATGGATTTCTTCTTGTCGTCGTGCTTGTCGATGTAGAAGTGCACGTTGCATGGCCCGGACAGTTTGTCCTCGATAGATGTCGCGGGTGCCTCTTTGCGAGTGTGGCGTTGCCATACTTGCGTGGTTTTCCTGGAGTCACGGTATCCACCATTGCGATAGCCGCTGTTGCGGTTGTCGTCGCGTTTGTCGGTGTAGCCTGCCGTGACCATATTGACATCGTCGCGGTCATCGTAGATGCGCATTCGACGCTTGCTTCGGCGGTCGCGTCTACGTTTCAGTTCCGCTTCGTCATCGGAGTGAACGTGGTGTTTTACCGAGTCCTCTCCATGTGCCCACCCATTCGCGATTTCCATCAGGTGGTCAATCATTTTGGGCTTCGAGCGGCCCAACTCCTCTCTGAGGTCTATACGGCGAACACCACCATTGAATGCGTCGATTGCGCAATCCTCCGAGATGTTTTTTGTGGAGTTCTTGATGATGGACCAGCTCTGGATGTACGAGCGTAGTGACTCGCCTGACCTTTGCTGGCAGCTTCTCAGCTCTTCGATTGATGTGGAACTTTTGTAAGTGCCCTTGAAGTTGCGTACAAAGTTGTAGACCAGCTCTTCCCAGCTGCGAATGAATCCGCGTGGGAGATTGTTGAGCCATGCGCGGGTGGCGCCCTGCAGCTGTAGCTGCAGGCATTGCATGGCTGTGCTTCGACTCCCGCCATGTAGCCTAACGGAGGAGATGTGGTCCTCCAACCAGATCTTTGGGTCTTGTAGGCCGTCGAACTTCGGGTTCTCCGACGGTAGTTTGAACCCTTTAGGCATTTGCCTCTACCTGATGGCCCTGTTGAAGCATCTGGCACTACAGAGTTCAGTATCGTCCTCTTCTGAGTCAGTCGAACGAGCGCATCTTGCCCTTGATTTGTCGATTTTACGCTGCATGAGGTCATCGCACGCATCGTAATCGCGGTCGTGCCGCCGTGAGCAGCGACACTGAGACAGATCATGACTGTCGTCACTGGACAAGGGTGAGGAATAGCGTTTCGCCAGAGCCTTGCCATTCTTTGGTTTCAGTGTCGGCTCTTTGTCGAGAGCGGCCTCGACTAGCCCCAAGCCCGCGATCGTAGATCGGTGCATGGTGGCTCGGGGTTCTCCAGCTGGCGGCTGGTTGTTGAGGAGGTACATGGTGTCCGCTATTTTCCCGCAGCTTGCGGTGTCTTTGGGACCACGTTGCCCCGTGTGTCGACTGTCATAGAGCTGATGTCGAGGACTTTCGCAGCTTCTATGTGTTCCTGCTCTGTGAGATGGGCCATCCGAGATCTCCTCTTGTTGGCCACATACTTGTTGCCCTTGGAGGAGGATCCTCCGTGGGAGGAGAGCCCAGCTCGACGAAGACTCGACTCATCTGCCGCCTTTTTACGCGCTTCGAGTTGCGCGATTGCGTGTAGCTGGTGTTTGTATTCCTCCTTGAGTAGCCAATGGTAGCCCATCAGCATGTCCTGTGGCGTGCCGGGGGGCAGAGGATTGCCTCGCAGAGCTTCTCGGTAGCGGTACCACTCGTTGTCGTTGAGTCTAATCACGACACGTTCGCCAGTGTGCTCGTTCACCATGGTTGGAGGTTTGACTGCCCCTCCGTTGTTGACAGGCGCGCTATTGCTACCATTGGTGGGGTCACTGTGGGTGGTCCACCATTAGTTATGCCGCCGTTGGGTGGATCAGATCCGTTGCCACTGTTTTCATGATTGGCGCTGGTGTCGCCAGCGTTGATGACAGTGCACATGAAGTGGTTGGGGAAGCTGTTGAAGGAAATATGCCCTAAGAGGCAATAATAAAGTTGTTATTATGTATTCCTCATATATGATAGATGTTTATTTTGCATACTATAATTGTATTGATCGGAAACGTCAATACATGTGTGTTTAATAAACAAAAAGGGTTCCTAGTTATGCCTCTCTTATAGACTAGCTTGTTGATTAACAAGATGATCAAGGTTTCCTGATCATAGACATTGTATGTTGTTAATAACAAGGTCACAACATTTGTGAAATGATGGGATGAACATACATCTGACGTATAGCATTACGATCAAGTCATTATGTTTACATTGCTATAACATCATACGAAGTAATCTTTATCCTTAGACCATGAGATCATGTTAATTGCTAACACCAGAAGAGTATCTTGATAACATCAAACGTCACACCGTAACAGGGTGACTATAAAGATGGTTCAGTGCTACGAAGGTGTTATGTTGAGGCTCATGGATCAAGAGTGGAATTTGTCAATCCCGATGATAGATAGATATACTCTAGGTCCTCTCGGTGATATCAATTTAAGATAGCTTGCAAGCAAGTGATGTGATCACTAGAATGTTATATCACGGGAACGAGATCAAACTAGGTATTTGGATACCGATGATCGAATCTTGGATATGTATTATATCATGAGACAAAGGGATTAAGTTACTAGCGTTAAAGGTTCTCACGATCACAAAAGTCATCGTTGAATATGCAGGAGTCAGTATGGATCTCCAGGTCCCGCTTTTGATTATTGATCTGAGAGGAGTCTCAATCATGTCTGCATTATTCGCGAACCATAGGGTGACACACTTAAGAGTTACCGAACACCATTTTGGAGCACATATGTTTCAGACGAAAGAATTGCAAAGCGCAGGAATTGTTTCGATAGAAACCAGAATTGTTTCGGGTGAAATTGCAGAAAATGGTTCTGCATGTGATATTGAAATGTTGCAAGGGGTTTTATGTGAATGTTTGTTAATTAAAGTAATTAAAAAAATTCTGAATAAATTTAATAAAAGAGTTTTATTAAATGAAAGAGCATTAAACTTAGAGAATTTTAATGCATTTAAAGTGGAGACTTTAAAAGAGAATGTGAAGGGGCATTTTAATGTGGCGGAGTTACCACCACATGAATGGGGGAGGTGAGGGGTCACCCCCCATGGGGCACCGGCCATGGGGAGGGGTACCCCCTCCTCCTATAAAAGGCCACCCCTCTCACCCTTCTTCCTCACACCTCCTCGTGAAGGATCTCTCTCCCCCTCTCGAATTATTCCCCCATGGTCTCGGATTAGCGAGATACATGTTCCCGGTGGCATTTCGTCTGGAAGGAGTTGCTGCTTCTGCTGCATCGCTGGAGAGAGGAGGTGGAGGTTGTCCGGTGGCTTGAACGTGTGTGCGAGGACGGATGCGCTGCTGATTTGCGGCGCTCGGACTTCCACACGATCTTGAGATCGGCAAGTGTACGACTACATCAACCACGAGTTCCTACTCGTTAACAAAACTCGTTGTCTTCGAGGGTAAGTTCTCGATGGATGTATGTCCAACCGTTGCTCTGTATCTACTAGATAGATCTTGGTGTGTAGTTCTCATCGTAGGAAATTTTTTGTTTTCTATGCTATGGACCCAACAGTGGTATCAGAGCTAGGTTTATGCGTAGGTGCTTTGCACGGGTAGTACACATATGTTTATATGTGGGCGATGATGATCATGTTATTGCATCTTCTATGTATTTTGGATATTGGTGGCATAGTGGGATGAAGCGGCCCGGACCAACCTTACATGTCATCGTACATGAGACCGGTTCCACGACTGACATGCAACTTGTTTTGCATATGTGAATGGCGGGTGTTTGTATCTCCTACTATAGTCAATATCTGATTTACAATGAGTTGCTAATAACTTGGTTATCCTCGTTGTGGTTCATGTTCGTAGGTAAGACCGGTTCTATCTCCGAAAGCCCTAAGCCACGTAAAACTTGCAATTGATAAATTAGAGGCGTCTAGTTTAGATCGTTGCTAGGCTAGTGTCTTGATATAGTATTGTTGTAAGGAGATGTATGATAGATACTCTTACAACACACTCAACGTGTAAGTTCCATAGACCTTGGCCATACGCACAAAGGACTGATAGAGATCATACCACGATGGAAATGATTGAGATCAAATGCATGGACCATATCATCTCACTTTGCACATTAGATGTTAGCATCTTATACTGCTAGTTTGGCGCTTTTTGTAGCATTGTAAGATGATCCCTCATTTAAATATCAAGATAAAATGTGTTCTTCCTTAAGTATGCACCGTTCTATGGATCGTGTTTCGAGACATCACGTGATGATCGGGTGTACTCGACTCTTTCATAAAAACTGGCCTAGGACAGTTTTACACACGCGAATACTAAGGTTCTTACTTGGCGAGCCTAGCATGTACAAACATGGCCTCGGAACATGGACCGAAAGGTTAAGCATGAGTCATATAGTTGATATGATGCCCATATAGATGCTCGCCTTTGAAGCTACATCAACTCACGTGATGATCGGACTTGGTGTAGTGGATTTGGTTCATGTAATCACCAAAAAGACACGAGGGATGTCGTTTTTGAGTGGGAGTTTGTTAGTAATTTGGATTAGTTGAACTCACTATATCATAAACTTAATCTAAATAAACTTTACAAATTCTGTTGTAGATGGCACCACCTGCTTTTAATTTCAATGTGTTCATGGAGAAAGGGAAACTTACTACGAATTGCTTTTAACAACTTCACCAACTGGGCTATGAATTTCAGGATTCTCCTCACTGCTGCACAAAAGCAATATGTGCTAGAGGCGCCACTAGGCCCCCACCAGCTCCTGATGCCCCTGACAAGGAAAATAACGTCTATATCACTCGGCAGGAGGACCACAACTTAGTTCATTGCGGCATACTGTATGGGCTAGACCCAAAACTTCGAAAGCGTTTCGAAAATGGCAATGCCTTTGACACCATGGGAGAATTGAAAATGATTTTCGATACCCATGCTGCCGTAGAGAGTTATAATGCTTCTGAAAAGTTCTTTAGCAGCATGATGGAGGAGAACAGCTCCGTTAGTGAGCACGTACTCAAAATGTCTGGGTACGAAGATAAGCTTGTGTCCTTGGGAATAACGATTCCCATTGACTTAGGCATACATCGTGTTCTCCAATCTTTGCCACCTAGCTACAAGAGCTTCGTGATGAACTATAATATGCAGGGCATGAAGAAGTCTCTTCCTGAGCTTCTGTCAATGCTTAAGACTGTAGAAGTGGAGATTAGGAAAGAACATCAAGTGTTGATGATCAATAAGACCACCGGTTTCAAGAAGGGCAAGAAAGGCAAGCACAAGGGAAAGAAGGGTGGCAAATCTGTTGCCGCACCTGAAAAGAAACCCCGAGCTGGCCCTAAGTCTGACACCGAGTGTTACTATTGCAAGGAGACTGGCCATTAGAAGCGCAATTGCCCCAAGTATTTGGTGGACAAGAAGGTCGACAAGGCAAACAAAGGTATATGTGATATACATGTTATTGATGTGTACTTGACTAGTACTCGCAGTAGCACCTGGGTATTTGATACAGGATCGGTTGCTAATATATGTAACTAGGTTCAGGGGCTATGGAACAAGCGACAACTAGCAAGGGATGAGGTCATGATGCGAGTCGGCAATGGATCAAGAGTTGATGTGATTGCCGTCGATACGCTACCTCTCCATATGCCATCGAGATTAGTTATAAATCTGAATAATTGTTATTTGGTGCCTGCACTGAGCATGAACATTGTATCCGGATCGTGTTTGATGCAAAGTGGTTATTCCTTTAAATCTGAAAACAATGGTTATTCGATTTATAAGAATGATATCTTTTATGGTGATGCACCTGTGTTGAATGGTTTATTTCTATTAGATCTCGATAGTAGTATTACGCATATTCATAATGTTGATGCTAAAAGGATTAAACTTGATAATGATATATCTGCATATATGTGGCACTGCCATCTAGGTCATATTGGCATTAAACGCATGAAGAAATTCCATTCTGATGGACTTTGGAATCACTTGATTTTGAATCATTTGATACATGTGAGCCATGCCTTATGTGCAAGATGACTAGAACGCCATTTTCCGGTTCAATGGAACGGGCGACAGATGTATTGGAAATCATATATACTGATGTGTGTGGACCAATGAGTGTGTCGGCATGAGGTGGATATCGTTACTTTGTTACTTTCACGGATGATTTGAGTAGATACGGGTATATCTATTTGATGAAACACAAGTCTGAAACCTTTGAAAAGTTCAAAGAATTTTAGAATGAAGTGGAAAATCATCGTAACTTAAAGATCAAATTTCTGCAGTCCGGCCGTGGAGGTGAGTATCTAAGTTACGAGTTTAGCACACACATGAAGGAGTGTGGAATAGTTTCACAACTCACGCCTTCCGGAACACCACAACGTAATGGTGTGTCAGAACGTCGTAATCGTACTTTATTGGATATGGTTTGATCTATGATGTCTCTGACTGACTTGGCACTGTCATTTTGGGGTTATGCACTGGAAACCGTTGCATTCACTTTAAATCGGGCACCATCTAAATACGTTGAAACGACACCGTATGAATTATGGTTTGGAAACAAACCTAAGTTGTCATTTCTTAAAGTTTGGGGATGCGATGTTTATGTGAAGAAACTTCAGCCGGATAAACTCGAACCCAAAGCGGAAAAATGCGTCTTCATAGGATACCCTAAGGAAACGATTGGGTATACCTTCTATCACAGATCCGATGGCAAGGTTTTTGTTGACAAGAATGGATCCTTTCTTGAGAAGGAGTTTCTCGCGAAAGGTGTGAGTAATCGGAAGGTAGAACTCGAAGAGGTTATTGAACCTTCTCTTCATGAAATGGCGAGTAGCGTAGCACCAGAAATCGGGGTTGACTTCACCTAATGAAGAGAGAGCTAATGATATTGATCATGAAACTCCGAAAGAGGACACTACCGAACCTCGCAGGTCAAGTAGGACACGTGCAACTCCTGAACTGTACGGCAATCCTGTTATGAATTTCATGATTGATGAAATATATGACCCTGCGACGTATGAAGAAGCGATGATGAGCCCGGATTCCAACAAATGGCTAGAAGCCATGAAATCCGAGATGGAATCCATGTACGAAAACTAGGTTTGGACCTTGGTGGACTTACCTCACGATCGAAAGGCCGTTGAGAATAAATGGATTTTAAAAAGAAAAACTGATGCTGATGGTAATGTGACCATCTATAAGGCTTGACTTGTCGCAAAGGAGTTTCGACAAATTCAAGGAGTTGACTACGATGAGACATTCTCTCCTGTAGCGATGCTAAAGTCGGTTAGGATTATGTTAGCAATTGCTGCATATTTCGATTATGAAATATGGCAGATGGATGTCAAAACTACGTTCCTCAATGGTAATATTGAAGAAGAGTTGTATATGATACAACCTAAGGGTTTTGTCGATCCTAAGGATGCTAATAAGGTATGCAAACTTCAGCGATCCATCTATGGACTAAAGCAAGCATCCCGGAGTTGGAATCTCCACTTTGATGAGGTGATCAAAGAGTTTGGATTTGTCCAAACTTATGGAGAGGCTTGTATTTACAAGAAAGTGAGTGGGAGCAATGTGGCATTTTTGATATTATATGTGGATGCCATATTATTGATTGGAAATGATATAGATCTTTTAGACAGTGTTAAAAGATATCTAAACAACAAATTTTTGATGAAAGACCTTGGTGAAGCATCATATATATTAGGCATTAAAATCTATAGAGATAGATCAAGGCGCCTAATTGGGCTATCGTAGAGTACATACCTTGATAAAATATTAAATAAGTTTGATATGGACGGAAGTAAGAAGGGGTTCTTACCTATGTTGCAAGGCAAGACATTGAGCAAGACTCAAAGTCCGGCTATGGTGGAAGAAAGAGAGATAATGGATAAGATACCCTATGCCTCGGCCATAGGCTCTATAATGTATGCCATGCTATGTACTAGACCAGATGTGGCACATGCTATCAGTTTGACTAGTAGGTACCAATCTGATCCAGGTTCGGAACACTGGACAACGGTCAAGAATATCCTTAAGTACTTGAGAGGAACTAGGGATATGTTTCTTATAGACGGAGGTGAAGAAGAGCTAGTCGCTAAGTGTTATGTTGATGCTAGCTTTGACACCGATCTGGATGACTCTAAGTCTCAATCCGGATACGTATTTCTCTTGAACGGAGCAGCAGTTAGTTGGAGGAGTTCCAAAAAACTTGTGGTGGATGGATCAACGACGGAGGCAGAATATGTTGCTGCTTCAGAAGCGGCGCATGAAGCGGTTTTGATGAAAGAGTTCATAACATAACTAGGTGTGGTTCCTAGTATATTGGACCCAATGGTGATCTATTGTGACAACAATGGAGCCATAGCCAACGCCAAGGAACCGAGGTCTCACAAGAATTCCAAGCATATTAAGCGCCGGTTTCACTCCATCCGCGAGCATGTCAAGGATGGAGATATAAAGATTTGTAAAGTACACACGGACCTAAATGTAGCAGATCCGTTGACTAAAGTTCTCCCTAGGGAAAAACATGATCACCAGAACTCCATGGGTGTTAGATTTATCACTATGTGAACTAGATTATTGTCTCTAGTGCAAGTGGGAGACTGAAGGAAATATGCCCTGAGAGGCAATAATAAAGTTGTTATTATGTATTCCTCGTATATGATAGATGTTTATTTTGCATGCTATAATTGTATTGATCGGAAACGTCAATACATGTGTGTTTAATAAACAAAAAGGGTTCCTAGTTATGCCTCTCTTATAGACTAGCTTGTTGATTAACAAGATGATCAAGGTTTCCTGATCATAGACATTGTATGTTGTTAATAACAAGGTCACAACATTTGTGAAATGATGTGATGAACATTCATCTGAAGTATATCATTATGATCGAGTCATTATGTTTACATTGCTATAACATCATACGAAGTAATCTTTATCCTTAGACTATGAGATCATGTTAATTGCTAACACCAGAAGAGTATCTTGATAACATCAAACATCACACTGTCACATGGTGACTATAAAGATGGGTTCAGTGCTACGAAGGTGTTATGTTGAGGCTCATGGATCAAGAGTGGAATTTGTCAATCCCGATGACGGATAGATAGACTCTGGGCCCTCTCGGTGATATCACATTAAGATAGCTTTCAAGCAAGTGATGTGATCACTAGAATGTTATATCACGGGAACGAGAAAAGAGTGCATGTCGGTAACGAGATCAACCTAGGTATTTGGATACCGATGATCGAATCTTGGACATGTATTATATCATGAGACAAAAGGATTAAGTTACTAGCGTTAAAGGTTCTCACGATCACATAAGTCATCGTTGAATATGCAGGTGTTAGTATGGATCTCCTCGCTTTTGATTATTGATCTAAGAGGAGTCTCAATCATGTCTGCATTATTCGCGAACCGTAGGGTGACACACTTAAGAGTTACCGGACACCATTTTGGAGCACATATGTTTCAGACGAAAGAATTGCAAAGCACAGGAATTGTTTCGATAGAAACCAGAATTGTTTCGGGTGAAATTGTAGAAAGTGGTTCTGCATGTGATATTGAAATGTTGCAAGGGGTTTTATGTGAATGTTTGTTAATTAAAGTAATTAAAAAAATTCTGAATAAATTTAATAAAATATTTTTATTAAATGAGAGAGCATTAAACTTAGAGAATTTTAATGCATTTAAAGTGGAGACTTTAAAAGAGAATGTGAAGGGGCATTTTAATGTGGAGGAGTTACCACCACATGAATGGGGGAGGTGAGGGGTCACCCCCCATAGGGCACCGGCCATGGGGAGGGGTACCCCCTCCTCCTATAAAAGGCCACCCCTCTCACCCTTCTTCCTCACACCTCCTCGTGAAGGATCTCTCTCCCCCTCTAGAATTATTCCCCATGGTCTTGAATTAGCGAGATACATGTTCCCGGTGGAATTTCGTCTGGAAGGAGTTGCTGCTTCCCCTGCATTGCTGGAGCGAGGAGGTGGAGGTTGTCTGGTGGCTTGAATGTGTGTGCGAGGACGGATGCGCTGCTGATTTGCGGCGCTCGGACTTCCACACGATCTTGAGATCGACAAGTGTACGACTACATCAACCACGAGTTCCTACTCGTTAACAAAACTCGTAGTCTTTGAGGGTAAGTTCTCGATGGATGTATGTCCACCCGTTACTCTGTATCTAGTAGATAGATCTTGGCGTGTAGTTCTCATCGTAGGAAAGTTTTTGTTTTCTATGCTACGGACCCAACAGCTGTTGCTTCCGCAACTTTCGGATGCGGAGCCGCAAACTCCATCTTCCGTCGCTAGGTCACCCAGATCGGATCCACGACTGCTGTCGCTATCCGTTCTCTCAGCTGCTACTGAGGTGTTGAGCTCGCTGAGTGTGTCGATTGGTGGCGGGAACCACGAATTTGGAGCAATCACGGGTGTCATGGGCTGGTCAGGCATGCGAAGCGTGCCCATCTGACCAACTTGAAAGCGGAAGCTCCTGATCACCAGGCTGATTCCATCGCCCACGGACTCAAAAGCTGGGCGAGTGGCCGGCGTGTGGACGGTGAAGTTGAACGCCCCAAAGAGCTGGCGAATCTCTGCTGTTGCAGAGTTGTAGATCGCAGTTGATGGGGCCGAAGAATCCACGACATCAACACTCTCAATTCCCACAGACGGCACCAATTGACAAGGGTTTAACTCATCAATGCCCATTGTTATGGACTTGGGTTTTGTAGAAGGAGGGAGTGCTGGAGGAATCAGTCGGCTAGCAAACAAGCACACAGGGATGGAAGGTTTACCTAGGTTCAGGCCTCATAGAGGTCCCTACTCCTGCTTGTCTGCTCTTGGAATTAATGGAGGAATTGAAGATTACAGGGGTGCGCATATGTAATCTGGCGAGAATTGTGGAAACTAAGGTTGCGTGTGTCCTCCTCGCCGCCCCCTCCTAGCCTTTATATAGATAGGCTAGGTCTCGGGTAGTAGGTCAAGTCAGTTACAGGTTAGGGTTTTCCCTTTAAACTTTCTATCTTTAGCTTCTTCTTGTCTCGCAAGCAATCAAGAGTCTATGGGCCACTCGAGTTCTCCATTTGGGCCTTGGAAACGCCGTGGGATTCCGTTGTATCCAGGCTATATATACCAAACTCGAGTACCTGTAGGGTATACCCATGTCACCTTCCATTAGAACTTGAGCATAAGGCTTGATGGGCTATTAAAACTATGAACTTTGATTTTAAAACTACAGGGAGAAAATGACTCTTAGATATTCATGCTTTGGATGAACTCAGAAATGAGGCCTATGAAAATACTAGAATATTTAAAGAAAAGGTGAAGAAATGGCACGACAAAAAATTAGAGGGCAAGGAATTTAAAACTGGAGATAAAGTTTTGCTCTACAACTCTAGGCTTAAGATTTTTGCAGGAAAATTGAAATCCATGTGGGAAGGACCTTATGAAGTTGAAGAGGCATATCCTTCGGGAGCGGTAAGATTCAAAAACACTACACCCTATTCTTCATCCTGGGTCGTTAATGGCCAGTGATTAAAGCATTATAGAGTTGGCGAGGTTAACACTGTGGAGCTGATCTCTTTAATTTCAGCCGAAGAATACAATAAGCAAAGTGAGGTAACAAAGTTTTAGTTGCTTAGTTTTGCTATCTTTAGAAACTTTCTAGTCAATCTTGTCTTATTCATTGCTCTCCATTTGCTTTTCTTGTTATTCGGAGCTGTTTTTCAACCTGGTACGGGCGGACCGTACGGGTAGGCGCGCCTGTACCAGTGGTCTTTACATGTTCGGAGTGCTAACTCTATTTTCGCCGATACAGTATGGTCAGGCCGTATGGGCATAAGTGCTCCTACCGATGGTCATTACTTCCTCTGCCTTTTTCACGTCTATTCGACATATTATGATGTGTAAAAAAACGAAGGAACGAAAGGCGGTAAGAAGTCCGTATGGGGGCGTGGTACGAGTGGGGCCCACCCGTACCATCACTCGCGACCAACTTCAACCTTTTTATCTAGGGATTTCTTCCTTTAATTTGCAATTTTTCTTCCCCCTTGTTCTTTTCTGTCATATTTCAGATCTCAAGTTTTCTTTTTCCCCTTTACAATCAAACCTCAGATCTCACTTGATCACTCAAATACCATGCAACCTTTTCATATCAAGCATATTTGGACCAAGATGGGAGGTGTTTCCGAAACACAAGCAAAGGGAAAGGGATCTGAGAGGGATACTTCATCTTCATTGACCCACGAATCCTCACAAATGGTTCCACGCCCCAAGTGGAAAGACATGTTCCCGCATAAGTTGGAGATGCTTAGGCACGTGGAACAAGGAAAGAACAAAGGATAATCTCCACTCACCCCCTACAGGTATAACCTTCGAGGATCTTCTCTTAAATCCCCTCCAGGAACCTCTTCCAGAAAAGAGGAAAACCAAGATGAGATTCAAGAAAAGATCAAGAACCTTGAAAATATTTCCAAAGCTTGTGTTGAAACTATTGGAGAAAGAGTTGACTCTTATTGGATGATGGGAAAAGACCTTGAAAAGAAGGTCGATGATATCGACGGTAGAGTGCAACTCTTGACCAAGATTATCATGGAGATAGCCGATGATAGGAAGACATTAAGCAAGGTAACTAAAGAATTGCATGTCGGCATCATAGAGATGTCCACTCGATTTGCGTGTATTGCTCATGCTTGCAGCCTCAAGGTGGATGAAGAAGAGGAAGATGATGACTTCTGTACTCCCAAAAAGGAGTAAGTAATTGCAAGGAATTATTTGATCTACCTGGTTTGATTCCAAGCTTGGGGAGATCTGGACCTTATAACCTATCTTACAGTTTTAGCATGTTTATTTTCCTACACGCATGTTAGGTTTTAATTCAGAATTTGCATTAGTTGCATCAACTTTGAGTTTCCTTTTGTTCAAGAGAAGATTTATATCCGTTGAGTTGCGAGACTTTATGATAATTGAAGTTGTGTTTTGATTCATGATTATTATATTATATGATTGAACTAGGTTGAGTGTTATGATACTTGTATAGCGGTCATGATTTTAGGGACTTCCAACCAATAAAAGTATTGATTAAGTTATGAGAAGAAGAATTATGGTAGTTGAAAGCCATTGAAGTAGTGAGCATGGTCAAATAGCTATACTAAAAAAGAGGAAGGGACAGAAAGTAAAAATATAAACATATATATAGAAAAAAAGATAGATAATAAAAAAATAGAACAACTATCAAAAGAATCAAGTGTCGAAGAAAAAGAATGATCATGAATCTTCAGTACTAAACAAAGAGCTCGATATCTCTAAACTTTGTGATTATATGATATGTTGAATCACTAGAAGCTTCTTATGATTTCATTAATACTAGAAAAGGTGTGGAAGCCTCTAAGTCATGTAATGTGTAAGGATATGGTAATACCCCTAAAGTATCTCTACATCAGATGTTGTATTCCTATTTCAATTTCTACCTCATTTATTGCAACGACTCGTATCTCATGAACATGATGATCTTGTCCATAAGCGACCATCTTGCTCGGGGACGAGCAAGAGCCTAGCTTGGGGGAGTTGATGAGTCCAAAATTGAAGCATGTTTACCTTTTGTTTTTGCATAAATAGAGTAGGGATCTTTGTATATCACTGCATTTGCACGCACCATTTTGTTCTTGTTTTAACAGGATCCCAAATCACTAAGTCTTATATGAACATATCAATTGGAACTTTCATATTATGTTATAATATGATATTTCTAAGTGATAAAAGTCATTTTATGGATTTACCTTCGCACCTAGGAGAATACCAAACGAGGAGAAGCAATCAGTACCAATAACGATCGGTGGTATGGGTGGAGCCCGCCCGTACTAGGTGTCAACGTGATCGCCTCGTCAAATACATTCTCCTGGCGAAGACTAGAGGGAGATCCGACATTCACAGCCACCAGAAACCACGAAAAACCACATCTTAAGGGGATCTGAAGGACGAACTTCGCTAGGGTAAAATCCTAGCTTCTTCACGGATCATTGTAGGACAACACTGAAGTGAATATGCCCGAGAGACAATAATAAAGTGGTTATTATCTTATTCCATGTTTATGATAAATGTTTATTTTGCATGCTATAATTGTATTAATTGGAAACGTTAATACATGTGTGTTTAATAAACAAAATACAAAGTTCCTAGTAATGCCTCTCATATAAACTAGCTCGTTCATTAACAAGATGATCAAGGTTTCCTGATCATGGACATTGGATGTTGTTAATAACGAGGTCATAACATTGGTGGAATGATGTGGTGAACATTCATACGAAGTATAGCATTACGATCAAATTCATTATGTTATATTGCTATAACATCATACAAAGTAATCTTAGTCCTTAGACCATGAGATCATGTAAATTGCTAACATCGGAAGAGTAACTTGATAATATCAAACGTCACACCGTAAAAGGGTGACTATAAAGGTGGGTTCAGATACTCCGAAGGTGTTATGTTGAGGCTCATGGATCAAGAGTGGAATTTTTCAATCCCGATGACAGATAGATATACTCTGGGCCCTCTCGATGATATCACATTAAGATAGCTTGCAAGCAAGTGATGTGATCACTAGAATGTTATATCACGGGAACAAGAAAAGAGTGCATGTCGGTAACGAGATCAAACTAGGTATTTGGATGCCGATGATCGAATCTCGGACATGTAATATATCGCGAGACAAAGAGATTTAGTTACAACGTTAAAGGTTCACACGATCACAAGAGTCATCGTTGAATATGTGGGAGTTAGTACGGATCTCAGGTCCCGCTGCAGATTATTGATCGGAGAGGGGTCTCGATCATGTCTGCATTATTCATGAACCGTAGGGTGACACACTTAAGGGATACCGACACCATTTAGGAGAAAATATGTTTTAGATAAAGATTAAGAAAGCGCTGGAATCATTTCGATGGAAACCGGAATTGTTTCGGGTGAAATTGCTAAAACTGGTTCTACATGTGATATTGAAATGTTGCAGGGAGTTTTATGTGAATGTTTATTAATTAAAGTAATTAACAAAATTCTGAATAAAATAAATAAAAATGTTTTATTTAAAGATAAAATGCATTTAATTTGGTGGACATTAAATGCAAAGTGAGTGGAGTTGAAATTGATGCGAGTGGGCTTGGTGGAAGATCCACCCACATGAATGAGGGAGAGGTGGGGGCACCCACCATGGCCGAGCAGCCATGGCCTTGGGGTTGCGCCCCCTCCCCTATAAAAGGAGACCCATGGCTCCTCTCCTTTTGCCCCCACCTCCTCGTGAAGGTTCTTTTCTCCCTCTAGTTATTCCCCATGGTCTCGGATTAGCGAGATGCATGTTCCTGGTGGATTTATCTGGAAAGGAGTTGCTGCTTCTGCTACATCGCTGGAGCGAGGAGGTGGAGGTTGTCGAGGTACCAGATGTGAGTGTGATCACGGATGCACCGCTGCTTTGCGGTGCTGGACTTGGTGGTGCTGGACTTGCTGGAGCTGGATCTGATGGACGTGCGGGAGCCGGACCTGCTGGACTTCATCACGATCTTGAGATTGGCAAGTGTATGACTGCATGATCCACGAGTTCCAATTCCTTAACAAATATTTTTTGTCTTCGAGGGTAAGTTCTCTATGGATGTATATTCACCCGTTGCTTGTATCTAGTAGATAGATCTTGGCGTATAGTTCACATCGTAGGATTTTTTTGTTTTCTATGCTGCAACCCCAACGAACACATCATCCCCTTCATCATCAACCACAGCATCTCCATCAGCACCATTACCCCTATCTCTCATTTATTAGATCATGTTGTAATTCCAAATTCAATTGTGGTTTGCATTAGATCTATCTCCGTACTTTTATCCATTCATTAGACTATGATGATGTTGTTGATTGCTTCCATGTGTTAGTATTTGTTCTTGGGGAGATGTAGAATCCCTAGCACCATTATGAATTTGTAATAAAGATGATATATTCGTGTGTCCATATGACTGGTTGGTCTACGTTAGATTTATGATTTGTGTTTAATCTCTCTCTCTTTAGATGGTATGTGTAGTCGGCCACATATCAATTTCCCTTGGGACTAAAGGGAGGGAGAAATCCTTTGGACGTGTTTTGGGATCGTACCCAGAATGGCCTCGTGACAGATCGGCGCCGACTCGTAACCTAGATGATCAAAGGAGGATAAAGAGGGACTCCCTAAGCTAGGTACGATATCCACGGGTAAACCCTTAATTGCGGTGGTTTGTATGGGTGACATCTCTCACACACCGCAGTGGTTATTTAGAGGTGACCTCACTCTTGGCTCAACAAAGTGGCTTCCTATGAGCCTTGTAGTGAACATCTTATTATGGAGCTCTCTCCACACATCTCATGACACAAGAAGTATGTTATCTTGATTATTAATAATAACAATACCATGCTAGTGGTGTATCCTACATCCCCGAGAATGTTTTAGCCCTATTGAGTTCAACCATGTTTTCACACAACCTTGTTACTTGTTTCCTTTTACTTGTTTTAATTACTTTTCTGCAAACAACCAAAAACCTTTCAAACTTTACTTGAGATCAAAGGCAGCTCATAAGTATCCTTTGCTAGATAGTGACGAGGGGCATAAATACCTTTACCAATAGCTCTCTATGGGTTCGATATCTTTACTTTGAAACTAGCTCGAATTGATCTATGCATTTGTAGTCATCACAGGCCCTTCGCATTCGCCCATCAGCAAAATCCGGTTGGACGTCATCTTTGGCGCAGAGGACAAATTCCGCCGCGAGGCCATCTGGTTCGAGGTGGTCAACCTCTCCAGCACGTACCACGCTATCCTCGGGCACCCAGTGGTAACCAAGTTCATGGCGGAACCACACTACGCGTACCTTAGATGAAGCTTCTAGGGCCCAAGGGAGTGATCACTGTCGCCGACTGCTACAAGTGGTCGATGGAGTGTGCAACTGCTGGCTCCATGCTGGCTAAGACCATGATAATCGTAGAAGAGAAATGCGTCATCATGCAAAACGTGGTGTTAGCGCAAGCCGACATGCTGGCTAGAGAGCCCAAGCCAGCCGGAGAGACCCAATTCTAGCCGGCCAAGGGTACCAAGAAGATTTTGCTCAATGAGGTTGAGTCGGACAAGTTCGTCCTGGTTAGAACTGGCCTCGATACCAGCCAGGAGGTCCGAGTCGGGTCCATCAGCCTGGACGTGTGGCACATCTTGTGTGACCGGAGCTGCAGCAGGAGCACCCAGAGCGCCATCCAGGAGAGAATGATGTCCCGCGAGGTGAGCTTGTTCTCCACCACCAGCGCCCTCACCCGCGCGGCCATATTTTCTATATCCGCCTGCACTCCCTTGCCCTTCACCGTCCAAGCTTGCTGGTTGGAGACGATGTTGGCGAACTTTGGTAGTCGGATCTATTCAACCTCCATGGCGTTGCGCGTGTAAAAGTATGAGCTCTCCTAGAGTTTGACCGTATCGGGAAGATCCAGTCGGGGCATCGGCGAAGTCCCCCGTGGGTAGATGGCGCAGCAGCAGGCGTCCACCGGTGGGCCATCCTTGTGGAATGTTTGTGACTTGAAGTTGAAGAACGTCAAGAAGTTGTTCCATGGCGTTGGCCCCCAGATGGTGGAGTCGTGGATCAAACATTCGAAAAAGATTGAGGAGGAAGTCACTCACGGGAAGGCCAAACCCGCGAGAGAAGTGCGCGACGAAGACGACGGCCTCTCCGGGCTCAGGGTTCGAGACCCGCTCCCCCTCCAGCGCGAGGCGAGTCTTGACAAGCCTCTCTGGCGGCAAGAGCCAGCCTCGCCGATACTTCGCGATAAGCTCCTCCGTGACGAAGGAGCCACACCACCCCCAACACTCCAAGGGCATCATATCTTCTAGAGGCGCCGTAGTGGAGAACCTGGGGCCCGTCGTCGTGCAAATTCGTGGCGGCGCCGACGACCTTGTGTTGGCAGTGCAAGAGGGGGAAGGAAAGGAGTAGCACTGAGGCAAGGGGAAGGGGAAAGTGCGAGGAGGGGAAAACCCCAACTCCTAGATCCCTATTTATCACCGTTGCATAGGTGCGGCGCCTCTTCTACCCTCTCCCACACGTGGCGGGAAACCGCTCCTCTCCCCTGTGACGGTTCGGTTCGGGATCACATGCGCCAGCAAAAATCGGCACAGAAAGTAACAGAGGAGTTAACGAGGCATGCACGTGTGGTTACCAAAAACTGAAGTGACAGGACGTGCGCCAGAACCGTTGGTCATGGATGACGTAAGCGCTGACCTCAGCGATAAGACCTTTTGTCTCCCATGCTCCGGCTGTGGTGATCGGCCACTTCCATCACCATGTTCACCTAGTGGGTGGCCACTGATTCTGTAGACGGTTTAATCCAGATGGGTATCCATAAGAATAATGAGGAAAAGCCACATCTGAATTCATCATGAACTACTTCAAATCGGCATGAGCACTAATACCTCGACCTGGATTCACGGATGTAGTATAATAGCTTTTCCCCTAGAAGACCTAGGTTTAATCAAACCTCGTAAAGCACTACTAAAAGGTAATGAAAAAGGACACGTCTACAAGACTTTGTTTGTTCGTTTTACCTTAGTTGACCGGACCAATCTAGTTTACTTTATAACGGGTTTGCATCAATGGATGGAGATAGGCCAGGGTTGAAGATCCACCTGCAGCTGCACATCAAATGGGATAAAATATAATAATAATAAGCATAGTCATGTATAATGTTTGTATTGAAATAATCTCTCGTGGGCAACACAACCTAATATTCTAGAGCCCCCGCGATGCAGCGGGCATAGCAATATACTTTTAATCCAACCGAGAGTACACCGAAGCCACGGGGTACAAACGATTATTAAGTGTAAACACAGATCAAAGCTTTAACTGGTGATGTTGTTGTTGATCCCGAAATGGGGCGCTTAGCAAAGACTGTACTACCCTTTCTGTCACTGAGGTTCCTATGAGATTGCTGCTAGCCAAGTATCTCACCTCAAGCCTTTATCAATCTATGGGTCTTGGGTACCTAAAAGTCCACAGATCGAGACAAGAGACGAAGAAACAAAACATACAAATCATGAATTCAAACAAAATACAATTCTCCCATGATATGGATGCACATAATTGCTGCGAGGTTTCTCCCCACCCCGCAGCCCGTGAGGACTACTCACTCATAACAAATAGATCAGAGATAGAAAACATCATGCAAATACTTAGATTGAAATCAAATATTCTTACAATGGTCGCCAAATCACAAGGAGATCTTAAGTACAAAGCAATGGCTATGGCTAGTGGATGGATGGAAGGTGGAAGTGATGAACAATGGTGTGGATCTCCTTTGGTGGTGTTGTGATGCAATCTGGGAATGGCAGCTCTCTGGCCAGTGGCTGGAGCCTCGAAATATATAGGCGTCTTCACAGAAGTTGTAGGGTTTGACGAGACGAAGCCGTCGCCACCTGGTACGGGTGGGCGGTACAGGCGGACCCTGCCTGTACCAGTGGTCGTTAAGCTTGCAGATGCCCTGGAATGCTTCTCCAATTACTTGGCCGTGTGTACTTCCTCAAAATCTTTCATTATGACTTCTTATTTTTCTTTAAAAGCCGTCATTTCCTACACACCATAAATCAAAGAAGGGATTTGCATATCTTTGCAAGTATTAGTCATTAGTGGCAAGAGTTGAGAGTTTCTTTAGCAATTTCTTGACCAAAAAGAATGTTTAAACGCAATGGAAGATGGTAGAAATCTGAGCCATTGACTTCCCCAAATCTCAAACCTTGATCATCCTCGAGCAAGAAGAACTATAAGGAATTCAGCGTTTAAAATTGAAACAACGAGAATAAGAGTTAACTTACAGTCGGTACTCGTATGTGTCGTTGTATTGGGAACGACAGTACTTGAGGAGGTTAGATAGAGGTGTGGGGACTAGCAGGGAAGCTATCGACGGCGTCCGCAGGCGGGATTGGATACAAGCGAGCGTAGCGGGACGCGAGAAGTACCCAGGTTCGGGGCCCTCGTGGTGAGGTAAAGCCCCTACTCCTGCCGGATCTGACTATGTGGAATACTCGAACTACAAGTGCTCCTCGAGCTGTATACGCTAGCTACTGCTTTAAATGCTATAAGACCAACCGACTATCTGTCTGCGAGTGTCCTCGTGAGAGTGAGAGCTAGCTAGTTGTGAGGTGATCGATGGATGTCTCCATGTCTGAATGAGTGAGTCCCTCCCTTGCCTTATAAAGGTGGCCAAGGGACATGGTGGGACCCGCTGCCTAACTAGTACTATGTAGTATGTCATCTGATTATGGTACAATATGTCATGCATAGTGTATACTAGTGCATACGTCATCTGGTAAGGTAGCATGGGCTTGGTGTCTTCGGTCTTGTCAGTCTTCTCGCTGTCTGGTACTCGTCCTTCCTTGCTTCTCGTACGTGGGCACTGGTACCTGGTCCGATCGGAGCTGCCGCAGATCGGTCCGCCAGGGGGAGGTCAACCGGCCAGGAGAGAACGACCGCCAGGGGGCCAGCCGATCGATCCTGGGAGGGAGCGCTACACGCCAGGGGAGGGATCCGGCTAGCTGGGGGCTCTCAGTCGGGCGAGGCGGAGCTGGCCCATCCGGACCAGCGACGTGGAGGAGGCCCAGCCAGGCGAGAGAGCCAACGGGCCAGGCGGGAAGGGGCCCAGCCGGGGAGCTCACCCGAGGCGAGGCAAAGCGGCCCATCTGGGGGCTAGGTGCGGCCCAGCCGGATGGGGAGACGGGAGGCCCGACCGGCGGAGCCAAGGAGCTGGCCTAGGCGGGATGACATGCATAGTCGGGAGCGGGCCGGCTGGGGCGGCCCAACCGAGAGGAGAGCGCCTAGCCGGAAATGGTGTTGCAGGCCGGCTGGGGGGCTTCTAGTCGGCCCAGGGCGCCCGGAACTGCTGTTTTCTTTATTCTTTTATCTGTTTTTGTCTTTTTTAACTGTCTTGAGTGCTTCTTCGGGGTACCCGGGGATAATCCCCCCGACACTAGCCCCCGAGCGCGCGCTGATTTCACCCGGAGGGGGAAATTGGCACGAGCTCCACAAAAGCTTAACGTTGTCGTTGTAGATGCAGTGCTTGAATGGCGTCCGGCTGGACACCTCCGGCCCGAAAAGCAACACAACCACCGTGGGGGCGCGCGAGCGCACCCGCGGGGTGTAGCCCCCGAGATTCGGAGTAGCTGACGAAGACAGGTGCTGCGAATCTTCTATATCTTGCCTTCTTCGACACCTCGAACTTGCTATCCAACTGAACGCCTTCAGCCGGACTGGAGCACTTGATTACACCGGTGGCGTGCTAGCGCACCCGGTGGGTGTAGCCCCCGAGATTCGAAGTAGCTGGCGACGCCAGGTGCTTTGAATCTTCAAATGCCCTTGAAATCCGACTCGGTGCACTCGTGTCAAAACAAACAAACAGAATTGATTGTCAGCACATCAATATAAAGTACACATGCTATCAACCGGATAACGGTTTGATTTTTCAAAAACTAGCTCGTGCTTCTCTGAACACTTAGTCACTTTCCCGTGCGCTCTGCTGTTTACGTTGTGTCCTTGCCGGCCAGCCGAGTTGCGGTCTGGAGCCGGAACCGAAGGGAGAGCTGACAGTACATTACACACGGTACTAGGGGCTGAGCAGCCGGAAAATACCAACTAGGCACAAGGCCGGGATGTCCGATCTGTCGCACCCTTCGCCGTTTTTCATGTGGGATGCCTCGGGCTTTTGGTCTTGCTAGCCGGACAGCCGGGTTGCGGTCTGTAGCTGAGACGAAGAGTGGGCCTCTGACACCGTCGCACACTACTCAGTCGGTTTACAGGTTTAGCAGGCCGGGCCAACCGGCGAGCCCGCGGGTAGGGGTTACCGGCGCCGAAAAACTGAAAGCAGGGAGCAAAACAATATCTGGCGAGACCTTGAGGGTTGCTCGAGGTCGAAAAAACGCTCACATTGTCACTGTCGGTGTAGTAGGGTTGAAGACGCGATTTCGCAGGCGTTGCGACTGCTGAAACGGTCCAACTAGCGTTCCAGCCGGATAGCCTGGCTCCAGCCGGACAGGCAACCAAACACGGCGTAGCCGGATTCGGTCCCTAGCCGGCCAGACAACCAAGCGTGCCAGGACGCGCCGAGCCGGCCTGGCCCAGCCAGAACGGGTCCAGCCGGCCGGACCGGCAACCAAATGGGCGAAGATGCTTCTAGCCGGTCGAATCGGCGGCCAAACGGGCGAAGTCACGCGGAGTCGTCCCGACTCGCCGAAACAGGGGCTGAACCGGACGAATCAGACAGACAAATGGTGTCAGCCGGATGACGTAGCTGGATCTAGATTTTTCTTTCGTTTCTTTAGCTGGGTTTCTTTTAGCCGGTCTTACTTTTTTTTTCTCACTTTTGTTTTTAACTTTTTCCTCTCATTTTTTCCTTCAACCGGCCAACATAACTAATCTGGCCCCTCTTTTTTTTCTTGCACTTTTTCTTCTCTTCTTACCGGCTGGCCCAACCGGCCCTTTTTTCTCTCTTACGTTTTTACTTTTACTTCTCTGTTACTTTTTCTCTCAGCCGGTCGTAACTAGCCGGTCCACCCCTTAGATCTTTTTCTCCCTTTCTCTTAACCGGATTTTCCCAGCTGAACGACAATCAGCCGGTCCCTCTTTTTCTTTTTAATTTTTTCTTCCTTCTTTTACTCCCACCAACCGGCTGTCCCCACCACTATTTCTTATAGCCGGCCTGCTCCTTCCTCCTCCCGTTTGACAGAAGAAAAAAGCATGGGTGAGGCGGGGACGCGCGGGCGCGCGGCCACGCGTCTGCCGGGCGCGGCGAAGTGACAAGGCGTGGGCACGCGGCAGCGGCCGGAGCGGTGACGCGCGCGCGTGGCCTGCCAGGAAGAGGAGGCGCAGAGGGAGAGGCCTGCGGGACGGCGGCACGAGCGGGCCGGGAAGAGGAGGTGTGGGCGGTGGGGATCCTGCTGCGCGGCGAGCTCATAGGGGAGGAGGCGCGGCGAGGCGCAGGTGCACCGGGAGGGCGGCGCAGGTATGCACGCGGCGGCCGGTGTGCTGCGGTGCGCGGGGTGCTGCAGCGAGGTCGAGTGGGACGAGCTTTGCTTGGCGGACGCGGTCGGGCGTGCCGGGGTCGGCGACGCACGGCGCGGCGGGCGCGCGAGGAGGACGGCCGCGACGGCGAGCCGCGGGCGTCACTCGGCAGCGGTGCACACGGGCGTGCGGACGGCGGACGGGGGCGGGGTCCGTGACGCAGCACGTCCACACGCCGCGAGGCGCAGGTGCGCGGGAGAGCGAGTGCGACCGCGGGCGGACGGCACGGCGCGCATGGGCGTGGGCACGAGGGAAGCCTGCTGGAGAGGTCGAGGATGGGCACGCCGTTTGCGGGCGCGGCTCGACGGCAGCGCGCGGTCGCGCGAAGAGATGCTGCAGGCGGCAACGACGATGCCAAGGATGGCGTGGCCGGGTGACGCGAGCGATGGCGAGCCCCCGGGCTTGCTGGTGCAGCAACAGTGATGACGACGTGGCAATGGCGACGTGGAGGCGACGGCGAGCCCCCGGGCTCCTCGGCAAGACGGCGGCGACGACGCCGGTGAGGCCCCGCAAAACTTGGCATGGTGTCGATGACGACTGCACGAGGCCGGCGAGCCCCCGAGCGACTCGAAACAGCGTCGGAGCCGGCGACGATGATGAAGAAAATCGGTCCCGTGCAGAACGAAACTCCGGCCGAAGCTATACTTTGCCCCACGGTGGGCGCCAACTGTCGTTGTATTGGGAACGGCAGTACCTGAGGAGGTTAGATTGAGGTGTGGGGACTAGCAGGGAAGCTATCGACGGCGTCCGCACGCGGGATTGGATACAAACGAGCGTAGCGGGACGTGAGAAGTACCCAGGTTCGGGGCCCTCGTGGTGAGGTAAAGCCCCTACTCCTGCCGGATCTCACTATGTGGAATACTCGAACTACAAGTGCTCCTCGAGCTGTATACGCTAGCTACTGCTTTAAATACTGTAAGACCAACCGACTATCTGTCTGCGAGTGTGCTCGTGAGAGTGAGAGCTAGCTAGCTGGAGGTGATCGATGGATGTCTCCATGTCTGAATGAGTGAGTCCCTACCTTGCCTTATAAAGGTGGCCAAGGGACATGGTGGGACCCGCTGCCTAACTAGTACTATGTAGTATGTCATCTGATTATGGTACAATATGTCATGCATAGTTTATACTAGTGCATACGTCATCTGGTAAGGTAGCATGGGCTTGGTGTCTTCGGTCTTGTTAGTCTTCTCGATGTCTGGTACTCGTCCTTCCTTGCTTCTCGTACGTGGGCACTGGTACCTGGTCCGATCGGAGCTACCGCAGATCGGTCCGCCTGGGGGAAGTCAACCGGCCAGGAGAGAATGACCGCCAGGGGGCCAGCCGATCGATCCTGGGAGGGAGCGCTACACGCCAGGGGAGGGATCCGGCTAGCTGGGGGCTCTCATCCGGGCGAGGCGGAGCTGGCCCATCCGGACCAGCGACGTGGAGGAGGCCCAGCCGGGCGAGAGAGCCAACAGGCCAGGCGGAAGGGGGCCCAGCCGGGGAGCTCACCCGGGGCGAGGCAAAGCGGCCCATCCGGGGGCGAGGTGCGGCCCAGCCGGATGGGGAGACGGGAGGCCTGGCCGAGGGAGCCAAGGAGCTGGCCCAGGCGGGATGACAGGCACAGTGGGGAGCGGGCCGGCTGGGGCGACCCAACCGAGAGGAGAGCGCCCAGCCGGAAATGGTGTTGCAGGCCTGCTGGGGGGCTTCTAGTCGGCCCAGGGCGCCCGGAACTACTGTTTTCTTTATTCTTTTATCTGTTTTAGTCTTTTTTAACTATCTTGAGTGCTTCTTCGGGGTACCCGGGGATAATCCCTTCGACAGTATGTGTTCAACACTTCATCATTTGTGAAGCTTATCAAAGTTAGAGAGATGACAAGAATACTATACAAGCTTCGGTAAGTCAAGATTATCAAAGTAAAGTTTAATATAAGTATAAGTAACCATAATTGTAGCAATCAATCAAATTCCTCTAATTAACTCTTAGCTTGACAAGGAACACTAGGATGTTTAATAGCATTATTGAGTAAGAGAGTTTCAGGTCCCAAGTAGTATAACAATGAAGTGTCTTATTTACACCCACATAAATAAATCAAGTCTATCTAAAACAGTTCTAATCCAATCATTGTATTTCCAGAAAAGTTTGTAAAGCAGTAATGAGACCATACCAAGGACTTGTTATGTGGATCCCCATAGATATCTTTTTTCTTTCTTTCTTTTGTTTTTCAAGGATCGTTGATTGCTTCTTCTACAAGTGTTTGCACAAACTTTGAGAGTACCAATACGTTTGCCCATACATTGACATGGATGCCACTCATATCATCAACTCATAGCTGAAATCCGGGGTTATACCATAGATCTTTCAAAAGCTAGCGGAGTTGTTGGCATCCCAAAGATGTGCATTAGATACATAGAACAAAGTTGTCTCGCTTATTTCTCTTTTTTTAGCTAGTACCGCGGTTTGATCCACAAGGTTGGCTTTGGCATGCATCACAATTACCACTAGACTTTATTTCAAATCAATCAACTCCTTCCATGAGTGTCGTCGAGACTCTCAAAATATCTCTGGGGTTAAGTATAATCAAGGGTATACTCTCAAGAGAATCATTCATCAAACAAGTCGTAAATTTCAGACTTTTTCTTATTGTACTTGTTTGGCATTATTATTTCCAAGGCAAGACTCGGTTAACTAAAAGAACTAGAGCAAGAGCTTCAACAACTAATCATCATAACAATAAAAAGCATCACTCTAACCATATTAAATTACTTCCCACTAGCATGGTGATACATTCGATCAGGATTACGGATGTAGTATAACTCTCTTTCCCTAGTAGACCTAGGTTATCGAATCCTCGGGAAGCGAATGCATAGTGAAGTTACTTTAACGGACCTTCAGGAGTTTTAGAATTCCTTTTGTGTTTTTACTGGACCAATAGCTTGCGTCTTTTTGTTGTTGTCGATGATGGAGAGAGAGGACCTAGGGTTTGGTTTCACCTGTAGCTATTGATGGCTCTGAAATATAGCCATCTACGTCCACATTTAAACTAGATATTAATCATATTTTTGATGAAATATCTCTCTAAACCCTACCACTAATGCTAATATTAAGAGGGGTATGCAATCCTTTGTTGTTGTATATTTTTTGCGCAGATAATGTCGTTTAAAGGAGGGAATCACTACATTCAAGTCTAAGATACGAGATTTCCTTCAACCAGAAGAAACCAGGAGCCGTCCAACAAAGGCAAACACCGTAACATCCAACTAAACGTCCAAAGCAAAAATTCTGCCCGTATAGCTCCAGTCATATAGTTGGCGCCGCCACCGTTAGGTCAAACAGAACTTTCATGAAGGGATCCCTATATAAAGAAGCCTCGGGCGATGAGAAACGAGCGACCCTCGACCCTAGAACTCCCGAAGAAGCCATACCTCGCCAGAAAGCTGCCTCCATATCTCCACACCCTTTTCCATCTCCATAGCCATACTCCACCACTTGTAATAGTAGATCTCTTCTCCGATTGGCAACGTTGTAAGACTATTGCTATCAATCTTATGATTTTCATTACAATATTTGTGATTGTTGATCTCATCTCTATGTGTGAGTAATTCTCCTTGGGCTAAGGTCTTTAGCCTAGCCATGTAGCAAATATGCATGTGATTTATCATAAATGGGATCGTGTATTAGTTTGTATGACATGCTGATTATTGTATCCTCTCTTGCCTCAATCCAAGGACTTGTCAAGTACCCAAGACCCCGAGGGTTGAGCCAGGTATATGGAGTATGACTGATGACTGATCTGCAGGTTGGGAACCCTAGTGACAGAAGGGGTAGTAGTACGGCTGTATGTGAGGATTTGCTTGGAATTAATGGTGACATCACTATGCATATCATTAGTTCTCTTTATTCTATGGATGAGACTAGTAGGTTATTGTTATAAGCGGTTGCGGAGGCAATAGAAATTATGGATGCACTGCCCACATATAATTTATCTTGCTCTAACAAGTACACACATACTTTATTTCTATATTTTATTTCCATAAGATGTTTTTGCATAGCTATAGGTGAAATCGAACACCCTAGGCCCTCTCTCTCCATCATCATCAACAACAAAAAGATGCAAGCTACTGGTCCGGTAAAAACACAAAAGGAATTCTAAAACTCCCAAAGGTCCATTAAAGTAACTTCACTATGCATTCGCTTCCCATGGATTCGATAACCTAGGTCTACTAGGGAAAAAGAGCTATACTACATCCATAATATGGATCGAAGGTATCAACCCTTTTTCTGGCGCCATTGCCGGGGAAGCAATAGTTACCCTGGTGAGGTTATTAGGAACCTTGCTAGTTTTAATTCTTGTTTTTAATTTTGTTAGTTTGCTTTCAGTGTTTATTTGATAAACCAAAAAAAATTAGTTAGTCTTTAAATTCTTGTTTTTACTATTATAATTTTTAATCTAAGAAGACCCAAAAACATAGGAAGTATGGTTGAAAAGAAGCTTGGGGAGTTTGCTACTCCCAATAATGATTATTTGCGTACTCATATTACTCAGCCAGCAATCGTTGCTAATGACTATGAAATTAAGCCCCATTACTTAAGTTTGGTTCAACATAATCAATTTGGAGGCTCTGCTATTGAAGACGTAGGTATGCACTTAAATACTTTCACTGAAATATGTGATATGATGCGTATAAAAGATGTTGACCCTGATGCGGTCAAATTACGTCTATTTTTCTTTCTCTCTAAGAGGAAGAGCTAAATAATGGTTGCTATCTTTGCCTAAAAATACTATTACATCATGGTGGGATGTACTTCTTTATTTATGACTAAATTTTTCCCACCTGCAAAGACTATGCAACTTTGATCTAATATTACTAGTTTTAGACAGGAAGAGCGTGAGCCACTAGCGCTTGCATGGGAGAGGATGAAAGAATGCCTAAGAAACTGTCCTAGTCATGGGATGGAAGATTGGTTAATCCTCCATTTATTTTATAATGCTCTTAATCCGGTGTCTAAGTCTATGCTTGATACTGCAGCTAGAGGAACATTCATGTCTAAACATATTACCGAAGCAAAGCAGCTGCTATACAATATGCAATACAACCATGCCCAATGGCATGTTGAAAGATCAAACACGAAGAAGGTGAACTCTATCTCACCACAAGAGAACGAAGTCTCAATGCTAAGTTGGATGAGCTCATACTAGCCGCAAAAGGTAAGGAAACTCAGGTAAGAGCCACCCCTGAAACAAATATAGAAGAAATAGACTTCGTAGCTCGTAATGATTACAATCCTGCTTGGAAGAAGAGTTACAATTCTAACTTTCAGAAACATTATGCTAGTCCTACAAATAACTCTAATAATAATATGGGAACTAGTAATGGTAGTCTCCAAGAAATGCTTAAGTCTTTCATAGACTCACAAAATGAACAAAATAATATTCTAGTCAAAATTACGGAGAACCATGATGCTATGCATGGTAAGTTATCTAACCAAGCTGTTAGTTTGAGAAATGAATTGCAGGCCCTTCAATAAAGAACAAGGATCATTGAGGCACAGCTAGGTAAGATAACCGAGAGTCAAACTCTCATTCTAGCTAAATTTGCAGGTAAAGCTGAGCCAAATCCTGTTGAAGAACTCAAAATGATGAGGATCCAAAGGGAGGAGCCTGAAGAACTTCATTATAGTAATGCCCCTTCACCAAGCTACACCATCGGAGATCTCGTAAAGAGGATCAACGTTAAAATTCCGGTAAGTGAAGGTAATGATGAAGCCATGTATAAACACTTTGTTGATCAAGTAGCAATTAAGGTACGCGAGCTTGAAGAGGAATACAAGAAAATCGTTGAAAAGTTACCTATTAAACTAGATGACATATTTGAGCCTACTATTAAGATAAAGATTGGAACCAATGAGATAGCTGCACTTTGTGATCTAGGTGCAAGCATCCCAGCAATTCCAAAGAGTCTTTTTAACAAGTTAAATCTTGGCTCCTTTGAAATTACTGAGTTAAAATTGCATCTAGCAGATTCTACCTACAAACAAGCTGTAGGGATTAAGGAGAACACCTTAGTTTACATCAAAGGCTATCCTGCTCTCATTGATTTTGTTATTGTTGACATGCCTGAAGATACTGTTGCTCCTATAATACTAGGCCGTCATTTCTTAAGAACTATAAAGGCTTTAATTAACCTTCATGAAGGGAACGTGAAGTTGCAATTTCTTTCGTGGGTTCCTTTTGTTATTCATTTTCCCAGGAAGAAGAAAGCCAAACATGACGAGAAGGAGGCCATCACTTTGAAGGACAATTACTTTGGAGTGGCTGTTCCACTCATCTGGCCCAAGTGAGTATCATCAAGGTCAAGCTATTGACCATAAAAGAGTGCTCCATGGGAGGCAAACCATGTTAAATTAAGGTTTGAGTTAAGTTTTTAGTTTTAGTTTAAGTTCATGTTCAATAAAGAGTGCTAGAAAACTCCATTTGAGGAGAAGACATTTGGTAGTACTTGAAATTCTGCATTATTCATGCTATTGTTGGTCGACAATATTTTTTGTCAAAAACAAGGTATATTGCTAAGTTACACGACAAGAAATAGTTTACGAAGAAATATAAATTTTTTGATGCACACGACGGTTTAACGACCAACTATACGGTGGGAATAAAAATTTCGGCCATATAGTTCCAGTCGTATAGTTATCTTTGTCATCGAAAAAATTTCTGCAATATGTACTGAGAGTTTAATGACCAACTATACGGCATGAATAAAAATTCTGACCGTATAGCTTTGGTCGTATAGATATCAATGCCTCCGTACAATTTCTTTTCATATGTATAGACTGTTTAACGACCAACTATACGGCGGGAATAAAAAATTCCGGCCGTATAGTTCCTGTCATATAGATATCAATGCCTCCATACAATTTTGTTTTCATATGTACTGGGAGTTTAACGACCAACTATACGGCGGCAATAAAAATTCTGGCCGTATAGTTCCGGTCGTATAGATATCGATGCCTTTTGCAAATTTTCTTTCGTAGGGACAGACAGTTTAACGACCAACTATACGGCCAGAACATTTTGTTCCGCCTGTATAGTTGCATCCTATAGCTGCGCTGCCAGGAGGAAGACCTAATATTTTGATAGAACGCCAACTATACGGCCGGAATGCATGTTCCACCCATATAGTTGTGCCCGTATAGTTGCATCCGACCATAAAATCGCACAGGAAGGTACTCCCAACTCCAAAACGTCAATCCTTTTTCTTTCTTCTACCTCAAAACTCTCTCAAAACCTCAAGGGATCTTCATCTCTACTCAATTTCGTTCGATTTCCTCGCACACGAGTGATCTATGGTATGTTTCTCTTACGATCCTCCAATTACATTTTGCAAATTCATCTTCGATCTATTGTCATTATGAATCTAGGGTGAGACCTACTATGAACTAGTTACCATGATTTTCTTGCCTATATTATTATCTTGAGGACATTCTTTAGTGTGCTTAGAAGAAGAATATATTATACTTACTGTTGTTAGATCAAAAAAAATTATTTTTGCCTTTCTTCAATGTTTTAGAAGATGAACACAAGGAGCCAAACTCGTGCTCGTGCCACCGCTAGTCCTTCTCGGGCGATCACCCAAGAACACATGGGGATACGGTTCAGGGATGAGACCCATCGTGAACGCTTCAACAAGATCAAGAACAGCGAAGTGAAGGCCACCAAGTGGGCTTGCCCCATTATATTGAACCAACTCGATATTTCTGATGACTTCAATTTACTTTGCAACAGAGCTGGCCTGCAAAACTTTGTGTACAATGATGTACCTACTTACCACCGCTTAACTATTGAATTCTTAAGTTCACTGCAAAGCACCATTAAACTATGGCAAGGAGAGGATACTATTTCTTTCTGTCTGATGAACAACAATTACACCTTAACATTAGATGAATGGTGTGCATGCTTTACTTTGCCAAACAATGATGTTCATGCTTTACGCGCATCATTTACTGGCTTAGTTCCTTCCCGATCAATACTATAATGGAATGAGCTTCACCAGTAGAGTGAACAAGGGGAAGAATATTCAACATCCTACAATTCACTATTTGTTCTATGTTATTGCTAACCCCTTGCAGGCACGTAATGAGTTCACGAGACTCAACGAGGAGGACATCTTAGTCCTTGCAAAGGCTACTTATATCAACTGCAAACTGTCACTCAACTTGGGCGCCATCCTTGTGCGCTACCTAGAGCAGCAAGCCACCCAAAGCCAAGGGCCAATCACATTAGGAGGCGTCATCACCGTGCTTGCCACTACCCTAGACATCGATCTAGGTGAGTTGCAACCCGTACTAGGTGAGACGCATGTTGGTTTCTCCACCTTGAGGGCCTGTGGAATGCTCACTAGGAGAGGTGGTGTTTATTTCCTGCATATTGCTAGAGCTGGGCATATCTACACTGCTCATTTGCCTAATGGTATTTTATCTATCGAGGAAGGATGTTTGCTATATGATGTGCAGGTTGAGAAGCACCAACCTGAGGAGGAAATTCCTGAAGAGGATGAGGACCAAGAGGAGGAGCAAGAAGTTCCTCATCAAGAGGAGCAGCCACAAACCCGGTTCACCACATACCAAGATTTCCAAGGACTTGGAGGGACTATAGAGAGGATGCACAACCTCTTTTTGAACCTCTGAGAATCAATAAGTAACCTCTCCACTCAATTCGCAGACTAGAGTAATGACTTTTTCCCGGCACCACAATGATTTGAAGGGCTTTAAAAAGCCTAAGCTTGGGGAAGTTTCCTCATGTATCTTTATTTGGCGTTCATTTGCATTTATTTATTTCGAGGTTACGTTTTTATTTGAGTTTATAAGCACTCGTGTTGGTTTCCCCAATGCTTTATCTTTAGTTCTTTCTATTTTCTTTTGAAATTTTCTAGCCGAGCTTTGCCGCCAATTTTCTATTCTTTAATTCCCTCTCTTAAAAATCACAAAAAGATTTCTCCATTTTTCCTTATTTTCCCTCTTTCCGCCTCGAGGTATTCGTATATTTGCATGAGAGTGATCGACTTCGAGATTCCAAGAAACAAATAAAAAAGGAAGAGAGAAGTGGAACCAAACATGAGAGGTTTGCCTTATGACTCCCCACTTTTGAAGTTTGAGAAACCCATGCTAGTTAGTAGTAAATGTTGAGATATTATATTGGTTGAGTGGGTGTTTATATCATAGTAAGATTGTCGTTTGCATGGGTATTTAATTGGGCTCATTTTGTTCCAACTCTTGTAATTAACCAAGTCTTGCCTAAAAAATGCTAAACAATTGTAATAAGAAAAAGTCTCACAATTGAAGGCTTGGGTGTTGTAGTGCTTAGTCTTGAAGGTTTATTTCTAGACACACTTGACACCACTGAAAATGTTGATTGACTTGATAACTCTCTTTGAAAGGATTTGTTCGATTGAATTAATATTTAGCGGTTTTTGTGAGCATGTCAAAGTTTGACTTGTGAATCATAAGAATGATATAGCTTTATGCGTGTCAAACTTCATGGGATGCCAACAACTCTGCTGACCTATGAACGATCTTCATGGAGGAAACTCCTAGATTTCGGCTATGAGTTGATTAAACACTTGTAGCAGTAATGTTATAGTGGGTAGATTCTTGAGACTCTCGGGTAGCTGTAATCATGATGGAATCACTCCTCTAGCTATTATGAGTAATCATTATGCAAAAGGAACAAAACCCTTAGTGATGCCACGAGTGTCCATCACAGCCAGATAAACTAATAAAAATCTTTGGCATGCTCTCAATTAGTTAAAAACTGAAATTCTTGAAGGACAATGAATAGAAAAGTAGTGCGTGCAAAGTCTTGATTCATTGATGTGGGAGAATTGAGATACTCTAGTATATATGCTTTTTATGACAACTCTCACACTCTTAATTTACATGATTATACGTTAATGTTCAAAGGGAAGCTATGAGTTGACTACTTGGAAAGGAATAAAATTTACTCATTTGGATCATCCATGTTTACAATAATTTTGATGTGCTATAAGGATGCATGAAACCCGTATGATATGCTTGCCATTACTCTATCTATGCTGAAGTTTTTCAGATTTATGAAGTGGAGGAAACATGAGACTATTAATCATGAGTAAGATCACCATCTCGTTATTTCAGTTTAAATGTTACGTTCCTTTTCAATTTTGGTTTTCTTGCTCGGGACGATCAAGTTTAAGCTTGGGGAGGTTGATGGCTCTGAAATATAGCCATCTACGTCCACATTTAAACTGGATATTAATCATATTTTTGATGAAATATCTCTCTAAACCCTACCACTAATGCTAATATTCAGAGGGGTATGCAATCCTTTGTTCTTGTATTTTTTTGCGCATATAATGTCGCTTAAAGGAGGGAATCACTACATTAAAGTCAAAGATACAATATTTCCTTCAACCAAAAGAAACCAGGAGCCGTCCAACGAAGGCAGACGCCGTAACGACCAACTATACAGTCGGAGAAAAAATTCCGACCGTATAGCTTCGGTCGTATAGTTGGCGCCGCCACCGTTAGGTCAAACAGAACAACTTTCATGAAGGGAGCCCTATATAAAGAAGCCTCGGGCGACGAGAAATGAGTGACCCTCGACCCTATAACTCCTGAAGAAGCCATACCTCGCTACAAAGCCACCTCTAGATCTCCACACCCTTTTTCATCTCCATAGCCATACTCCACCACTTGTAATAGTAGATCTCTTCTCCGATTGGGGACATTGTAAGACTATTGCTATCAATCTTATGATTTTCATTACAATGTTTGTGATTGTTGATCTCATCTCTATGTGTGAGTAATTCTCCTTGGGATAAGGTCTTCGACCTAGCCATGTAGCAATTGTGCATGTGATTTATTATAGATGGGATCATGTATTAGTTTGTATGACATGATGATTATTGTATCCTTTGTTCCCTCAATCCAAGGACTTTTCAGGTACCCAAGACCCCGAGGGTTGAGCTAGGTATAGAGAGTATGAGTGATGACTGATCTGCAGGTTGGGAACCCCAGTGACAGAAGGGGTAGTACGGCTTTATGTTAGGGATTTTCTTGGAATTAATGGTGTCATCACTATGCATATCATTAGTTCTGTTTCTTCTATGGATGAGACTAGTCGGTTATTGCTATAAGCGGTTGCGGAGGCAATAGAAATTATGGATGCACTACCCACATATAATTTATCTTGCTCTAACAAGTACACGCATACCTTATTTCTATATTTTATTTCCATCAGATATTTTTGCACAGCTACAGGTGAAACCGAACGCCTTGGCCCTCTCTCTCCATCATCGACAACAATAAAAAGACACAAGCTACTGGTCCGGTAAAAACACAAAAGGAATTCTAAAACTCCCAAAGGTCCATTAAAGTAACTTCACTATGAATTCGCTTCCCGTGGATTCGATAACGTAGGTCTACTAGGGAAAAAGAGCTATACTACATCCGTAATCCGGCTCGAAGGTATCAGCTGTGCAAAACATCTGATGGGAATAAAATATAGAAATAAAGTATGCATGTACTTGTTAGAGCATCCATAATTGTTATCGCGTCCGCAACCGCTTATAGCAATAACCTACTTGTATCATCCATAGAAGAAAGAGAACTAATGTTATGCATAGTGATGTCATCATTAATCGCAAGTAAATCCCTCACATAGAGTCATACTACCCCTTCGATCAATGGGGTTCCCAACCTGCAGATCAACCATTACTCATACTCCCTATACCTGGCTCAACCCTCGGGGTCTTGGGTACCTGACAAGTCCTTGGATTGAGGCAATAGAGGGTACAATAATCATCATGTCATACAATCTAATACATGATCCATCTATGATAAATAACATGCACAAACGCTACATGGCTAGGCCGAAGACCTTAGCCCAAGGAGAATTACTCACACATAGAGATGAGATCAACAATCATAAATATTGTATTGAAAATCATAAGAGTGATAGAAATAGTCTTACCATGTTGCCAATCGAAGAAGATATCTACTATTACAATTGGTGGAATATGGCTATGGAGATGGAGAAGGGTTTTGAGATCTGGAGGCGGCTGGAGATCTATGGTAGAGACTTTTGGCGATGGTCTGGCTTGTTTTCTCGTCGCCTGAGGCTTCTTTATATAGGGGTCCCTTCATGAAAGTTGTTATGTTTGACCTAACGATGGCGGCGCCAACTCTACAACCGGAGCTAAACGGCCGGAATTTTGCTCCGGTGGTATAGTTGGTCGTTAAAGCGTCTGCCTCCGCTTTACGGCTCCTGGTTTCTTCTGGTTGTTGAAAATCTCGTATCTTTGACTTTAATGTAGTGATTCCCATCTTGAAACGACATTATCTACGCAGGAAAAATATAAAAGAAAGGATTGCATACCCCTCTGAATATTAGGCATTAGTTGTAGGGTTTAGAGAGATATTTCATCAAAAATATGAATAATATCCAGTTTAAATGTGGACGTAGATGGTTATATTTCAGAGCCATCAACCTCCCCAAGCTTAAACTTGATCGCCCCCGAGCAAGAAAACCAAAATCAAAAAGGAACTCAACATTTAAACTGAAATAACGTGATGGTGATCTTACTCATGATTGGTAGTCTCATGTTTCCTCCACTTCATAAATTTGAGAAACTTTAGCATAGATAGAGTAATGGCAAGCATATCATACGGGTTTTATGCATCCTTATAGTGCAGCAAAATTATTGTTAACATGGATGATTCAAATGAGTAAAGTTTACTCCATGTCATGTAATCAACTCATAGGCTTGCCTTTGAACAATAAAGTATAATCATGTAAATTTAAGAGTGTGAGAGTTGTCATGAAAAGCATATACACTAGAGTATCTCAATTCTCCCACATCAATAAATCAAGACTTTTCAAGCACTACTTTTCTATTCATTGTCCTTCAAGAATTTCAGTTTTTAAGTAATTGAGAGCATGCCAAAGATTTTTTATTAGTTTATCGGGCTATGATGGACACTCGTGGCATCACTAGGGTTTTTGTTCCTTTTGCATAATGATTACTCATAACAACCAGAGGAGTGATTCCATCATGATTACAGCTACCCGGGAGTGCCAAGAATCTTACCCACTATAGCATTGTTGCTACAAGTATTTAATCAACTCATAGCCAAAATCTAGGAGTTTCCTCCATGAAGATCGGTTGTAGGCCAATAGAGTTGTTGGCATCCCATGAAGTTTGACATGCATAAAGCTATATCATTCTTATGATTAACAATTCAAACTTTGGCATGCTTACAAAAACCGCTAAACATTAATTCAATCGAACAAATCCTTTTAAAGAGAGCTATCAAGTCAATCAACATTTTTAGATGTGTGGAGTGTCTCTAGAAATAAACCTTCTAGACTAAGAACTACAACACCCAAGCCTTCCATTGTGAGACCTTTTCTTATTACAATTGTTTAGCAATTTTTAGGCAAGACTTGGTTAATTACGAGAGCTGGAACAAAGCGTACCCAATTAAATACTCATGCAAACAAAAATCTTACTACAATACAAAGACTCACTCCACCAGTATGATATCTCAACATTTACTACTAACTAGCATGGGTTTCTCAAACTTCAAAAGTGGGGAGTCATAACGCATACCTCTCATGTTTGGTTCCACTTCTCTCTTCCTTTTTTATTTGCTTCTTGGAAACTCGAAGTCGATCACTCTCCTGCAAATACATGAAAACCTGGAGGCGGGAAGAAAAGAAAGAGGGGAAATAAGGAAAAATGGTGAAACATTTTTTGGTTTTTAAGAGAGGGATTTTAAAGAATAGAAAATTGGCGACAAAGCTCGACTAGAAAATCTCGAAAGCAAATAGAAAGAACTAAAAAATAAAGAGTTGGGGAAACCAACACGAGTGCTTATAAACTCAAATAAAAACACAACCTCAAAATAAATAAAAGCAAATGAATGCCAAATAAAGATACATGAGGAAACTTCCCAAGCTTAGGCTTTTGCAAGCCCTTCAAATCATTGTGATGGTAGGAAAAAGTCGTTACTCCAGTTCGTGAATTGAGTTGAGAGGTTACTAGTTGATTCTTGGAGGTTCAAACAGAGGCTATGCATCCTCTCCACAGTCCCTCCAAGTCCTTGGAAATCTTGGTATGTGGCGAACTGGGTTTGTGGCTGCTCCTCTCGGTGAGGAACTTCTTGCTCCTCCTCTTGGGCCTCATCCTCCTCTGGAATCTCCTCATCGTGTTGGTGTTGCTCAACCTGCAAGTCATATAGCAAACGTCCCTCCTCGATAGATAAAAGACCATTAGGCATAGGAGCGGGGTAGAGACGCCCAACTCCAGCAATATGCAGGTAATAAACACCACCTCTCCTGTTGAGCATTCCAAAAGCTTTCAAAGTGGAGAAACTAACATGTCGCTCACCTAGCACGGGTTGCAACTCACCTAGGTCGATGCCTAGGGTAGTGGCAAGCACCGTGATGACGCATCCACCTGTGATTGGTCCTTGGCTTTGGGAGGCTTGGTGCTCCAAGTAGCGCACAAGGATGGCGCCCAAGTTGAGTGACAAGCCGAAGTTGTTGTAAGCAGTCTTTGAAAGGACTAGGATATCCACCTTGTTGAGTCTCGTGAACTTATTGCATGCCTGCAAGGTGTTAGCAATAACATAGAACAAATAGCGAATTTCAGGATGTTGAATAGTCTTCCCCTTGTTCACTCTAGTAGTGAAACTCATTCCGTTATAGTATTGTTCAGTGTAGGTTCTAAGCCAGTAAAGGATGCGCGTATGGCATTAACATCATTGTTTGGAAAATTAAAACATGCACACCATTCATCTAAAGTTGAAGTGTAGTTGTTGTTCATAAGTCAGAAAGAAATAGGTACCTCTCCTTACCATTGTTTAACGGTGCTTCGCAACGAACTTAGAAATTCAATGGTTAAGCGGCGATAAGTAGGCACCTCACTGTACACAAAGTTTTGCAGGCCAGCTCTATTGCAAAGTAAATTGAAGTCATCAGAAATATCGAGTTGGTTCAACATAATAGGGCAAGCCCATTTGGTGGCCTTCACTTCATGGTTCCTTATCTTGTCGAAGTGCTCACGTTGGAGCTCATTCCTGAACCGTATCCCCATCAGTCCTTGAGCGATAGCGCGAGAAGCACTAGCGGTGGCACGAGCACGAGTTTGGCTCCTTGTGTTCATCATCTAAAACATTGAAGAAAGACAAAAATAAAACTTTTTGATCCAACAATAGTCAGTACACCATATTCCTCATCAAAGCACACTAAAGAATCTCCTAAAAAATAATAATCTAGGCAAGAAAATCATGGCAATTGGTTCATAGTAGGTCTCACCCTAGATTGATAATGACAATAGATCAAAGATGAATTTGCAAAAAGTAATTAGAGGATCGGAGGAGAAACATACCGTAGATCACTTGTGTGCGAGGAAATCGAACGAAAATGAGTAGAGATGAAGATCTCTAGAGGTTTTGAGAGAGTTTGGAGGTAGAAGAGAGAAAAAGGATTGAAGTTTTGGAGTTGGAGGTACCTTCCTGTGTGTTTTTGTGGTCAGACGCAACTATACGGGCGCAACTATACGGCCGGAACAATGCGTTCCCGCCGTATAGTTGGCCTTCAGTCATTTTTTTAGGGTTTCCTCCTGGGGGTGCAGCTATACGAGCGCAACTATACGGCCGGAACAAAATGTTCCCGCCGTATAGTTGGTTGTTAAACTGTCTGTCCCTGCGAAAGAAAATGTACAAAGGCATAGATATCTATACGATCGGAACTATACGGCCGGAATTTTTATTCCCGCCGTATAGTTGGTCGTTGAACTCTCAGTATATTAGAAAATAATTTGTATGGAGGCATCGATATCTATACGACCGAAACTATACGGCTGGAATTTTTATTCCCGCCATATAGTTCGTTGTTAAACTCTCAGTACATATAAAATAAAAAAATTCAATGGCAAAGATATCTATACGACCGGAGCTATACGACCGGAATTTTTATTCCCATCGTTGTATAGTTGGTCGTTAAACTCTCTGTATGCATCAAAAAAATTCTATTTCTTCGAAAACTATTTATTTTTCTATAACTTAGTGAAATACCTTGTTTATGACAGAAAATTGACAGTAAATATTGTCGACCAACAACAACATGTATAAAGCAGAATTTTAAATACTAACGAACTTCTTCTCCTCAAATGGAGTTTTCTAGCACTCTTCATTAAACATAAACTAAAACTTAAAACTTAAAACTTAACTCAAACCTTTATTTAGCATGGGTTGTCTCCCCTGAAGCGCTCTTTTATAGTCAATAGCTTCACCTTTACGATACTCACTTGGGCCAGATGAGTGGGACACCCACTCCAAAGTAATTGGCCTTCAAAGTGATGGCCTCCTTCTCGTCATGTTTGGCTTTCTTTTTCCTAGGGAAATGGATAACAAAAGGATCCCGTGAAGGCAATTGCAGCTTCATGTTCCCTTCATGGAGGTTAATTAAAGCCTTTATGGTTCTCAAGAAAGGACGACCTAGTATGATAGGAGCAATAGTATCTTCAGGCATGTCAACAATAATGAAGTCGATTAGAGCAGGATGGGCTTTAATGTAAACTAAAGTGTTCTCCTTAATGCCTACAACTTGTTTATAAGTGGAATCTGCAAGATGTAGTTTTAGTTCAGTGATTTCGAAAGATCCAAGATTTAGCTTGTTAAAAATACTCTTTGGGATTGTTGAGACGCTTGCACCTAGATCACAAAGTGCAGCTATCTCATTAGTCCCAATCTAAATTTTAATCATGGGCTCAAATATATCATCTAGTTTAACAGGTAACTTTTCAGCGATTTTCTTGTATTCCTCTTCAAGATCGCGTACCATAATCGCTACTTGATCAACAAAGTGTTGATACATGGCTTCATCGTTACCTTCACTCACCGGAATTTTGACGTTGATCCTCTTTACGAGGTCTTCGATGGTGTAGCTTGGTGAAGGGACATTGCTATAACCAAGCTCTTCAAGCTCCTCCCTTTGGATCCTCATCATTTTGAGTTTTTCAACGGGATTGGACTCATCTTTACCTGCAAATTTAGCTAGAATGAGAGTTTGACTCTCGGTTATCTTACCTAGTTGTGCCTCAATGGTCCTCATTCTTTCTTGGAGGGCCTGCAAATCATTTCTCAAACTAACAGCTTGGTTAGATAATTTACCAAGCATAGCATCATGGTTCTCCATTATTTTAACAAGAATATTGTTTTGTTCATTTTGTGAGCCTATAAAAGACTTAAGTGTTTCTTGGACACTACCATTACTAGTTCCCATATTATTATTAGGATTACCCGAAGGACTAGAATAGTGTTTCTGAAAATTAGGATTATAATTCTTCTTCCAAGCAGGGTTATAATCATTACGAGGTATGAAGTCTATTTCTTCAATATTTGTTTTAGGGATAGCTCTTACCTTGGTTTCCTTACCTTTCATGGCTAGTATGATCTCATCCAACATAGCATTGAGTTCTTCATTTTCTTGTGGTGAGATGGAGTTCACCTTCTTCGTGTTTGATCTATCCACATGCCATTGAGCATGGTTTCTTGCATATTTTTGATGGGTTCGTAGCATGGAAAACAAAAATTTTCTACCGCAAGAACGAACAAAACCCAGATCTAATCTAGATAAAAGCCAAGATCTAATCTATGAGACATGAGCAACGAGATAGATAGGAACTAACCCTCGTAGATCCGAAAGCGTTAACGAGATTAGATCTCGTGGTTGATGTAGTCGATCACTTGCCGATCTCAAGATCGTGTGGACGATCCTTCCGGCGTCGTGATCCAGCAGCGCTTCCGCCCTCGGTCAAGTAGACGATCCTTCCGGCGTCGCGTTCCAGCAGCGCTCCCGCCCTTGGTCAAGTAGACGATCCTTCCGGCGCCGCAATTCGGCAGCGCTTCCGCAGTCGGTCACACGTGCGGAGTCGAAGCTGACCTTCCTCTCCCCGTTCCAGCGAGCAGCGGAGGTAGTAGATCTTCTCCACGGAATCCCAGCAGCACGACGGCGTGGTGGTGGTGGTGGAGTAGAGAATTCTGCAGGGCTTCGCCTATGCCTGTGCAGAATATGGTGGAGGAGAGAGGCGGCAGAGATTGGACGTTATGAGAGCGTGGGAGGAGGGGGCGCCCCTGCCCCTCTATTTAAAGAGGGGATGGCGCCATGGGGAGGGGAGTCCTTGTAGGACTCCTCTCCTCCCTTGGCCGGCGGATTGGAGGTGGGGGGAGGAGTCCTCCTCCCCCACGAATCCGTATCTTGACCCACCAGGACTCCTTGATCCCTATCTTGATTTTCAAGCAAACTCCAAGATATCTTCTAGAACCTTCCGGAACATTCCGAAACCTTCTAGAATCCTCATACAAACACTCCGGAACATTTCCTATCTCATAAAATGATCTCCTATATATGAATCTTATTCTCCGGACCATTCCGGATCTCCTCGTGATGTCCCGGATCCATTCCGAGACTCCGAACAACATTCGGTCTCCAACGCACATTCCATATCTACTTAAAACAACTTCGAACCTTAAGTGTGTCACCCTACGGTTCGTGAATATGTAGACATGATAGAGACACATCTCATATCAATAACCATCAGCGGGACCTGGAGATCCATAATAGCTCCCACATACTCAACGATGACTTCGCGATCGATTGAACCACTTACATACGAAACTAATTCCCTTTGTCTCGCGATACTATACTTATCCGAGGTTTGATCGTCGGTATCTCCATACCTAGTTCTTCCTCGTTACTGATAAGTACTCTTTACTCGTTCCGTGATATGTCATCCCTTGTGACCTAGTCACATGCTTGCAAGCTAACTAGATGACATTCCACCGAGAGGGCCCAGAGCATATCTATCCGTCCTATGGATGGACAAATCCCAATCTTGGTTCATGCGCTTCAACACATACTTTCAGAATACCCAATGACACTTTTATAACCACCCAGTTACGAAGCGGCGTTTGATGTCATCAAAGTATCCATCCGGTGATGGTGATTAACATAACCTCATGGTCGAAGGAATAGGTTACTATGTGATTGAAAGCTTACAGCAATACGAACTTAATGACTTGATCTTATGCTACGCTTACTATGGGTGTGTGTCCATCACATCATTCTCCTAATGATATAACCTTGTTATTAATCACATCCAATGTCCATGATCAGGAAACCATGATCATCAATTAATCAACAAGCTAGTTCAACAAGAGGCTTACCAGGGACTCATATATGTTTACAAAACACACATGTATTAGTGTTTCCTAATAATACAATTATAGCATGGGATGTAAACATTCATCATAAACACAAAGATATAATAATAATCACTTTTATTATTGCCTCTTGGGCATATCTCCAACAGTCTCCCACTTGCACTAGAGTCAATAATCTAGATTACATGGTAATATACCGAACACCCATGGCGTTTTGGTGTTGGTCATGCTTTGCCCTAGGGAGAGGTTTAGTCAACGGATCTGCCACATTCAGATCAGTGTGTACTTTGCAAATCTTTATGTCACCATCTCGGACATACTCGCGAATAGCGTGGAAACGTAGCTTGATGTGCTTCAGCTTGCTATGTGACCTTGGCTCCTGTGCATTAGCTATGGCACCTGTGTTGTCACAGTAGATGGCCATCGGGTCCAACGCACTGGGAACCACGCCGAGTTCAGTAATGAATTCCTTCATCCAAACGGCTTCTTGTGCAGCCTCCGAAGCAGCTATGTATTCCGATTCAGTTGAAGATTTCGCCACAACGCTTTGCTTCGCACTCCTCCAGCTCACTGCAGCACCATTCAAAATAAATACGTATCCCGATTGTGACTTCGAGTCATCCGGATCGGTGTTCCAACTAGCATCGGTGTAACCATTTACAACAAGCTGTTCATCACCTCCATAAGAAAGAACCATATCCTTGGTCCTATTCAGGTACTTTAGGATATTCTTGACCGCTGTCCAGTGTTCCTCTCCAGGATCACTTTGATATCTGCTAGTCAAACTAACAGCATGTGCTATATCCGGTCTTGTACACAGCATGGCATACATGATAGAACCTATGGCTGAGGCATAGGGAATTTTATTCATTTTCGCTCTATCTTCTGCCGTAGCTGGACTTTGAGTTTTACTCAAGGTCTTGCCTGACAACATGGGCACGAACCCTTTCTTGCTATCTTCCATTCTAAACTTCTTTAGAACTTTGTCCAAGTATGTACTTTGTGAAAGCCCTATTAGGCGTCTTGATCTATCTCTATAAATCTTGATGCCTAGAATGTATGCCGCTTCGCCAAGATCCTTCATTGAAAAACTATTATTCAAATAGGTTTTGACGCTATTAAGAAGTTCTATCTCATTCCCAATTAACAATATGTCATCTACATACAGTACTTGGAATGCTACAGAGCTCCCACTCACTTTCTTGTAAATACAAGCTTCTCCATAAGTTTGTATAAATCCAAAGTTTTTGATTACCTTATCAAAACGTTGATTCCAACTACGAGATGCTTGCTTCAGTCCATAAATGGAGCGCTGAAGTTTGCATACCTTGTTAGCATCTTTAGGATCAACAAAACCCTTGGGTTGTACCATATACAACTCTTCCTCAATGTCACCATTAAGGAACGCCGTTTTGACATCCATCTGCCAAATCTCATAATCGAAATATGTAGCAATTGCTAACAAAATCCTTACAGATTTTAGCTTCGCTACTGGTGAGAATGTCTCATCATAGTCAACTCCTTGAATTTGTCGGAACCCTTTCGCGACAAGCCGAGCTTTATAGACGGTAACATTACCATCAGCATCTGTTTTTCTCTTGAAAATCCATTTGTTCTCGACAGCCTTACGGCCATCCGGTAAGTCCACCAAAGTCCACACTTGGTTTTCGTACATGGATCCCATTTCGGATTTCATGGCTTCTAGCCATTTGTCGGAATCTGGGCTCACCATAGCTTCTTCATACGTCGTAGGGTCATCAGCGTTGTCCACCAACATGACGTTCAAGGCAGAGTCATACCAATCAGGAGTGGTACGAGCCCTTGTTGACCTGCGAGGTTCAGTAGTAACTTCATTCGAAGTTTCATGATCATTATCATTAGCTTCCTCTTCTATTGGTGTAGGCGGCAGCAAAACATCTTCCGGTGCTGCGCTACTCTCAAATTCGAGAGAAGGTTCAATAACCTCATCGAGTTCTACTTTCCTTCCAGTCACTTCTTTCGAGAGAAACTCCTTCTCAAGAAAGGATCCATTCTTTGCAACAAAAACTTTGCCTTCGGATCTATGATAGAAGGTATACCCAATTGTTTCTTTAGGGTATCCTATGAAGACGCATTTCTCCGCTTTGGGTTCTAGCTTATCAGGTTGTAACCTTTTTACGTATGCTTCGCAACCCCAAACTTTAAGGAACGACAACTTAGGTTTCTTACCAAACCACAATTCATACGGTGTCGTTTCAACGGATTTAGATGGTGCCCTATTTAAAGTGAATGCGGCTGTCTCTAATGCATAGCCCCAAAATGATAACGGTAAATCTGTAAGAGACATCATAGACCGAACCATATCTAAGAGAGTTCGATTACGACGTTCGGACACACCATTGCGTTGTGGTGTTCCCGGCGGTGTCAACTGTGAAAGTATTCCACATTTCTTTAAATGCATGCCAAACTCGTAACTTAGATATTCACCCCCGCGATCAGAACGCAGAAACTTAATCTTGTTACGATGATTCTCCACTTCACTTTGAAATTCCTTAAACTTCTCGAAAGTTTCGGACTTATGTTTCATGAAGTAGACATACCCATATCTACTCAAGTCATCCGTGAAGGTGAGAACATAACGATATCCACCACGCGATGCTACACTCATTGGACCGCACACATCGGTATGTATTATTTCCAATAAGTCTGTAGCTCGCTCCATTGTACCAGAGAATGGAGTCTTAGTCATTTTTCCCATTAGACATGCTTCGCATCTTTCAAGTGATTCAAAATCAAGTGATTCAAGAAGTCCATCTGAATGGAGTTTCTTCATACGCTTCACTCCAATGTGACCAAGACGACAGTGCCACATGTATGTAGAATTATCATTCAATTTAATTCATTTAGCATCTATGTTATGAACATGTGTATCACTACTATCGAGATTTAGCAAGAATAAACCATTCATCTCAGGTGCATTACCATAAGAGATATTACTCATATAAATCGAACAACCTTTATTCTCAGATTTAAAAGAGTAACCGTCTCGCAATAAACAGGATCCAGATATAATGTTCATGCTTAACGCAGGCACCAAATAACAATTATTTAAATTTAAAACTAATCCCGAAGGTAGATGTAGAGGGAGCGTGCCGACGGCGATCACATCAACCTTGGAGCCATTTCCAACGCGCATCGTCACCTCGTCTCTTGCCAGTCTTCGTTTATTCCGTAGCTCCTGTTTCGAGTTACAAATATGAGCAACCGAACCAGTATCAAATACCCAGGCACTACTACGATTACTAGTAAGATACACATCTATAACACATATATCAAATATACCTTTCTTCTTGATGTTGCCGTTCTTCAGATCCGCCAGGTACTTGGGGCAGTTACGCTTCCAGTGACCAGCACCCTTGCAATAGAAACACTCGGTTTCAGGATTAGGACCAGCCTTGGGCTTCTTAGCAGGTGCGGCAGCTTTCTTGCCGTCCTTCTTGAAGTTGCCCTTGTTCTTAGGCTTGCCCCGTTTCTTGAAATTGGTGGTCTTATTGACCATCAACACTTGGTGCTCCTTTTTGATCTCCACTTCAGCAGTTTTTAGCATGGACGACAGTTCAGGCAACGTCTTGTTCATGCAGTGCATGTTGTAGTTCATCACAAAGTTCTTGTAACTTGGTGGCAGTGATTGAAGGAGACGGTGAATCCCCAATTCATTAGGAATCGATATTCCCAACTCTTGGAGCTTCTTAGCGTACCCAGACATGGTGAGCACGTGCTCGCTAACGGAGCTTCCTTCTTCCATCTTACAGTTAAAGAATTTCTCGGAGGCCTCATAGCTCTCCATTGCCGCGCGAGTCTCAAAAATTAGCCTGAGCTCCTTAATGATCTCGAACGGGTCGTGGTGCTCAAAACGCTGTTGGAGCTCCGCTTCTAAACCGTACAGGATGGCACACTGAACTGTGGAGTAATGATTCTTCCGAGTGGCGAAAACATTCTTTTCGTCATCGGTGGCATTATCTGCAGGTGGGTCACCTAGCGGTGCATCGAGCACATAGGTCAACTGACCAGCCCTGAGGACGATCTTCAGTCCACGGAACCAGTCCGTGAAATTGCTTCCATTGTTCTTAAGTTTTTCTTTCTCTAGGAACGCATTGAAATTGATGGAGGGAGTCGCCATAATCTACAACAATTTGCAAGTAGTTTAGACTAAGTTTATGACAAATTGAGTTCAAGTTTAATTATTAAACTAACTAGGTGAACTCCCACTCAAAACAACATCCCTCACATTGTCTTAGTGATTACACGAACCAAGTCCACTACACCAAGTCCGATCTTCACGAGAGAAGATGTAGTTTCATCGGCGAACAATCTTCATGTTCATCATATCAATTATATGACTCATGCTCTACCTTTCGGTATTCCGTGTTCCGAGACCATGCCTGTACATGCTAGGCTCGTCAAGACAACCTTGGTTTCCACATGTGCAAATCTGGCTTGCACCCGTTGTATGCACACGTAGAATCTATCACATCCGATCATCACGAGATGCTTCGAAACGACGAGTCTTAGCAACGGTGCCAATTAAGGGTGAACACTTTATTACTTGATATTTTAGTGAGAGGGATCATCTTATAATGCTACCGTCGCGATCCAAGCAATACAAGATGCATAAAGGATTAACATCACAGGCAATTCATAATTAGTGTGATATGATATGGCCTTTTCTTCTTGCGCCTTTGATCTCCATCTACAAAGCACGAACATGATCTCCATCATCACCAGCATTGCGTCAAGGTCAGTGGCGCCGCCTCATGGTTGTCCATCATCACCAGCAACTATTACAACTACTTGGAATAAAGCTATTACAAGATGAATAGACACGCAGGTCTTAACAGAATTAAAGACAACCATTAGGCTCCTGCCGGTTGCCATATTACAACAAGGATCATTGCATACATCAAATACAATCACAATCACATGTTGGCCATATCACATCACAAAACCCCTGCAAAAACAAGTTAGACGCCTCTAATTTTCTTTGCAAGTTTTACGTGGTTTGGGGCTTTCGCATAAGACCGATCTTACCTACGAACATGAACCACAACGTTGATACAAGTGTTGTCAAGATGCTCATTGTAAATTGAATCTTAACTATGGTGGGAGAGACAGACACCCGCAAAGCCACTTGTGCAAGGCAAGTTGCACGTCAAGCGTGGAGCAAGTCTCATGTGCGATGACATGTAATGTTAGCCCGAGCCGCTTCATCCCACCATACCGCAAGATGCAAAGTACACACTAAGACACCGACAACAAAAGCATCAACGCCCACAAAAACATTGTGTTCTACTCGTGCAACAGATCTACGCATAGATACGGCTCTGATACCACTGATGGGTTCGTAGCATGGAAAACAAAAATTTTCTACCGCAAGAATGAACAAAACCCAGATCTAATCTAGATAAAAGCCAAGATCTAATCTATGAGACATGAGCAACGAGATAGATAGGAACTAACCCTCGTAGATCCGAAAGCGTTAACGAGATTAGATCTCGTGGTTGATGTAGTCGATCACTTGCCGATCTCAAGATCGTGTGGACGATCCTTCCGGCGTCGTGATCCAGCAGCGCTTCCGCCCTCGGTCAAGTAGACGATCCTTCCGGCGTCACGTTCCAGCAGCGCTCCCGCCCTTGGTCAAGTAGACGATCCTTCCGGCGCCGCAATTCGGCAGCGCTTCCGCAGTCGGTCACACGTGCGGAGTCGAAGCTGACCTTCCTCTCCCCGTTCCAGCGAGCAGCGGAGGTAGTAGATCTTCTCCACGGAATCCCAGCAGCACGACGGCGTGGTGGTGGTGGTGGAGTAGAGAATTCTGCAGGGCTTCGCCTATGCCTGTGCAGAATATGGTGGAGGAGAGAGGCGGCAGAGATTGGACGTTATGAGAGCGTGGGAGGAGGGGGCGCCCCTGCCCCTCTATTTAAAGAGGGGATGGCGCCATGGGGAGGGGAGTCCTTGTAGGACTCCTCTCCTCCCTTGGCCGGCGGATTGGAGGTGGGGGGAGGAGTCCTCCTCCCCCACGAATCCGTATCTTGACCCACCAGGACTCCTTGATCCCTATCTTGATTTTCAAGCAAACTCCAAGATATCTTCTAGAACCTTCCGGAACATTCCGAAACCTTCTAGAATCCTCATACAAACACTCCGGAACATTTCCTATCTCATAAAATGATCTCCTATATATGAATCTTATTCTCCGGACCATTCCGGATCTCCTCGTGATGTCCCGGATCCATTCCGAGACTCCGAACAACATTCGGTCTCCAACGCACATTCCATATCTACTTAAAACAACTTCGAACCTTAAGTGTGTCACCCTACGGTTCGTGAATATGTAGACATGATAGAGACACATCTCATATCAATAACCATCAGCGGGACCTGGAGATCCATAATAGCTCCCACATACTCAACGATGACTTCGCGATCGATTGAACCACTTACATACGAAACTAATTCCCTTTGTCTCGCGATACTATACTTATCCGAGGTTTGATCGTCGGTATCTCCATACCTAGTTCTTCCTCGTTACTGATAAGTACTCTTTACTCGTTCCGTGATATGTCATCCCTTGTGACCTAGTCACATGCTTGCAAGCTAACTAGATGACATTCCACCGAGAGGGCCCAGAGCATATCTATCCGTCCTATGGATGGACAAATCCCAATCTTGGTTCATGCGCTTCAACACATACTTTCAGAATACCCAATGACACTTTTATAACCACCCAGTTACGAAGCGGCGTTTGATGTCATCAAAGTATCCATCCGGTGATGGTGATTAACATAACCTCATGGTCGAAGGAATAGGTTACTATGTGATTGAAAGCTTACAGCAATACGAACTTAATGACTTGATCTTATGCTATGCTTACTATGGGTGTGTGTCCATCACATCATTCTCCTAATGATATAACCTTGTTATTAATCACATCCAATGTCCATGATCAGGAAACCATGATCATCAATTAATCAACAAGCTAGTTCAACAAGAGGCTTACCAGGGACTCATATATGTTTACAAAACACACATGTATTAGTGTTTCCTAATAATACAATTATAGCATGGGATGTAAACATTCATCATAAACACAAAGATATAATAATAATCACTTTTATTATTGCCTCTTGGGCATATCTCCAATAATTGTCTAGCAGTTGCTTTGCATCGGTAATATGTTTACCCATAAACGTTCCTCTAGCTGCAGTATCATGCATAGACTTGGACACATGATTAAGAGCATTATAAAATAAATGGAGGATTAACCAATCTTCCATCCCATGACTAGGACAGTTTCTTAAGCATTCTTTCATCATCTCCCATGCAAGCGCTAGTGGCTTACGCTCTTCCTGTCTAAAGCTAGTAATATTATATCTGAGTTGCATAGTCTTTGCATGTGGGAAAATTTTAGTCATAAATAAAGAAGTACATCCCACCCATGATGTAATAGTATTTCTAGGCAAAGATAGCAACCATTCTTTTGCTCTTACTCTAAGAGAGAAAGGAAATAGATGCAATTTGACTGCATCGGGGTCAACGTTTTTTATACGCATCATATCACATATTTTAGTGAAAGTATTCAAGTGCATACCTGCGCCTTCAACAGCAGAGCCTCCAAATTGATTCTGTTGAACCAAGCTTAAATAATGGAGCTTAATTTCATAGTCATCAACGACAATTATTGGTTGAGTAATAGGAGTACGCAAATAATCATTGTTGGGAGTAGAAAACTCCCCAAGCTTCTTTTCAGCCATATTTCCTATATTTTTGGGTTTTCTTAAACAAAGAATTATAATAGTAAAAGGAAGAATTTAAAGGCTAACTAATCTTTTTGGTTTTATCAAATAAAGACTGAAAGCAAACTAACAAAATTAAAAACAAGAATTAAAACTAGAAAGATTCCTAATAACCTCACCAGGGTAGCTATTGTTTCCCTAGCAACGGTGCCAGAAAAATGGTTTATACCTTCGATCCGGATTACGGATGTAGTATAGCTCTTTTTCCCTAGTAGACCTAGGTTATTGAATCCTCGGGAAGAGAATGCATAGTGAAGTTACTTTAACGGACCTTCGGGAGTTTTAGAATTCCTTTTGTGTTTTTACCGGACCAATAGCTTGCGTCCTTTTGTTGTTGTTCATGATGGAGAGAGAGGGCCTAGGGCATTCGGTTTCACCCGTAGTTGTGCAAAACATCTAATGGGAATAAAAGATAGAAATAAAGTATGCATGTACCTTTTAGAGCAATATAAATTATATGTGAGCAGCGCATCCATAATTGCTATTGCCTCCCCAATCGCTTATAGCAATAACCTACTAGTCTCATCCATAGAAGAAAGAGAACTAATGATAAGCATAGTGATGTCATCGTTAATCCTAAGTAAATCCCTCACATACAGCTGTACTACCCCTTCTGTCACTGGGGTTCCCAACCTGTAGATCAGTCATTACTCATACTCCCTATACCTGGCTCAACCCTCGGGGTCTTGGGGTACCTGACAAGTCCTTGGATTGAGGCAATAGAGGGTACAATAATCATCATGTCATACAATCTAATACATGATCCATCTATGATAAATAACATGCACAAACGCTACATGGCTAGGCCGAAGACCTTAGCCCAAGGAGAATTACTCACACATAGAGATGAGATCAACAATCATAAACATTGTATTGAAAATCATAAGAGTGATAGAAATATGCTTACCATGTCGCCAATCGAAGAAGATATCTACTATTACAATTGGTGGAATATGTCTATGGAGATGGAGAAGGGTTTTGAGATCTGGAGGCGGCTGGAGATCTATGGTAGAGACTTTTGGCGAGGGTCTGGCTTGTTTTCTCGTCGCCTGAGGCTTCTTTATATAGGGGTCCCTTCATGAAAGTTGTTATGTTTGACCTAACGATGGCGGCGCCAACTCTACAACCGAAGCTAAACGGCCGGAATTTTGCTCCGGTGGTATAGTTGGTCGTTAAAGCGTCTGCCTCCGCTTTACGGCTCCTGGTTTCTTCTGGTTGTTCGAAATCTCGTATCTTTGACTTTAATGTAGTGATTCCCATCTTCAAACGACATTATCTGCGCAGGAAAAATATAAAAGAAAGGATTGCATACCCCTCTGAATATTAGGCATTAGTTGTAGGGTTTAGAGAGATATTTCATCAAAAATATGAATAATATCCAGTTTAAATGTGGACGTAGATGGCTATATTTCGGAACCATCACATATCATGTTAGCAAATCAACCAACTAAGATAAACAACTCAAACTTCATAAGTGGGAGACATAGGACATACCTCTCATAAGTAACTTCGTGATCCTCTTCCTTATAGGGATGTATTCCTTCAAAACTCAAACACGATTACTCTCGAAATGATATTAAAGCAAAGAGGCCAAGTATGAATCCATGTTTACGAAAAAAAGGCTAAATGGATAAATATTTTTGTATTTTTGAGGACAGGGATTAAAAATAGAAAATAACTTGCGACCAAGCAAGGGTTTAAGAAAAGAAAAACAAAGGAAAACAAATAAGCTGAAATGAAAGAAAATTAAAAAGCAAAGGAAAAAAGCAAAGTGTTGGAACAAGACAACACGAGTGTTTCAAAGCTCTCAAGGAGCAGGAGTACAACCTAGTTATAACAAAAATAAATTTGTCGGGGGGACACATCCCCAAGATTAGGCTTTTGAAAGCCCTTTTGTTGCTCATTGTGGTGGCAGTGGATAATCTCCCGCGTTCCATTGACTGCTCTAATCATGGAACTAGGTGGCGAGGCTTGCAGTGGTATCTCGAAGGATGATGGAGAGGTTGTTCATGTTTTGAATGTTTCATTCGAGTGCATAAATGTATTCATAGGTGGTGTAGTAGTTTGGTGGTTGCACGTCTTGTTTGGGTCCTTCTTGTTCTACTTCTTCATCTTCTTCTCCTCCCACGGGTATTTCTTGTTGGGCTAGATTAGCTTCAACCTGCGCATCATAACACAAACATCCATCCTCGATAGAGAATAAACCATTAGGCAAAGGAGCCAGGATCAAGTGATCAGCTCCAGGTATATCGAAGAAATATCTACCATGGTTTTTAGAAATCATACCACATGTTCTTAGAGTAGATAGACCGAGACGGTTACTTCCAGTCAACGGTTGGATGTTACCAAGGTTGATGCGAAGTGCGCATGCAAGAACAGTCATGATTCCTCCTCCACATATGGGTCCTCGAGATTGAAGAACCTGATTCTTAAGATAAAACACAAGTAGAGCGCCCAAATTTGGCGTTAAGTTACAATTGACTAGTGCAGCTTTTGCAAGGATCAACATGTCCTCCTCATTAACTCTAGTAAACTCACCACGTGCTTGCAGTGTGTTAGCAATCACATAGAGTAAATATCGAATAGCAGGATGATCAATTTGGTTCCCCTTGGGTGTGTTTCCATGAATTCTCATCAATTTAAAATATTGTAAAAGGGAAGGATCTAAAACAAATGTAGTCGTGCATATATCGCTGGTGTTGTTGGCAAACCCAAAGCATTGAGCCCATTGGCTGAGTGTAAAAGTATACTCACAGTTCATAAGGCAAAATTTAATTCAATCAACTCTAGGCCTTTGTTCCTCGGAACAACCATAAGGATCCACCATGTGCGTCAAGGTGCTGAAAAACTCAAGCGTCAAGCGGCGGCATGTCAGAACATCCTGAAAGACAAAATTATACAATACAACATTGTTGCAAAGTAAATCGAAATCAGCATGAATGACAAGTTGGTTCAGGATATATGGACATGCCCACTGGTGGACTTGATCTCTCGAATCTTGAGACAATTGAAATGGGTAAGATGGAACTCCTCGGTGAACTTGATGCCAACTGACTCGAGGGTTAACGTATCAATGGGTGGTGAGGATGATTTCGTAGCTATCTCACGTGTATGACTCCTCGTGTTCATCTAATAAATAAAAACAAGGAAAAGTAAATAAAGGTTGCTAATAATTTTTTTGGTACACTAGAAACATAGCATAAATGATTCTCTACACTAACTACAAAAGAAACTCCTTTAGAAACAATGCTAAGAATACTTAGTACCAAGATTGAATCAAGAACAAGACCTATGTCTAGATTGACAATGATGAATGATTAAGCGAAGCTTTTGCACAAATAAGTTAGGGATCAGAGGAGAATCATACCTTGGATGAAGTGAGTGCGAAGAATCTAAAAAATATTGAGTAAATTTGAAGATCCAATGGAGATAGTTTGAAGTTTGGAGGAAGAAGACAGAGAAAAAATGATTTGGGGATTTTTAGGTTACCTCCTCGGGGTCATTATGGCGGCCGCATATGTGGTACGGGCGCGCGGTACGGCCGGAGCCTGCCCGTACCGGGTGACATACCTTGGGGGCGACGGCTGCTCACAGGCGGTGCACTCGGTACGGGCGCGCGGTATGGTCGCGCGCGCCCGTACTTCTAGTCGTTAACGCTGTGGTGACTTCTACTTAAAATCTGATGTTTGCTCGGGGGTACGGTACGGGTGCATCCGACCATACCAGTGGTTGTTATCGACATTGTTCCTTCGACAAACATCAAAAATTTATCTTACTTTGCCTTGAGGTGGTACGGGCGCACGGTACGGTCCACGCCGGTCGTACTAGTGGTCGTTATCGACACTGTGAACTACAAAAACTCAAGGAATTTGATTAGTAGCTCCGTGCGCCTTTGCACATCTTATCAAAGGGTTAGATAGCAGCAAAAACACTAAGTAATGATCCAACAATACTTCTTAGGCCATGTGTTAGTAAAATAAAATATATAGGATTACCTTATTTCTTCTCCTCTCTCCATAGGTCTTCTTGAACACTCTTTATTAAAAACAAAAAAAAAACAAAAAGAAAACTAACACAATAGAAAATACATAAAGAAAGAAATTTATTTCACATGGGTTGCCTCCCATGAAGCGCTTCTAGTTAAGGTCAATTAGCTTGAACTCGGTGGCAATCACTTAGGTTTGTGACGTGGAACACCCACTCCAAAGTAGTTTGCTTTTAAAGTAATTACACCATCATCATCATTAGGCTTGGCCTTGTTTTTCCTAGGGAAGTGGACTACAAAAGGATCTCTAGATGGTAGCCCTATCCTTACATCCCCTTCATGTAAATTAATCAAAGCTTTAATAGTTATTAGGAATGGCCTACCTAGAATTATAGGTGCTATGGGATCTTCAGGAATGTCTACAATAACAAGATCAATAAGAGCGGGACTACCTTTAATTTCAACAACTATATTTTCTTTGATCCCAACAACTTGTTTATAAGTTGAATCTGCTAGATGGAGTCTTAATTCAGTTGTAACAAATGGCCCCAATTTTAACTTATTGAATAGGCTTTTGGAAATTGTTGAGACGCTTGCACCAAGATCACAAAGTGCGGATATCTCATTAAATCCAACTTAATTTTAATAGCAGGCTCAAATATATCATCTAGCTTAGCTGGAAGCTTATCAGCTAGTCTTTTATACTCCATCTCTAAATCACGAACCTTATATGCTACTTGGTGTATAAATTGTTGGTACATAGCATCATTACCTTGTTCTATACCTGGATTCTTAATGGTGAATGATGGCTCGTGTATTAACAAGCTCGTTGGGGAACCCCAAGAGGAAGGTATGATGAGCACAGCAGCAAGTTTCCAAGGTTTAATCGAACCATTAGGAGCAAGGAAACACCCCAAAGGTGTTGCTAGCTAAGCCTTGGCAGGGCGCACTACCGGTGCTAGTAGCAACGTGGAGACCTGCACAACACAACCACAAAACTCTGTCCCCAACTTGCGATGAGGTTGTCAATCTCACCAGTTTTGCTGAAAACAAAGGATTAAACGTATCGAATGGAAGGAAGTAATAGTTTGCAGAAAGTAAACACAAACAAGTAAACAATTTATAGATTATATGTAAAGAAAGGACCGGGGTCAATAGTTCACTAGAGGTGGCTCTCCTTAAGATAGATAACATGCTGGGTGAACAAATTACAGCGGGGCAATTGACAAACACCGAGAAAACAATACATGCATATACTAATCATCTTGACTCCTTTGAGATTCGATTGAGAATTACAACATTATACATAGACCGCCATCCAACTGCATCTATGACTAATAATCCACCTTCACGTTATCATCTGAACCCCCTCCAGTATTAAGTTGCAAGCACCAGATTATTGCTTTACGAATTGCGTGTAATGTAAACAATACGATTGTTCTATGAACAAAGGATTATTGTTTTCTCCCTAGTAGCAATATCACATCTAGTACCTTAGAGATTACTGTCACTTCCCCAGATTACCAGAGGCATGAACCCACTATCGAGCATAAATACTAACTCTTGGAGTTGCTAGCATCTACTTGGCCAAGATAGCTATTAACAACAGAAAGCATGCAAGATCACAAATAACAAAGACATGACCAAATCAATAATCAATCTGAAATAACATCTCAATATCCATCGGATCCCCGCAAACACAACATGCAGAATTACAAATAGATGATCTTGATCATGAACGGAGCTCACATGATCTAGACATGAAAGCACAGAGGAGGAGAACCAGTCATCTAGCTACTACATGGACCCATAGTCCAGAGATGAACTACTCACGCATCACACCGGAGGCTTGCATGATGATGAAGAAGGCCTCCGGGGTGAATTCCCCTCTCCGGCATGGTGCCGGGAAGAGCTTCAGATCCCTCCCGATCTAGGGATGGACATGATGGCGGCTACAAACTCTTTCATGGATTTTTGATCGGGTCCTTAGGGTTTTCGTCCCGAGGGCAATATATAGGCGGAAGGAGAGGTTGAGGAGGTGTTGGGGTCGGCCAGACCACCCCCTGGCGCGGGCCAGGCCTGGCCGCGCGGCCAGGTGGTGTGGCCGGCCCCCAGCCCTTCTCCGTCTCGTATTCTGGCATCTGATGACTTCCGGAAAAATAGGCACTTTGGCTTTTGTCCCATCCAATTCCGAGAATATTCATTTTCTGACTTTCCTGGAACCAAAAACAGCAGAAAATAGTCAGCTGGCACTGTGGCTCTTGTTAATAGGTTAGTCCAAGAAATCATATGAAAAGTACTCCAAATTGTGGAAAAACACATGAAAGTGGATAAAACCAAGCATGGAACATCAAAAATTATAGATACATTTGCAATGTATCAGTGATCATCTTCAATAGATCTTCTACGGTATATTCTGGTGTTGGCGCATTGCTATAATCCAGCTCTTCAGGTTTTTCATCATTGGTTACTACCCTCATCATCTTGAGGTCTTCTACCAGATTTGGCTTGGGTTTTCCACCAAAGTTTGCTAGTATGAGAGCTTGGCTCTCGACTACCTTACCCAGCTGAGCCTACACAGTCTTTGTTCTTTCTTGTAGAGCCTGCACATAATTTCTAATTACAATGACATGATTGGATAATCTTCCTATACTACTTTCATGGTTCTCCATAATCTTAATAAGCATATTATTTTGTTTGGTTTGAGATTGTATAAATGTTCTAACGGTTTTCTCAAACGGGAGATTGCCATGATTTTCTCCATTACTATTATCATAATTATTATAAGGAGCTCCTGCAGGATTTGCATGATATTTTTGAACATTAGAAGCATAATTATTTTCGATGCAGGATTAAAAGGGGTGCGAGCTATAAAATTAACATCTCTAACATTGTTAGTGATAGCATTAACTTGGGTATCTTCCTTACCCTTCACTAAGCTAAGAAAATCATCTACCTTATATGTAAGATCCTCATTGTTTACCTCGGTAATTGAACTTACTCTCTTCGAGGTTCTTTCCACATGCCATTGGGCATGGTTATTTTGCATATCATCAAGTAACTTCTTTGCAACACTTAGATGCTTTCCATGATCGTTCCTCCTGCTACAGTATCTAGCATAGACTTAGACAGTGGGTTAAGACCATTATAAAATAAATGAAATATAAGCCACTCTTCCATCCCATGATTAGGACAGTTCATTACGGCTTCTTACATCCTTTCCCACGCAAGCGCTAGTGGCTAATGGTCTTCTTGTCTAAAGCATGTAATGTTGGATCTTAGCTGCATAGTCTTAGCTGGGGGGAAAATTAGTCATAAACAAATTAGTACATTCCTCCCAAGATTTAATAGTGCCCTTTGGTAGAGCTAGCAACCAATCTTTAGCCTTTCCTCTAAGAGAGAAAGGGAACAATCTTTGCTTAACAGCATTTGGATCTACATCCTTAATACGCATCATGTCAAAAAATTCAGTAAAAGTATTTAAGTGCAATCCCGAATCCTCAGAAGATGAACTCCCAAATTGGTTTTGTTGAACCAAACTTAAAATGTTAGGTTTTATCTCATATGTTTTTGCATCAACTGTGGGTTGAGTGATGGGTGCACGAATAAAATCATCAGTGGGAGTAGCATACTCCCCTAATCTCTTTTGAGCCATGGCTCTTATCTTTTTGGTAATTTTTTTAGTAATGAAAACGAATAACAAGTAACTAATTTTTTGGGTTTTCAAATAGATAACAAGAAAGTAAACTAATAACAAGAAATAAACTACAACTAATAATAAAACTAAAAACAAGGTCTCTAATGACCTCACTAGGATAGCGAAATTGCTTCCCCAGCAACGGCGCCAGAAAAAGGGTTGATACCTTCAATCTGGATTCACAGATGTAGTATAATAGCTTTTTCCTTAGAAGACCTAGGTTTAATCGAACCTCGGAAAGCACTGCTAAAAGGTAATAAAAAGGACATATCTACAAGACTTTGTTTGTTTGTTTTACCTTAGTTGACTGGACCAATCTAGTTTACTTTATAACCTATTTGAATCAATGGATGGAGATAGGCCAGGGTGGAAGATCCACCTGTAGCCGCACATCAAATGGGATAAAAGATAATAATAAGCAAAGTCATGTATAATGTTTGTATTGAGATAATCTCTTGTGGGCAACACATCCTAATATTCTAGAGCCACCGTGATGCAGCGGGCATAGCAATAGACTTTTAATCCAACCGAGAGTACACCAAAGCCACGGGTTACAAATGATTATTAAGTGTAAACACATATCAGAGATTTAAGTGGTGATATTGTTGTTGATCCCGAATGGGGCGCTAAGCAAAGACCGTACTACCCTTTCTGTCACTGAGGTTCCTATTAGATCGCCGCTAGCCAAGTATCTCATATCAAGCCTTTATCAATCTATGGGATCTTGGGTACCTACAAGTCCACAGATCGAGAAAAGAGGCGAAGAAACAAAAGATACAAATCACGAATTCAAACAAAATACAATTCTCCCTTGATATAGATGCACATAATTGTTTTGAGGTTTCTCCCCAACCCGCAGCCCGTGAGGAATACTCACTCATAACAAATAGATCGAAGATAGAAAACATCATGCAAAAACTTTTGAAATCAAATATTCTTACAATGGTCGCCAAATCACAAGGAGATCTAAAGTAAAAAAGCAATGGCTATGGCTAGTACATGTATGGATCATGGAAGTGATGAACAATGGATGAACAATGGATGAACAATGGTGTGGATCTCCTTTGGTGGTGTTGTGATGCAATCTGAGAATGGCGGCTCTCTGGCCGGCAGTTGGAGCCTCGAAATATATAGGCGTCTTCATGAAAGTTGTAGGGTTTAACGAGATGAAGACGTCGCCACCTGGTACGAGTGGGCGGTACGGGCGGACCGCACCCGTACCAGTGGTCATTAAGCTCGCAGATGCCCTGGAACGCTTCTCCAATCACTTGGCCGTGTGTACTTCCTCAAAATCCTTCATTATGACTCCTTATTCCGCTTTAAAATTCGTGATTTCCTACAAAACATAAATCAAAGAAGGGATTTGCATATCTTTGCAATTATTAGTCATTAGTGGCAAGAGTTGAGAGTTTCTTTAGCAATTTCTTGACCAAAAACAACGTTTAAATGTAGTGGAAGATGGCAAAAATCCAAGCCATCAAGCACCTAAGAACTTCTCCGCAGGGTGAAGTCCCAACGCGCTCGAGGAGTAGTGTCGGGGGGATGACCCGGATGGGATAAGCCAGGACAAATTGGCTGGCTCTAGAGATGTCAAGCCGAATGGCCGCAAGGCAAGAAACCTACATCCAGGTGGAATGCTACAACCGGACCACCATCAAGCTTCCTGGCTGGCCCGTCTAGCAAGATAACCAGAAGAGCCCACCGGGTGGCCGGCTCCACCCCGTCGCCCCGGATTCGATGGCGAGGATACAGAGGGCGTGACCATCCATGCAGAGCACGCCTCTGGGTTCTCGTGTCGCACTAGACAGAATGCGGCACCGCCCACGTAGCTCTAGACGACAATCGCACTGATACGGGTAAAGCTGGCAGCTGAGCACAGCTCTGTCGGCTGGCCACTATGGCTCTAGTGGCTGGGCACTGTAGCCCTGCGAGACGTTGTAGCACCGCAACTAAACACTGTAGCGCTGACTATGGCGCTTTGGCCCACCGTCTGAGCCTAGACAGCTGACCCAGTTTGTAAACCCTAGGCTCGCTTTGTAAACCCTAAGCGCACATTGTAATCTACACCTCCCAACCAATATATAAGGGAAGGTAGATCTAGGGTTACAGGGAGAGACTCCACTTCGGCTAGATGATCCTCTACCTCTAGTTTCACTAGTTCATCAGTGATACAACTCAAGGAGCACTTGTATTGGGCATACGCCCCACGATATAGTAGATCCTTGCAGGAGTAGGCGTGTCACCTCGCCGAGAGGACCCCAAATCTTAGTACTTCGATGTGTTACAATGCTTGTTCCCGATCTAGTTGCGATAGCCACCGCTAGCATCCTTCTTGTCCCCTCTGCCATGTTCCACACCACGACACCGCATCTCAGGATGTTATCGACCTCGTCAGAAAGTTCTAGGCATGCTAGTTCGACAGCAGGAAGATCCATGAATTCGCTCAGTCCTTGCAAATGATACCACTCTCTTGGCTGTTCGTGACCTAGCAGCTGGATCTCCTGGGACCCTTTCCTAGAGCACCAGGGGGCTTCACGCACCTGTTGGTTATGATTGACACCTCCACTAATTGGATCGAGGCAGAGCCATTAACCACGATCACAGCACCAAAGGTCACCAACTTCGTGTTGAAAAACATCTTCATGCACTTTAGTGTGTTGAGCAGATTATTATGGACAACGGAAGTGAGTTCACTAGCCAGGATTTCATTGACTTTTGCGAGGAGTATGGAACGTTGCTCTACTTTGCCTTTGTGGTGCATCTAGAGTCTACTAGCCAGGTCAAGCGTGCAAACAGTCTGGTGCTTCGGAGAATCAAGAGAAGGGTCAAATACATGCTTCATGACGTAGGAAGAACATGGTTAACAAAATTCCCGACTGTCCTCTGGTCTATGAGTACCTCCCAGAGTGGGGTCACGCGTTAAACACCCTTCTTCTTGGTGTATGGGGCATAGGAAAAGCTCCCAGAAGAATTGAAGTTGAAATCAACATGGAAAGAGCATGGGAGATAGCGCACATTCACGCATCCTAGTACCGACAATCACTCAGGATGTACTACGAGAAGAATGTGAAGAGGCGACCTCTCTACCCTAAGTGGGAAGGACGTTACTGCAATGCTGGAAATCCAAGCCTCGGCTCCTACCACATGGAGAAATATGGAGTGGTGTATTCTAATACTTGGAATGTATCCCTATTGCGGAAGTTCTATACCTAAAGATTGGGTCAATGAATGTCTCCCCCTTCACATGTTACAACTAGAACCCATATGTGTATACACATCATGGTCTACTAAAATACTTTTAGATGTTCAACTGGCATGCTTACAGTCCACCACCCGAATGCCCGGGGGCAGGGGGTGGCAGATCGGCTGATCACACAGAGATGTTTTCTTAAATTCTTTTCAGTCCATGCTATCACTTAGAGATCTGGGTGGACCACCTTACCAAACTATTTGCATGCTTAAACAATCTAGTATTTCCTCGGTCTGTCTGGATGGTTCTCGTGGTAAGGTAGAAATGGTCTCGGTTATTGTTATGCAACACCACCCATCACTGCAATCGGAGGCCTAGAAACCTCTGGAACAGGCATCGATCGTCGCGAATGATAACTGCAATCAGAGGCCTAAAAATCAGTCATGAGAAGGTCAGAATAATGCGATGAGAGGTTACAACAACATCTTCACCTCTACTATCCGAGCAAGTGCCACGATGTCATCTAGGATGTTGGTCGCAGTTCTCGTGCCCGCCGGCTCAGTTGTGGGCGACACAGGCAAAGACGCGACGGGTGTGTTCAGCTCCCCCTTTGATGTGGTGAAGGCCTGTAGCTTCCTCTGCCATTTCATTCTGGGCTCGAGAATGTAACACCTCGAACTCTCCGTGCCCAGGCTATCACTCCTAGCAGCTTAATAGGATATCTAGACTGGCCCCACAGACCAACACTAGTCTTTTCTGTACACTTTGTCCTCACTCATGCGCACTCGGTACCCACTTCCCGGCCGATCACCCATCCTCAAATTGCTCTAGGCCAAGCACGCTTAACCTGGATTCTTTTTAGATGAGCTTCCAAAAAAGATTTTGCAACTTGTTGATATGGGTATCCTATCAATCCTATTAAGCCATGCATCAGGATCTCACATACACTCACCCTTAGAAGATCGACGCCCTCGTTGATCAACCACAAGCCAGGAACGTCCCCTCTTGGCACACGTCTGTGCGTCTAGTGCCAGCACATGTGCCATGCCGTGTCCACTCTAGGACACATGCGCCATGCTCCACATGTCCCGCCACTAACCCACACATGCCCGTGTAACCGCAAGGATCGGCTCTGATACCACTTTTAACACCCCGGACTCTCCATGCCCGGGGTGTCACTCCGGACAGCTTAATAGGATATCTAGACTATCCCCACAGACCAACACTAGTCTTTTCTGTGCATTGTCCTCACTCATGCGCACCCGGTACTCACTTCCCAGTCGGTCACCCATTCTCAAATTGCTCCAGGCCAAGTACGCTTAACCTGGAGGTTCTTTTTGGATGAGCTTTCGAAAAAGAAGTTGCAACTTGTTGATATGCGTATCCTATTAAGCCATGCATCAGGATCTCATAGAGAACCCTAATGAGTTGCTTGGTGTAGAGGGGCAATGCAGGATTGTGTCAGAAGGTAGCACGGAGGAGATTGAGAGAGAAAAAGAGATCATGAACAGTTTTCTCACCGGGGGACGATGGAAGATGTCGCCCGGACCTCGCTTGATGTACCACGGACTGAAGTGTCCTCCGCACGTCGACGAGCAGTGGGTCCAAGGCAACTAGTCTCAGATGGACACACTAACGCGCTTTTTCATCAGCATCCCTCCCTTGAAAGTGGAGCTCCTATTGCGAGGGGGATCACCGCTCGACTCCTGCAAGGAGAAAGAAGATCGTATAAGGAAGAAGAACGCATGAGGAAGATAAGTAGGAATCATTCTGAAAGAACTAATAGGGCTTGATTTGAAGAACCAAGGTTCCTAGGTGGCCGGTCCTTCCCCTTGAAGAGGTGCAGGACACGAGCAATGGGGAAAGGTTAAGCATGAGAACGCTCATTTAGATAGGGGAAAGCCGGAGTGAACACGGAGTAATAACCATTAAAGGCAGGATAAGCACACAACAAGGAATTAGCTCGGATAGCAAGATCAACACACACTTGAGGACCGAGGGGAAGCTTCTAGTGGCGGAAGAAGTCCGCCATGATTTTGGCACCGGACACCCCCTACACCCGTAGAGAGTTGATTCTCTATGTGAATCTCAAGGTCTCGTTAGTAGCACTGTGCATAGCAGTCTACCCGACAGAGGACACGGCGGGCACATCTAGAAACACAGGGTACAACCTCCCGCGGTGCAAATTAGCCACCTAGATACCAGAATGCTCCATGAATCCCTCCGCCTAAGAGGGATGTAAGCACCACTGAGGCCTCGGCGGAGGCATAAGTATGCACTCATGAATAGTCGTCCGCCTATGTTATTGGAGGATTTGAGTTGGTGGAAGTGCAGGAACAGATCCATGGAAGGCTCGATCTTCAGGTATGATCGAGACAGATGAGAGAACACAATACATTGATAATTGATTTGGGAACAAGGTGGAGAAGCTAGATTTGAAAATGATAAAGGACTATGAGGAAAACAGAGACAAAGGGAACGAATCCCCACAGAGAAAATGGCCAAGAAGAATTATCGTTTCCCCGTCATAGAGGATAGGGAAGGTGGCTCCTAGAGTGGCCCTTAAGCCATGGTCTGGTGGAAGCCACCTGGCGAGGATGAGCTCCTCCAGTTGTGGCTATGCATACCAACCACTTCATGGACCTCTTGTCCTTTGTCTCGGTAGAGAACAAATCCATAGGTGGGGACTCGCTATCAGGAAGGAAGGTGTCGAAGAAGGAGTCGAGGCTATAAGAATCAAAGTCCCTAAATAGGGAGGAAGAGGGATCTCCCAGGGGGTTGGAAGAGGTGTACAGGACCTAATTATAGATGGTGATAGTGAAGGAGATATACCCTAGAGGTAAATAATAAAGAGTATTGTTTGATACATCTCTTATGTTCATAATATGTTTCATACTATGCTATAACTGTATTAATACAAAACATTAATACATGTGTGGTATGTAAACAAACCAAGTCTCTAGTTACCTCTAGCGAACTAGTTCATTGGTCATGAGGATGATCTAGGATTTTGAGATCATGGGCATTTATGCCAATTGACAATGAGGTCATGTCATTAGTTGAGTCATGTGATAGACAAACAACCCAACTAGTTGTATCATAATGAGATCTAGTTACAAAGTTCACCATTGATGATAAACTAAGGAAATCTCGCAACCTAATCCTTAGACTGTGAGATAATGGAAATCACCATTCTGGAGGGAGCTCAGATGGTATCAAGTATCATACCATGACTGGGTGATCAAAACGGTGCTACTCAAGTTTCCCAAAGGAGCACGTAGAGGAGTGATGACCCACAAGTATAGGAGGTGTATCGCAGTATTTTCGATAAGTAAGAGTGTTGAACCCAACGAGGAGCATAAGGTGCTGGCTAGTGGTATGGATCAGGAATTCTCTACAAATACTTAACAAACAGATTTTTAGGGTTTTTTGATAATGCAAGTAAATAAAGTACGAGTAAACAAAATACAATAAGAATAAATGCAGCAAGTGGCCCAATCCTTTATTCAGTAAAGGACAAGCTGGTTGTATTACTTAAGATGACCAAACGTTCTTGAGGACACGCGGGAATTCTGTCAAGTGCTTTCGCTTCATATAGTTGATTAATCTTCTTTAGCTTGCTAAGTGTTGTGTGGGTGAACCTGTGCTAATGTACTGACCTTCCCATGACTAATACATACTTGTGATTATACCCCTTGCAAACATCCATAAGTACAAGAAAGTAATTAAGGTAGAAACCTAACCATAGCTTTAAACTCTAAGACCCTGACGTCCCTTGTGCAATGGTTTCCTAACGGGGGTTCAGGTTTCTATCACTCCGGCAACCCCTATGATTAGTAGCCAAATACACAATGCATTCCCCTAGGCCCATATAGGTGAAGTGTCATGTAGTCGACGTTCACATGACACCACTAGAAGAAGTACACCACAACTTAAATATCAAACCATTGAATCTTTCTCAACACAACTCCACTACTAACAACATGACTTCTCCCATGTCCTCAAGAACAAAACAAACTACTCACAAGACATCATATAGATCATGATCCGAGATGAAATAATGATGTATAACAATCTAAACATAAACAATAATTCAATGGTTCCACTCAATAGCATCAACTACATAGAGTAATCAACACCGAGAAAGTTTCCCCTAAGAACTATGCAAGATTCAACCCAATTGTTATAGCGGTATGGAGATGGTGATGATGGTGTTAGTGGTGATGATGATGATGATGATCCCGATGAAGTCCAGTTTGATGGTGGTGTTGATGGCAATGATATCCCCTCTCCGGGAAGGAATTCCCCCGGCAGAATTTTGTCTACCAGAGAGATCTTTCTCTCTCGGTGTTTTCCGCCTCGCAGAGGCGTCAAAATCTTTCTGTGGTTCCTCCCCAGGTATTAGGGTTTCGTGGAGATAATATACGATAGAGGGGAGAGCTGCAGGTGGGCCAGGACGGCCACACCACCTGGTGGCACGGCCTGGGGCGGCCCGCGCCAGGGGGTGGTGTGGGCCCCCTATGGCCCAACTCCACTCCTTCTAGCAGCCTTCGTCTTCTAGAAAAATAGGTTTTTCCATATATTTTCCTAGATTTTCTGATCTTCGCGAATTTTGCCTCCAAACGACACCTTTTCCATCAGAATCCTGACTACAGCGGTAAATGCTCCAAAAGTCATCAAGCATGAAAACCAGGTGAAATTACATAAGTATCATCTCTTAATATGAAATATATCAATGAATAACAGTAAATTATGATATAAAATAGTAATGCAAAATGGACGTATCAACTCCCCCCAAGCTTAGACTTCGCTTGTCCCCAAGCGAAACTGAGCTCAATAAACATGGCCTCAGGTTTATGGAGTGAAGAGTCGATAAAATAATACTGACAAGAAGCATCACACTCATCAATACATAGATCATAATAGAAGACAACTCACTATTATATAACTTAAATTGCAATAAGTAAAGGAAACATAATAAAGATACACAAAGTGAATCATAATGGGTAATGGCAAACTTAGCTCTTGGTCGAAGAATAGTTGACAATTTGCTGGACTTTACAAATAACTGATTTTCGATGATAGCTTTCAAAGTAGTAAACACCAAGATAAGAGCAAAGTGAAAATCAAGCAACATAGGAAACATGATTGAATAAATCATCATATGAATGAATGAAACACAACAACTCAAAATACTTGCTGAGATAGAAGGGAATAGGTTTACTAACTCAACTAAAAGGTAAAAGAAAGGCCCTTCGCAGAGGGAAGCAGGGATTTCAAGTTTCATAAAGAGCTCCCAAAAATTATGAAACTTATTAGCTTTCAGCTCTGATTACCCCTATCATAGGCATCTTTAGGTGATTAAGGTTAAAGTGATCAAATATGAGGATATGCTTGACAAGTTGTAAATTGAAAATCTCATGTCCTTTGAATACGAGGGCCGCTCCTCATGCTACTCAAGTTTAGTCACCGGTAAGTTCTTGTCATAGTAAGCACATGCGTATCATTGAGAACTGCCAACGGGGTACCCATTGCCCGATGATATGGAAGTATCCCCATATCAAAATGACAAGGCAAGCAGACAACAAGCATCTCAGCAATCTTCTTATTTACCATGGGAATATGGTGCTTTTTTCTCTCTTTCCTCTTTTCTCATTTTTTTCTTTTTCTCTTTTTTCTCAATCTCAAATCTCTTTTTTTATAAGAAGAATGCTTCATAGATGCTCATTATGGTTACGCAGCAGGTTTCCACCATGACAGCATGGATTAGACCGGCGGCCCAGGTGTTTCTCTAACACACATGCATAACTCCATGGACTTACAAGCTCCCCTTTCATTTTACACCGACGACATCCATAGACAAAATAACATGATATCAAGTAGGTACAAAGTACCAGTGCAATGTTGAAAGCGTTCCCCATGACAGCATGGTTCTGCTAATTCACAACTTACAAAGCGCAAGCATATACGCGACATAGATGGGCACAATGGTTCAAGTTTATCAAGTGCAAGAAAGTAAAGTGTGCCATCAAGTTCGTGAGAGCTTTAATCACTAATTTTCACATAACAAGTTTGATTTGGAAGGTAGATAAAAACAAGAATTTACTAGCAATAGTGCTAATAGGTAGGTATGGTGGACACAAATGGCATAGGTTTTGGTTTCAGGATTAGATGCACGAGAAGACTTCCCTCTCAGTACAGGTTTTTGGCTAGCAAGGTTGGGTAGCAAGTATAAGAGTTGAAGGAAACAAACAAACATACAAGTGATAAAAGAAAACATGCAATCTTCCTCGGAAGCACAAAAGATCTTAACTAGAGAATACTAAACTTCTGAGCAAATCAAGAAAGAAAGATGATGAAATTATATTTCTTTAGAGTACTTTTATCTTTTCATTCAACTCTCAAAAATAGTTTTGCTACTGACCAAGCCATGTTTGCCAAAACCAACTAAATTAACTCAATGATCCCAAAGTGATACCAATACTAACAACAAGATCAATCATATAACCACGAATTCAAAACTAATATAAGATATGCAAAAGAGTAAATGATAGAACTTCTCATTAATATGCCATAACGGCAACTCACAGCAAGGGATACATATCTAACGAGAGAGGGGACACTTCCATAATGCAAACCATCCTACATGATAACTTCTCTATTCATGATATGACTCTACTAAAAATTTAAAAAGATAGAAGATAATGATGTCATACCGCGGCACTCCCCCAAGCTTGGAACAAACCAAGGGGGTGCCAAACCTGATGACAAATTACTCCTTCGGTTGGCGCGAGGAAATCTTCCAGCATCTTTCGAAGCCTGTTATTCTCCTCTTGAAGCATATCCACCTTCCTCCTCAAGACTCGGTACTTGTCGCAGAACTCATCAATGACTCGTAGAGCTTCCACTGCTGCAGGGCAAGAACTGAGATCTAGAGTTGGAGGTATCAACCCCTTCATGCTTGCTGTCATGTCCTTTACTTCCTCCCTGCTGCTCTGATCCATGTCTTCGCGCCTAGTTGAGATCCTTTCTTCATCCACCCATCCTACGAAGGTCTTCTTCTCAAGATTGTGATGGAGCTCGCGACGGCGTCGCAACTCGTAATCCTTTGAAGATGAAACCCTGAACGACATCTGAAGAAAACAAACCAAAACAAAAATATGACGAGAACACGATATACGAACCTCGGGAGATCCGGGGGATTATATATTACGAAGTTTTACAACAAAAGGAAGGTACTGGGAGAAAACGGGTCGGAGACGGAGTCCGAGGTGGCCACACCACCTGGTGGCGCGGCCAGGTGTGGGCCCACGCCATAGGGTGGTGTGAGCCACCCTGGCTCCATTTCCGTCCCTCTTTCGCTTCGTAGCTTTCCTTGTTGGCTAAAAACTGCAAAAATATAACTGGACAGATCTTTCGCGGAACTTTTCTGACCAGAACTATTACCTATTTGAAAACAGACTCTGCAGGTCTCTGAATTTGGTATTTAGTAGATTCTTCCGGAATCACCACTTGAATAACATCAATATCTTCATCTTCATACACTTATTGCTTGAGTCATGAAACCTTTCACTTCCTTATTACACCATTATCTCCACTAACCTAGAAATTTCTTTCACGCAAAACTTCACACAGTTCTCATTAGCAACATTACTATAAGTGAAGTGATAAAACCTTTTGAGTCCAATTTCAAATGAAAACCATCAAAACATAAGCTACTGTAGCAACTCCTTCCAAAAACCCAAAAATAATTAAAGAAGGAAATCGAATAAAGAAGCAAATGCAATATTGGCAAAATCTGTAAAAACAGACCAGCAGGTAAACATCAATTTTTCGAAAATCTTGTGTTGCTCAAATCAAAAAGTGCAAAACTAACGAAAGTTAAATAACAACCTGGGTCAGAAGCACAAACAAATATAGCTCAATCCGACATACAGAGATCTCTCACGAATTTTCACGGTGAAGCACAAAAATCTATTTCAGGACACCAACTTCCCCAAATCTTACTTCTCTCTGATTAGAGGTTGATCTTGACACAAAAACCAAACAAAAGGATAAGGAGAGGTTATTACCGAAGTAATAACTTCCAAGACTGAAAGAAAAATAAAAAACAAACCGAAAACACAAATAAACTGGGTTGTCTCCCAAAAAGCTCTTTCTTTATGGCCATTAAGATGGGCATGATAATTTTGATGATGCTCACTTAGGAATATGAATTGAAGTGAAAGAGAGCATTAATAAACAACAATACACACATTTAATTCTTACCCACTTCCTATGCAAGGGAATTTTGTAAACAAACAAGTTGTTGAAACTAGAAACCACTAGCATAGGAAGGCAAAAGAAGTGCAACATAAAAACTTTCAGCATAAAACGAGGAAACTTGATATTATTGAGATGCATTAGAGAAGTTTTCCCTCTCTCATAATAACTTTCAGTATCATGCATAAACTTAACAATATAACTATCACAAGGACCATCGTAGCAGTGGTCACTTATCCTTATAGAAAACACATGAATACTAGTTCTTATAACACTACTTTGTGAAACAATATTAGGGATATCCTTACAAAGGATAGTGTGTCCATCTTCTACATATTTAGTGACAAAGTCTTTCACATTTTGCTATTATAGGTTCATCATCCATTTGTTTATCAGGTTCAACAGCTTTATTTGTACTTTCATTAACCATACTAGCTATCATAGAATGTTCCTTTATCTTAACTGGGAAAGGCATTTTCTCAATGTAAGGTTTAGGTAAAACATGATTAGTAGTATAAACTTCAGTATTTCTTGCAGGAACACACTTAGCAACATCTTTATAAGGTTCATGATACTTATTCCACTTCTTTTTAGGCACTTCAATGTAGGAAGCAAAAGCCTTAAAATAAGTTGCAATAGCTTGAGAGTCTAGACCATAAGAGTTTTTAATATTTTGAAAGTCATCAGTTCCCATAAAAGATTCAATGCATTCATAATCATAATTTATACCTGACTTTCTTCCTTTGTCATTCTCCCATGCTTCAGCATTGTCTTGAATACGGTCTAGAAGATCCCATTTGGCTTCTTCTTCCATGCGAGTGAATGATCCAGCACAATTAGCATCCAATAAATCCTTATCATCAAGAGAAAGCCTTGCATAAAAGTTATTCATAATAATATTGTTGGGTAGCTCATGAATGGGACATTTGAGCATTAGTAACTTCAATCTCCCTCAAGCTTGAGTTGTACACTCTCCATCAAGAGGCCAAAAGTTGTATATTTGATTCCGAACTTTATGAATCTCACTAGGAGGATAAAACTTTGAATAAAAGAGAGGTACTATTTCCTCCCATTCAAGAGCTTGACCATTCTTCAGTAGCTTATACCATTCCTCGGCTCTTCCTTTCAGTGATAATGAGAATAACTTCTTCTTAACTTGATCTATAGTAATACCTGCACACTTGAACAACCCGCATGATTCATGTAAAAAGAGCAAATGATCACCGAGATGGACAGTTCCATCCCCAACATAGTAGTTATCCATAACACGATCAATAATTCTCGTAGGTATTTTGAAAGTATCATTCTCAGAGGGTGGTGGTTCATCTACTACCTTAGCAGTGGTAGTAGAATTACGAAATAAGAAACTCAGCGAATTATCCATAATGAAAATAAAGCAACTAATAGAAGTAAACAATACTCACAGTAGAAGTCTCCTTTACCAGTTCCACTCTCCAATAGCGCTTCACTCCCTGGCAACGACGCCATCAAATAGTCTTGATGACCCACAAGTATAGGTGGTGTATCGCAGTATTTTCGATAAGTAAGAGTGTCGAACCCAACGAGGAGTAGAAGGTGCTGGCTAGTGGTATGGAGCAGGAATTCTCTGCAAATACTTAGCAAATAATGCAAGTAAATAAAGTACGACTAAACAAAAGACAATAAGAATAAATGCAGCAAGTGGCCCAATCCTTTATTCAGCACAGGACAAGCCGGTTGTATTACTTAAGATGACCAAACGTTCTCGAGGACACGCAGGAATTCTGTCAAGTGCTTTCGCTTCATATAGTTGATTAATCTTATTTAGCTTGCTAAGTGTTGTCTGGGTGAACCTGTGCTAATGTACCGACCTTCCTAGGACAAATACATACTTGTGATTATACCCCTTGCAAACATCCGTAAGTACAAGAAAGTAATTAAGGTAGAAACCTAACCACAGCTTTAAACTTTAAGACCCTGACGTCCCTTGTGCAATGGTTTCCTAACGGGGGTTCGAGTTTCTATCACTCCGGCAACCCCTACGATTAGTAGCCAAATACACAATGCATTCCCCTAGGCCCATATAGGTGAAGTGTCATGTAGTCGACGTTTAGATGACACCACTAGAAGAATTACACCACAACTTAAATATCAAACCATTGAATCTTTCTCAACACAACACCACTACTAACAACATGACTTCTCCCATGTCCTCAAGAACAAAACAAACTACTCACAAGACATCATATGGATCATGATCAGAGATGAAATGATGATGTATAACAATCTGAACATAAACAATAATTCAATGGTTCCACTCAATAGCATCAACTACAAAGAGTAATCAACACCGGGAAAGTTTCCCCTAAGAACTATGCAAGATTCAACCCAATTGTTACAGCGGTATGGAGATGGTGATGATGGTGCTGGTGATGATGGTGATGATGATGATGATGATCCCGATGAAGTCCAGCTTGATGGTGGTGTTGATGGCGATGATATCCCCTCTCCGGGAAGGAATTCCCTTGATAGAATTCTGTCTATCGGAGAGATCTTTCTCTCTCGATATTTTCCGCCCCGCAGAAGCGGCGGCATCTTTCTGTGGTCCCTCCCCAGGTATTAGGGTTCCGTGGAGATAATATACGCCAGAGGGGAGAGCTGGAGGTGGGCCAGGGTGGCCACACCACCAGGTGGCGCAGCCTGGGGTGGCCCGCACCAGGGGGTGGTGTGGGCCCCTGTGGCCCAACTCCACTCCTCCTTCTGCAGCCTTCGTCTTCTAGAAAAATAGGATTTTCCATATATTTTCCCGGATTTTCTGATCTTCGCGAATTTTGCCTCTCCAAACAACACCTTTTCCATCTGAATCCTAACTGCAGCGGTCCATGCTCCAAAAGTCATCAACCATGCAAAAACAGGAGAAATTACATAAGTATCATCTCTTAATATGAAATATATCAATGAATAACAGTAAATTATGATATAGAATATTGATGCAAAATGGACGTATCAAGGAGTACATATCAAGACCAGGATTTGCCAATCCATGTAACGGATAGATACATGTGGCCATCTCGGCGACGTTGCATTAAAAAAGCTTGCAAAAACGTGACTTGGTCACGGAATGCAACGACATGGGAACGAGAAAACAAGTTAATTGGTAACGAGATCGATCGAAGGTATGGAGATACCATAGAGCAAATCTCAGGTGAACTAGGTATCAAGTGGCAAAGGGAATGGGAAACGATGTTTACGGTTCAAACGACATTATCATCATGGAATGCACGGGGGTCATTATGGGCATCCCGGTCCCGCTATTAATCATTGATGGAGATCATGTATGTGCCATTCTCGAGCCATGAGGAAATACACTTAAGGGTACGATGAGCTAGAGATCCTCTGTAAGTTGGAATCACCATATGAAAGAGAAAAGGAAACCGGAAAAGTTCCATGAGAGAACCAGAATCGTTCCTGGAAAGTTCTGAAGTCGTTCGGAGGAAATCGAAAGGGAACCGAAAGGTGTTTCGGGTCAAATCAGATTTTGTAATATGTATTTACATGTGAATTAATGTAATTAATATTAAATCTAATATGAAAATCTAATTTGAAAGGGTATTTCACTAATGGGCCAAATTCCTAGGGAAAAAGGGCCCATGAGAGAAAACCGCAAGAGGAAGGGCCAAGGCCTAGCTGCCTCCTGGGGCCTACCCGGCCAGCCTAGGGTTGTTCGCGGGGTGGGCCCCACCCCTGGCTGGCTGGCCCATGGAGCCCTAAGGGCCAATGGCGCCTCCCCCTCTCTTCCTTGTTTAGTTCCACATGGGAAACCCAAAGGGGAGGGCACACCTCCCTCCGCCTATATAAAGGGGTGTCCATGGGTGGGAATAGACACACAATTTGAGATGTTCTCTAAGATATTTTCCTTAGAGAATTCCTCCCTCTCTCTCTACATTGTTGTGTCCACGCGTTGGCACGGTCCCAAGGAAGGACTATTCGCACAAGAGACGAAGCACCTATAGCACGCCGTTGCGTTGTAGGGATTCCTAGCCGGAGATCTACTTCTGCACTCCCGGCAGGATTGGGGAGCCGGAGGTCATCATCGTACACCGTATGTGTATGAAACCGCGAGGGGCCACACTTGGGGCACCTTGGATGTCGTGAGCCAGAGCTGTTGCACGATGAATGTGGAGCAAGGGGTGACCTGCGAGGAGCATCGCTACCTTGAGGTCGGTTATGAGTTCGACTACTTCAACCACATGCCCCTCAGAATATTAACCGCGTAAGGTCTACAAGGGTATGTATTCTGTATGCTCCGGTTGTTACTGCATTACTACGTAGATAGACCTTGGACGTTAGGAAGTTCCAATGTAGCAATTTTTTTGTTTTCTGCTATGGAACCCTTCAGTGGTATCAAAGCCTAGTTTATGCGTAGAAGTGTTGTACGACCAGTACTCACATGTATTATACGGGCATCTAGTTGTTACCCTCTAACGTGTACTTGTTTATATCGTAGTATTGTTTGATGAAGCGGCACGGACCGACCTTACGCATATTCGTACACGAGACTGGTTCCACGCTCAACATACGGCTTGCTCCGTATAAGTGGCTAGCGGGTGTCTGTCTCTCATTCAATAGTTAATATAGGATTTACAATAGAGGGCCCCAAAAGAGGTGTAGTAGAGACAACTGTTGGATCCATGTTGTGGTTGGAAAGTTCGTAGATTAGAAATGGTTCTATTACGAAAGCCCTAACAACCATATAGAACTTGCAAAAGATAAAGTAGAGGCGTCTAACTTTGTTTTGTAGGAGAGCTTGTGTTATGATATGGTATTGGTCGTTACGAAGGTAAAGTAGTTTACTTTTCTATTACTAAGTAGTATAGTAATAGTCATCATTCTGAAGGACGACCTACTAGTGGCGTCATGGACTCAGCGTCAAACCAAGGGCAAGATGGAGATCATGCCAGAGCGCTCGATGGAGATCAAGACACAAGAAGAATGACCATATCATATCACAATATACATGTGATGTTGATACCTATTTAATATCTTATTATATACTAGTATTAGATACTCAATGGTAGCAAATAAGATAATCCCTATATCTATACTATTAAAAGGCTTACGGTCTTGATGGTCTGGTAAGTTATTTATGATTTCTGATTCTGGCCTGATAAATATTACCAACATATGCCACACATAAGTCAAAATACTGGTACGATAAAAGAAATAAACCACAATCCCTTGAGCTGCCTACAGGATGCCCGTCCCGTGCTCCTTCCGCCATCAGTTTTCCTTGATTTCCTCCACGTCGACATGCACGGCAACCCCTCCCCTCTCCCTCTTGCCTTCCCGGCCAGGTTGCACAACCCACGACCCCGAATCGCAGGACGGGTTGCCAGAGCGGGGGCCGCTGGCCTTCGGTCTGTTTCCCCTCCTGTTCCATCAGATGCAAGGGGATGGCTGATGCTGCGCTGCCGCATTGGGTTCCCACCATCAACTTGGTTCAGGCCATGTCGGTGCTACAGAGAACGAGGTCATATTGACGAGGAGCCCCGGCCACGCCAACTCGCCTCCAGGCTGTCACAGTTTTTTGCCTCCCTCCATGTGAGAAGAACTAGAGGCGGCGTAGAGATAGGGATGGGGGAGAGATAAGAGGTTGGCGGAATGGAGTCCGCCAGGGCTCAGAACAGGGTGGGGATGTCGAGGGGTGGTACTTGCGTCTGTTGTGGTGCTCCAAGATAACGACATGGCGATGGAGGTGTCCGGGAGTTGGATATCGTCCGGCGGTGTTTCCAGGTGGAAGAATAATAGTGTGCATCTGTTCTTGGCCACAATCCGGCCAGTCTTGGTCAGGAATCGCGGCTAACATCGGCGGGTAGGGTCTCTCATCCCAGCGCTGGGTGCTACGGTGGAAGGTGGGAGGCCCTGTGTGCTTCAGGTTCAATATGATGATTCTGTACGGGATTGATCAGGCCTGATTTTGAATCCAGATTGGGGCTGATATGGACGGCGTCGTCCTACGTGTCCTAGGCCGTCGTTCTCCTCCGCCCTCACCTATCTAGCATGCTCCACTGTCCTAGCTCCGGCCAGCATAACTCTGGTCGTCAGCTCATCTATCTGAGTGCCACAGGCGAGCTCCCATGTTCTTTTTTACTTGGATTTTCGTTTGTACTTGTACACCGGCTGTAAAGCACGTTTTATTCTATACTTTTGCAAGATCTAGGAATGCAATGATTGATTTCTCATAGAAAACACCGGCCCAGGCAGGCCACAGAGCTCCCTTCCCCACGATGGCGCGAACCCCCCGCATTCTCCTCAAGCATGCAACATGATGCTAAGACCCGATCCTGTCCATTCTCCAGACACCCGTTCTGCTTCCTTTTTCTCTTGTGCAACTGCTGGGTCCTGAAGATGAACAAAAAGCGTCTTATGCATAGATCTACTCTTACAGGTGAATATAATATAGTACTCCCATGGTCGAGAAATAAGTGATTTGCATTTGTCTAGATTTTTATGTATCTATACACATAATATGAATTTAGACAAAGTTGAGTTACTTATTTTTATTTTTATACGAAGGTTAGTAGTAGTTGTTTATCTTAATCATCGTGTGCATGTTGTGTGCATGTTGAACTCTGCAATCCTACCTATCAAACAAACAATATAGTATTTCTTACCACGTACAGTTTGCTGAAGTTATTCGGGACATGCAGTTAATTAAAGTACTACTGCCAGGATTAATTGCTCTCTAATGTAAGTAAGCCAATGTATGGTGGAAAATGGTCGGTCTTGTAGTATAAAATGATGGAGTACCACTTATTGCTTGTGTCATAGGAGGGCAGTTGCAAGCTTGGAAGAGTGCAATGTCTCCTGTTTCAATAACGACACGTCTTTCAAGGTCCGAAAAACTTTGGTTTTCTAGAATCAGTTGTTTACATTTCCCTTTGTTTCAAATATAAGTACAATTTTTTCCCTATAAATATTGGCGGACAAGACGTGCGTACCATGACAAGCTCATGAAGAAATAAAAATATATTGGTTTGATTCCTTGTGATACCATAGCAACACACGGGCTTTGTGCTAAATTCCAATGATAGTGTTCCCCTTGTGTGTGCACTACCAAGAAAGTTCTCCGTTATGAGGCAGGCCGTGACGATTGGGTGCCAGACATATCTGTGTTCACATACGGTGGGTGTAAGCCATGTTGCATTGCGGATACACACAAGTCAGATTTGGCGAGCCTAGCATGTGTAGACATGGTCTCGAAACACAAGAGACCTAAAGGTCGAGCATGAGTCACATGGATGATGTGATTGATATTGAGAAATGTCTACCTTTGAAACTGCATTCCGGCCGTGACGATCGGGGGTGGTGTAGCAGATTGGGATCATGTGATCACTAAAATCATCCAGGTGTGACAATTTTAGTGGGAGCTCAATTAGGATTGAACTCATATTATGAACTTAGTCTAGATGTCTATTTGCAAATATCTTAGTAGATCATGGCCTATCCCATTGAGGTCATTTGCGACCATGGGAAATTTCTTGCTTGATGTGGAACTTAGCAAAAGGGTCCAACTTCATAGATTAATACCCACGCCTGAGTGATATCCTCGAAAAAGGTGATCTTCTCTTCTTGATACAATAACCATTAGGAGATAATTCGATGACTCTACAATGTTTCTGTTTTCTCCATTATCATCCAATAAGCCATTCTCCATTTGATGGAGAGTTGGACTACAATTTTGTATTATGCAAGATCTGGCACATAAAGTATGAGCTGTTGGATGAGTTTTCTTCCATGATGGATGAAAAGAGAATATTTCAAGAAACACTTAGTGATCTTGCATTAGAGTTATGAACTCTCATAAGGTCTTGATTGCAATGGAGGTCATGAATGAAAAGGTTATATGTCAGATATACAAAGTTATAAATGTAATTCTTGCAAAACTCATTGCAGTTTACATAAGTATTGGATACTTATCCTGTTTTGTGAAAACAGGATGGTCTGCTTGAGAATTGCTAGAATTGAGGCAATGTGGCTTAATGACAGCAAGAAAAATAGTTGATGTCCGACATCACCCCCTTTCCTCAAGGTTTATCATTTGGATTAGTGGACTTGAATATAATTTTGTAATCCTTGTTTGTGTGTCTTGCTTTTAGCAAGACGATTATTTATATGAATAAGTTACAAGCTAATTGTATTGTTCTTACGAATAATACCTTTATGGTCACATTACAATTATAAATGAGTTATTCTCATCACTATGTTACTGATAATAGTTTAAGCATTTATAAAGGAATAAAATGCTAAAGGATATCCAAACTTTAATAATGACGTGACACTATTGTTTAAGTCATGATGGTTATTGCATGTTCTTCATTCGAAATGAAGATTGGGGTCTTAGATACTTGATCTAGAGAATTTGCAAAACCATGCCTTGTTTGGAAAATGACTAAAACTCCGCATTCTGGTAAAACGGTGATATGCGAAGAAATGTTGAACTTTATACATCACGATGTATCATTTTTTCAACAAATAGTGGAATCATTATTTATACTTCATGTTGAATCTTATACATAATGATGGATCGTATTTTCAAAAAATAGTGGAAATCATTATTTCATACTTCATTATGAATTTCAGTTAATATGAGTATTTACTTAATGGAACATAAGTTTGAAAGTGTTTTGAATTGTTCATAAGATTTCAAAGTGAAGGAGGACATTTAATTAACAAAAATACAAAAGTCTCTTTGATTTGATCGACATGACTAAAGTATTTAAGTTAATTTTGGTATAAAAGGACTTGTGAAAGATGTTTCACAAATTATGACAATTGGACAAATTCAAACTATATTGAAATGTCTAAATATCATAATCATATTGTATTAGATATATATGGTATACTATTATCCCTTATCGGGGTTATAGTTATTGTTTAGAGTTAGAAATCGAAATGAACAAACACTGGTTTGATAATACAAAGGAACATCCAAATGATTCGTGGAAACAACACCATAAGTGTTATGGCATGTTCGAGTTTCTAGAGGTTATGATAATTAGAAATTGTGGTGGATAAACAAGTCTTTGTAGTGTATTCTTAGGGAATTATGAATACATATTCCACAAGGGGCAAACCTGCTGTTGTCCAAAGTTCATGTGTCTTGATGAAGCTACAAGTGGAAGAAAGTAAAAGATCAAAACAAGGTATTTGACCTTGCCTCCAGATTTTTGAGTGGCGCAGCGGAATTTGTTCGGTGAAACCGAACTCTACATATAGAGGAGAAACTAATGATAATGATCATACAGTTTCAGTGAATACTTTTAAATAAAGTAGGATTCAACAATATATACTATGGAAGTTCACAGAACTATATTATTGATTCACTTGTCATGTTTATGAACAAGACATACCTACGAATTATAAAGAAGTGTGATGGACCTAAGTGCTAGAAATGACTAGGAGTCATGAAATCCTATATTAAGTTACATTTAAGATTGCAAAGTAATATGTTACTTGATCTTATCAAGTAAAGAAGTTTACTTAATATTTCTGAATGAATTCGAAGTCATTAGAAGGAAATGAAACTTAATGAAGACGTAAAGCTTGATTTGTCACAAAGTATGGACAAATTCAAGGAGTTGACTACAATTGTAGTGATGCTTAAGTCTATTGGATTTACACCAACAATATATGGATATTGAAGTCTCGTAACTAGAATTCTCGATTTCATGGTGATCAAAGAGTTTTGGAATGTCCAAGATTATCGAGAGGACCTGCATTTGAGTGGGAGCTAACTAGCTTGGCAAAATCTTAATATGTAAGAGACTTTTGTTGAGTGGGATCTAAGTAGCTTGGCCAAATCTTAATATGTAGCATACATATTTTAAGTGGAAGCTAAGTGAAATCCCTGGAACTCATATATAGATGCCATATTTGAGTGGGAGCGTGACATTATTCTGAAATATGTGGATGGCATATATGAATGATGTGATTGGTACTTGTCAACACCCGGATTTTTAATCCCAGATGCCCGTTACGCCATACCTCGCAATCCCAGGATTACCATTTTTGCGAGACATAACGGATTGGATATCACAGTACATCATCCATTACAAACCATACATAAGGTCTTACACAAATAAGGATCTCATGATCCAGTCTTAATACAACAAGCAGCGGAAATAAAAGATAAGTGTAGCGGTGGGGTCCATCTTCAGGGGCACAGGCACTGCTGACGAAGGCAGATAGTGCTAGTTATCATAGCCGTCCTGCTGGCCATCATCTTGGTAGTCTCCTTCATAGTCTGACCATGAGAATAGCCAGGGACAAAAACCATGAGTACTCTTTAAGTACTCGCAAACTACCACTAACAAGTAGTATAGTTCTAAGTTAAAGTGCTAAATCTAAGTTTAACTATAAAGTTAAGTTTGAAACCTAAGTTGAGTTCTGAAGCAAAGAAAGATAAAATAAAATTCTAGAATCACTTAAGTTGGGAAGCTATTGTCATAAACACAACCCTGTTGTGGTCAAGTCAAGATTCATCATTTCTTTCATAAGTCATTTTGAAAACATCTGACAACGAAACAGTATGGCCATTCCAACTATCCATAACCGTGGACGCGGCTATTCGAGTTTAACACTCTGCAGAGGTGGTACAGTTTCACCACAAGATTCGATACATCTGTCAGGGATAGCCCTGAATCATCATACTTAGTATGCAGATAATCAAACATAACCTTTCCTTTACACACCCTAGTATAAGCACCTCTCCTATGAGCATGGCCTCCCAACCATGACCATCTGTCATCTTGGCCACTGCATAGGTGGACAACATTGAGAGGTAGCCTCAGCTCAAACATATCCCGTGAGGGAACTAATACTAATGCATATAAACTTTCGGCTAAGCCTTACCCAATTCAGGTATTGTGGTTGTACGGTAAATTTGGAATGGTATCGCATCCGAATCCAACCATCAGTTTTTGTAAAAGGGTTAAGGCTCATGCCTCAACATTTTCACCATCATAAACCAGTTGGGTGTTCTCAACACATGTCAAAACATCTCAATAGAATGACTCATCATTCCAACGTTTTCACAATCCATTTTCACCAAGTGCTCCCATCTAAAGTGACTCAAGTTTTTGATCTACTCTAAACTACTAAGTTAAGAGTGTCACTAAGGTGGAAAATGATGGGATCAATCTCATGCCATAGAATGACATCTAAAGCTTATCTAAATAGGCCAAGTTTTATACTCTTTATGCTACCTTCAAACTAAGTAAGGGACTTTGTGTAAAGTAAAGGAAGTAAAGCTTGAAAAATAAAACTTGGGGTAAATACTAGTAAAAAGGGTATCACCAAAGCATGTCTAAAGCATCTTTGCTCAATCCTCTAACTTAGTTTGTTAAGGGTGGCTTTCTAGTATAATACTTGAAAGTGTTAGCTTGCCAATCAGCGACGACGGCGAGGCGGGCAAACGGACTGGTGGTCGACGGCGAGCTTAGGGACGGTCGAGGCAGCTCCTGGGGTGGTCGCAATCAGCGACGCCCTTTCCTCCTCTGCTGCGGGCTACACCGGCCAAATTCCGGCGAGCAAGTGCTCGCGCTGCTCCGACTAGAGGTGGAGAACGGTTAGTGAGGTAAGGGGAGGTGAGTGGTGTGCTGCAAATGGCTGGGGTTGGCCTCTATTTATAGGACGACAATGCGACCGAGAGGGCTGGGCGAGCGGCTCTAGCGAGGGCTGCACATCGAGCTAGCGGCATGGCTCGAGGTAGGGGACAGTCGCTGGTCTCCTGGCGGTGCTCTACGTGATCAATGCGGGACTAGGGGCAGTGGTATGCAGTCGGGCGGTGCACGCGCTCTGAGCGGCAGAGGCGGCGGTGTCCATGGCGAGCGGTGGTTGTGGTGCATTGGGCGGCTAATGGGCATGTCTGGCGTGCTCCTGGGGTCGTGGCGGAGCGGTGGACGCGGGCTACGGTCGAGGGGTGGTGCGTGCACGCGTGTCGGGTGCGGCGCTCTAGCGCGTGCTCGGCATGGCGCAGACAGGCAGTATGTGGCGCTTTGGCAGTGATCCATGCTCTGTCCTGGCTCGGGGAGGGGACAGAGAGTGGCGGTGAGGTGAGGGTTAGCTCGTAGACATGGCGAGAGAGAGGGAGGTGGTCTGCTGGGACGGTTGCAAGGTTTGGCCGGCGAGTTAGTGCTCGGCATGGCATGGCATGGCAATGCCACTTGGGGGTAGGGGATGGGGTGCTAAGGGCCTGGTTTGATCAAAGGGGGACAAAGGGATTAAATGGAGATCAAATGGGGACAAAACCGTACAAAACAGTGAGCTATGGTTTAGTGTTTGATTCTGCCTGCCATGTGTTTGTGGAAATGGCCGCAAGAAAAATGTTTTTGAATTTTGAAAAGATTTTGGTAGGTGTGCTAGTATTAAGCTTGAGACTCTGTGGGTGCTTGGGTTTTGAAAATTGAGCTCATTTGGGTGGTTTTTGAAATAGTGGTATCTTCCCATATGAAATAGATTCAATTTTCAAATGTCAATAAAATTTAGTGTTTGAATGTTTTTGGTAGAACACAAAGTGGTCCTTGGTACATCATTATGTGTACTAGCAAGGGGTGCAAAGATCCACATTTGTTTCTGTTAGGTTTTGAGTACTAGGAATAGCCAAAGTAGGCATGGTAGTTAATTTGGCACAAATGACCATTATCTTCTTTTATTCATTTTGATTTGTTTTTCTTTGGGATTTGTTTGGGAATGATTTAGATGATGTTTATTTCACCTAAGAATCATTTTACAAGGAATGGATCACTTAATCATGGCAATTCAAATCAACTCTTATTTTAAATGCACACACATATGAATGCTTTAATAATTTTAATTAGAAAAGTTTTTGTTAACCCTAATTTTGATGATTTGGATCTTAATAACCTTGGATTGAAGTTTTGGGATGTTACAGTACTAATAACATTTAAGTTGGTAAATATGGATGAAGTTGAACAAGTTATTAAACAATGAGATCCATCGATATAGATTGGTAAGTTTAATAAACATCATAGTTGAATGCTTCCTGGACTTGATTCTAAAGATGTTCAGAATACCGTAGACAATATTTTGAAGTAATTCAGAATGGAACAAGGTAAGAAAGAAGTTCTTACTTGTATGAAGCATTGCATTAGTCTCAGTAATGCAACCATGGTTAAAAGAAAGAACGAGACGTGTTGCATCTCCTATGCCTCAGCCATAGGTTCTTCCATCCAACCATATTGTATACTTGACGTAATGTGACCTGAGGTTTTGGTTGGAAGCACAAGCTCTTAACTATAAGAACATGTCTTGAAGTGATTCCTGAGTTAATCACTGAACTAGAATTAAGTTTGTCCTTAAAAGGCAAGAAGCAAAGTAAGGCGAATAGTTGCATTTCATGCACTAGGATCTACATATATAAAGAAGTATAAGGGAACCATCTAACGTGATGTATATTGTTGTGGCAGGACTAGTTCGTCTTTATGCAGAGGGTGTGTCCCAAGGCACAATGCCCATGAGAAAGCTCATTTTGGCTGATCTAACGTCACTGTTGGCTCCTGAAACCGACCTCACTCTTTTGCCATAACTACTATATACACACACAAAGGAGTGCTAAGTGTGTTTCAAAGTTTAAGTGACAATAGTGAAAGCGACCGTCACGGTAAACACTAGAAACAAAGTCTCACTTTGTCACCAAACGAATACTTCAACCCATTATGAGATAATGATATGAATGTCAAAGTTAGGAAGACATTAACGATTTGCAAAGACATAATGATTTGGTAAAACAGAACATGGATAGGACATTTTCCATAAGAATGCATGATCAATAAACGCATATGCGATATGGTTTATGATGATTAAAATGCGAGCTAGATTATTTATACTCTAGTGCAAGTGGGAGACTGGAGGAGACATGCCCTAGAGGCAAATAATAAAGCGTATTGTTTGATATATCTCTTATATTCATAATACATTTCATACTATGCTATAACTGTATTAATACGAAATGTTAATACACATGTGGTATGTAAACAAACCAAGTCTCTAGTTACCTCTAGTGAACTAGTTCATTGGTCATGAGGATGATCTAGGGTTTCGAGATCATGGGCATTTATGCCAATTGACAATGAGGTCATGTCATTAGTTGAGTGATGTGATAGACAAATATCCCAACAAGTTGTGTCATTATGAGATCTAGTTACAAAGTTCACCATTAATGATAAACTAAGGAAACCTCGCAACCTAATCCTTAGACTATGAGATAATGCAAATCACCATTCTGGAGGGAGCTTAGATGGTATCAAGTATCATACCGTGACTAGGTGATCAAAAAGGTGATACTCAGGTTTCCCAAAGGAGCGCGTAGAGGAGTACATATCAAGACCAGGATTCGCCAATCCATGTAACGGATAGATACATGTGGCCATCTCGGTGACATTGCATTAACAAAGCTTGCAAGCGTGTGACTTGGTCATGGAATGCAACGACATGGGAATGAGAAAACAAGTTCATCGGTAACGAGATTGAATGAAGGTATGGATACACCATATCAAATCTCAGGTGAACTAGGTATCAAGTGGCAAAGGGAATGGGAAATGACATTTACGATTGAAACGACATTATCATCGTGGAATGCACGGGGGTCATTATGGGCATCCCGGTCCCGCTATTGATCATTGATGGAGATCATGTATGTACCATTCCCGAGCCGTGGGGAAATACACTTAAGGGTACGATGAGCTAGAGATCCTTTGGAAGTTGAAATCACCATATGAAAGAGAAAAGGGAACCGAAAAAGTTCCATGAGAGAACTGGAATCGTTCCGGGAAAGTTCCGATGTCGTTCGGAGGAAATCGAAAGGGAACCAAAAGGTGTTTCAGGTCAAATCAGGTTTTGCAATATGTATTTGCAAGTTAATTAATGTAACTAATATTAAATATAATATTAAAATCTAATTTAAAAGGGTATTCCACTAATGGGCCAAATTCCTAGGGAAAAAGGCCCATGAGGGAAAACCATAAGAGGGAAGGGCCAAGGGCCAAAGGGGCCAAGGCCTAGCCGCCACATGGGGCCCACCTGGCCAGCCTAGAGCTGTGCGCGGGGTAGGGCCCACCCCTTGCCGGTCCGCCCATGGAGCCCTAAGGGCCCATGGCGCCTCCCCCTCTCTCCCTTGTTTAGTCCCACATGGGAAACCCAAAGGAGAGGGCACACCTCCCTCTACTTATATAAAGGGGTTCCCATGGGTGGGAATAGACACACAATTTGAGATGTTCTCTAAGGTATTTTCCTTAGAGAATTCATCCCTATCTCTCTACATAGTTGTATCCACGCGTTGGCACGGTCCCAAGAATGGACTATTCGCGCAAGAGACAGCGCACCTGTGGCACGCCGTTGCGCTGCAGGGATTCCTAGCTGGAGATCTACTTCCGCACTCCCGATGGGATCGGGGAGCCGAAGGTCATCAACATACACCATATGTGTAAGAAACCGCGAGGGGCCACACTTGGGGCGCCTTGGATGTCATGAGCCGGAGCTGCTGCACGATGAAGATGGAGCAAGGGGTGACATGCGAGGAGCATCGCGACCTTGAGGTCGGCTACAAGTTCGACTACTTCAACCACGTTCCCGTCGGAACGTTAACCGCGTAGGGTAGTTGATGCATTACTACATATATAGATCTTGGGCATTAGGAAGTTCTAACGTAGGAATTTTCTTGTTTTCTGCTATGAAACCCTTCAGATAGTAGGACGAATAGCAAAGAAAGGGGGTCATCAAAAAGGATATGAACGGGTCAAGCGTTTATAGGACACGCAATGAGTTAGGACCACATATATGTAAAAGTGCCCCAGGTTCACACTAGACACATCCTATCAATGTATGTCGTGAACAAGAATATCATTATGGTCACCACCTTCAATTTCGCCTGGCGAAACGGATTCCCACACATTAAAGAGCTCTTGAAGGCAACAATTGCTAGTGATAGCTCCAGACCGGTTCAGATTTAAGTCCTCGCGACCAAAGGGGACCTAAAGTGTTCTCAGAGACTTTCTCATGTCATGCTCTGGAATTTATAGACTACCCACTCAATCACTTATGTTATCCTAGACTAGACCTTAACCCCACTACAACCTCTTCACGTCAAGATGGGTTCCACATGCAATATCTATCAGGATAAAACTAGCTTAAGGATACCTGTGCGACCTCTCGGTTCGGTACTCCACGTTATAAGAAGACCTCTGGTAGCCTGCAAGAGCACAAGTTTTCTAGAGCATGTTTTCGTGGAAGTATTAATTCTAGTTTTTAAGCATGTTGAGAGTGGAAGTGGCTGAGTGAAAAGGAGGTAGATTTAAGTATTGAACAGTAGTAGAAGTAAATAACATAAAAGGAAAAGTAAAGAGGTTGTTCGAGATTCCTGTAGATGAGAAGTTAGGCGCGGAGAGAAACGGTTCATGGTAATAGTGAATGTGACAGGTTAGTAAAATGGAATAAGTGATTATGATACTTATTCATATGTGAGTAGGCAATCAACATGTATACTGATCAGGAGTCCTCTTGGTAGATTCTTCTCGATCCCAATAATCCTTCTGCCTATTACCAAAGTCATGGTCAGCACACATCAATTAAGGTCTTCCGACCAGATTAAGGCTTTAAACTTGATGGTTCCATGTTATCCTCGAGTTATACTAACTCTTCTTTGATATCGGTCGTGTCACTCCGGGGGTCACCGATTCACTAGTAAACAAGTTCATATCTATGAGATGTCAGGATCATGTTACCCAGGCCCTTAAATTGGATAACAAGCATTAGGCAAACATAGATAGTCATTCTTACAATATAATAATACGACAATAATCACAAGTGGATGGAAATAAAGAAGGCACAACACATCTCACTAATTCCCTACATCTCCCACGTCTATGGGGATTTACTCAGACATGAGAGGAGAATAGATGAAAGATAAAATCACATTGCAAATGGAAATCATCTCAACTTTACCATAGGAAACCACAATATCGTTGGAGATCAAATCAGGTAGAAAGCAAAGTAGGAATGGAGGTTCAAGCCCTAATCTTACAAGTGTGAATCTCTCTCTCTCTCAATATGAATGGGGAATTATGTTGGAAGTTGTTGATCAAGAGGCTAGGGATCCTCAAAGGATGAGGTGGTATTATTCTCCTCCTTCAGATCCGGTCTCCTCTCTTCTTGGACTGCTTGTAGCGGCTGTGTTCGTATTTTGTCCCCCTTCCTTCATGAAAGTTGCTTGTATTGATATAATAGAGGGGATGGGAGGTAGTACGGGCGGACCATATAGGCGGCCTCCGACCATACTGCAAGTCGTTTAAGGCTCTAGAGCCTTTGCATGGAATAGTCTTCAATTGTGGATTTTCTCAATTAAGTGTAATTAGCCCATAAATGCTCTTGGATTTTCCAAAAGTGTCTAATACCTGAAAACCAACACAATAGAACAAGGTTTCGCTAATTTGTAGTATTAGCATTAGTTGAAAGATCAAAATCAATGAAACCCGGTGAAAACCAATGGAAAATCCTCGATAAAAAGTGTCAATATTTGGAGCTATCCACCTCTCTCTTAGACCTCCTCATATCACCGAGGTATCAACCACCATGCTTGTAAAGATATTACCTTCTTTATTTTTTATTATTAACCTATTTCAGGACCTCGTCGTAAGCCCAATATTCTAGGACATTTTAGATGAGAAGGCTCAATGTACCAGCTCTAGAGATGGGCGTGCTATAACAATGATGTTTACATAGCAGCAATATGTGTTAGAGACCTTCTCTCTAACGCCTCTAAACGTACGCCGGACCTGTTGTGCCAAGATCAAGCTGAAGTCATTGAGCTCACTAGGTGAGGGTTGAACACGGATCAAGGAAGCTCTGTCAAATTGGAAGTCCATATTAGTAAAGGTACGGACTGGGGGCTTGTCAGTGATGGGTGGATTTAGCCCTATATGATGCATGGGCCTAATCCCTGATTCCTACACATGGAGACCTTCACATACAATACTCAAAGGCCTACGACTAGAAACCCTCAACCAACCGGACCAATGGGGCTGCAAGACGGCTCTGTGGAGGTTTCTGAAGACTAGACGTATGTCCAATATAGGTTGAAGATCAACTTAACATGGAAGGCAAGATGGAGACCTATCATAACTAGGGGAAACTCTTACAGCATCGACGACTATATATACTTGAAGACATTCACCTGAAGTGGACACACCATAATCTCCCAAGTTGTACCCATTAGCTTTAGCCATAAACCCTAGATTCATCTACTCTTTCCAGATCATATTATAAACCCATCGAGATCATCTTGTAGCAATATTCTACGATCTCTTGATCACCTTATGAATAAAGTCTGAGGGAATCCTCCTTGTTTTACACATTTTTTCATCTTTGAGATCCAAACCTGCTTCTCTTTTGACCTTCGGAAGTGAGGTTGTGGTGCGATCGTGAAAACCATATCCTTTGCACCTACAACATAAATCTTTTCGAAAAGCTGTGTGCGCAGTTATGGACTACCTAGAGCACAATTTCTCGACCATAGACAACTTGATCTAAAGTAGCACTATAAACTTGACTCAACTTGACTAGTAAATAGTGAAACTATAACAAAATTGTTAATAAAATTGCAGCACTTGGTTACCCTAATTTCTTTCTTGTTTGGTAAGTGAGTTGGTAATAATGAGTTTGTTCTTTACTTATGTTATCTATCTATTGATTACTGTCTTATGTGCTCTCTCCTCTATATCTAATTAGACACATGTTGTAGCGTGTCTCTATAGAATTGTTATAGTTATTACATTTTTGCCGCTATCGCGTCAAATCCCAAGTTATCCCTTTAGTTTTATATAGACTTGCTGAGTACCTTAGGGTCTCACGTTTGAACTTGTCAACTGTCAGGCCTTTACCTTTGGTGGCTAGTACGTGTATGAAGTTGATGATGATGACATTGACCCGCTCGCATAGAGATTCTGAGGCAGAGATCTTGAGATCTGATGGAATGCTATTATGTTTGTTCTAGGTATCTTATGCCATATTTCTATATTGGTATGTACTCGTATTTAAACTATTTTGCTCCCGCTTGATGATTGGTGTATGTGGACATGTGATATGACTATGCATTTTGGATCTTGCATATCGTTGCAACATATTTATATTTATTATAGATGAATGTACTATTGTACGTCGGTACTTCGTACACGTCCACTTGTGTACGAGGGACGCATACCTTCGGGACATGTCCGCTTCACCTTTTGTTATAACTCTACGGTGGGATCGTAACCACCATTACGTTATACCGAAACGTGTCCCGATTATATCGTCTAGGGTTTACATGCTGCTGACCGAGGAGGCGATAGGTGTGTCCACTTTGAAGGGATTGTCATTGGTAAGCTCAAACCGGAGTTTCTTCCATTTCTTGCAAGTCTCATTTTTAGTAAAGACATGCATAAAAGGGAAGTCCTTCTCCCCATTGTTGGTCTTTTACAAACCCATGATGGCCTTTAAGGCTTTAACCAACAAAACACGCAGAGATAAAAAAAAGCACATTGCAAAACAAAGGAACTTGCGTAGGTTTAGATTACTCACTTCATAGGCTAGGTTTTCACCATTTGTTTTCCTTGCGTAGATTTTTTCACGATGCCATGGAAGGAATTGCGAGCCTTTTGAATCGCCCCACACCTATGAGACAAGGAATTTTGGTTGCGGATCATATGAATCTTTGAGTAATCACCATAGAGCTCGTGTTCTTCGAATTGGAGGTATATCCTCCTCTAATATGGCACACCGGTCCGATTTGCGCCGGTGATAGGATAAAGGCTCACGACCTTCCAAGCATCGACCAAACATTGATCCTCGGCCATCTTCCACCGAATACCCTCATCACCAGTTGATGGCTGTGAAACTCCACCTCTTTTAGCAATATAAAATGTGTCATTTATCTCTCATATCATGTTTCTTCCAGCTATAGCTATGCCTTATATGCATGACTTCGAGTTCTCATTTGCTTTCATATGAGCTTTGCACATTTAGTATATTAGGTAGAATTTTATCACTTTCCTTTTCTGTGACATGTGTGTAGGTGTTGGTGAAGATTATGGATAAAAAGGAACAAAGAGAGCATAGTATGGAGGACCTGTAGGGGTCAGACTTAGCCATTTGAGAGGTTGGAAAAGTGAATTTTTCCAACTTCTCAAAATAAATATCCAAGACTATGGTGTTTTAGCCCTCGACGAGATGAACTCAACGAGCCCAAGAACACCCAAAACGGAGTTCATATGAAGAAATGGCGACCAAAATACTAAAGGATCTGCAAGTTCAACGACCAACTATACGGCCAGAACTAAAAGTTCTCGTCGTATAGTTTGACTGTATAGTTGGTAAAAAGGTCGCAAACGACGGGATTTCGCCCCGGAGAAGCTCTAGAACCTTCCCTAATTCATATGACGGTATTGGCGGAACCCTAGGACACCCCCAAGGCCTATATAAAGGAGGGAGGACTCAAGAGAGAGCCACAAAAACCATAGCCCTTCAGGGGCGGAACCCTACCGCCACCGCCACCCATTCGATCTCCATGGCGGTGGAGCTCTACCTCAACCACACATCCAAGATCTAGATCTCCCTCAACACCATCACCATCAAGGCATCCAAGCAAGAAGAAGAGGAGGAGAAAGAAGACATCACCACCACCACGCATTGATCTCCATCTCCATCATCATCTCCATCTCCCTCTATCTGTTGTGTTTAGTAATTGTAAGACTGAACACGGTTGTGACATCATTATATATTTATATATGTTTTGTTGTTCATCCATGTGTGAGTGATTTATTCAATTCTAGGTTGAGGTATCATCTAGTGCGCTAAGTTAGTATTTAGTATGATCTAAGATGAGTTTATGTGATCCTTTGGTCCGAAAGTGCCTTTTGCCTTGCGGTGACGCGTGAAAATTATGCATAGTGCACACAGAGTGACAACCCAGTAATCAAATGGGGAACGTTTATTTGTCTGAGAAATCTCTTATAGATCACACATATATTTGCCTATCTAGTACTAATGAGACCGAAGCCTAGAAGCCCTCTCTCATTCCATTCAATCCTACAACTACAATCTCTTTAATTCAGTTCATATTCATTTTTACTTTTCGTCTTAGTTTATTTTATTCTTGTTAAAAGTTCTTTGTTATTAGATATTTTAAACCTCTCTCAATTATCGTTGTTCTAGTAACTTATAGGATAGGCTATTTCCAAACCACGGTTTGGGTGCGAAACATGGCCGCATTGACAACATGGCTGAGGGGTCGTGTTATTTCCGTTCGTCGATCTCCCATCAGGACAAACTCTTAAATATTTGTTCCTACACGTACTGCAATAACCCTGTTGTTGGTGCAGGAATCCAGTCATCAAATTGGCGCCGTTGCCGAGGAGCTAAGCGTCCGAGTATTACCTTCCTACTGCATATAGTTTATTTCTGTTTGTTGCTATTTATCTTACTGCTTTTGATTATTTGAAAAGAGTAAAAAAATAGTTTACCTTTTGTTAGTAGTCTTGTTATTTATTTTAGTTATAGGAAATTCAAAAACATAGGAACTATGGAAAGTAAAAGTCTTGTGGAGTATGGTGCTTCGAGTGTTGATCATTTATGTGCTCCTAATGTTCAGCCCGCTATTGATGTGGATGGATATGAGATTAATCCTATGTGGATAAATATGATCATGGAAATAGCTTTTGCAGGAGATCCGGACAATGATCCATATGAGCATGTTGACAAATTTACTTCATTGTCTTCTACGGTGAAGGCAAATGGATGGACAAATGATAAGCTGAAGTTATCTGTTCTGTTTCTCGTTGAAAGGAAAAGCTAAAGATTGGCTAAAATCGCATCCCACGGGACACTTCAATTCATGGAAAGGTATCTCCGAAGCTTTTCTCGGTAAGTATTTCTCACAAAAGCAAACTTATGAGCGTAGGCTTCATATCCTGAATTTCAAACAGAGCAACAATGAGGATTTAATACAAGCTTATAGTATGTTCTCAAAATTGATGCATGATTGTCCACATCATAATTTACCTGATTGGTTATTATTGAATCACTTTTATGGAGGCTTCAATCACTCTTCTAAGGATAAGATAGATATGATGTGTGATGGTGCATTTCTTGGAAAACTTTGAAAGAAGCTTGGAAACTCTTAAGAAATATACATAATAATTTTCATCTGGCAGTGTGAAATTGTACATGAAGAAAAACCTCTCCCTACTGATCTAGAGAACTTGGTCAATGAGTTTCTTAAAGATGAAAATAGAAGAGGAAAAATTCCTTATGATCATACCTTGGTTAGAGATGTTCTTTCTAAAGCAATGCCTTTCATAGCTGATTATTTTAATCATATTAGAATTGCTGCTACTAACGATGGAGAACAACCCTCTACTGTTACTCCCATATCTTCCACTTGTTGCATCAGTGAAGCAGGAAAGAAGGGTAAATCCATGAAGCCTAAAACCAGGAAAAATAAAAATAAGAAACCTCGTGTTGAATATCCCACATATCTAACATCTGCAGATGAAGTGAAACAACTTTATGAAGAGTATCGGAGAAATGAAAGACGCATCAAGAAGAAAGAAGAAAAAGAAATCAAGGAATGGAATAAATTGAAAGCCACTCTCAAACCTTATCCCCCACCTGTTCCTAATCTTTATTATTCTTTTGACTTTAGCGATGATGAGGACTTCAATTATTCTAGAATCCCTGATAATTACGCTGAAGAATTTTTTGATGATTCTAGTAGTGTTTGTTTAAATAATCTTTTCGGGGAAATCAATTATGATGAGCCAAAGATGGAACCCTGTGCACCTCCCATATCTGTTTGCTATGACTTTTGTTTTACTAATGAGGTACATGAAAGTCCAGTGGCAAAGACCAAGCTACTGGATCCAAAAGGACATTATGAGCTGCACCCTCAAAATAGTAATCAAGGTAAAGATTTAAAGTTTGATAATAAATCTTTAACACCCTCTATGCAGGAAGGAAAGAATACATATTTACCGTGCTTGGTGCATCTATCCTAATGTGGCAACGAGATCACTTACAAGATACCGATGCACCACAGGCGGGTACGTCTTAGAGCAAACTATGATATAAATCCTGCAGACATTCGTTGGAGGTAAAGCAAAACTACTCCTATAGCTGCCTCCATTGCTGAATAAATGTGCAGTATAAAAGCCTGCCTACTTGGTTATAAGAAAGCTCTTTCCAGAAGGCAACCCGAAAGTCATTAGCCGTCTTTCTTAGTTTTGTGTCTTGATTCTAGTTGCATTCATGTTGCATTGTCATTTTTATTCTTTGCATGATTTGCTATTAGAGTTATCTTGTTGTAGTTTTCAAAAGGTAGAATTTAATGTTACTATGTGTTGCATAACTCGGTTGTACTTAAATCCTGTTTTATACATACTGTTGTTGGTCGAAAATTAAAGTTGTTATTTTACTGTCAAAACAAGGTGTTTCGCTAAGTTTCAGGATAAGAAAGAATTCTTGAAGAAATAGAATTTTTTTATGTCTACTGAAGGTTTTACGACCAACTATACGGCGGGAATAAAAAATTCCAGCCATATAGTTTGGCCGTATAGTTATCTTTGACATCGACAAATTTTCTTTCTTAGGTACAGAAGGTTTAATGACCAACTATACGACGGGGATATAAATTCCAGCCGTATAGTTCCGGACGTATAGATATTGATGCCTTCGTCAAAATTCTTTTCAAAGGTACAATAAGTTTAACGACTAATTATACGGCATGACCTTTTTGGTGCGGCCGTATAGTTGCGCCCGTATATGATGGGAAAACCCCTCAAACGCCAACTGGAAGGTAACCATTGCTCAAAATTTTATTATTTCTTCTTCTAAAAACCTCGAAACACCATCTGAGAGCTTCTCCCATGATCTAGAGAAGCCGAGCATATGTAAGCAATAAAATTCTACCTCGGAAACCTCCTAGACTGTAATTCTCTATAGAAGTTCATGTTTTATTTTTACTTTCCTTTTATCGGTGGGGTAAACGAACTATGTTCATATACCAAACCGATGCATTTTATTTTGTGTGTTATTTTCGCAGGGACCTGAACCTTGTGTGATGACATGTACGGTAGTGCCAACCATGTAAACACTCACATGAGCCACTTGGTTGCTTCAATTCAACGCTTCGACAATCAGTGTCTGGTTCAGCCACCAGGCTATATCAAGAAGTATACGTAAAGCAAAGGTTCTTTGTCCATCAAAAGAGAGGTTACTTGTACCTCAACGGTAAAGTGTGTCACCCTTGTTTTCAACTAAGCTTGGGGAGGTAACCACTTATCACACTCTCTTTTGGAAACTGTATATTCTCTTTTTTTGGTGATATACTCAAGTTTGATTCTTGCAAAGTTCTAAGCTTGGGGAGGTTACTTCTGTATGTGTAGAGTCTTGTGCAATGTTTGTATTCAATGAAGGTTTAATGCAATCATGTATCCCGCTGTTTTTGAATGCTTGTTTAAGTGAGTCTAGTTCTGTATTCATATGGGGATACACTTGCTCATGATAGACACCATAGGAGTTGACTTAGAGCTTGTATGCATCTTGCCAGATTGTTTATCAAGCTTGTGACACTATTTGTGATCCTCTAGAAAACATTGCCACAATCTCTACACTTAGAAAGAATGAATACTTGATCAAGATCTTTCGAAATTTGTTGGCTGTCACTAAATAGCTTTGTCTTAAATGAATAGGTTATGCTCGACCCCATAATGTCAAAACAATAGACTTGATAGTTTTCTTACGGAAGGAGTTGTCAATTGGAAATGATATTTTGAAGTTTTGAGTTCTATGCTAAATAAGGTGTTGTTTAATTGTCTTAAGAGTTTAGCCTTAAAGATACTCAACACCATAGATGTTATGATCGACTTGATAGTACTCTTTGAAAGGATTTGTTTGAAGAAACTAATATTGAGCGGTAATTGAGATGCATGCCAAATCTTGACCCGTTGATTAAAGTATGATATTGTTGTATGCGTGCCTGCACCACTATCGCACAACATGGGATGCTAACAACTCCGCTGGCCTTTGAATAGTCCAAAAAAAGAAACTCTTGGAGTTCGGCTATGAGTTGCCCAACATATGTAGCAGAAATGCTATATTTGGGTATGCATTGGTATTCTCATAGGCCTGCATTCAAAGCAAAAGAGGGAATACTCCTCTGAGCATTATGAGAAATCATTATACCGAAAAGGGAAACCTTGGTAATGGTCACAAGTATCCATTCTTAGCCTGCACAGTCTGATTAAACACACTAAGTTTTGGCATGATCTCACTACTCATGAACTGAAGTTTTAGAAAGACAAAGAATATAAAATGAGTGTTTGATAGCCATGATTCATTGATGTGGATGACTAAAATATACACTCTAATGCTATGCTTCTTTTGACATGTTCTCGCATTTCCTTTTGGCATAAATCTCGTTACTAAGAGATAAACTTTCTGAAACTCCATAACTGATGTTTGCAATTGAGAGCCTTAACTAGATGACATGATTGGGTAGAATCGATAAACTTTATTCCTATTTATGCTTGACATCTATTTGTGACTAAGTTTTTCCTCATAAAAATAATGATATGAAAAGTTATACAAAAGGTGCAATAAGAGGATCACAAGTTTGTCTGCAAGTAGATTCACTGTTGACATGGAGCATATAAGTTTTGATGAATCTTTAGTGGTCTTTATAACTGAGCTTGTGTTACCTTGTATGAATACATGTTTTCTCTCTTCGAGCTTGTAGAAGAAATAAGGATGCAAGGAATTGATTTCCAATGATAAGCTATTTCACAAGCATTAATTTATTATCGACCCTTCCTGCTTGAGGACGAGCAACGTCTAGTTTGGGGAAGTTGATGGCTGTGAAATACCACCTCTTTTAGCCATATAAAATGTGCCATTTATCTCTCATATCATGTTTCTTCCAGCTATAGCTATGCCTTATATGCATGACTTCTAGCTCATTTACTTTCATATGAACTTTGCACATTTAGTAGTTTAGGTAGAATTTTATCACTTTCCTTGTCTATGACATGTGTGTAGGTGATAGTGAAGATTATGTATAAAAAGGAACAAAGAGAGCACAGTATGGAGGACCCGTAGGGACCAAACTTAGCCATTTGAAAGGTTGGAGAAGTGAATTTTTCCAACTTCTCAAAATAAATATCCAAAACTATAGGGTTGTAGCCCTCGACGAGACGAACTCAACAAGCCCAAGAACACCCAAAATGAAGTTCGTATGAAGATATGACGACAAAAATACTAAAGGATCTACAAGTTCAACGACCAACTATACGGCTAGAACTAAAAGTTCCCGCCGTACAGTTTGGCCATATAGTTGGTAAAAAGGTCGAAAATGATAGGATTTCGCCCTGGAGAAGCTCCAGAACCTTCCCTGAGTCATATGACGGTATTGGGGGAACCCTAGGGCACCCCCAAGGCCTATATAAAGGAGGGCTGATCCAAGAGAGTGCCACAATAACCATAGCCCTTCAGGGGCGGAGCCCTGCCACTGCCGCCACCCATCCGATCTCCACGGCGGTGGAGCTCTGCCTCAACCACACCTCTGAGATCTAGATCTCCCTCAAAACTATCACCATGAGGCATCCAAGCAAGAAGACGAGGAGGAGAAGGAAGACATCACCACCACGCATCGCTCTCCATCTCCATCATCATCTCCATCTTCCCCTCTCTCTCTTGTGTTTAGTAATTGTAAGATTGAACATGGTTGTGACGTCAATATATATTTATATATTTTGTGATGTTCATCCATGTGTGAGTGATTGATTCAATTCTAGGTTGAGGTATGATCTAGTGCGTAAGTTAGAATTTATTGTGATCTAAGATGAGTTTATGTGATCCTTTGGTCCCGAAGTGCCTTTTGCCTTGCGGTGACGCGTGAGAATCATGCATAGTGCACACAGAGTGACAACCCGGTAATCAAATGGGGAATGTTTATTTGTCTAAGGAATCTCTTATAGATCACACATATATTTTCCCATCTATTACTAGTGAGACCGAAGCCTAGAAGCCCTCTCTCATTCCATTCAATCCTACAACTACAATCTCTTTAATTTAGTTCATATTCATGTTTACTTTCGTCTTAGTTTATTTTGTTCTTGTTAAAAGTTCTTTGTTATTAGATATTTTAAACCCCTCTCAATTATCGCTATTCTAGTAACTTATAGAATAGGATATTTCCAAACCATGGTTTGGGTGCGAAACGTGGCCGCATTGACAATGTGGCTGCGGGGTCATGTTATTTCTATTCGTCGATCTCCCATCGGGACAAATTCTTAAATATTTGCTGCTACAAGTACTGCAATAACCCTGTTGTTGGTGCAGGAATCCAGTCATCACCAGTGCGCTTCCTCTTCGGCTTGCCACTGTCATCAAGCTCGCCACTTCTTCTTCCACCTCAACCACCTCTCCCTCCCCTCTTAATCATTGTACTCATACTCTTATTCCTCGCCATTCTCACCCCCCGATGAAGTAACCGCCCTCTCCATGGATCAGGTCATTCATGACGCTCAAGAACTCGCTCTCGTTCATTCCATCAAGGACCTCGCAGGTAGAACAATCTTTACTGCCAAACAGGCTACAACCGGTCTAGGAGGTCCCTGTGATGGTAGTCTCGAAAGAGAGTGCCCCCCTGCGCATGGCCGCATGACCCATTATGGGCGGCTTGGTGGAGGTCGAGGTGGGTGTGGCCTTGGTTCTTAAGGGCCTCGTTGTTAGTGATGATAGGCGAGAACACCCCTGTGTCGCCGTCTAGGTGGATGATATCGTTCTCGTTGATCTCGGGAGCGGAAAATAGAGATTCTAGACACAGAGGTAACCCAAGCTTGCCGCTTTCCTCAAAGTAGCCTGGTGATGATGGTGAGGTACTACGGCGGGAGTTGCTGCTCCCCTGCATCCTGCCGGCTTGGCTTTGCATGTACGCTGCCACTGATGGTGACACCGCCTCCTCCTTCTCCACCGTCTTCTTCCTATCCAGGGAGTGACTGTGGTAGGCGCAGCGGTGACTACCGCCCTCGACTCCAAGATCATCATCCACTCCGCCGCCAGCATGTTGTTCGGCTTCTAGGTGAGGCGCTTCTTGCATGGCTTATGGAACTGCGGCATGCACCGATAATGGGGTGGCGAAACACAAAGTGACGACAACGACGGTGACGTGGAATAGGCGGGAACCAGAGTGGCTACATGGGAGCATGCGGGGGAAAATAGTGGTCAAATTTTGGGGAAAAGTAAAATTGAGGGTATAGAGATTGCTTGTGTCGCTGGAAAGGGGCCCAACGCTAGAAAGGCGTGCGTTGCCGCATATTGCTGGCAGCCCCAACCCAGCCCCGCTTGCCAGGGACAGCGAGGGCGTGCCGAATAGCTTGGTGGGCGGCGCAATCTGCCGACAATGGTTAGGGGCCGCTGGTGCGGGCGGAATTTTGGCCTCCACCCCAAATCGGTTGGGGGTAGGTTTGGGGGTGTCGGTGGAGATACTCTAATATGTGAATTTTCTGGGATGCTACAGTCCCTAAGGACGGCACGAGGGTTGGGGAGAGAACGGGGCGAGGGAGAGGGAGGTTTGAGGGAGGCGACAGAGGACCATGGTGGGCGGTGGCACACGGATAGGATCCCCTCTATCAAAAAATAACTGATAAATTATTAGAGAGACGTGAATTTTCTCTCTCGCTGCAACGCTCGGGTATATGTGCTAGTAACTAGTAATAAAACTTATACTTTCATCTCAAAAAGAATATCACATATTTGTCTAGATACGAGCACACGTAAATATAAAAAATCTGTGACCATCTTTTCAAAAAGGATGGGTAAAGGTTAAGCTACCAATCCAAACAATCCGTGCACTGTGCTTGTTTCTAATCCCACCCCCTCGTACCTCATTGCCCCGTTTAACAACAGCTAACCGTAAAACACGAGTACAGGGCATCAAAAAAACTGATTTGTAGTTCAGAGTTCGTTCGCATAGAGTAAAAATCATATTAGGAACTGAACTTTTAAAATTTTGCACTAGCGCACAATTCAGAGATGATCAGCGTTCGACCAAATGATAGTACTGCATATAATTTACATAATTATGGACATTAAAAGCAGACTAGAAAATAAAACTAGCTATAGGGACGACGGAGTGCGGGCGCCAACCCTAAGGACATAATCGAGCTCGATGGAGCTTTGGGCGCAGCGTGGCAGCGAGGCGTTTAGTCATCCTCAAGGTCGATAATCTCCTCCTTGTATCCCGCCCACCTCATTATGCTCGCGCTTCCACACTGCGGCGGCATAGCACTTTGATCGGCGTGGATGCGTCTCGATCGCGAGCCACTCCGCCTCGTCATTGTCGACGTAGTCACGGGCAACCACACATTCCCCCTCGGATTCTTCAGTGGAGGGGGAGTATGACTCTAGAGACGGAGGAACACAGCCACGTGAGGACCCCACGTTGCCGTTGTGTGCGTACGCGCGGATGGAGGGGACATGCGCCGACGAAGGCGACTGATAGGGTGGTGGTGGCGCGTACGGGCGCAACGATGGCGGCGGGGACAAGCCACAATTGGTCCACCGCCGGGTTGCCTGCTTCCTCGCGCCCTTTGATCGAACAAGCTTGGGTTGCTCTTCGGGGAAGAGCTCCCCGCACCACCCACCATCTCCGCATTGCGGGAGCTGCCCCCATGGCCGCAAGATATGCCCCTACATCGCTACCACCTCGAATCAGCCACATGTCATTGCTGGGAGGCCGGATCTATCCCGGAGCTCGCCAATTCGGTCGCCGAAGTTGCAGATTGGAGGCGGCGGAGCGACGGAAACCGTAAAACAACCGGTCTTAATGGCCTGGGCTGTTTTAGGGCGTGTTTGGTTGCTCGTTTCCCCATTTCTCGCATGGGACAGGAAGAAATAAGGGCATTTGGTTCCGCACGCATGGAGGAATCTTTGCACCGCACGAGTTTTAAAGCGCCCCTCAGCCTGGCCCTGGAGGAACGCCCAAATCGGGTGTTCTACGAAGCCAAGTTCTTCTCGCGCTCGTGGGAGAAGAAGATGCATGCGCGCGTGTAAGTGAGGGATGGCGGGAGCTCGCAAAATCCGGCAGGAGAAATTAGGGTTACTGCCCGCCGATTCGTACCAGCTATTTACACCGCCCCTCCTCCGCCTCCAAAATCCCCGCAACCATTTCCCCCAATCTCGAGCTCTCCCTCCAAATCCTCTTCCTCATCGACGGTAAGCAACAACTCCTACTTCGGTGGGTCTCGATCATCTCCGATAGGCCTTCGTCCTCGGCTATCTCGACATGTCGTCCTCGTCGATCGAAATTGAGATCGTGGTAAGAGACATCTAACCCTAACTCTCGTAGCTTAGAAATGTTACCATGTTCTAGCTCACAGTTCATATGTTCAGTTGTGCTTAATCCTAGTAGATCTGGACCTTTTGTGGTGCATTTTGGCAGTCAGTATTCATGATGTACTATGAGGATTATCTTGTGCTATAGGTAGGATTAGTGTTTACAAGTATAGGTCTTCCCCTAGAACTGAACATATTGCGTATCTCTGGTGCTGTAGGAGACGGTTGAGTCCCCTGATTTGTCAGCAACCTCCGTGCGGCCTCTGCGTTATGTGCTGATGCCTGATGCGATATGCAAGAAGAAGTTGGTCATGTCATGGCTAGCATCTCTGTCCACGTTCGTCCTGAATCGGGTCTGCAGTTGATCTAGAAAGGGGGTTCATTTGTTCGAGGATTTAGAGAGGCGGACATGCGCTCAGTTGCAGATGATTTCTTCAAGTTCTATGGCCGGATAGTCTCTGTGAACTAGGTGTACAACCACATGAGGCACTGGAGAGTTAGGTGGATTTAGGTGCTGAGGATCAAGAGGCTTGAGAATGTGCGCTGGGTTGAGGAGACCTATGCTATCATGATGGACGATTATAATTACTATGTGCACATCAAGGTTCGATATATTTGCACTTGCATTAGTAGTTTTAAAGGTTCGATATATTTGAACTACACATCTTGAACTAACTGTGATTCTTATGTAGGCTCAGCCGAAGGACACCAAGTTGATCAACAAGCCCATTAGGAACTATGCTCAGATGAATATGATCTACAGTCCTCGCATTCACGTTTCGCCCATCTCTCCGACTGCGATACATCATCCTCTTAGCCACCTGATGGAGCATAGGGTACAAGCAACCAAATATCTTACCATGACCTGTGAGCGCAGGATGAGCTGGTTCACAACCTTTCTGAACAAGCACTACCTCCGAGCAGCGGACTGAGCTGTTCGAGGAGGTGCTGAGAGCAGTATTGATGATGATGAATATGATGTGTATTTTGGAGTATCTAGGCTAGTGAACTTTGGCTGCGTTGACCCCTACACTTTGGTATGTATATTTTGGGAGGCGGTATTCAGTTATACCCCTCTGTTTGTGATGAACTTGTGCTGCATCACGGTCAGTTCTTCGTGAACTCATGCTGCAGCACACACGCCATGACTGATTATGTCGATTCAGTCTGATATAAGCTAGTAGTTATATGAATTGCATTTGTCTAAACTTTGTTTTCTGTTTTGCCAATTGGGTAAGGTCACTTGATGAGTTAGAAGGTAAGACTATCAAGGACAACGCAACTACCCAAACAAGTACCAATTTCCTGAAACCAAGAATGCATGAAATCAAACAAGTGTGGCTTGACTTCTAAACCCTTAAGGAAATGAAAATATAGAACCAAATGAATGACTCTTTAGACACGAGAGTTTCATTACCACGCACAGCTTCTGTGGAGCCATGATCTCCATGTATGTACGACTTAGGAGCACGAGCAACCAAACGGGCCTGTGTGCCGAACAATACGACCACGATCTCCATCCACGAATCGCAACAGGCCTGAGGTGGACTCCGCACCAGACTGGAAACATATCGACCCGAAGACATAGGGTGTGTTTGGTAGCCCAGGTTAGTGGATAATAGCCATCTTCCCTCATACAAGTTGACCCTAGCTAAGCTGAACTCATATATTCTTCCGTGTTTGGTAGCCCGAGTTTGCTGAAACAAGCTGGACTAAGATGTTGTTTGGTAGACTGTCTTGATTTTTTACATAGAGGTCCTTGGACAAAAAAATTAAAAGCAATCGGATCCCTAAACAGACCAACGCAATGGTTCAGGGACGTGAGCTTCTATGTGTCGAGGAGTCGGTGCCCGACATTGAGGAGGCGCGGCCGGAGCCGCGAGCTTCACCGCGGAGGCCAGCCTCGAGGAAGCGGCGACCAGCGTCGAGAAGGCTCGGTCGGAGCCTCTAGCTTCTCCACAGAGGTCGGCATCGAGGAGGCTCGGCCGGAGCCGCCAGCTTCTCCGCTGAGGCCGACGCTGAGGAAGCGGAGGCCTGTGTCGAGGAGGAGCGGCCGGAGCCGCGAGATTCTCTGCGGAGGTCGGCCAGAGCCGCGAGGTTCTCTGCGAAGGTCCGCGTCTAGGCCGGCGCAGAGGAAGCCGAGGCTGGCGTCGAGAAGACGGCGGTGATGCTCGTCAAGGATGGGCGACTCCAGAGGTGGAGTGAGAGAGCGGGTGAGAGAGGGATGATTTCGGGGAGAATGAGGGTGAGGGGCGGTGACCCCCGTGGGTCTCGGTCCCGGGAGCGCGGGGGTGGGAATTTCGGGGCGAGTTCAGCCTTGCCGAGGAGCGAAGCTCGATCTGAGCTTCTCTATCGGGCAGGACTAAGAGCTCTTTTTCGTATGAGGCCGGCATTGTCAAGAAGGGAAAACCAGACCACCAAACAACTGAATTAAAAAAATCTCGGTCCAGATAAGAATTGTTGGGCTGCCCCCGAGCTACCAAACACGCTCAAAGCCTTTCGTTTGTTTGCCCGTTCTGTCTCTCTTTTGGACTACGGTTTCCCGTTGGGCGACGAGCCGTCACCTCCTATAAATAGGACCGTCGGGAGCCAGGAGACCTTCCCGTCCTTCCGAATTTCCTTTTCTTTTATTTTCCCACCTGTTCTTATCCTCCTATATGCTTTCTTGCTCTACGCTGGGGTTTCTCAGGGTTTCTCCAGCAGCCCGGCGAAGTTCCGAGCGGTGCTCAAGAACGAGTTCGAGGTACGAGGTGGCTCTCCTCTGGGATTCAAGGGGTAGGATTTGATTGTAAGGGTGTTGTTCCGAGTGTGAGACTCCAGTCCCAGTGTCTTCATTGCCAGAGCTCGTTTTCTCATATTTTACTTGCTATTCTCCAAGATCTATGCTCCATCTGCGTGCATCGGTTATCTATGGCCGTGCCTGCTATTTGTTGTTTGCTTACTTATGATCTGTTTTGGTAGGGCTTGTTGTATGCTAGGAATAAAGATCTGTTAGTTGATTTAGTTATGTTTGGGGTTAGGTACTTAGGTCAGGGGAAGGTTGATTTCTAATAGTCCTCGTTTGAACCGGTGGTGTTCGGCATCATCTAAATCCATTGTGGTGTTAGATCAATTATGGTCTACTGGTGTGCTCTGTTTAGAGATCACACGGTGGTTTGATGATTTGATGACTTCTCTCAAAAAATAATTATGGTCTACTGGTGTAGGCTATTGTCGGTAGCAACTGAACTGATAGTTACTTTGTGAAGATTCGATGACTGAGTTACACATATTGTAGACTCTTGGCAAAGTTAACCTTCTTGGCAAATTTAACGCACCCAAATTCATCTAATTAAATGTTTGCTCAAATTTCCTTTCTTTGAAGCATTCCTTGTTTAAGAAGGTGGGTGCTAGTTCTAGCTGCTTTAGAGATTTCTACTGATTATATTGATTTCTCATAATCTTGGACTTGCTACTCATCTATAAAAAATAATTGCTCGTGATGGCTTGCTGAAGTCGGAAATTTAGAGGTCAGGTGATATGGACAAATAAAATAATCTATGTTTAGAAGATATCTAATATTAGTATGTTGCCAAAAATGAAATTTTGATAGTTTTTTTTATAAAAAAATCGTATTATTTACTGTACCCTTTAACCAACCAAAATACCTTCACTCTTATATCTTATCAAAGGTCAACTTTATCTATCACATTTCTCAAAAACATAATCTTGCCTTAACCATCTAATAACGGGTTTGCTAGAAAAATGACACCTGCCCAAGGAGTCCCTATGAGCTCCAAAGCACCGATACTTCAAACTTCGCCATGTCTGCGTATGATACTTCATCGATACGCATGCGAGCGATACGGGTATCCCAGAAGTATCGACTTTTCTGATTTAAAAAGAAAATAGAAAAATGTCGATACGCCACTGGGACACGGGAAGACCAGCCAAAGCCCACACTACTGACCCTAATAGCCAGTGCACTTTCTATGTATTTGCTCCATTGACCATGATACGGATTGGATTGAGGCATTGGAGCAACTGCATGAGCGCACCGCTGGCGGGAGTCGCTCACCGCCGTCTGTATTTTTATCAGCATTCAATTATCCTTTGCCTTCATCAGATCATGGCATTTTATTAATTTTTATATGTATGCTGGACGTATCACCGTACTGCTGTTTCTTGAAATTGCCGTATCCCGTGTCCCCGTATCCGTATTGCCGTATCTGTCTTGCCGTATCGGTGCTACGTAGCCTACAAGTACCTTTGAGCCTGCCTCTAGTTTCACTAATGGAGTTTTTTTTGGTATTTATCCTTTATAACTAAGAAGATCAGCCCCACTAACCTATTTCTCTAAACATGCAGCTATGCCACTTCATTAAATAACTGCTATTTTTTTAAATTTTCTAAATAACCAAACCTATCATCATCCACGTCAGCCGCTTACATCGCCCCTTTATTTTCCCTATTTTTATCCACCGAAAACATCTCTTCTATAAACCTTTGGTCTCCTCCGTTCCGACTCGCCGATGCTCTCCTTTCATTTCCTCCCTCCATTACTCCTCCCTCCCTCTTCATCTACTACACTTTCATTCAGCGTCAAATTGATGGATTCGCTCCCTCTTCTTCATCTCCTCCAAAAACAGTAACCGACGTAAGGATTATAGCACCTTCTTCTCTCTCCTTTAAGTAGTGGATCTGCGTTATCCCCATCGTCTCCCCCATTGCTGGAAGGTAGCGCTCCATGGCAACGACCATACCTCTTACCCACCAGTTCTTAAATTTTAATCATTTGATCACCTCACACGCTGTCCATCCTAATCCTGCATTCTCCTCCGGTCCTCCCAATCCATGAGTGGATACTGGTGGCTGTGTTCAGGTTCATCGTCTGCCATGTTGGGTTTGGGCGCTCTTGGTGAGCTTTTCATTTCGTGCTTAGATTCTGCAGGATTCGACTGTTCCTGCCACTCATGTCCTTGCCGGTTTGTTCCAATGGTGGTGGGCTTGATTTATTTCGCTTCCACCTTCTTGATGTTCCTGTTCCGTGTCTTCACAGGTTGACAGGTACATGAGGTTCTTTATTTAGTCTTTTCAGTTCAAGGAGACATGGATTATGGACAAGGAATGATAACATGTGTGTCACCGCTCTTGATAAATCTATAGAATAAACTGAGCTTCCTATGTGCTATACACCTTCCAGTTCTTTTTATATTCCTTACTCCGAGCCACCATTTGTTTCCTAAATTGCAGGTGAAGGCAATTTGGGTGAAGGTGGTCTTGAGGACGGTGTATTGTTGTTGTGTTTGCCTTCAGTCCCATCCCAAGTGTTGGGTTCCCACCCTCTTCATACCGTCTCAGTTTTTTAAACAAGAATATAATAGGTTTAAGCTAAATCCTCTTTCACGCCTATTTAATTAGGTGTTTTCACATGCATATTTGTGACATTTCATGTATGGGTTGATGTGGATGTACTCCCAGGAATCAAGCTATGTGATTCATTTATGCCTAACCAACTTCATGTCCTCACATGCTGCATGTATATGATGCACATATGGATAAGATTCAACTTTAGTATAATTACTATGTATTTTCATTCATCAACAATTATATGGTGCCCTATGATGTTTTTTGAAGTTTTAAATTCTTTACTCTTCCATCTCATATGAAGTTTTGTGGTTGCTCTCACTCAGCCTCTCAATTGATAATTCCAGCGACAATCTTTTGTTCGATTCATATATACATTAGGTTTTCTACAGATCCTACCCCGGTCTCCATGATGAAAGGTTATTTTCGATCACCTAATTTCTTTCTTACATTTCAGTTACATTTATCATTTTTTGGAACTGCAATTTATATTTCTCCTTTTCATTTCTGTGGTATTATTATTTTCATTTGAATATGCATATCCAAGGCTTTCCCAACAAACTAATAAATTTTATTCGCAGTTAGGTGTCGTTGGTTTATTTTATTTATTGGATCTACTTTTGCTGAATAAGAAAGTACGGAATGCTAGGCAGTATCTCTTTCTCCTCAGATTTCTTCGATGCTGGCATAGCGTGGTAGTTTTAAATAGATACACTTCCTTTCTTTTGACCATGCAATTATAAGCTTACATGTATAATCTATTGCCCATCCTGTCTTTTCCTAAACTACAAAACAAGAAAGAGTACTAGTTAGTATATGTATGTCGATGTAACAAGACACCAACGTTTGTCGCAGATGTGCTAATACTGTACTAATTGTGGTATATAAAAAACGCCATCTTAGGTGTTGGAGTGAAAACAAGATATTCTGCTATTTTCTGTTGCAGAATCAAAAAAAAATTTGAGCTGAAAACTGTAGGGGAGGCCCCGACAGTAAAGTTTTATTAAGAAGAAAATATGTACAAGGAGAACGAAAGGATATACAAGAGGGCTTAGCCCTAAAAAATTACAGAGCGTCTAGCTAAGAGACTAGAGGGGTTTTCAACTCATCCTTCATTCTATAAGAAAGAAGGAAAAGGTCCTTTTTAAACGAGTAGGACCAAGTGCTAAAGGAAGGAGATACATTGTCAAAAACTAGAGCATTCCCGATCTTCCAAATATTCCAGCATGATGTGACAAAAGCCTCGAAGAAAAAAGGTCTTCTAAAGTTGTTTCTTGCAGCGATGATCAGATGAGAGAGTTCTAACGAAGAATCAAAATTCATATGTTGAACTATTGAGCACATGATGAAAGCTATCTTTGGATCTCAATTTTGCTATCCTATATGCAAGTAGGTGTACTCACACTTGATATATGTTCATCCTTTTGATCTCATCTTTATATGATCAACAATTACAGGGAGTACTTGATAGGCTGCTATAATCTACATATTTCACAATAGCTTTTTGTTTCACGTTGTTTAGGAAAGGAAAAAAAATCAAGATTTACAATGTTGCCATGTTGATACAGTGCTTGAAGTAGTACTTTTCATAGTTCATAATGTAAGAATCAATTGTTTGTATTCTTTGACAAGTTGATTTTCGAGTGAGTTATTAGACACAAAAACTATATTCCATTCAGAGAGAAATATCTACCAGTTTACAAGGTTGTGATTTTATACCTCAGAATAAGAACAAATACCATTAGCAATGACACCATCGACACACCATCAGTTTCCGCTGCAACGCGCGGGGTATCATCTAGTTTTATATAGTATATATGAAAAGTAAAATTATCTTTTGAACCAAGCATCCACGCTACTATCCATTTCATGTTTGTGCTCCGCGTGTTTAGTTATCACAATGAGAAGTGTGCCTCTCTAGTCTTTTGTACCGTCTTCATTGTGTCTCGTGTTGCCTCGCATCTCGTAAATACATTATGACAACTACTTGTTTTCTTCTGCAATATATGCGCCTAATAGAGTAGGTTCCTCTCTATTTGAGTAGGTTCCTCTCTATTTAGATAGACCCCATCAACATGGCCATTCCCTTCTCCTGGTAGCCAAAACCCATTAGAGGTTTGATTCTCAAAAGAAAGTAGACCAGAAACTCGAAACTATTCCCCTACTCGCCAGGTTGCTTTATAATTTTTTTCTTTCAAAATAGAAAAGAAGGGTGTAAAATGTAGAAGTATCATATCTTCTTAAGGAGCTCAACTCTAGGTAGAGAATAAGAGGATTAGCTTTTGGCAAGATGCGAGGTGCCAACTTATTAAGCACAAGAGTCGTAAGATCCTGGTTATCGAAGAAGAGTAGGCCAATCCCAATCTTAGGCTTAAACAAACAAGGAAATTCATGTCATCAAATTGTCCTGATCCCAAAAGAAAATCGCAGCCATATACGATAGACTCTGGGAATTATCTTTTTAGCTATAGTCTTTGTATGCATATTGTTTTGTACTTCTTGTAGGTGTACTACCTCCATTCCAAAAAAAACAAGGCCTATAATTTTTTTCTAAAATCAAAAGGTGTGAAGTTTGGCCAAATTTATATAATATAAACTATCAACATTTACAGGACAAAATATGCATAATATGAAATTATATTGCAAGATCTATCTAATTATATAGATTTTGTATTATAGATGTTGATAATTTTTTCTACAAATTTGGTCAAACTTTATGTTGTTTGACCTTTTGAAAAATTTATATGCCCTTCTTTCTGGAATGGAGGTAGTACTTGCTTTGGTTGGATTGCCTACGTGTCCTGTAAATTCACTGTCCTCAATGCATGTTTTCTTTAGTTGTACTTCCTTTTAACTTAGAGACATTTATTTACTAACTTTAGTTGCATTGCCTTTTAAGATATATTGTCATTAGTTGTATTATCTTGTGTCTTGTTAGTGCACTGACCCCACAACAATTTCTTACCAACTTTATTAGGTGTATTGCCTTGCATCCTGTTGGTGCATTGTCCTTGTTTGCATCTAATTTCCATTGTCTTGATATACAACTTGAGAGGTTCTTAAAGTAAATGACTTTTAAAGGGAAATACTAACTAGAACTAGCAAAAACTAAATAAAACCCGAGGGTGAGTAAAATTGCTCTTCGTGCTCTCCACGAGGCGCAAACGCTTGGGTGCACCCATGCAACTAGACAAGTCTTGCAAGTCTTCACATTTAGAACTTTTATCTCTTCAGTCGCTAACCTCATTGATGTTTAGTTTCACTGTTGGCTTAGTTGCGACGAGATCTTAGAGACTAAGATGTTAGACATGCTTTGAGAATTTTTTTTGGGTCCGTAATTCCGAGATTGTTATCACTAATTTGCTAGATTATAATATTGGTAATTCCTAGATTGTTATCACTAAGTTGCTAGATTGTACACTACTTAGTTTTCCAGATTATAGTAACTTAGTTGTAAGGCTCCTATAGGCAATTATGCACCAAACCTAGGCATAAAAAATCAAACCCGTCCTGGCTCGGAATGGCCCGATGGAACGGACTTTTTTGGCACATGGTCCAGGCCTGGGACTAGAATCCGTGGCCTAGTGGGCAACCAGGGCCTAGAAAACAGCGAATGTAAGGAAGGCCCGGCTCGACGGCTTGGTGGTTATTTTCATGTTCAGGCCTGGTCTCGAAATTTAGGCCCGACAGTCAGACCTGGATCGAGCCTGGGTTTTGTGCGTCACATGTGGTAGAAATTTAGTGACCAAGTTTGTCGCATTCCATATTTAAAAAGGCAACTACCAATCAATTATTGGTTCTCTTTACTTTTGAGTGATAGGTCCTGGTGTTTCCTCTGTAGATATTGGATGCAATTATATCCCTAGACGTTCCATTTTTCTACCTGTCAAAAAATATTGGGGCTAGTCCATAGATTATCAGATGGGATGCAAGCGATTTGAAAAGAAGAAACTAGGTAGACTCTGGACAAAGAGTGTGAATCAAGCAAGGAAAACTCTACAAAATTTCAAGGCACGAGGGACAAATGGATATAACAACCCTAACAAAAGAGGTGATGATTGTGCCACAATGCAGAAAAAGTGGCAAACTCCTTTAGAGGAGCCTAGCCGCACTAGGGTAACCCGTTGGCCAAATGATGTGGGAAGAACCTCATCCTCAAGGTTGAACAATAGTAAGGTTTCTCTGCAAAGTGATGTCGCGAATGCTAGGCCCTCTACCAGGCCCAACAATGGCCTAGGTTCTCGACAAAAGTATACCGATAAGACAATGCCCTCTTCCTCGGGACTGAACAATAGTGTGGCTTCTTCACAAAAGAATAGGAAATTCCCCTCTAAATCGAAGAATGGATTGGTCTCCTCTCGGGAGAAAAATTTCAAGAAGCCTCAGTCGTCTTTCTCACCACCGAACAATAGTCTAGTTTCTCCACAAGAGAACTCCAAGAAGCCTATGCCCTCTTCTTCAAGGCCGGAAATTGGCGGAGCCTCCTAGTCGAGGAATATTAAGATGTCTAGGCCATCTCCCTTAGGGCCAAACAATAACATGATTTCTTTGTCGAAGGATATTGAGAAGTCTCGGCCCTCTTCCTCAAGTCCGAATGGTGGCTTGGTACCTCCACCGAAGAATATCGAGTGGATTATGTCCGCGAAGTCCTGGCATTCTCGCCTTCAAGGTGAAATTTCCTCAAGAAATCCTACCTTCATTGGGTCAAGCAATAACTCAAGGAAGAATATTCAGATGTCTAGACCATATCCCTTGGGGCCAAACAATAACACGATTTCTTCGTCGAAGGATGAGAAGTCTCGGCCCTCTTCCTCAAGTCCGAATGGTGACTTGGTACCTCCGTCGAAGAATATTGAGTCCGCGAAGTTTTGGACCTCTCTCCTTCGTGATGAATTTTCCTCAAGAAAGCCTACTTTCATTGGGTCAAGCAATAACTCAAATTCAACATATAGTATTTCAAACAAATCGCCGCCGTCACTAGTGCATGGCCATTCAAGCAATGTTGAAATGAGCACTCAAGTTCAAAGCAAAGAGCTTGTGAGTGATGGAAAAGATGATCATGGCAAGTATAAGAGTAAGATGACAGAACCATTGTTCGAAGAGAAGCTTGGTTCGCATGCGGATGATTATAGTGCAAAAGAGAATAGTAGGCCACCAAAGAAGAGAATGAGAAAAGATTATGAAAATGATGATGCAGCTGACGACGATAGTGATCAAAATCTTGTGGGTGCTGAAAGTGGTACCGCTGTGATAATAGAAACTGCAGTTGTCAAGGATTGTCATACTGAAGTCTGTCATCATTTCGTTCCGGAGTCCTTCAAGCTGGGACAGTATAGTTCCCTTCCCATCAATGAACCTATTTGGAGGTAGAACACATGATTTCTTGTTCTGTTTTGAACTGTCATACATACTCTCCAAGTCTCCATATATGCTAATATTTTTGGTTGCTTATTCAATAGTGGAATCATTAAGACTTGGGGCAGGGAATATGTTTCATTGGCTGCACACTTGTCAACCAAATACTGTGACATGGTGTCGAAATTATCAAGATCACTGCAGCCAGTGCTTGAAGTAACAAAGCTTTCTAGGCTGGATGCTTGGCCCAAGAGCTTTGAGGCATCAAGATCCACGGATGATAACATTGCCTTGTATTTCTTTCCGGACAAAATGAGGTCTCTTGCTACCCTTTGACCTTAATTTGATTTGCATCACCTCTATGTTTTGCAGCATTTGGAATGTTATCATTACTGATTTCTAACCCTAGGCAAGATACAGACCTGGATCAACTAGTTGAAGAAGTTGTAGAGAATGATATGGTCTTACGAGCAGTTGTTGATGAGGCTGAGTTGCTGGTATTTCCTTCTGTTTTGCTGCCTGAACAATACCGAAGTACGTATCTTGCTCTTTTTCGTAACATAACCTGACCTGATTTCTAGCGCCATTAGTATTCAAGTGTAGCCATATTGATCATCCTTTACAAATAACTAGCAGAGTGTCTGTGCGTTGCTACGGTACTTTGGCCTTTAATCACGTGTATGGAAATTCAGATGAATGAAAATATAGCAATACAATCTATACTATACTATTTTTTCTACACGAAACAAATATGAACTTATGTATGCATTGTGCCTTTTCTCGTGGACATTGCGTTCACTTGATCACAAGTGATCCCTCTTATTAAATAAAAATAAAAAAATCATCTTTTTGAGTTTCAAAAAAATCTAAAATCAAATCAGGATGTAACCCGTAATTTATACCAGAAAGCGAGCAAAATCTCAATTCGAAATAATGTGTAGTTTAAGATACACAAAAATGACAAAATTATACTCCCTCCGACCCATATTATTTGACGTAGATTTGTCTAGATACGAATATATCTAGATAAGTTTTAGTGATAGATACATCTGTATAGATAATTTTGAGTAAACTAATATGGGTCGGAGAGAGTATATCTATAGTATAGCGATTTTAAATCACAAAAGTCACACTTTAACATTTTTGTGTAGCTCGGAATACAAAACATTTTGAATTAAGATTTTGCATGTTTGTGAGATACATCATCAACAACCTTTAGATTTTATTTCAAGATTTTTTAAACATATAAATGTATTTTTTTAATGCGCAAGAACACTGGAGCTAGGGAGTCAAAACTTCCCGGCCTTTTGTCATCAGAGATCTTATGACCAAACACCACAAGGCAAAAGTAAGATCACTGATTTGTCTTTTTCTTCACCATGATAGTATGAAACAAATTTTAAAAAATATATTTGCCTACATTTCATCTTTCTGTACAAATTTTATGCGTGTACATGCTGGTCTGCCAGGGATCTTAGACAAAGAAAATAACACTTACATGGCTGCCTCTCATATGCCAAAACAGCGAGGTGTAACATCAGAATTGTACCCTCTCAGCTCTGATACTCGGCAGAAGCATGCAATCGAATCAGCTGGATTACCTTCGTTTCTTCCGAAACCTGCAAGACCACAACCAGCTCTAAGTCAATCGCCCATTTTTCATTCAATTTAGATGCACAGAATCTACCTTTCGTGTTGTTCTTTTTTTCTGCAAATATCAACTGTTCTGATGAAGATAGGGTTCAGTTACTGAAATCATAGGCGGGGTTCAAAACTATCAAATCAAACTTCCGAACTGTAGAATTGTAAAGACGAGTTTAGAACTACCAGCCATTAACAAAGAATTCGGCAAAAACCATCGATTTGTCACGTACTGTGGTCCCAGGTACTTGGAGTTAATGTCCTGCAAAATAGGAGATGATGAAAAGGAAACAAATTCAGACTGCACGCATCATGCATCACCTGAGAAATATGCAGACGCTGACCCAAAGAACCGCGTCGCACTACCTCACTTCCTGCCCCGATCCACACACCAAGGAACTGCCGCTCGCAGGCTTCCCTGTGTGCCCCGTCCACTGGAGCGGAGTGGTTCCCCCGCGCTCCGCCCCCGTCCACGGGCAGAACTGCTCCCGGCCTCCTCGCTGGGTAGCTACCCGACGCGCTCCCCTGCGCCACAAGGGCCACCACGACGGTGGGATACTTCCTTCCTCGCCACCCCCTCTCCTCCCTCTTTCTCATGCGCGGCGAATTGCACGCACACTCGCCCAGTCCGTCCCCTTTCTGACCTAGCCACGCTCGAGCAGTGGCGGCGTCCACGCCCTGCAGAGCCGCAGGCCCCTCTGCGACCTGGCCACCGGAGCCGCTTCGACCACGCCGAGGCGGAGCATGCAGATCAGGGCGCGGCGCACCTCGGGCCCCTACTTGCTGTCGACGGTGACCTGATTTCTAGCGTCATTAGTATTCAAGTGTAGCCATAATGATCATCCTTTAGAAATAATTCTTAAACTCATGAAGCTGTATGTAAGCTTTTGTTTACATTGTAATCTTCTTACTCATGGGTGTAGCGCCTTACCACTTCCTTTTTGCGTGTAGCCTTCCAAAAGAAACCCTACCTTTGGGGGGTATTCAGGCCTAGAAAAGAGAAGTTTGCCATAGTAGGAGACCAACATGGCATAGGCCAGATGGTGAAACAGCATGCCACACATCGTGCTGTTGGAAAGAGGGGCCACACAGTTGTAGGGTTAAACATGGGCATTGGACATGAAACTCCAGAAGGACCAGAGGGGCAAGGTATGGAGCAGGAACAGACTCCCTCGATGGCTCGATCCAACTAACAGATACCCGTTGAAGGCATAGCTCGGGCTACTTCAGCTCCTACAATGCCTGCTGCAGCGTCTGCAAATGATGGACTGAGGGCTACTTCAGCCTACCATGCCTGCTGCAGTGTCTACAAACGACGGACAGGTCCCCTCAAGCTTCAGTGTCCCCACACGAGCAGGGCCGAGCATGCAAAATTCGGGACCCTGTACGAAACTCTAAAATGGAGCCCTATGATAGTATTTTTTTAAACTATTGAACAATTATAATGTATATGCCAAAGTATCTTACATAGCAATTGGATATGAAGAAGAATACCTATTAAACTCATGCTTGCATCATGTTTATTTGAATAACATCATTCTTTGAGTGTTCTTCGAAATGAAATCTTCAATAATATCCTCATAATCAATTTTCTCCAACACTTCACTCTCAAGTGCTATTGTGGCCAAATCATTGAGTCTTTGTTGTGTCATTGTAGTAGCATATAGGACTTTAGTAGCTTCAATTTAGAAAAGCTTCGTTCTGCTGATGCAACAGTCACAGGAATAGTCAACAAAATTCTATATGCAATACTTGCATTGGGAAAACAATCATGCCGCTTCAAAAAATTCAGAACTTCAGCAAGCCCCATATTATCTTTTGGAATGAAATTTTTAAGAAGCTTCATCTCAACATACAGTTCATTGGCATCAATATCAGGTTTTCTTTCTTCATCGACATCAATGTCAGATTTTCTTTCTTCATCAACATCAATGTCAGGTTTTCTCTCCTTTAGAGCAGTCTCAAGATTATCACAAGAAGTTTTCAAGCTATCATTAGCCGATCCTAATACAAGCCGGCAAGGCCCATATAAATCACGGCGGCTAAATATTTCAATAGACAAGAGACAATTGTTATATTTTTTTTCCGCTACAACATACCTAAAAAGGCCTATACCAAAATTTGGGGCCCCTAAAATTTGTGGGCCCTGTGCGGATGCACAGGATGCACTCCTGCTGGCCCGGCCCTGACAGGAGCAATGCTCGGTTTCATCGTCCGACAAACTCCAAGACTTGAGTTCATCATCGAGGAGATGCAACGTGAAGGCGCCATTCTGGTTGCAACGCGGGGGCGAGATGATAGGGTCTGGTCTATCAAACGAGAGACAACAGGATGAAATAGGGTGAAACACACAACCCTTGACAAGGCGGCGTCCTTGCTTTATATATGGACAACCAAGAGTTACAAAGGGTCACAATACGTACATATACATGTATAAATACAGAATACTACAAGATATATTCTATCAGCCTCCCTCAATCTCAACTATGGGAAACATATGGAGATTGCGCTTGCACTCTTGAAACAATGAGAGTGGTAGTGGCTTTGTGAAGATGTCGGTAGGCTGATCTCGTGAAGCAACAAACCGAACTTGTAGCAACTTTTGAGGAACACGCTCCCGAACAAAATGATAATCAACCTCGATATGTTTTGTCCATGCATGAAATATTGGATTGGAAGAAAGATATGTGGCACCAATATTGTCACATCAAAGAACTGACGGAGAACCCTGACGAATACCAAGTTCTTTGAGCAATGCTTCCACCCAAATGAGCTCAGCTATAGCATTAGCAACAACTTTATACTCAGACTCCGTGCTAGAACGTGACACAGTAGCCTGTTTACGGGCACTCCAGGCAACCAAGTTATCACCATAAAAGAGGGCATATCCCCCCGTTGATCGCCTATCTCCAACATCACCAGCTCAGTCAGCATCAGAATAAACATCAATAGATGTAGAAGCTGAGGGCCGCAACAGAAGACCATGATCAAGAGTACCGGTTACAAATCTAAGTATTCTCTTGACAACAGACCAATGATCTTCAGTTGGAGAGTGCAAGAACTGACAAACACGGTTGACAACAAATGACAAGTCAGGCCGTGTAAGAGTGAGATATTGCAGGACTTCTATAAGGAGTAGAATCATCATCACTCAATAAGGGACTATCACCAGGAAAAAGCTTAGTTGTCACAGACATAGGAGTATCAGCAGCCTTACACTTCATCATACCAGCACGTCGAAGTAGATCCAGTGTATATTTGCGCTGGGCAAGTGTCAACCCTCTAGAACGACGAGCAACTTCAATACCAAGAAAGTAACAAAGTGTTCCAAGATCCTTAACCGCAAAGCTCGACGAAGGCCAAGAACAAGGCGATCAATAGCTTGAGAGGAGGAGCTGAGAACAATGATATCATCGACATACACAAGTAGATAGACTGTAATATCAGGCCGCTGAAGAATAAACAAAGATGTATCAGCAGTGGATGCCAAGAACCCATGCTGTCGTAGAAATGATGCAAGACGAGCATGCCATGCCCGAGGTGCTTGCTTGAGGCCATAGATAGCCTTGACCAAGCGACATAAATGATGAGGCCGTGCAGGGTCCTCAAATCCAGGAGGTTGACGCATAAAAACCTCTTCCTCCAAAACACCATGAAGAAAAGCATTCTGAATATCAAGCTGAGGAAGAAACCATCCCCGAGTGACTGCAAGAGAAAGAAGCAAACGAATAGTTGTAGGCTTCACCACTGGACTAAATGTATCCTCATAATCCAACCCATATCGTTGTTTGAATCCTTTGGCAACTAAGCGAGCCTCGTACCGCTCAATAGTGCCATCTGCATGCCGCTTGACCTTAAAACCTCACTTAGAATCAATAACATTAATACCAGAACTTGGAGGTGTGAGCTGCCATGTACCATTGTTGATTAATGCATCAAAATCTGTCTCCATAGCCGCACGCCAGTGAGGAATACCGAGGGCAGCACGAAAATGGCGAGGCTCGACAGTCGGATCAGCAGAAGCTTGAGCCATGCAAGAAGCCAGCCAGGCTACAGTACCATCAGTACGCTGTTTCCGTTGAGTAATGCCACGGAGACTTCGAGTAATAGGACGCATGGAGTCAGGTGGGAGCGGAACAACAGGCTCCAGAACAGCTTCAGTCGCTGATGTAGACAATTCAGAGGGCAACGATTTACTGGCACACGGCACAGCCGGGCACACAGGAGTCGCAGAGGATCCAGTTGACGTGGGCGATGGAGGGTCACACACAACCGAAGTAATGCGCGGCGACGCACGTACAGGAGATGACGACGCGGGAGGATGTCCAGACGAGTGGTGGGCCGACGGTGAACTAGGTTAATGCGTCGAAGGGGACGCGCCATGTGGCTGCATGGGAGAGCCTGACGAGGCACTCTGATCGACGTGTACAGACGCCGCAACAGTGTCTTGGAGAAGTTCAAGTCGTGCTCCACGTCCGATTCCTGCACCATGATTAGCGAGCAACGACGGTGTATATGCATAATCTTCAAATCAAGCGAAACTGGAAGATTAGAAGAAGACGGGGATGACTCATTGGATGGAGAGTTAGAAAAGGGAAAGCCAGTTTCATCGAAGACAACATCATGACTAATGTAGACACGATTAGAAGGGGCATGGAGACATTTATATCCTTTATGAAGGGGACTATACCCTAGGAAGACACATATTTTAGAACGAAACTCGAGTTTATGGTGATTATAAGGGCGCAGGTTGGGCCAGCAAGCACACCCAAAGACCTTAAAAAAGGTATAGTCAGGAGTCTCACCAAGCAGACGTTCCAAAGGAGTCTGCATATTCATAACACGAGTAGACATACGATTAATGAGAAAACAGGCTGTAACAAATGCATCACTCCAAAAACGAAAAGGAATGGATGCATGGGCGAGCAATGTGAGGCCTGTCTCAACAATGTGACAGTGTTTGCGTTCAGCGCTACCGTTCTGCTGATGTGTGTGAGGACATGACACACGATGAGAAATGCCTATTTTATGAAAAAAGGCATCAAGTTTAATGTACTCGCCACCCCAGTCGGATTAAACATGCACAATTTTGTGATTAAGGAGACGTTCTACATGAGCTTGGAATTGTAAGAATACATCAAAGACATCACTCTTACGTTTGATGAGATAAAGCCAGGTAAAACGACTATAGGCATCAATAAAGCTAACATAATAATTATGATCACTGACTGAGGTTTGGGCAGGGTCCCACACATCTGAATAAATAAGCTCTAAAGGAGCAGTTGTTACATGCTGAGATAAAGAAAAAGGTAACTGATGACTCTTGCCTTGCTGACAGGCATCACACACGGAGTTATTTTTATTGGACACTAAGGGAAGCTCATTATGACTAAGAGCATGCTGAACAATTTGTCTTGAAGGATGGTCTAAGCGAGCATGCCACCGCGAGGAGGTAGCTTTAAGAGCATTGAGGACTTGTTTGACTGCAAGAGCATCAAGCGCATATAGACCACCACGCCGCGACCTCTAAGGATTATGGCTCTTGTGTCCAGGTCCTTAACGAAAACACTTTAGGATGAAACTCAACAAGAACATTATTGTCATGAGACAATTTATGAACAGACAACAAATTTTTGGTAATGGCAGGAACATGTAGAACATTGTTTAGGTAAAGAGGCCTATGGGAAGGAGTGGGAAGGAGTGCTTGACCAACATGAAGTATACACATAACTGTACCGTCGGTCGTGTAGACTTGCTCCTTGCCTTGATAGGACTCCCTTAGATGTAGCTTCTCCATCTCCTTAGCAAAGTGGTACGTGGCTCCGGTATCCATGTACCAAGCCGGATCCACGGGGAACGAGGCGGGGTTGGGAACAGTATCCGGTGCACCTCCTTCCTTAGGGACGGAGATGGTTGCCACAGGACACGAATGGGTGCCCTCGACGTAGCCATGGAGGAGATTACTTCGCAGCTGAGAGACGACCTAAGCACGCCGGAGCAGATGGGTCTCGGCGGCTAGTTTGGTGGAGATGAGGTGACCAAACTAGATTGGCCCGGAGACATGCGGACCGGTGGATGAAGGCACGGACGCCGGCGAGCGAAGACTAGCAAGATCGGCGGCAGTCAGGGCCGTCGAGGAGGCCGTGGAGGAGAAAGCAGCGGAAGACATAACCCTAGATCGGTTTTCAGGCTGATACCATATCAAACGAGAGACAACAGGATGAAATAGGGTGAAACGCACAGCTCTTGACGGGGCGGCGTCCTTGCTTTATATATGGACAACCAAGAGTTACAAAGGGTTACAATACGTACATATACATATATAAATACAGAATACTACAAGATATATTCTATCATGGTCTTGGCCAGGCAACAACAACCTGGTAGAGAGGACCCCAAGCTTTCTTGACTTGTCGCCATGGTTTAGGCTGACCCAAGCCTCCCTGCCATGTCTGTCTGATGTGCTTTGTAGCTGTGCAAGGAAGTGAAGCTGGATCCAAGCCTTGATTGACATTTGCATACAGCACCGTCCTGCGTGCTTGAAGGGAGCCTGCTCATAAGGTCCAGCCTATGCATCCTTGGTAGTAATCTAAAATACTAGTAGTTGAGTAGAGTTTAAGAGTATCCCCCTTGGTAGTATTCTAGTTAAGTGGATGTTCGGTGTGTTTTTTGGTAAGTATGTTTTTGCTGTTCAGTGAACCTTAGTTTTGGGTTGCCTTCTACTTATGTAAGTATTCTCAGAAGAGTGCACTTGTTGTTCAGACGCATATCGTTCTTGTTTATAGTATGTATACTATTTGCATTCTCATTCGATTTACCTGTATTACTCCTCTGCTTGCAAAGAAGTACGACGGTTCATGTCTACTTTTCTTCATGCCATGTGTTTCATGTTTAATTCTCTGCTCTGGAAGACACGTGAATACATCCACGTGCATCCTCGTCACCGGGGATGGCAGGTGAGAAAATTGTTTTGATCGACTGTGGTGTTGTTCCCTTTCTGTCGATACCCTTCTGAAGTGCTGCTACCAGAAATACGTAGACAGTGATGTTCTCTTCTTATGCATATGTGTAACATGTACCTGCATTCAGTTGCAAATGTAGGATCGCGCCACATACTCTGGTGTCCAGTCTATAGATTTGTGCAAGCGGAAAGGCAGGCTGGGCTTTGCGTTCATCACCTTGAATTAATCTTGTGAGCAGATTTTTGTGCAACGCGAACGTGGATGATGCCCTGAGGGGACCTGACAGCCTTGGACTGCTGATGCACAATGGAGCAAGAAATGGACGATGAGGAAAGAAAGAAACGACCCGTGTGTTCAATGGGATGTGCAGGGTTGAAAGAGACTGATCATCTCAACGACGATCAAGCCGGAGGTGCTAGCTAGGATTGATGTTGTCTCGTATATATTTGTGATTCTTTTCGGTACTGTGGTGATCACTTGCTTTTTTTTCTTCCTGTAAACAGAAGATACCCTCTTTACAGTTTACACGAATGGTGTCAGTTGTCTAATTTTCTTTTGCGGGTCAATTTTGATCCATCGGATCAGTACCCAGCCCAGCAGTCAAAGCTCTATGCCTCTATGGCTCTATCTGTCCATGAAAACCCAACGGGGCAACATAATTGGGCTTTAGATAATGGGTCAATATTAGGATATCCTTTATACCTTTTAGTTCAATAAAACGAACTAATTTTTTAAGAGCTATATACACATATAGTACCACAACTTGCGTATCATGTGCAGTTTAGTCCTATAAGTTGCAAAATAGGAAACCCCGGTACATAAAGTTGTACTTTGTGAGCAAATAAGTCCAAACTCATTCTAGAGCCGACATGTGGCACTAAAGTTTTTGCAGAAAGACCCCTATATATTTTTCTTTTTGCAAAAAGACCCCTGTATATTTTTCTTTGACACATGTAACATCGGTGCAATCTTGTAGGCTGGTCCCACCTCTCAGTTGCTGAAAAAGAATTAAAACTATATGTAATGGGGGGATTCGAACTAACAACCAACTGCTGCAACTAATATGCACGTACCATAAAACAAATCGTAATCTTAGTACGGATTCACTATATTACACTATCTATTGCATGTTTGTCTTTTTTGCCTCCAGCATCTCGCCCATACACTTCTGCTGTCCGACGGGCATGACACGTCAGCCATGGCCCTCAACTAGCTGGACACGATTGCATGGGCTAGACTTAGAATAGCTCCCGATCTTCCTCGCCGCCTGCTCTGACATACAACCCACCAACGAGATGTCACTACGCCCGCGCCGCGCTGCACCGGCTGCATGACCCAGACTCCTCCGTGCACGATTGTGCTGCCTCGCCCTCTACGCCCACCGTGTTGGGACCGCTCGCCAACGCCGTGCTCCGCGAGCTTACGAGCAGGACCACCGACTGTTGATTGGCTAGCTACTGGAGTGTACACTTTGGTATGCATGTTAGCGATGCCGCATGCCGGGGAGGACGAGGCGCTCGTCGTCGCCCTCGCAGAAGACGGAGAACATGTATCCGCAGGCCACCTCGGAGGGCATGACGGTGGGCGGCTTCACTGTCCGGAACTTGTTTCAGCAGCTAAAGCAGGGGATGGCGTTAGGTGCATGTCGACAATTTGTTCGATCTAAGGAGGAGACGGAATTGAGGCTTTCGTGTTACGCGTGACCGGACGCGGGTGTTGTGTCCGTACCTACCTACAGTCCGTCGCTAACGAGACGGAGCTTCAGCTGTTCGCAAACGCCGGCGGCATGGCCGCGCATACAAGTGCAGCGCCGATACATGTCGACACGGTGGCCATGCACGAGGCCGTAGGCAGCGTTGCGGGCGTTGGTGACAAGGACATTGGGTGACTTATGTTATTATTGATCTATATAAGAGACCGTGCGGTGATGGAGGCTAATTAATAGTATGACACTATATATTGACGTCCCTATTAGTACCACTACGTTATCTGTTCCGTGGTGGCTCTACACGTGTGTTGTTATTGTCCATTAACTGTGTTCGAACCTCATATGAATCAATACTTTTCTTTCTTTTGTCCTCCATATGGGTCAGGATGCACTGAGGTCGAACATGGTAGAGAAACATATACAGGAGCCTTTTCGCAACAACTTCAACGCCACGTGTCATCTCCAAAATGAGTTTGGACTTATTTGCTCACACAAGACAAGTTAGCGTACACACTTCCCCATTTTACAACTTATGGGACTAAACTGCACATCATGCGCAAGTTGTGGTACCAAAGGCATATATAGCGCTTTTTTTAAGATATCGTTTTAGATAAGTTTTCCGTTTCTATAGAGGGTAAAGGTCCTAATGATTACCTGCTTGCATCTATAATGTACGTGCTATTATGAGTAACTGAAATTAATATACTTGAAAATCTTATGTTATCAAATAAGGCATTTGGTCTAGTGGTATGATTCTTGCTTAGGGTGCGAGAGGTTCTGAGTTCAATTCTTGGAATGCTTCTTTTTTATACTTCCTTCGACCCATATTAGTTGACTCAAATTTGCTACATTCGAATGTATTTAAACATGTTTTAATACTAGATATATTCGAATCTGGTTATCCAAGTCAACTAATATGGGCCAGAGGGAGTACTATTTTTGGGCCGTCACAACAGATAAATATTCCTCTACAGAGTGGCCGGCCGACTGTTCATACGCATCTGACAGACGACACGACTTCAGTGATTCAGTCTATTTTCTTTCATCTTTCTCTTGTTTGACCACCACGACTACGACGTCTTAAACGCTTACGTTGCTTGGCGGAGTCGCATGCACCGGCAGACCATTTTCAACGATGGACCAAGTTCGAGTTGCTAATAATGCTGTACTCCTTGGCCGTGCCGTCTAGCGGTCTAGGCGTCTGAACTGAAGAAAGTGTGCCCCGTGCATGATGAGTACCTGCCTCGGTTCATATGCATCACGCACATCAACGAGATGGTTGATCTCAGGTCAATTTCGCGTCGATCGGTCTAGCTTTCGTGGCGACCCCGTGCCGTTTTCGCTTCTTGTTCACACGACATGGCTGTACGACAATCCCGCATGCATGTGCCGCTAGGCTTAATAACTAGATGTCGGGTCAGACAAATTGGAGTAGAATTTAGGCACGTGCACGCGTATGCTAGTAGCTAGGCAAATTGTTTTCTTCTTGTGGCGTCTGTACGATTTGATCTCGGTCGAGGCTTTTTTAACGGGAAGAGGATCGAAGGCCCACACCATTAAACGGTGGATAACTTTACATAGAGAGCCCTAGCAAATATAGAATAACACTTAGTCCTCAAACTTTACAAGAGAGACCTTGGATGATAAAACTGGAAAGAATTCTGGTCCTTCTCCACTGCAGCACTAACCAGATCACACGCCGTGGCCACCGTTGATGACGCCAAGGACTACGCCACTTGGGTCGCCATCAGCGTGAGTCGCCACGCTGAGATCGAAGATCCTCCGTAATGGCACGACGGCCTGGAGGAAGGAAAAGATCCTTGAAGCCACAACTCTCTAGGTGTGAGCGCCCCCTTGGCCCTGGGTAGTGGCGACGCTTCTCGCCATCGCTTGGAAACTTCCACAGCTTGAGCTTCACACGATCCCTCCGACGCCCATACCCAACATCAAGCACAACCCCCTGGCTCCTTCTCCCCTCGCCACCACGACTGTCTAGAGGAAGGAGAAGGAGGAGTGTTGAAGACAGGTAACAACGCTAGTAACCTGCTTCCAAGCAGGCGTGGAGCAGCAAGCACTGTCGGGCCTTCTCTCCTCGCCTCCATGGCTGGCCAGAGAAGGCATCACAACACCATCACCCCTCGTTGGTGCAGGACCTGCTCCTTTTCTCCACCACCCCTCGCCTCCATGATCGACCGGAGGGGAAAACAAAGTGGATAAGATCAACACCTGCGTGAAGACATGAGCAACAACTTTATTTGACGATGATGTGGACATCCTCACCTCCCTCGGCTCCGTCTATAGGAGCTCAAGGCCACCGAGGACGAACCCTAAGCTCTAGATCTAGCCACGATGGCCTAGAGCTCCAGCACCCAAGTGCAGAAGGCCCACTACTGGCATAAAGCCACTAATCCTAACCCTAGCTACTCTGGTGCCCCTCCATGTCCATCTTCGGCCGGATATTTCGATGGAGAGGACCAGGGAGTGGCCCGGTCTCCGGCAAGAGGCTCTCGGGAACTAGTGAAGCAGGAGAGCAAGAGAGGGGAGGGTGTAGCCGCTCAGCAACTGTTAGCAGGTGTTGTATATTAGATCTCGCTCGAGTTGGAATCTCCATTTCGAGTGGGAGGAGGCCTCCCTCTCTGTGAATAGAGTCGAGGACCGCTGACAAGAGCTTTCGATTGAGCTAAAACAAATAAATTCGAGCACTTGGTTCTGCTCCTTCGTATCCACCATCTACTTATCATTCTTGTCATCGACTTATGGATCCATGAACTCAAATCATGTGTAAGACCACGCAAGCTTCACGCCCCCTCCTTCGCTGTGTTGGTTGTTTGCCTTCAAGACCTCAACATTGAGGATTTCCCTTCCTATGGAGGCAGGACACAATATGGATCAAACTTTAAAACCGATGACAATAATGGACCAAGCAATGGCATCCTTAGACAAAGCTTCCATGAGTTTCTTGGCTATCTCGGTGTCCCCCACACATCCGCTATTACAAGATTACCCATCACTTAAGCTCTGCCTGGAGGCTGCTAGAAGGTGCCACATTAGACCACTACTCAGTGATGTAATTGACAGTGGGTAGCACACGTGGTCAAGTATATATTGGTACTCCGCTTAGCTTGTAGATAGTATTGTATCTAGTGAAATTCCCAAGATGAATCGGTAAATAATATGCAAAGTTGCTTGTAATACAAGTATCAAGAGCGAAACTCAAAGCACGTGCTTTGGTGGTCGGATAGGTTTGTATTGTGGAAATAAAATCGAACAAATCCAAAAAAGGTTATTGTTAAAATAAGGTAAAATTCATAAGATCAAAATGCAAAAGGAAATGATCAAAAGATTAAGAAAGCCTACAACTACACACGCGTAGTAGGATAAACTAGGGTTAGCACGACTATAAGGATAAGATATAAACTACAAAGACTAAAGCTCGTATCGTACCAATAGAAAAATACCATATCTTGTTTGCACAAGATAAAGAAGTACCTAATTTGCACACTTGCATCTCACAAACTCTTTTTTCTCTTGTATACAAGCTTGGTGTTGTACTTGATATTGGGAGACATTCTTATTTTGACTATTTGTCTTCCCTTTCTTTGCTTACTAAGGTAACCTTTGATATCACATCTACACCACTCTCACTCAGAAGGTCAAGTGCACAATGCTTCGATGAACATAAAATAGGTACTATCTATAGGACAAAGTTTCACAAAAGGAAAAAGGGTCAGCTAAGCAAGCTGTACCTTGGAGCTTGGTTTTGAATTGATCATAGACTTGTCAATAGATGTAGGAAATTTAGATTCTATGGTGATGTCGTCATCGGGCATATTTTTTATTGAGGAAGCTTGAGCTGTGATGAGAAATCGCCTAGAACGATCCAAGGACAAAGAGAAATGGCAAAACCTGAAAATAGTCGGACGGTCTAGGGCTGGTTAAACCGGCTAGGAACCGGACCGGTCGTACTATGGACCGGTTGGACCAGGCCACGAATGGTACCAATATCATAGGTTTCCAAGGATTTGACCCCCATCTCTTTTCCCAAAAAAATTGTTGAGAAATTTAAAAAATACCCAAAAATAGCCCCAAAGTTTTTGGGTCGATCTATGAAATCGATGAGCTTTTAGTGTTTTGATATATGGATCTAGTATAGGTTATGATCTTACCCCGTTGTGTTTCCTAGCTTACATTTTGCTAATTTCCCTTTGAATTGATCGCTTGGCATTTATTCCCGAGCCATTCGGTTAGCGTTCGGTCCTAGCTCTGGTCAAAATCAGACCGTCTGGTCCCCAACCCTGTCCAATCGGCCCACAGACTGACCCATATGATTCTAGATTTGGTTCAACCAACCGCCAGACCGATCGACAAATTTAAATCTTACTTATTTTCCTTTGTGTTTGGATTTTGTTTTGGGTGGTTTTATCTTTGTAACTCAAGCTTCTGCAAAACAAAAGCGCGCTCAACGATGACACCACCCTGGAGTCCAAACTTTCCCTGATCTGATAGCAAGTCCTTGATCAGCAAAACCAAGCTCCAAGGTATAAATTGATTTGCTAACCCTTCTTCAGTTTGTGAAACTTTTGTCCTATCGAGAGTAGCTCTTTCATGCTTGCCGAAACATTGTGCACTTGAATTTTCGAGTTAGTGGGTGTAGAGATGATGATGAGTTAGAGAGAGAGCTCTTCTCCTTCCCCTTGTGTGTGGAACTCCTATGGAGATGATTCATGTTCTTCACATAGCTACTCTTTCCCCTTGTGGATTCTAGTATTGCATGTGCCAATCTTCACTATCAAGGTTCTAGTAGCGCCAATCTTCTGTAGTGTTCTATTGGTTGATACTTTCCTTTCTTTGGTTCTATTGGATCGGTGCATTGGCCGATAAGAAGGAATCAATTTCAATTAGAGTGATTGTTAGCTTGTATTTCGATTTCTAGAGTTACTTTGTTGGGGGTTTTACTTCACGATTTTGTTGGTTTTGAGAGGGATTTGAGGGAGATGGCAAAGAATACGAAGAACACATGCACACATGGAGATAAATAGCAAAGAAAACTTGTAGAATCAATCCTATCAATAAAACTCCAATGGAGCAACCTTAGGAACTCAAAAGACAAGTCAACAATCTCTCTAATTGAAAATGATTCCTGCTTACCGGTCGGTCCTCCAATCCACTAGAACTATAGCAAAGAAGAATAACAGCCAATAGAACACTATGGAAGATTGGTACTACTAGAACCTCGATAGTGAATATTGGCACATGCAATACTAGAATCCACAAGGGGAAATAGTAGCTATGTGAAGAACCTGAATCGTCTCCATAGGAGTTCCACACACAAGGGGGGAAGGAAAAAATCTCGCTAATTCATCATCATCTCTAATCTTAGATCTGAGCCACATGGTTCTATTTATAATACTAGGAGCAAAGGGATGGGTGGCTGGATAAGGTTACAAGACATCAAGATAATCAACACACAAAACAGTTCGTTCGGTTGTTTGTCCGATTTCAACCGGAGCTAGGACCGGGCCTGTTGGGATTAATGCTCTAGAGGAAATAAAATGATTATTATATAATCCCTTATTCCATATATGGGTTCATCGAACTATGCCAGAACTCATGCTAACCTTGATTGTGAGAATCAAAGGAAACATCACACGACATGTGTAGTAAAGATGAGGACACCAAGATGCTCCTAGTATAGCATCTAGGACTAGCTAATGTGTTGAGTGATGATCAAGTTTACTGATCATGGCATAGAGTATACCACTAATAATGAGATTACATTATATAGAGAGACAAGGGTACGAAACAGATCTAAAGGATGATTTACTATGAAATAGAATCATGTTGTTAATAGTAATATCATCATATCATTATCTTATGCATGAATCCTTAAGACCGTGAGAATATCAAGTACCCACATGTTGTAAGGATTATCCTTGGTCTTGTCCCAACCCCACCTTCAAAGGTGGCCATACCGGCGATTCCGAGATGAGCACGAAAGTATGTATGGGGACTTGGATAGTTCAACATGTGGGATCTCACGCCTGACAATGGCAAGCTATTCTCTGGTCCCACTCGGTATTACGATGTCACCCAATCGTCTGCACATACACATTTATGATGAGATCATAAAGGACTTCAGAATATGAATACAAGTTAGAGAGAGTGAAATCATAACAAGGATAAATGGTATGGTGATCAAGAGTTTATTCATGAGGATACCAACATCTCTCCTCGGATTGTCACACAGATATCACGAAGTAGCAGGATTAGTATATGTACAATGAACAAGTTCACTTGATACAATCTTCGTATAGAGAAGTGGGAACCATCATGGGTGTTCAGGATCTGCTATTGGTTATTGGTCCGATGGTCTTCGGTATCATGTCTGTTGATGACTATAAGTTCACAAATTTCTTGTAGCTAGTTTTGAAATATAAGTATCGAACCACAAAGAGCTATTGGTAAAGGCGTTAATGCCCCTCGCCACTATTTACAAAAGAGTGCTTGGAAGTTGTCTTTGATTTCAAGTAGGGGGTGTTTAAGAGTGTTCGGGTATGTGCGAACAAAGCAATAATAAGCAATGCAAGTAAACAAAGAGAGATTCATGATGTAAGCAATTGGAACTGCAATAGGACTAAAACGTTCCGAGGGAGTGTTGGATCCACAACTAGCAATTATGTTTAGTTATGATTAGGATATATCTATATTGTCATTCATGTATATGTATGGGAGAAGCTACAACATAGATGTTCAAAGACCAGAAATGTTATATTTCACCTCTCATAACCACATCAATAATCTTAGGCAAGCCAACCGTGATCCCCTGCTATTAAGGGTTGACCCCATGGTTATGGACTAGTGTGAGTCTTCTCTTATCTCCCTTGAACACGTGAGTAATGATCTGATGCAATATGACTTAGCACCTTCACACCACCACATGCCCAAGGGTAGTTTCCTTAATTGTCCCGAAGGCAAATGTTATGTGGTTAACTTCACATGACATCAACAAAGAAAACAGATACATATTCATAAAAAAAATTGTAGATCATATTTATTTCAATTCATAACCATGCTAGGGTTTCTCCATCTCCACAAGAACAAGGTAAACTACTCACACATGGAGGCAATCAACATCATCATAGTAATATGGATGTAATACAAATGGATCGTTCAATACTCATGCAAATCCACAACAAAGTCTAGGAAATACATTAAGATGAATGTAATGGAGATGGGATGGTTGATTGTGATGGTGGAGTTGAAGCGGTTGATGATGATGATAATGATGAAGATGATTTCCAAGCCTTCAAGGATCTTTGTAGAGGTGAGGATCAAAGTCTCTATGCAAATTCCCCTCCATATCCCTTTCGGAGGTGACGTTTCTGTGAACGGTGGTGTCTTCGAATGTCGAATCTCATATATGTTTGCACGGGGTGAGACTATTTGATGAGGTGGCTTCAAAGCTAGGTCATACGAGCGCGCCAAATGGGCGGGTCCTACCCGTACCGATGCTCGTTAAAGCCTATGTCTCCTAGTGCACAAGGGGGTTTGCTCTCCCTTCTCCCCAAGTGTATGAATATTTATTTTGGAGCCTTTAGTGGCATCCAAATAGCATATTTATGGCTATAGTTGAATTATCCAATTGATTATTCATCCGCACCTTCAATTCTGGGATCTTGGTGAAACAAGCATAAAAGGGGCGCGTGGGCGCCGTAAAATACCAAAATCCTATCACCAGTAATGCAAAAACACAAGGTAAACATGTTGCAAAAATACACTCATCAACATCCCCGATCTTAGACTCTTGCTCATCACTGAGCAAGATAGCAGCTTAATGGACATAGTTATCATGTTCATGAAGTGCAACTCGATAAAAAAAATGAGGCATTACAACATACAGTTAAATTAAGAGATATTGAACCAACTTCTAAGTTCCAATGCACTTCTATGTAGCAAGATAAATTAGAAGGCTTCCACTCCTTTAGTACTACCCGTCAATGATAAAATTAATTTACAATATGATATAAAAATTTAGTTCAAACGAATGAGAATGTGTGGAGGTCTCAAAAAGGTTTATAACTCTGCACATCCACTTTGGGTTTAACCTTTTAATGGTATCTTTCATTTCCTCTCATATTCTTGACGTCTATGTCTATTTTCCATTTTCGTATTTGTTTTGAATTACACATATGCTATCAAGCATTTTTAGTGATGTGCAAAGTAATAAACATGTTGTTCACCCATATGGGAAGACTTCAAATTGATCAAGACTTAATAAAACTCCTAAACATAGTATGAAGTAATTCACGCTGGTGGTTTGAGCTTCTACCACAACTTGTACTCATTCTAAATCTTTGACAGTATCATAGCTTTTGATTTTCTCAACTTTCTATTTTTTTATATTTTCATTTTTTTATGTTTAATAATGAAACCATTGATCTACAACATACTATCAAAGTTTCTTCAAAATTATGAACGATACTAATGGTGTGAAATATTCCAAAGTCTTCAAAAAGCACAAGTACAAAAGATCTCATCCTAGTTCATACATCTAATATGATAACCACAAATCGATATACTTCATATATAATAAAAACTCGTAATCCATGGGATATAAATCATTCCTTCATCTAAGGGAGCTAAAGTTGTGACTTATTATGCAAACTCAAAAAAGTAAACTAAGATGCATGCGGGAAACTAAACATGCTAAAAACTTTAAGATTGTTTACAAGGTCTCAAAGATCTCCCAAAGCTTGGAATCAAGCCATATGAGATCAAATAATCCCTTGTGATTATTTGATACCATGATGTGGTTGATTATGGTGGCGGCACTCCACTAAGACAACATAGTCTAGAAAGAAGAACTTGATTTGAAGGGGTTCCACGGTAGAAAACAAAAAATTCCTATGGTGAACACACCTAGCCAAGATCTATCTATGCAAATGTATAGTAACAAGCGGGGATTCAATGTTAATACCTTTGAAGACCAAACGCGGTTAAGGTTCCGTGGGGAACCTGGATGACATAGTCGAACTCGCCCGACCTCAAGGTCGTGAAGCTCCTCGCAAGTCACCCCTAGTCCTTGTGCGGTGTAGCTGACCTCATGGTCGTGTTGACATACAAGCTCCAAGCTCCAAGTAAAGCACCACAAGTAGCAGTGTCTCGTGGAATTACACACATATGGTGTAGAGACGTCTCCTAGGCTTCGGTCTAGGAAAGCAACGAAAGAAGATTTATCTGGACCGAGTCCAGTAGCACGACGACATAAGTATGGTGGAGAAACCACAACCCCCGTATGCAATTCCAATCTTGGAAACCACACATGAGATAGAGAGAAAGAGGGAGGGAGAGAATAGGAAAAGCTAATTGATGGGGATGGATTTGGGGAGAGGGGTGCCCCTCTTTATATAGGTGGAAAGGAGGTACTTCCTCCCTCAAAGTCTTGGGGTGGGACCAATCAATGGGAGGAGGTGGGAGGGTGCGGCCGGCTAGCCTTCCCTCATGGGTCCCACGTGGTGGGTGATATGTTGCAAACGTATCTATAATTTTTGATGTTCCATGCTTGGTTTATATCTACTTTCTTCTGTTTTGTCCACACTTTGGAGTAGTTTTACACATTTTCTGGAACTAACCTACTAACAAGATGCCATAGTGCCAGTTGCCTGTTTTCTTCTGTTTTTGGTTCCAGAAAAGCCGGAAAATAAATATTCTTGGAATTGGACCGGACAAAAGCCAAAGTCGACATTTTACCGGAAGACTCACGGAGCCAGAAGACGAGGCGGAGAGGGGCCAGGGGCTAGCCACACCATGTGGTGGCGCGGGCTAGCCTTGGTCATGTCACCAGGTGGTGTGGGCCCCTGGTCAACCCACCGACCTTGCCTCTTCGCCTATAAGAAGCCTCCCGATGCAAAAACCCTAAATCGACCAGCCTCCATCCACGAAAAGTTCCACAGCGCCGCCACCACCAAAGGGGAGATTCGAGGGACAGAAAGTCTCTGTTCTGGCACCCTGCCAGGATGGGGAAGTGCCCCCGGAGCCATCTTCATCGATCTCCACCACCATCTCCATCGCCGTTGCTAATTCCCATGATGATGGGGGAGTAGTTCTTCCTCAAGGCTAAGGGTTCTACCGATAGCTATGTGTTCATCTCTCTCTCTCTATGCATGATCATATTGTGATCATGAGCTTTGTAATCAAGTAGATCTACCTTGCTACTCAAGTGCTTTAATAGATCTCTGCTCTCCCCATGTGTGTGAAAGTGATAGCGTGCACACCATGGTGGCACTTAGGCTAGAGATTACAACTACTTGTTATGAGTTATATTTGGAGTTGGATGTCTCTATGAAATTGTGGTGTTTGTTGGAACCATCTAGTGCTCAAGGTGATAGTGTGGGGTTACCTAGATGGGGAAAGCGAACTTTGAGAAGTGCTGTTATAGCCCTACCATGGATTAGAGTGTCCAACTGGAGAGTAGTTCAGAGTAGTATCATAAAGAGATGATATTTATATGAGAGTGTTCACTAGCTAAAGTATGATCCCTAGGCCTTGTTTCTAAGCGTTGAAACATTATTTGCAACTAGATCTATTACATGTTTGCTTGCTTCCATCGTTTTGCCTTTAGTATTTTCCTCCCGTCAAGCTATTTTCTAGCACCATTGTCTTATATCCATACGACTTGTATTGCACTATCTCTTCGCCGAACTAATGCACCTATACACCTGACAAGTGTATTGGGTGTGTTGGGGACACAAGAGACTTCTTATATCTTGATTGCAGGATTGCTTGAGAGGGAATACCTTTGACCACTTCATCCTTGAGTTCGATAAACCTTGGGTGATCCACTTAAGGGAAAACTTGCTGCTGTTCTATAAACCTATGCACTTGGAGGCCCAACAACTGTCTACAAGAATAGAAGCGCATAGACATAAAGCTATTTTCTGGCGCCGTTGCTGGGGAGGTAAGGTAAAAGGTACTCACATCCTCCGGTGAGAGTGCCCGAAGTTATTTCCTTTAGATTCTGCAATTTCGTCTTTTTGTCTCTTGTTTTCACTAGTTAGGATGGAAAACAACAACAAAATTAGAGAGCTTTTTAGTATTTTTCCTAAGTTAGAACATGAATTGTCTGAAAAGAAAATTAAAAAACCCATGGAACTTTCTTTGCATGCTAATAACAATGTTATTAGTATGGATCTTTTGAACACCTTTGTTACTAATGGTATGGAAGGTCTAAGCTTGGAGAAGTTAGTTTTTATGAAAATGATCTCTTTAGTTCCCCAGCTTTAAAGAAGAAAATTTGCTCTGATGATACTTTATCTCCCATATGTGGTAATTCTAATGATACTTGTGATATTTTAAATCCACATACTGAAAGCATCCCTTTTAAAATACCTATAAAAATTGTTGAACGTGTTATGAATAACTATTATTTTGGGGATGGAACTATCCATCCTGGTGATCATTTACTCTTTATACATGAATTATGCGAGTTGTTCAAGTGTGCATGTATTTCAATGAACCAAGTTAAGAGGAATCTATTCCCTTTTTCACTTAAGGGCAAAGCAAGGGAGTGGTATAAGCTACTAGATGATCCTCATCATTTGGAGTGGAAGGAACTCGAATCTCTCTTTTACTCTACATTTTATCCTCATGAAATTCATAAAGATAGGAATTATATTTATAATTTTCATCCACATGATGGAGAAAGTATTGCCCAAGCATGGGGGAGATTGAAGTCACTAATTCTCAAATGTCCCATTCATGAGCTCCCCAATAATATTGTTATTAATAATTTCTATGCAAGGCTTTCAGGACATTACAATGACTATCTAGATACTTGTTTAGAGGGATCCTTCACAAGTAAGGAGTTCAAAGCTAAGTGAGATCTTCTTGAAACAATTCAAAGCAATACAGAAGATTGGGATAACAACAAAGGTAAAGAACCAGGTATAAACTATGAGTATGATTGCATTTAGTATTTTGCTGAAACTGCTGATTTTCAAGAGCTTAATGCTAAATATGGTGTTGATCCTAAAATTCTTATTGATTGTTTTAGAGCCTTTGCTTATCATATTAATGCTCCTAAATAAAAATGGGACATGTATCATGAACCTTTTAAAGACACTTGCATGGAAAATGAAATTGTTATTAATGATAGCAATAAACATGCTCAAACCTCTGAAAGTACTATTTCTTATAAGCATGTTAATCTTTGTGGAATACATAGACCTTGTGAGAACAATCAAGTTGAAGAAGAATATTGTATCACCCATAGGAATGAAAAAACTAGAACATGGTATAGGGCTCTAAATGATCTTGGTAAAAAAGTTTGTGCCCTCTATCCTTTTATGTGTGAACTTTGCTTTGAAGTGGGTCATTTCAATTTTCAATGCTCAGGCCATAATAATAGCCCTTCTAATCCAATGAGTACTGCAAGTTTCTATTGTGATAACATGATCACTCCTAATCAGCATGATGAACTTACATTATTTTTGGGATGTGAAGAGTTATCAAGAAAAACCTCTTTGGTAGATATGGGTGCTTTTGGTATGAATAGTGTCCTACATAGTTGTCATCTTTATTATGTTGATAATTTCCACACAAATACTTACATACAAAATATTATAAAAGATGAGGTTTTACCAAAATATGACAGGACTAATATGTGTTTTTATCTTATTAATGAAAAGGAGGAATCCTCCAAAGTTTCTTCTATTGTCTCTAACAATAAACCAGGGTATATGGAGAAGCTTCCTTTCAAGCCTCTCCCTCCTAAAGAGAAGAAGAAAAATAAGAAATGGAGGAGTAAAAGGAGAGAGGAAACGGTATTTTCCCCTAAGCATGTTGCTCCTATTATAGTTTTTGATGAGTCTAAACTCGATGATGTTCCTATGTGTTATGGGTTAACCCCTTGGGTGGCCCGATCTTCACGGATCTCGTGGTCAAATCGATGGGAAAGTGAGGGGAAAGGGAGAAGGTAGCAGAAGCTGACGCACACCTCGCGAAGAACACGATGAACACACACAAAACACACACGATACAAGGCCGATTGCTCTCACCGGTGGCCACCGGTCCAATAGAATCCTCGCAAGGAAAGATCGGTCAACGTGCTCCCTCGATCCCACGCAGAGAGGGAAGAACACCTTGGAGAGGGTCTTGACATCTTGGCAAAGGGACACCGATGCCAAGGCCTTGTATAACGAGGGAGGCGTGATGCAAACTCCAACGAGGTGGTGACGATAGTCGATCCCCTTTGGTAGAAGGGGATGAGGCAAAACTAGAGATTCCACAAAGGGGTTTTTCTTTAGTCTATCATCTATGCCTAGGGTTACATGAGGGGGTGGGGGCACTATATATAGGCCATCCACTAGTTCAAGGGTACTTTAGGAATAAAAGGGGAAAGTCTGGGCGGACTAAGGGGTACATGGGCCAAAGGCCCAGCTGGCGGCGCGCAGGCCCACATGCTCAGGTCGGAGACTCCGGTGTGGTGGTCCGGAGACTCCGGTCTAGGCCAGAGACTCCGGTCTGGGCCAGAGACTTCGGTCTGTCTCCGGTGTCGTCTCCGGAGTGGCAGATAGACTGTCCTCGAGCTCGATCTGGGGGTCGGTCCGGAGATGGGTCTGGAGACTCCGGGGTCAGCAGGCCGGAGACTCCGGTGTCTTCAGGCCGGAGACTCTGGTGTGGCCGGAGACTCCGGTGTGCGCAGGACGGAGACTCCGGTGCTCGAGCTGCTACTTCTTCCGTCTTGTCTTCCAAGCCTCCGTCTTGTCAGGCTTGGTGCTCTAGGCTTCCTCCCATGCCTCCGTACTTGTTGGTGTGAACCCGTGATGGATATGGGGCGGAGTATGAAGTAGTATACCATTCAATGGGGTTGGAAGTGGGCTCGCATAGAGGAACGGATTCACCTTTGGAGTCCCGTGACGACTTGGCATAAGTTGGTGACCATGATGTGGTAACGACCGAAGGTTGGGTCACATCATCTCCCCTCCCTTCAAAAAGAGTCGTCCTCGACTCTACATGCTCATCACAAAGTAGAAGATGTCGAGAGACCTTCTTGATCCTGGGGTTCACCATATAGTCGTCCTCGAGAAGATTGCATTGACAACACCTCACTGTTCCTTCACCTTGAATGAAGCCTACAAAGCTCACCACAAAAGCAAAGCAACACTCAAAGTGTAGCCAATTCATGAAGATTATAGCATGAGTCCTCAAGTAGAGTGATGTCACCTTAGGATGTAGAGATGACTCGTTGAAGGGCAGCCATAGGTAACTCTCTACGGTTCGTCTTGTCAACTCTTTGTCCATAGAGGTTGACGCGTACGCAATTGTACCTTCACACAACAAAGACCAAGCAACATATGTTTGTGTGTGATAGAGGAGCATGCCATTTGTGGCATGTCCATTCTTGTTCACAACACTATTAGCACAACTCAAGTATCGCAAATGAAATGCGTATGCAAGGTCAAAGTGCATGGAAGTTGCTTGAACATCATCCAAATGTGGGAACTCAAGAACTCCATAAAACATCTTAGTGTGGCACTCAAAGCAACGGACTAAAGTATTGACCAACGTCTTTGATGCAAGGATAGGAGAATTCAGCAAAAACACATGAGGAAAGATATCCAAAACGACATCATTATGTGTGCAAACCAACCATTGGAAAGAACAATTGTTCAAAATGTTGGATGCCATGCACATATCATCAAAAGCCAAAATCATGGGGGGATGAGTACCACAAGCGGAAGTAAAAACAACATGTTTGCAAACAAACCATATGAAAGAGCAAGTGGTCCTTATGTTTGTTGCAACAACAATATGAGAGACTTGGAAGTTCTCATGACAATACATGCTCAAAATGGCATTATGGTTGCACACAAAACATCGGAAAGAGAAATTGTTCAACATTTTGTGGCAACACACAAAGCATCAATATGCAATAGCAACGAAACATGGTTGTCACAAGGTGAAAGAATACCATCAACATGCTTGCAATCAAACCATAGGAAAGAGCAATTTGTCAACATGAAAGATGCAGAGCATGCGAAAGGTATCAGAGCTGGGTTCGATCTTGTACTCACTTGGGGGATGCTCTCTAGAGCTCTTTTTGTCAACTCGTGCTCAACCGAGGTTGACATTCTTGTGCGGGTACCTACACACATCAGACACAAAAGGAAGAATGTGTGTGCATGGTAGAGAAATACATCATCCATCATGACATATCTCTTCTTTTGCACATCACCATTAATGTCAATCAAGTATGAAAAATATGCATGGTGAGTATGCAAGTGGGGAACATGCTTATCAAGGCATTTACCAAAATCTCCAAAATTTGAGAAAGCTATGGGGGCCATCTCAATAGAATACATATGAGAATTATTGTTGCAAGCAAAACAAGTGAAAGAGCAAATATTCAACTTATTGCAAGCAACGGGAGAAATTGTAAAACATCCATGACAAAGCATTGTCCGAGGGTTATCATTGGTAACATCATTGCAAGCAAAACATTGGAAAGAGCAATTGTTCAACAAAGTGGAAGCAATGATACCATCAACGTAACGGTTAGAGCATGGCATGTCTATGGCAACATCATCACAATCAAATAATTTCACATGCTCAACATTATGCAAAGGCAAAGTATCACATGGAAATATCAATGAAGCATATGTGATATCACAAACATCATCCATAGCATGCCAATCATCACAAGTCATCATGTCCACTAGTGGGATCATGGCATCATCAACACCCGTATTCTTACCTTGTTCATACCTCTCATATGAAGTGGGTGTTGTGGTAGCATTGGCCTCCATGTGGGTAACTTCTTCATCCAATATGGGGATGGCATCATCTCATCCACCATGTACATCTTCTCGGTTGGAGGCATCATCATCTCCAAGCTTGGTGCGTCTTGATCCATGGAACCTAGCACATCATGAGGGAACACACTAGAGGTAGAGGGTAAGTCATTAGAAGTCAAAGTGGTCTCACATGACCTATCAACTACCACTCTCAACTCACTCGGTGTATCAGTCATGCCCTCCAAGTGGAATCACTCAATCTCACGTATGGTGGAGTCACTCATCTCACTCTTGTTTTCACTCAAGTGGGCTAAGTGGCTCTCATACTCACATGGGATCGGTTCCACATCATCACTCAAGCGTATGGGGGTAGGCTCGGTTCTCTCAACTCCATGCGCCTCCTTTGGTGAAGGGAAAATCCCATGCTCACCAATCGTGACCTTGTCATCGCCATCTTGTGGTAGTGGTGGAAGTAGGCTCATGTTGTTGTCGAGAGCAGTGCTCAGATCGACTTCATCACATATGTGGCCATAGCTTCCTCCATCTTGAAGTGAAGACTCTTGGCGTGAAGCTTGATGGCGTGGATGAGAGCTTGATCTTGGTGCCCTTTTAGTGGTGGCACGAGTAGTTGAAGGCGCCTTATGATGGTGTCGATGGAGGTCATTAGCATGCCTTGCATAAGGTTGATGTAGATGGCGCACTTGGTCATCCACGTGACGCTTGTGTCGATGCTCCTTGTCCTTGGCACTCTTCTTGGTGAGGCCTTGTAATGAGCACAAAACATCATTAGTCTTGGCCATCATGCTCATGGTTTTGGCGAAGTTGTTGTCCATGTCGCTCTTGAAGTTGTTGAGGGAGCTTTCGAACTTGTCCATGTGATGGTGGACCTTGGCGCTCTCGAGGTGGAGGCTCCCTCTTGGTCAATGCGACTTGAGGAGCTTGTCGTTGTCGTTCTTGAAGTCGTCCATGCTTGGGGAGTTATTGTTGTTGTAGAACTCCATATCACCCAAGCATGTGGAGCCATTGTTAGTGTAGTGCTCCATCATGTCATCCATTCTTGTGGAGGCATATGCATGGTGGCTCATCGTGGATTCTTCATAGAAATCATCCTTGGTTCCGGAGTTCCTAGACATGCTTAACAAGACCAAGTGGTGTGTATGGAAGTGGTAGGAGGGTTAGGGATGCAACATCAAACCTTACTTTACCTTGGAAGATAGTATCGTGCAAGTGGCAACACTTGAGAGCAATCAAAAACCAAGCAAAGTGAAGTTCATGTGGAACACCAAAACCAACTAACCACTAAAAAACACACACACACACAAAGCTTATGGTGGATAGGTATGGAAGGTGGCGTGTCCAACAACCAATCCGAACTCAAGATATTGTAATGGCAAGTAAAGAACCACGATGATCACAAAGCAAAACAAGTCAATCCACAAGATAGGAATTATGTACAAGGAAACACACACGGTGGGATAAATGGGACTTGTGCGATGGAGAAAGTGATCTAAGAACCAAATGATTACCTAGCAAAGACTATAAGCTCGTGTGGCAAAAGTGCAAGGAGAGACGCTAGTTCGATTGCAATAAATTGGTGGGCTACAAGATATGCACAATAAGTACCACCTATTTGATGTTCATCGAGCTTGCACTTCCTATTCTATGAGGAACTTGTTTCTTTCTTTCTTTTTCTTCTTTTTCTTTTTTCTATTTTTTTTTCTCTTTTTCTTTTCTTTTTCACTTGCCTCTTGTGCCAACAACTATACAATATAACTATATGAGATAGCGCGCTCACAACTTTTGCTCGGTATTCTACAAGTATCAAATGTGCATAGCCCAAGCAATCATAGGAGGAACTAGTCTCAATAGGTGTTTGTTGAATGCAAAGATAGTGTGGCTCAAAAAAGGGATGCAAGTGGGGAGAAGTCGCGGAATTTTTATACCTTTCCTCGCCGATCTTCACCCTTTATTGGTGGATTCCGCCTTGCTCACGGAATTCGGATGGACTAGATAGCATGAACCACAGAGATGATGATGTAGAGCTCTTTCTCCTCTTCAAAACGAGCTAAAGAACACCAAAATCTGAGTTCGTATGCAAAAGTTATGCCCAAAACGGTGAAACAGATTTGCTGTCAGCAGTGGGGGGCGGAGACTTACCAGAAACTCCGGTCTGGACCGGAATCTCCGGTCTGGGCCAGAGTCTCCGGTCTGGAGGCCAGAATCTCCGGTCCGAAGGTTCCAGGACGTGCAGAACTCGTCCAGGATGCGATTTTGGCGGAAAAACTCGAACCAAAACACCAAATTGGTGGGGGAAATCAAGGAATTAGGCCATGGGAACGTAGGGGAAGGTAGATCAACAAGTTTAGCAAGTAATCCACGGATCAACACCTACCATAACGCACTCAAATCACAGATCGATCCAAAACATGAATTGGGGATGTTTTTGGTGGATTTTTCAAATTTATGGGGAAAAAGACCAAATCGAGGAGAAATTTGTGGCAACCAAAAGCTGCTGATACTAGATGTTATGGGGTGACCCCGTGGGTGGCCCGATCTTCACGGATCTCGTGGTCAAATCGATGGGAAAGTGAGGGGAAAGGGAGAAGGTAGCGGAAGCGGACGCACACCTCGCGAAGAACACGATGAACACACGCAAAACACACACGATACAAGGCCGATTGCTCTCACTGGTGGCCACCGGTCCGATAGAATCCTCGCAAGGAAAGATCGGACAACGTGCTCCCTCGATCCCACGTGGAGAGGGAAGAACACCTTGGAGAGGGTCTTGACGTCTTGGCAAAGGGACACCGATGCCAAGGCCTTGTACAACGAGGGAGGTGCTATGCAAACTCCAACAAGGTGGTGACAATAGTCGATCCCCTTTGGTAGAAGGGGATGAGGCAAAACTAGAGATTCCACAAAGGGGGTTTTCTTTAGTCTATCATCTATGCCTAGGGTTACATGAGGGGGTGGGGGCACTATATATAGGCCATCCACTAGTTCAAGGGTACTTTAGGAATAAAAGGGGAAAGTCTAGGCGGACTAAGGGGTACATGGGCCAAAGGCCCAGCTGGCGGTGCGCAGGCCCACATGCTCAGGCCGGAGACTCCGGTTTGGTGGTTCGGAGACTCCGGTCTGTCTCCGGTGTTGTCTTCGGAGTGGCAGATAGACTGTCCTCGAGCTCGATCTAGGGGTCGGTCCGGAGATGGGTCCGGAGACTCCGGGGTCAGCAGGCCGGAGACTCCGGTGTCTTCAGGCCGGAGACTCTGGTGTGGACAGGCCGGAGACTCCGGTGCTCCAGCTGCTGCTTCTTCCGTCTTGTCTTCCAAGCCTCCGTCTTGTCAGGCTTGGTGCTCCAGGCTTCCTCCCATGCCTCCGTACTCGTTGGTGTGAACCTGTGATGGATATGGGGCGGAGTATGAAGTAGTATACCATTCAATGGGGTTGGAAGTGGGCTCACATAGAGGAACTGATTCACCTTTGGAGTCCCATGACGACTTGGCATAAGTTGGAGACCTTGATGTGGTAACGACCGAAGCTCGGGCCACATCACTATGCCTATTACCTATAGTAGTGATCATGATCGAGAAAAGCACACTACTTTTAATATTGAAAATCTCTTTGGTACCAATTCTGAAAATGATGATATTAATAATTGTTGTACTATTAGTGATCTCCATGTTCCTTCCAATGATGATATGTTTACAGATGGACACAGTTTGGAAGATAACTATTCTATTGCTTATGATGATACTATACCCCCAATATATGATGATTGCAATGATGAATATGATATTTTCAGTCCACGTACTATTGAGGAGAAAATTAATTATGATTTCAATATGCCTGCTATATTTGATGATTATGGTGATTAATAATAATGATAGCTATTTTGTTGAATTTGCTCCCACTACAATTAATAAGAATGACTATGTTTATGTGGGGAGTATTAATTTGTTTATGCATGTGGCTCATGATAAGAATGTTTTATGTGATAGTTATATTGTTAATTTTATTCATGATGCTACTGAAAGTTATTATGAGAGAGGGAAACATGGTTTTATGTGTCTCAACAATATTAAGTTTCCCCTCTTTATGTTGAAAATTTTGAAGTTTCATTTATTTTGCTTTCCTATGCTTGTTGCTTTGTGCTTTCATGACTTGTTTATTTACAAGATTCCTTTTCATAGGAAGTGGGTTAGACTTAAATGTGTTCCATATTTGCTTCTTCATGCTCTCTTTTACTTCAATTCATATTTCTTATGTGAGCATCTTCTCAAATGCCTAACTTAAAGGCGTTAAAGAAAAATACTTATTGGGAGATAACTCAAAAGTTTTAGATGAGTCTTGGAAGTTATTATATCTGTAATAACCACTCCTTATATTTTTTATTTGCTTTTTGTGCCAAGAGTAACCTCTAATGAGAGAGAAGTAATGCTTGGGAAAGTTGCTGTCCCGAAACAGATATTTGTTCTTCACTGTAAAAATTCGTGTAAAATATTTATATGTAGGTTTGAACTGTGATTTTTTGTGCTGCTGCCCCGGGTTGTTATCCAACTTTCGTTAGTTTAACACTTTTCAATTTGAGCAAAAGAAGGTCTTCGAAAAAATTGGTTTTTACCAGCTGGTCTGTTTTGACAGATTTCTGGCATTATTTGCATTTGCTTCTTGTTGATTCCTTTTTGAGTTCTCTTTGGGGAATTGAGCTCTTTGAGGGAAGTGGTACAGTAGATTGTGTTTTAGTGGAAGTTTTATTGGTGTTGAAACTGAACCAAAAGACTTATTATCTTGAGTGAACTAATGTTGCTAATAAAGATTGTGTGAAGTTTTGTATAAAGGAAAAATTTCAGGTGTATGGAAGGAATAATGTAATGAGATGAAGAATGGACTAAAGCTCATGCTTGGGGATGCCACGCGTGTCACCCCAAAAAATATCCAAGAAGTACAAGCGTCAAAGCTTTGGAAAGCCCAAGGCATCCCCTTCTTAATCAATAAAAATCTCATGTTTCTTCCAAATACTTCATTTTTATTGTTTCATGCACAGTTGTGTTGTTCTTGGAGCGTCTTATTTTTCGTTTTCATTTTGTTTTTTGTTTGCTTGGTTTCCTTATTTTTCGTGAATAAATTGGTTGGAACCCCTATTTCATACATTAGTTTTCAAATAAGTTTGGTTTGGATTGGAAAGGAGTAGGAAAGTTCATGCTTAAGTGGTAAAAGGAGCTTGTTTTTGACTGTGACCTATGCTTTGTCATGCCATGCTTGGTATTTTTTTGGCTTTATGCTTAGTGATTATTGTTGTAGCATGACTTGTTGTAAACAATTGATATTTCTTAATGTGCCTTGGAAGAATCATGCGTTGTTTTAGCATATTAAAGCATAGTATTATGGTATTCTCCTTTGATGCTTTATTTGGGTTGGCTTGGCGCATGCTCACACCATGTTATGAATATCCAAATTCACCATAGCCTTTATGATCCTTTGGTTTATGACTTGTAATATCACTTTATACTTTAATTAATGATGTTTTGTCGCTTTGCATGATTATGGCTATTATTTCTCTCTTAGTTGGCCGCTCCCAATCTTTTGCTAGCCTCCATAACCAAGTATGAGTCCCACTCATGCATCCAACTCCATTAAACCAAGTTATTCCAAAGAGTCCACCATACCTACCTATTAGCATTTGCTATTCCAAGTATATTCATGTTTTTATCTACCTTCCGAATTAAACTTGTTATGTGAAAATTAGTGATTAAAGCTCTCACGAACTTGATGGCACACTTTAATTTTCTTGCACTTAATAAACTTGAACCATTGTGTCCATGTTTGTTGCGTGTATGCTTGCGCTTTATAAGTTAAAATTAGCAGAACCATGTATCATGGGGAACTCTTTCAACATTGCACTTGTACATTGTACCCCGTTGATATCATGATTCTTTTGCTTATGGATCCCGGCGGTGTGAAATAAAAGTGGAACTTGTAAGATCATGGAGTTTGTATGTGTGTTAGAGAAATGCCTGGGCCGCTAGCCTAAGCCATGCCCAATCATGGTGGAAACTTGCAGCATAACCATAATGAGCACTCTATGAAGCATCCTCAATAAAACCTATGCAAATAGCAAATAAAAAGATCACTGAGATGCTCATTGTCTGCTTGCCTTGTCATTTTGATTATGGGATAGCTCCTGTATCATGTGCAAGGGGTACCCCGTTGGCGGTTCTCTATGATACATATGTACTTACAATGAAAAGAGCTTACTTGTGACTAAAGTTGAGTAGCATGAGGTTCGGTCTTCATAAGTAAGGGACATGAGATTTCGGCTTATAACTTGTCAAGCATATCATCTTAGTTGTGTCACTTCAACCTTAATCACCTAAAGATGCTTATGATAGGGGCAATGAGAGCTGAAAGCTAACAAATACCATAATTTTTGGAAGCTCTTTATGAAGCTTGAATCTTTACTTCCTTCCATGAAGGCCTTTCTTTTACTTTTATGTTGAGTCTCCACCTTCTACCTTTATGCACCTACTTTTAGAGCATAGTGTCCATTCTTAGTTCTATGTGCTTTGTCCCAAGACCTGTTGATTGATGCATAGCTTTGATATTGCTTGTTTTAAACTAATTGTATCTAGTCACTCTTATGAACTTTGAAGGTGTCCTATGCATTTATGTTTGCTACTCTATGAGGGACAAGCTGAATGCCACTATGCTATGTTTTCTTTATGTGAAACAAACAAACGTCTTGCAAAGCATTGTTATTCATGAATCTTTTGTTTGTATCTTTTCATGTTACAACATAGTTGCTATGTCTTATTGTTAGAACTATATCTTTCATGCTATGTTAAAGTACTATGATCCCAGCTATCTATGTGTTATAAATAGTTTGATCAAGTTTATGATGGTGCATGTCACCTAAAAAATAATTCTTTCTTTTTATCACTTACCTACTCGAGGATGAGCAGGAGTTAAGCTTGGGGATGTTGATACATTTCAAACGTATCTATAATTTTTGATGTTCCATGGTTGGTTTATATCTACTTTCTTATGTTTTGTCCACACTTTGGAGTACATTTACACATTTTCTAGAACTAATCTAGTAACAAGATGCCACGGTGCCAGTTGCCTGTTTTCTTCTGTTTTTGGTTCCAGAAAAGCCAGAAAATGAATATTCTCGGAATTGGACCGGACAAAAGCCAAAGTCGATATTTTACTGGAAGACTCACGGAGCCAGAAGATGAGACGGAGAGGGGCCAGGTGCTGGCCACACCATGTGGTGGCGCGGGATAGCCCTGGTCGTGCCACCAGGTGGTTTGGGCCCCTGGTCCACCCACCGACCTTGCCTCTTCGCCTATAAGAAGCCTCCCGATGCAAAAACCCTAAATGACCAGCCTCCAGCCACGAAAAGTTCCGCAGCGCTGCGGTCACCGAAGGCGATATTCGGGGGACAGAAAGTCTCTGTTCCGGCACCCTACCGAGATGGGGAAGTGCCCCCGGAGCCATCTCCATCGATCTCCACCACCATCTCCATCGCCGTTGCTGATTCCCATGATGATGAGGGAGTAGTTCTTCCTCAAGGCTAAGGGTTCTACCGGTAGCTATATGTTCATCTCTCTCTCTATGCGTGATCATATTGTGATCATGAGCTTTGTAATCAAGTATATCTACCTTGCTACTCAAGTGCTTTAATAGATCTCTGCTCTCCCCATGTGTGTGAAAGTGACAGCGTGCACACCATGGTGGCACTTAGGCTAGAGATTACAAATACTTGTTATGAGTTATATTTTGAGTTGGATGTCTCTATGAAATTGCGGTGTTTATTGAAACCATCTAGTGCTCAAGGTGACAGTCTAGGGTTACCTAGATGGGGAAAGCGAACTTTGAGGAGTGCTATTATAGCCCTACCATGGATTAGAGTGTCCAATCGGAGAGTAGTTCAGAGCAGTATCGTAAAGAGATCCCTAGGCCTTATTTCTAAGCATTGAAACACCATTTGCAACTAGATCTATTACATGTTTGCTTGCTTCCATCTTTTTTCCTTTAGTCTTTTCCTTCCATCAAGCTATTTTCTGGCACCATTGTCTTATATCCATACCAGTTGTATTTCACTATCTCTTCGCCAAACTAGTGCACCTATACACCTGACAAGTGTATTGGGTGTGTTGGGGACACAAAAGACTTCTTGTATCTTGATTGCAGGATTCCTTGAGAGGGAATACCTTTGACCACTTCCTCCCTGAGTTCGATAAACCTTGGGTGATCCACTTAAGGGAAAACTTGGTGCTGTTCTACAAACCTCTACACTTGGAGGCCCAACAACTGTCTACAAGAATAGATGTGCGTAAACATCAGTGGGAGGGCCCACTAGGGCTAGCAGCCTCCCCTGGCCTTCTAGGGAGGCGACCCTCTCTTGGGCCTCCACCGTTGAGGCCCAATTAGGTGGGCTGCCCCCAAAAGCCAATTTTAATAAGGGATTTCTATTTTCGTGCCCCTGGTTCCTTAGTTGTACTCACTTTTCCCCGTCCGCTTAACTTTTTCTCACTTTTGCCCATCTCTTTCTATGAAACACTCACACGGTCTGAAACTCGTTGTCCGCTAGCCTTGTCATTACGTGATGACAAGTGGTGCCGCGTTCAGTCGGGTCCCGTAGTGGACCCTCACCGTTACATGCTAAGAAGTGGGGCCATGTTCTGTCAGGTCCCATAGTGGACCCTTGCCGTTACATGCTAACAAGTGGGGCCACGTTTAGTCGGGTCCCGTAGTGGACATCTCTCTCCAGTTATCCATATTAGCATGGGACCCACGGCTTATCCACATGAGCTGCATTGCAATATGGGACGCCAAGCCAGCCCCGCACCCGCGTTCGTGCCGTTGCCTCCCCTTTATTCTTCTTCTCCGGTGACGGTGAACCTCTGTCTAGCTTCACTTCGTCCTCCCGTTCATCCTGGCTGTAGTATGGTGCCATCCCATTGACCTGTATGAATATGAAGGATCAAAATGGCAACCGTGCGCAGGGAAGGTTAGATCTCGCACCAAAATCAAGTGAATCTATGAGGTGAAATTCAAACTTTGAGATCTAGGGAGATGGATGTATAAGAAATAAGAAAATGACACAACTCTTGAACACTTTCAAATTAAAAAAAATATACAACTCTTATTGTAAAAGAGTGTTTATAATTGACACAACTCTTGAACACTTTCAAATTACAATTTGGACATGATAATGTTGCCTAAGAAAATCTTGAGAGTTTACCATTTTTAGAGCGTGAAAAGTGATCCCTAAACTAAAATCTTGATGCCTCGTGCATATACGAAAATTATACACCTTCGAACACTGTGAAATCGCACTTAGGACATGATAATGTTGTGCTAAGAAAATCTTGAGAGTTTATCATTTTCATAGAGTGAAATATTATGCATAAACTTGGATATACGAAAATTATACACCTTTGAACACTATGAAATTGTACTTAATACGTGATAATGATGTGCTAACAAAATCTTGAGAGATTATCATTTTCATATAGTAAAATGTAATGCATAAACTTGCATATACAAAAATTATACATCTTTGAACTCTTTGAAATCGCACTTAGGACATGATAATATTTTGCTAATAAAATCCTGATCATTTATCATTTTCATGGAGTGAAATATAATGCATAAACTTGCATATACGAAAATTATAAACCTTTGAACACTGTGAAATCACAATTAATACATGATAATGATGTGCTAACAAAATTTTGAGAGATTATCATTTTCTCCCCATTTTCATAGAGTGGAATGTAATGCATATACGAAAATTATACACCTTTGAACTCTTTGAAACCGCACTTAATATGTGATAATGTTGTGCTAAGAAAATATTGAGAGATTATCATTTTCATAGAGTGGAATGTAATGCATAAATTTTCACATACGAGAATTGTCGTCGGATTGATGACAAGTACGCCATGAGGGGGTCCTCGAGGCGTGCGGAAGAGAGGGATGGGAGACGTACGGTGTTCCGAGACGGTGAGCACAGAAATTTACCCAGGTTCGAATCCGCCGGCTTTGAACGGATCCTACTCCTGCTAGCAATTCAGTAATACGGCAGACCCGGAATATGGGTTACAAGGGTTTCGCCTGTGCGAGTTGAGATTGTAGACTATTGAGGTGTGCCCTAAAGGCTCTCCCTAGGACGGCTTATATAGATATCCGGCCTAGAGTTTACAGGAGAGATCTATCCGGCTACGACTAAGAGTCGGTTACAGATAGGGATGGCACCCGCCGGGTTCGGGTCTGGGTCTAGGCCCCCCATACCCGCACCTGCCCCATTTCCCTGCACGCGCCACCCGCCCCATTTACATTGCAGGGTATAGATCCCTACCATACCCGCCACCCGACGGGCATGCAAGACCCGACGGGTACCCGCGACCCGCAAAAAAATGACAGCAAGTATCCCAAAACTCCTAGCCACTGGCGGCAAACGAGCGCCCTGGCTACCTCCTGTTGCTCCCCTAGTGCTCCAGGCGGATTGATTCTCGCCGAGGAGAAAGCCTAGTCGTGCACCACTTTTGTGTCTGTCTCCTCTCCCGGTAGGGGCAGCATCGGTGTGACCTCTGCGTCACTTCCCTCTTCCCGCTCGACAGGAACGCCTTCCATGGCGTGCTACGGGCCGACGACTGTGCAAGGGAGAGCCGGCGGCGCAGGGAGGGAGGCTTGCTGGTGGCGGAGTGGTGGATGGAGCGAGATGCGGGAGAAGTGGAGGGCCGATGATTGTGCAAGGAAGACCCGGCGGCGCGGGGAAGGAGGCTTGCCGGTGGCAGAGCAGTGGAGGGAGCGAGATGCGGGAGGGGAAGCACCAGAGCGAGATGCGGGAGGAGGGCGTCGGAGCGAGATGCGAGAGGGGGCACGTTGTAGAATTGTCGTGGTGGCTCGGGGTCGGGAGGGGGAAAACTGGGGATGGATGAGGTGGGGAGTGGCCGAGTGGGGGTTTAGAGTTTCCTCTTTGCACACTTACAAGTGGGGCCCTCATGTCATGTCGGGTATGCGGGTATGCGGGTCTGGGTCTGGCACCTCCATACCCGCACCCACCAAACCCGATGGGTGTGAGATTTTACCAATAATCAGACCCATGGGTATATTTCTTTACCAGACCCTCCCTGTTTAGAGCGGGGCCCCATCGGGTTATCGGGTATCGGGTACCCATTGCCATCCCTAGTTACAGAGTACATCTTGAACTACAAGTAACATTATGGGCCTAAGTCGGTAAGTCTTCTGGGCCTTCCCGTAGCCGGATTGGACTCCGTCTTTTCTCCCTGACTGGGCCGCCCTTGAAGCAAAGCTCTAACCCGAAGTGGGCCACCCTGGTCAGTGAGGAACTGTGAGGATACACGGAAAGTATATCCCCAACAACATCCCCCGGAAGTCTCCAAGATCCAAAGTCGGATTTATCATCGTTTAGCTTGATCTTTGGCTTGCAGAATCTTGAAGGGTTCCTAAAACTTTACAACAGAAAATACGATCCGGGTCTTAAAAAATAAGTCGGACCTATCAACAGGTTACTCGGATTTTCCTGCTTGATTTCAAACTAAGCCAGAACTTGGTCTCTGATGTCACCCGACGCTGGCCATGGTCAAGTCACGTCATCTGACAAACATCCTGTCAGCACGACTGTTGGTGGGTCCACGGTTCACGGAACCAAGGTGTCGTTTTAATGCGTACGTGGAGATCGAGGCGACGTAATCATCGCGTGGGTCCTTCCTAGTTCCTTCCACGACGCGTGGCGGTTGCACTGTAGCATTTGCACAAATCTTGGCGTAGGTAGGTGGTTGTAAGGGGTGGGGATTCTCTCTCTCCCATCTTCACCTATTCCTTCGCCGTTTCCTCTCCTCCAAATCTCCCTCGCGCGCACAGAGCTCCTCTGCTTTCCCCCAAACACTCCCAGCACCGCCCATCCTAGGTCACGAGCTCACCGGAGAAATGGCTTCTTCATCCTCTTCCGGTTTGGCGGCAGCGGCGACGGAAGCGGTGGCGGAGAAGGAAAGCTTCCGCGGGGTTTAGATCCCCTGCGTGCTCGATGACGAGAAGCTCCGCGACATGGAGACAGAAGGGCTCCTCCGCGCCGGCGACTGGCGGAGCGGCTTCGGGGAGACCGTCCCCAACCCGCGTGCCGGCGAGCGGGTCCACTTCGGCACCCACCTCGATAGAGGTTTGTCGTTTCCTCCCTCAGAATTCTTTTCCGAGGTGATAGATCACTATAGTGTTCAACTCCACCATCTTCCTCCCAACTCTCTCTTAGAGATGAGCGCCTATGCGGCTTTGTGTGAGGGATTTCTCGGCATTAGGCCGAGTCTTACCTTATTCTGGTACTACTTTCATGTCCGGAGAAATTCTATCACTGCCGGTGTTCCTTATATCACCTGTACAATTAGTTTTTCACTTAGACGCGAGCGCGCATATCCCAAGATCTTAGCTAGTGACTCGGTCAAACAGTGGCCAACCACCTTCTTTTATCACAAGGACATTCCGGCTCCCGACAAAGCCACTGCTTTGCCGGCTTTTGTCGACGGAGCTGCCATGGCCCAACCGTCTTGGGACGAGGCCGCTCCGGCTCTCAGTGACGATCTGATCCTCGCTAAGAGGCGGGTCGAATATCTGATTAAACACAAAGGGCTAAAGGGATCCGACTTGGTCCAATGCTGGGTGTCACGTCGGATCCAACCCTTTCAGTACCACGGAGACCGACTGATGCACTCCATCACGTCGTCCAAGAAAGATTCCCTCCGCATCAGCCCTAGAGCCTATACCACGCAAGGCTATATAAGCCAGATTAAATGGCTGATAAGGGAGCGGATCAACAGGAGGATCTCGGAGGTTTCTCTGGATATGCATACGGCGGAAAACCCCGTAGTGCCGGTAAGCTTCTAACAATAAACCTTTTTATGTGTTTCATTCTTTAAGCTTATATCGCAGTACTGATATTTTTATTTTCAGCTTGCTGACCTCCCCGAGTCGGAACTTGCTCCACTCGAGGGATATCCTCTAGAGTTTTCTCAGGAGGCGGAACTGGTCCCATTGCCGGACATTGCGCTTAAGAAACGCAAGGCTCCAACAGTGGCTGTCGGCAAAAAGGAGGTGCCTATCGTGAAGAGGTAACTTTCAACACAATTTCCGCCTTTGTACCTTACTCGAATTTTCTTCCGAGATGTAATGTTTTCGATTTTATTACATTCTCAGAGCTAAGCAGCTCATCAAGGGCAAGGGGAAGGGAACTTCTTCGAAGCCCCTGCGACAGACGAAGCTTTCCATAGCTTCTCCTGCCATGGCTCCTCCGACTCCTGCCCCAACCTTCCACAACGCCGGTGATCATTCCTTCTCCGGCCGTCGTAGAAGATCTGGCTCCTTCAACGCGGCATGTGATCCTTGAATCACAAACGGACGTCACCATGAGTGAGTCAGGTATATATAAGGGTGAACCCTATTCGGGTAATGATCCCTCGATAGAGATCTTCGCCGAAAACCTTCTCAACAATCCGGGTCTTGCCAAGTTTGGCTTGTCCCGGAAATCTGCGGAAGAGATCCAGCGGCTGTCGTGGTGGTGTCACGGCACATGCCATGGATAGGCTAAAGGTGGGGACTAATACACGCTAGGGGAATCCAGGGAGGGATAGTGAAGTGATTCTTCACACAGAAGTTTGTATTTGCTTTGTTTCCAAGATTACAAGTGCTCCTAGAGCTGTATTGGTGAGAGGAGGAAGAAGGAGCCCTCTTACTCTCACACACAGATCACACTTAAAACCCTAGCCAACTTAGAATAGCGGAACCCCTTCTACCGAGATCCTAGCCCTCCTTATATAGAGGGAACTAGGTCTCTGCCTAGGGCATACGTGGAGGCATATTCCTAAGAATATGCCTCCTCCCAAAGTGGTAAGCCGACCGAGGTGCTTTTCCCCCGCGTCACGTATGCAGAGGCTACGTGAGCCTCTGCGGCGCTCACGTCAGCCGACATGGGCGTCGTCACCCTTGTCGGCCATGCCCCGGTGGTCCTGCCCTTGTTTGCTTCGCTCAGGTAGTGCGTACCGGGGCTTCTTTTGACCAACAAGATTCCTTCCTTCTCCTAGAAGCCAGACGTGACCCGGATCATAGTTGATCCGGCCACACCCGTTCCTACATACAAGTAAAACAGGCATTTCCGACTTACTCCTTAAGTCGGTTGAGACTTAGTTAGGCGAACGCCCCCTGGTCCGGGTTACCCCATGATCCGGCCTGCCTTGAGGTGACCCGGCCAGCATCCGCTTTGGCCTTGCCGAACCTCGGCTAACTCGGCCTTTATACCCCGGCGTGACCCTACCCGGGGGTATCCCCCCAACATTAGTCCCCGAAGCTGGTGCGGTCTTAGCTGCCTTGGCTGCTAAGGCCACACCAGGTTCAATTCTGAGCTCTGGTCGCTATTTCCGAGTTACCTCTTTATCTCGAATTATATGGATTTATGTTCCCTTCGCACATTCCAAGTTTTCACTTGTCGGCCGGGTTACCACTTTAACTCGGACTCCATGGTTTTGCTTTCCCCCTGCACATTCCAAGTTTTCACTTGATGGCCGGGTTACCACGGTTCCATCCGGGTCTTGTTTCCTTCTCTCGTACGCCAACCCATGTGGAGGATAATCATTATGTTGTCTTATTTTAAGGGCCAGTACAGTAACCACCATAGTAATTGTCAGTTATCACTGTGCGCGGGTCACGTCATGCCTGCCTCCTCCTTTACCACATCCACGCGTCACGTCATGGGATCAATTTCGTTATGTGGCCTTCCGTGTGGCTTCGTGGTGATTGGTTGATGCGAGTAGTACACGACCACATCGTGTGGCGCGCCTGCAGGATACGATCCCGCTTTCCTCTCGTAGGAGAGGTTAAATAGGGGAGGGGCACACTCCTTAGGATTTTCCCCTTCCGCGCCCCTCTGCCCCTTTCTCTTCTTCTTCTTCTTCTTCTTCTTCTTCTTCTTCTTCTTCTTCTTCTTCTTCGCGACAGCGCCGCTGCCAGTGCTTCTCCGTAGCAGCGCCGCCGCCGCACTTTTTTTCCCCCACACCGCTGTATCTTCGCCACCGCTACACGCCTCCTCCACCATGGGTCGTTGCCAATCTAGGCCGCTGCCCCCCACCGCCGCTTGCGCCAGCGAGGGCAGCGAAGACCAGATGACGGAGGAGGAGCTCGTCGTCGCCGAGCAAGAGATGGAGGAGGACCGTGGTGCGTGGGCCGGGTCTTGGGTCTGTCAAGACGACCTCGATTGGCTCTACCGCACCAGACGCATCCCCGCCGGCGTCACCGCTCGTCTTGCCTCCTCCGAATTGGCCCCCTCACCCAATCCGGGTGAGTACGTCGTGTTCTTGTCCCACTTCCAGCGGGGGTTCGGTTTGCCGGTCAGTGACTTTTTCTGGGATTGGCTTAACACCTACGAACTCCAGCCGCACCACCTTCCTGCCAATGCCATTACCTCTCTTTCCGCTTTTCCTTCTACGATCGAAGGCTATGCCGGACTATGGCCCACGAAGGAGCTATGGATCTAGTTTTTGGCCTCCGTCGTAATGTCATCCCGAACATCCAACTTGATCCGCAGGACAAGCAGCTCACTCAATTTGGAGCCGCGTCCATCTCACCCCGGAGGCTTTCCGTTTTCCCCCGGGTCACCGGGCTGGATTCCTGCAAAGGGTGGGCCCGGACTTTCTTTTATGTCCGGAATACAGGCGCCGAAGACTTAATCCGGCTGCTCCCCTATACTCTGGGTCCACCTAACCCGGAACTGTGGGACATCGTTCCCAAGAAGCCCACGGCCTTGGTCAACCAGGTCAACAAGAGGTTCGTGGAGCTGAAGAAGCTTGGGTTGCGCAATGAGGACGCTATGATCATGTTCGTGCGCAACCGAATTTCCCCCCTCCAGAAGCGCACCCACAAGGTGTGCCACATGAGCTTCGGCTGCGACCCCAACCGGACCTCATCCTTTGAGTTGAGCAACACGGAGATTTATCGTCGGGTTAAGGCTCTCTTCACCACTCACAAGGATTTCTTCTCTGAGTGGACTTGGGGGATTGAGCATTATTGCCGTGACAGGCTTCCTCCCGCGGTAAGCTTCGTGGTGCAAGCTTACCCCGAATTAATCATATGTCGGTTATTGTGGCATTTTTGACTCTGTTGTTCGTTCTTTTTCTCAGCTATTCCTTCAGCAGACCCTCGAGGACGGCACGGATCCGACCCTTAAGTGGGCGCCGGACCGGGAGACTCCGGATGAGGAAGAGCCGGACCAGGAGATGTTCCTCCCGATGACCGACGCTACAAAGCGACCCACGGGTAAATCCTCTTCTATTAGAGATTGGCCTGATGATGAAGATGGCTCGGATGTCGAGGTGATTGAACCTGTTGATGCTGTCCCCCTTTCTTTTGCATTTCCGGCATCAGCTAATCCCGGTGGGCATATCCACGAGGACCCTCCCCTTGCTACGGGCGAACCTGTTCCGGTAGCGCCGAAGAAGAAACGCGGAGCGGCACCAAGTTCTTCCTCCGGACCTTCTCAGCCCGCCAAAAGGCGAAAGAAATCCAGAGACAAAACTGCCTCCAAGCCAACAGGCAAGGCCCCAGCACGAAGGGCTCGGAAATCCAAGGAGCCCCAAACCTCGGATGCGTAAGTCATTTTTTCCTTCTACAACTTGCTCTTCCTCGCATTGTTGTAATTTCTCTTCTGACATTACTTGATTTGGCAGGGCTGCGGTGGAGGTCCCTCAGAGTGGATCTAGCATCTCCTCGCCGCTCCGGCCTAGCCCTTCTCCTCCTCGTGACGATGAGTCACGCCCGCTGAGCCCTATTCCTGAGGGTTTTGCGGCTGCTCCGGGTTCTGTTCCACCTCGTCAAGAGGAAGGTAACCTTGGAGCGGGGGAGACCGGCCCAGCCGAGGCAACGACATCCACAACTTCGGCTTCGCCACAACCAGCAGCCACCAAAGCTACCTCGGCACCAGCACCAGCTCCAGCACCAGTAACCGAACCAACACCAGCACCAGTTCCGGCACCAGCACCAAGTCCGGTAGCAAGAAAATCATCAGCTGCACCAAGTCCAGCAACAAGAACACCAGCACCAAGCTCCTCCGCCTCGTCCGAGTCTTCTCAACCTCGGCGAGGAACTATCCCGGCAGCTCCTAAGGGAAAATCCGCTGCAATCACTTCCTCTTCTCAGCAAGCAAAGGGCAAAAAGGCTCCTGACGCTACCAAATCATCATTCGTCGAGGCTGGGCAGCGTACCCTCGCATCAATGCTTCCTAAGAAGGCTCCAGCAGCGAAGGACGCCCCTGCCGAGCCAACCGATGCACAACAGATGGTTCTGCACACCAGCCCACCCCTTTCTTTGGTTGAGAGGAAAGAGGCACACGCGAAGGGCTTGGTGGCGCCCCATATGCCCACCGGCGAGCGGTACCCTCCGATGTTGATTGAATTTGTCAACAACTGGAACAAAGCTGAGTTCGTCCATGACGACGATTTCCTGGAGAGGTTTGGCCCCGCCGAATTTTCCGCCCAAATGAACACAGCCGCTAAGGCAATCAACCTCGCCGGGCGGATGATGGAGGTACGTCGCCTCCCCTTTATATGCTGTAGATAATAACCATTAGTCCCCGAGCCTCCAGGGGAGTAACTTGTTACTCGGCCGGATGCTCTTTAGAAAACTAACGTAGCTCCATGAGAATTTTGAATATGCACACACCTAGAGCCGGGTTAAGTTCCACTTGGCCCGGATCTTGTACACTTCGAATATGCACACACCTAGAGCCGGGTTAAGTTCCACTTGGCCTGGATTTTTGTACACTTCGAATATGCACACACCTAGAGCCGGGTTAAGTTCCACTTGGCCCGGATTTTTGTACACTTCAAATATGCACACACCTAGAGCCGGGTTAAGTTCCAGTTGGCCCGGATTTTTGTACACTTTGAATATGCACACACCTAGAGCCGGGTTAAGTTCCACTTGGCCCGGATTTTTGTACACTTCGAATATGCACACACCTAGAGCCGGGTTAAGTTCCACTTGGCCCGGATTTTTGTACACTTAGAATATGCACACACCTAGAGCCGAGTTAAGTTCCACTTGGCCCGGATTTTTGTACACTTCGAATATGCACCAAGATAATTTATGTTTCTGTACTCCTTTCAAGTGACCACCAATCGCCGGAGTGCTGAATTCCAATGTCTGCTAGATACCCACAAGATGCTACGTGCAAAGCAAGCTCCACTTCTCGTGGAGTACGAGAGAAGGGTTAAATTTGTTCCTTGGTGCTTCTTCGTTTTTCTTCATCTTCCTCTGCCGAACTAATCTCATCATTCGGTTTCCGCAGCTGGGGTGGAGGCTGAGAACAAGATTATGCGGAAGAACCTGGAGCAGATCAAGGGTAAGTCATTTTTGTCCGACCTTACAGTGCTTTCCATTTCCATTTCTCCTTGGCTCGGCAAACATTTATACCTCGGCTCTGCCGGGTCAACACACTATTTCAGCATCGCTTGAAGATAGTGTGCCCTTGCCTGATATGATGCTGCATTTTCTCGAACAAGCAGGGCCGCACCAAGCCGAGCTTAAGAAGAAAGATGATGAGCTCGCCCTCCTCTGGACCAAGGACGATGAGATCGCCAGGCTCAAGGCTGAGATGGAGAAGATGAAGGTCCAGCACCAATCCGAGCTCAAAAAGGTTGGCCAGGATTACACAGAAGAGCGCGAGCGCCTCAATCTCTAGATCGCCAAGGACCAAGATCTACTCAAGGAATCCGACATCCAGCTTAGGTCGGCGAATACTGAGCTTGAGAAGCTTCATAAGAGACGTAATGACTGCACCAGGGAGTTGACCCGGATCCTCAGCCATATATCACGTAAGTTCCTTTCCCTTATCCGACCTACTTCTCCGGGTTACTTCATATGTCTTTTATTGACCTTCTTCCTTTGTCTTGTTTCCAGGCAAATTTCCAGAGGGCACTGCTAGTGCGAGCACGGCAGTTGCGGACTTCCGCCAAGAAAGGGGTACTCCTGTCGCTCCTGACGGTGAAGAGATTCCCTATGACATGGAGGACTTGTTGGTCATCTTGTCATCTCGCATGGAGCTCATCAAGAATTATGGCAAGGACATCCTTGATGTTGCAGTTCGCATCTTCAACACGTTCTGGCCCAGAGAAGATACTCCGGAGACCACCACAATCCTTGTTGAGAAGCTAATGGAAACCGAGACCTAGCTCCACCTCTGGGGAGAGTCCGGTGGACGTGCATCAGCTGATACCATTCTTCACCACATACTCACGTGGTATGAGAAGATCGATCTCAACCTCCTGACCCGCCTGCGCACAGGATCCCGATGGACCAATGACCCGGAGTGGGTAGCTCGGCGCCAGGCTTGCGCCCATAGCCTCATCGAATACGCTCCCATTCATGAACGGGCTGAGGGGCCGAGTTTCCTGGAAGCCGCTGGGGACGAAGAGGTTGAGCACGATGAAGATAGCTCGGACGGTGAAGGAGAAGATGACGCCTCGGATATTGAAGGTGGCGAAGATGATGCCGAACTTCCTCCTCCTGCTGCTCCTTGAGCGACAAAACTTGAAAATTTATCAGATCCCCGGTATGCCGGGTGGAGTTGTATCCCATATACATGTGATATTTTACTACTAAGTTCTTATGCCGGATTAACTTGGGCATAGTTCCTGAGTTTCTTTTTCTTGTTCGTCCAATCTTTTGGCTCGGCTCGTGTCTACCTTGATTCGGTTTTACGACTTACGAATCCGAGCTTCAAAAATTGTCTTAACAATACTGGGAAACTTTTAGACTTAGCTCAAAAATAAAACTGCATAATAACTTGAAAAAATAAATACAAGGTTAGTCCGAAAAACAAACGTCGGCTCGAATAAATTCTTTTCCTTAGTTGTTTTTCATGTGCTACGCAATTCCAAACTTGTTCTCTTGCTTGCCATGAAGCCAATTCTTGTTGGACAACAGCAAGTCGAAGAGTTGGGTTCTTGGTGCCCACACATTACTAATCCGAGTTAAGTAGAACAACTTATTCCAGCTAACGCACAAGAGACAACAAATATTATTAAGGCCCTCCCCGAGTTACTGCTCGAGGTGCCAACATTTCATTGATAAGCTCATTGCCGGCATACATACCGACACATGAGAAGACTCAGATACATACACTTCTTCGCTAAGTGTAGAAATGACGAAGGAGAGCTACATTCCATGTACGCTTAGATTCCTCGCCGGACCTGTCCGCCTTGTTCTTTTCCTGTGGCTTTGCATCTACAAGATAATAAGAATCATTGTGCAATGCCTTGCTCACGATGAATGGCCCTTCCCATGGGGGGGGGGATAATTTATGCATGCCAGCCGTACGTTGTATCAACCGGAGCACCAGATCGCCTTCCCGAAAGACTCGGGGGCTTACTTTCCGGCTATGATAGCGTCGGAGATTTTGCTGATATATGGCGGATCTGGACAGTGCCAGTTCTCTCGCTTCTTCCAGCAGATCAACATTATTTTGCCGAGCTTCTTGCACTTCGGCTTCTGTGTATTGGGTGACTCTAGGCAAATCATGCTCTATGTCGGCTGGTAATACAGCTTCTGCCCCATATACCAGAAAAAACGGCGTATAGCCTGTTGATCGATTCGGAGTTGTTCTTAAACTCCATAGTACCGCTGGTAGTTCTTCTATCCAGCACCCCACTGATCTTTGCAGCGGCTCAATGAGCCGGGGTTTTATCCCGGATAATACTAATCCATTGGATCTTTCCACTTGTCCGTTCGATGCGGGGTGGGCTACCGAGGCTATGTCCAGCCGGATCTTCTTATCCCGACAGAAACGCGCAAATGCTCCTTCCGCAAAATTTGTGCCATTATCAGTTATGATACTGTGAGGATAACCGTACCTCAAGATGATATCCTTGAGAAACGTTACGGCCGTAGCTCCATCACATTTTCTTATAGGCTTTACTTCAATCCACTTGGTAAACTTGTCCACCATTACTAAAATGTGAGTCATATTTCCCCTTGCTGGTTTGAACATGCCGACCATATCCAAGCACCATATGGAAAATGGCCAAGTAATTGGTATGGTCTTGAGTTCCGACATTGGCATATGTGTCTTGGTAGCGTACCTCTGACAACCATTACATTTTCTCACCAGATCTTCTGCTTGCTCTAAGGCACTTGGCCAGTAGAATCCGTGCCGGAAAGCTTTTGCTACCAAGGCTCGGGATGAGGCATGATGCCCGCATTCCCCTTGATGTATATCTCGGAGGATGTCAAGCCCTTCTTCCGGGTCAACACATCGCTGGAGGACATTGGTTACACTTCTCTTGTATAGTTCGGAATTGATGATCATGTACGCCTTTACCCTCCTCTGTGTTTGCCTGGAAAGCACTTCCTGAGTGGGTATGGTTCCATCTTTTAGGAATTGAAATATAGGTAGTGCCCAAGCTGGTATTGCTCGCACAGGGAACATATCCTCATCAATCTCCATCTGATCCACCGGCATAACTTTAACAGGATCGTGCTGAGCAGTCCTCGGGTCTTGCGAAGCAGTCCCCGGGTTCACTGAAGCAGTCCCTGGGTTTTCCGAGGCAGTCCCCAGGTTTCGCGCACCACTTCCCATGTCAATATCCATGGGCACAGTTCCAGATTCCGTGTCCTCCGGGACATAGATTGAGTCGGTTTCTGGGGAGGGCCTGATGGATGGTTTTCTGAGGTGCTCTAATGCTACACCCGGTGGAATTGCTTGTCGGGTTGACCCGAGCTTTGACAGCATGTCGGCAGCCTCATTTTCCACCCGGGGTACATGGTGAAATTCGCATCCCTCAAAGTAACCAGATATCTTCTGCACATGAAATATGTACAATGCCATGTTTGGATCAAGGGCGTCCCACAATCCTGACACTTGCTGCACCACCAAATCCGAGTCGCCAAAGCATATGATCCGACGTATCCCAATCTCTTTTGCCACCTTGAGCCCGTGCACAAGTGCTTCATACTTAGCGACATTGTTTGATGCCGCGAAATGGATCTGCAGCACGTATTTCAACTGGTCCTTCTTTGGCGATGTAAGTACAACTCCGGCACCTAGCCCGGTTTTGGTTTTTGATCCGTCAAAGTGCATTCGCCAATAGTTCGGATCTAGGAGTGGCGGTTCGTATTGCACCTCGGCCCAATCCACGAAAAAGCCCGCCACAACTTGAGATTTGATGGCTTCTCTTCTGTCATATTGCGGCACATAAGGGGCTAGCTCAATTGCCCATTTTGCAATTCTGCCACTCGCATCCTTGTTACTCATTATCTCGGATATGGGGGCCTCACATATGAGCCTGATGGGATGCTCCTCAAAGTAGTGCTTCAGCTTCTTAGCGGCCATGTACACGCCATACGCCACCTTTTGATAGTGTGGATAGTTCTGCTTCGAGGCTGACAACACCTCGCTCAGGTAATACACTGGCCTTTGCACCGACTTACCTTCCTCGTCGCGCTCCACCACTATCACTGCACTTACAACTCGGTTGGTTGCGGCTATATAGAGCAACATTGGCTCCTTTGATAGTGGTGAGGCTAACACTGGTGCAGTGGCTAACATCTACTTCAAGTGGGCAAAGGCTTCATCGGCCTGCGGTGTCCAAACGAACTTATCCGACTTTTTCATGAGTTGGTAAAGAGGCAATGCCTTTTGTCCCAACCGACATACAAACCGACTTAACGAGGCCAGGCAACCTGTGAACTTCTGGACATCGTTAAGACACTTCGGCAGTTCCATTCGTTCGATGGCCCGGATTTTAGTTGGATTAACCTCGATACCTTGGCTAGAAACAAGAAAACCGAGCAATTTCCCAGCTGGGACACCGAAGGTGCATTTTTCCGGGTTAAGTTTCATCCGGAACCTCCTTAGGTTTGCAAACGTTTGCCTGATATCGTCAAGGAGCATTTTGCTTTCCTTGGTCTTGATAAGCACATCATCCACGTACACTTGTACATTTTGACCGATTTGGTCGTGCAAATATTTTTGCATACATCTTTGGTACGTTGCCCCTGCATTACGTAAACCAAACAACATGGTGCGATAGCAATAAGCCCCATACGGGGTAATAAACGCAGTCTTTATTTGATCATCCGGATTCAGAGGTATCTGGTGGAAACCAGAATATGCATCAATGAATGACAACAATTCACATTCGGCAGTTGAGTCTATGACCTGATCTATTCTTGGCAGCAGAAATGGATCTTTTGGACATGCCTTGTTCATGTTCGCGTAATCGATACACATTCGCCAAACCACCGCCACGTTCGGATCATCCTTCTTCTTCTCCACCAGCACCGGATTAGACAGCCAATTCGGGTAAAGAACTTCCATGATAAATCCACAGCTAGCAACCGAGTTATCTCATCCCCAATGACTTTCCTCCTATCTTCGGCGAAGCGGTGGAGAGGTTGCTTCACCGGCTTAGCTCCGGGTCTCAAATTCAAAGAGTGCTCGGCCAACTCCCTTGGAACACCTTGCAAGTCCTGTGTGGACCAAGAAAAAATGTCCCAATTCTCACGGAGGAAGCTGACGAGCTCGCTTTCCTATTTATCACTTAACCCGGCACCGATTGTTACGGTGCGCTCCGGGAACATGTCATCAACAAGAACCTTCTTGGTATCTTTCGTGGCCTGGAAGGAGACACTTCCATGCGGGTTACTCAGCGCCAGCATATACTGTTGCACGGACTGAGCCAATGCCGCCACCTCTTGAATTTTCCTTTTTTCCTGCGCAATCACAAGTGACTCGGCTAAGTTAGACCCGGCCGACGCACACTCCATGGAACGTCGGAAATCCCCAGCAATGGTAATCACCCCGTTTGATCCGGGCAACTTCATCTTCAAGTAACTAACATGACACCTCGCCATGAACTTGTTCAGCGCTGGCCTTCCGAGTAACGCGTGGTATGCACTTTCTAAGTTCACCACCTCGAACTCCAAATTTTCGGTTTGGCAGTTATCCCTCGTGCCAAACAATACGTCAACCCGGACCTTGCCTATGGGCTCACAAGAGATGCCGGGCACAATACCATGGAAAGTTGTCCTCGTGGCCTATAGCATGTTCTCCGAGATACCCAACTTGCGCATTGTGTCCGCATACATGATGTTAATGCTACTGCCATTGTTGATCAGTACCTTTGAGAATCTTACATTAATGCTAGGCCCAATGAATGTCGGATCTAGCACCAATGCATAGGAACCAGGGCTCGGCATAAGCTTGGGATGGTCCTTGATGCTCTAGGTGATTTCTTGGTCAGACCAAGGCATATACCTAGTCACTGCAGGCATCAATGCATTCACCTCTATATGTCGGCGCTGCAAGCTCTTTCTGTTTGTTTCCTCAGTGGTGAACACATAATAGCTTTGATGATGCTCTCTGTACTCATTTATCCCCTCATTTCTGGGGCACCTCTGATCCGGCTGATGCTGAATTTGCACTTGATGCACCACATCCCTTCTCTCATTGTTATCATACCTCGGCGGAGGGGGAAGCAACATTAGCTGTTGCGTGTTTGCTCCGGAGAGCAATTGCTGCCGGGGTAACTCCTGCCGAGGCTGATCATTTCGGGGTGCCTGAGCATTCCCCAAACCACCTTGTTCGATCTTGCGCATCCACTCACATTGCCTCGTCGTATGACCCGCTGGGTTACTCGGATTAGGCGTGTGAAACTTACATGGCTGGTCCAACATCGACTCATAAGTATACCTCAGACGGTCCTTCTTTTCTTGCCACTGTTTCTTTTGCTCTAGCGTCCAAGTTTTCTTGCCATCGTTTCTCGGAGTCCACTGCCCTCCAGTTTTTTGGCGTTGACTGCCCCCTGCTCCGGGCTGATCTTGATTCACAGCCACAACTTGTTGCAAACCGTATCGATGATCCGGTCTATCATCTCTCCTTTTCCCTCTGTAGTCATTCCTCCGGGATGACCCGGCTCCATCCCTCTGGTAGTACTCATCGTTTGACTCGTTTGACATGAGCCTAGGTTGGGGCGGATCACCTAGAGCATACGAATCGGCAATCCGGATCATCTCTGCCAACATGGTCGGCATTTTCCTTTGTAACTTCTGCCATAGCTCGCTTGCATATCTGCATCCTTGTGCAAACCATGCTATGGCCTGTGATTCTATCACGCCCTCACCCGAGTTTCTCACTATACACCACCGGGTTAGAAACTCCCGATCTGTCTCATTTGGTCTTTGCTTGCACATAGCTAGGGTCTGCGGCCTATTCGGCCTCTGATATGTACTCGAGAAATTGCTGATGAACATTTCCTCGAAATCTATCTAGTAGTTAATGCTTCCGGGCGGCAAATTGTTCAGCCATACCCTTGCTGGCCCCTCCAACATCTGGGGTACATATCGTACAGCCCATCTCAAGTTACGAGTGGCCATTTTCATAGCTGTAGCAGCCAATCCTCCGGCTTTGTACTGCCGTCATACGTCTTTGTGCCCCTGGGTAACTAGAAGTTGGGTACCGGTGGCTCCTTCATGATCCGGGTCCAAAACACACTGGACCCGGTGGACCTTGACACTCAATTTGTTCCGACCTATACAGTCGGTCCAGTTTCAACCTGGCATCATCCGGCATCAAATCCCTGCTTCCCAATCTTGACCCTATCACATGATAGTCCGGTCTCGGGTATCCCGCGTTTGCCATTTCCGAATCTCCATCATTATACCTTTCTTGCTCTCTTGGAGCATCTCTGGGTTGCATACCCTGGCCGACACTTTGCTCTTGCCTTGGTATATTCCGCTGCTGCGGTTGTCCTGCTCCTGCCGAGTTTCGCTGTCCGGCATTGCCGTTGACAGCGTGCCCTTGACCGGCATTGCCTTGGTCGCGGTTACCTCGGCCAGCTTCACCTCGGCTCACACTCCGTCGATCATCATTTTTCTATGCTTCTTTTCCTTTCCCTGCCCGCATTGGGTCATACGGGACGATCTGTTTGTTCCGTCTAGCCGAGGTTACTACCTCTTCTCTCCTTGGACCACCATGAGGAGACGATGCGGCTCCAGCAGATTTCTTCGGGTTACCCACCGTTGAAAGGACGATCTTTGAGGCTCCAACTCTCTCCGGGTTAGCTCTGAGTAGTTCTTCGTTTTGTCTATTCGCGATCCGAACCAGCTCGTTAACCCTATCTTGTTGTCTTTGCCGAGCCTCACCCGTTAGACCCTCTAACTCGGATGTCGCTGCATCCGCTGCTCTGAGGTTCTTTGCCGGGGTACTATACCTTGGCAGCCCCACGGACAAACAGTTTTCCGATTCCTCAATTCCAGTATCACCTTCTCTGTTCATCTCGCTCATGAGATTTCTCCCCTTTACTATTACAGCGTCAACTTTGTTTGCCTTTGCGTACTCACGCAGCGTCATATTCAACGACTGCTGAGCCATGGCTATCTTTTTTGCACCCTCTAGTATGTTTTTCCTAGTTTCTTCTAGCTCGGCCTACGCCCGAGCCGGATCTACTGCTGCTACCACAGGGTTTGCCAAGCTATCCATCGCTTCCCTCAACACATTCTCTGGCCTCTCTAGTGGAGGACCTCTACCTTTCCTTGGTGGTTTTGGTGTTACCTCCGGATCTGGCGCCAGATCCTTGCTTGTGCCCGCACCAGGCGCGGTCATCATCACCTCTGCATGGTCCGGGGAGCGAGTGATACACGTCCCGGGAACCACGGTGAGGGGTGGCTCCCCTGCCTCGACGACGTGGCGTGGATGAACACACGACACGTCAACAACAATGTAGACCTCGTGCGCGTCGAGCTTGACGAAGAGGCCATTGCGCGGAAGTGGGCGCGTGCCGAAGCAGCCAGCATTGTCGCTGACGAAGTCCAGCGCTCCAAAGCGCTGAACGAGCCTGGAGACGATGCGTTTGCTGGTGCCGATGAAGATTCCCGTCTGGATCTTGACCCCTGCTAGCGCCGCTAGCCCCACGGTGGGCGCCAACTGTCGTGGTGGTGTCACGGCAGATGCCATGGATAGGCTAAAGGTGGGGACTAATACACGCTAGGGGAATCCAGGGAGGGATAGTGAAGTGATTCTTCACACAGAAGTTTGTATTTGCTTTGTTTCCAAGATTACAAGTGCTCCTAGAGCTGTATTGGTGAGAGGAGGAGGAAGGAGCCCTCTTACTCTCACACACAGATCACACTTAAAACCCTAGCTAACTCAGAATAGCGGAACCCCTTCTACCGGGATCCTAGCCCTCCTTATATAGAGGGAACTAGGTCTCTGCCTAGGGCATACGTGGAGGCATATTCCTAAGAATATGCCTCCTCCCAAAGCGGTAAGCCGACCGAGGTGCTTTTCCCCCGCGTCACGTATGCAGAGGCTACGTGAGCCTCTGCGGCGCTCGCGTCGGCCGACATGGGCGTCGTCACCCTTGTCGGCGATGCCCCGGTGGTCCTGCCCTTGTTTGCTTCGCTCAGGTAGTGCGTACCGGGGCTTCTTTTGACCAGCGAGATTCCTTCCTTCTCCTAGAAGCCAGATGTGACCTGGATCATAGTTGATCCGGCCACACCCGTTCCTGCATACAAGTAAAACAGGCATTTCCGACTTACTCCTTAAGTCGGTTGAGACTTAGTTAGACGAACGCCCCTGGTCCGGGTTACCCCATGATCCGGCCTGCCTTGAGGTGACCCGGCCAGCATCCACTTTGGCCTTGCCGAACCTCGGCTAACTTGGCCTTTATACCCCGGTGTGACCCTACCCGGGTGTATCCCCGCAACAGCGGCTGGCCAGGCAATGCTTGGAGAAAAGAAACTTATCTTCCAAAGAAGAAGCACAACAGGCAAAGGACATCAAGTACTCTGACCTTCTTGCACAAGTGCGTCTTCGCGACGAGAGGATAAGGGCCGGTGAGCTTCCGACAGCGCTAGTGGTCCCTCTGACTCTCGCCGAGAAGGTCGCTGTTGAAGTAAATGCGAGTTTGGATAAACTTACTCGCGAGCAATATGTAAGTCGGAATTCTAACTCTTGTTTTTCCCTCATTTCATATCATATCCTCTAGCCCCCAAGCATGAAGTAGGATATATTATCCGGGTTTATGCTTCCTTAGGATGCCAAAGAATGAACTAGTGTAGCCCCCAAGGCTCGTGCTGATATTAGTAAAAATATTAGCCCGAGTCTTTAGTAAACTTCTGACTTTGGGTATTCTGACTTACAGAAAGTATGTTCCTATAACCAGGATTTATTAAAAAATGTCTGCAATAAGCGAAGAGAGATCAGGGCTCTCTGACTTAAGAATGTTGAGCTTAAGGTCTCCAAGGATGAGGCCGAAGGTAATCATTCCAAGACTCAAACCTTGTCTTTTATATTTTCATAGTCGAACTTTTGACTGAACTGTTGTTCTTTTTTGACTTATAGCGCTGGTAAAACAATCCTGCGCCATGATTGAAGAGGCCGAGAACCTCAAAACTTTGGTGGTGGAGAACAAGGAACTTCGCTAAGAGCTGGACAAGCTCAAAGAGGATCATGAGAAGGGCATAGCTCAAGTTCTCGAGTCCTCCTCCATGGCTACTGACGAGCGTGATCGCAAGATCGCCGCTCAAGATCAGAAAATCTTGGACCTCAATAATGAGCTGTGCAGAGAGAGGGACCTTTCCGAGGCGCTCCGGGCTAAACTCTGGAGTCTTCGAGAAGAGAAGACCAAGATTGATGATGTCATCTTCAGTATGTTCCATCTGTCTGACTTGTCCATTTTCTTTGACTTCTTTCAATGTCGGATTTTCTTAACTATTTTGTGTATAGGTCCTCTGAACTTGACGGACTCCACCTCTGCCGAGCCCTGCACCCACCGGCTTACCCAAGTCGGTGACCTTCTTCATGATTTTTGCCACTCCCTTGAGGATATTGGCGAAGCTCTCAAGATTCCGGACATGCATAGCATGTCGGATTTTTAGGTGCGGGACAAGGCGAAGGAAATGCCGTAGCTTGTCCAAGATTGGAATATGTCCTACACGCGATCCGCAGCGCAGGACGCTCTCACCATGGTCATGAGCCACCATGGAAGCATGGAGATATGGCAAGTGACTAGAGGGTATTCTACAGTGGATGAAGACGGACAGGAGCAGGATAACAATGCTATTATGGACTCCTGTGTCGGATATGGGTGCCCCATGGCTGATTTGACTAGCTACGAACTCCTTTCTTCACCCGCGTGGACACTCCGCCTCCGCCTCCAGAAGAAGCAGTAGAAGTTTCCGACGATGACCACACCATTTCAGATGTGGACATCTCGGAACGATATCAAGGCGATGTATCCAGCGAGCCGTCAGCTCCTTCTTCTCCTCCTGCATCATAGATTGCCAAAAACATTTGTATTATTCTGAAAAACATGATGGATCTGTAAATATGCAGTACTATAATTTGGCTAGTGCTAAGCTTTTGATCTATTCAGCACTTTTGGCTTTAAATTTTTTGTGTGCCTGAAATGTTTACATAAGCACTTGAACTTTTTCTCCTATACTTATCGTTTATCTGGCTTTCCGCCTCGTCCCTTTCGTGAGCCGGCTAAACCGTCTGCTCGGAAACTTTTCCGAGCAATGGAGCTCAATTGCTAAACCAGTTTAAACTCGGAAACAAAGCCGGCTTCCAGTACCAACAATTCACTAGTCAGAAAATACCCGCATCCGGCAATCAGACAAATAACCAAAGTATAGACTAGAAACTTTAGGGTTATACCTGAAGGTAGCATTTTTTAGAATCGGAAATCTAAACCAGAACGAACATGAGCATGAAGTACTTTCAAGCATTCTGGGATTTTCGACTATGACATGATCATTCGGAAATAAGATGGTAAAAACTTCTCAGAAAAACTTGAGGCAACCAAAACTTTTATTTCTCACAGAACATGTACATATATATGATTACAAAGAAGGATAAAATAAGAATAAAAGGGACGTAGCTGAGGAATATTCTACGGTCTGTCTAACTCATCCGGATTTGTACTGCCTCTAGCTCTCTTTCTGTTCTTAGTAGAAGGTCTTTCTTTGACTGGCCTCATGTCAGTTAAGTAATACGAACCATTGTGCAATACTCGACTAACTAAAAAGGGCCCTTCCCATACTGGGGAAAGTTTGTGCTTTCTTTGTTGCACTAGCCGGAGAACCAAATCGCCTTTACTGAAAGATCTGTTTCGGACTCTCTGGCTATGATACTTGCGTAACTTCTGCTGATAGGTTATTGATCTCATTTCAGCAACGACGCGAACTTCTTCGACTAAGTCGAGATCATTTTGTCGAGAAATCTCGGCATCCTCTTAAATATACGCGGCCACTCTAGGAGAAGTGTGAATCAAATCACTAGTAAGAATTGCTTCTACACCATAGACCAAGAAGAAAGGTGTGTATCCGGTTGACCTGTTCGGAGTCGTTCGTAAACTCCATATTACAGAGGGTAATTCCTCTGCCCAAGCCCACGTAGCATGTCATAGTGGTGCTTCGAGTCTCGGTTTAGGCCTTGTAGGATTAAACCATTTGCTCTTTCGACTTGTCCGTTAGCCTGTGGATGTGCGACTCACGCAATGTCAAGCCGGATATTTTGCTCGTTGCAGAATTCGGCCAATTCTCCCATAGAGAAGTTACTCCCGTTGTCCGTGATAATGCTATGTGGATAACCATACCGGATTATAACATCCTCGACAAATCTTTTGGTTGTTGCTCCATCACAACTAGTGACAGGTTTAGCCTCAATCCATTTGGTGAATTTATCCACCATCACTAAAAGATGAGTAAATCCACTTGGAGCTCGTTTAAATGGTCCTACCATATCAAGCCCCCAGACCGCAAAAGGCCATGTTATAGGTATTGTTCGCAGCTGATCAGCCGGAACATGAGCTTGTTTGGCGTACTTTTGGCCGCCTTTGGACGTCTTGACTAATCGTTCGGCATCTGCTTGAGCTGTAAGCCAGAAAAATCCGTGTCTAAAAGCTTTTCCCACTAAAGATTTGGCTATAGCATGGTGACCACACTCGCCTTTGTGGATTTCTCCTAAGATTTCCACTCCTTCTTCCGGAGATACGCAGCGCTGAAAACCCCCAGAAACACTCCGCTTATAGAGCTCACCTTTAACTATAGTATAGGCTTTTGCTCGTCAGATAATCTGCCGGCTCAGAACCTCTTCTTCGGGTAATTTGCCATCCACCAGATAATCAAGGTAGGGTTGAGTCCAGCTGGGAATTACAGCTAGGACTGCTATTAAAGGTGAGTCAGATTTGGTCAGATATTCCTCATGTACTCCCTTTATTGAGGGAACTTTGAGGTTCTCTAGAAAAGCGCCATCCGGGACCTCTTTCCGTGCAGAGCATATCCGAGATAGTGCATCTGCTTCCTAATTTTCTACTCGAGGGATGTGTTGAACCTCAAACCCTTCGAATGATTTAGATAGATCATCCACGATAGCTTTATACGCTGCCATGTGTTTATTTGCATTATAGATATCAGACACTTGTTGAGAAACAAGATCCAAATCTCCGTAACACATTAAACGTCGGATGCCAATATCCTTAGCAGTGCTTCATACTCGGCAATATTATTTGTCGCTGTGAAGTGGATCTGCAACACGTATAGAAGTTTATCTCCTTGGGGTGATTTGAGCACACGCCAGCCCCCGAGCCCCCTCGAGCCTTAGACCCATGAAAATAGAGGGTCCAATATTCTGACTCAGGGAGAGTCATATTCTCCTTTGTCTCTGCCCAGTCAGCGACAAAGTCAGCAAGGATCTGGGATTTGATTGCTGTCCGAGGTTTATACTCAATATCAAAAGTTGAAAGCTGTATGCCCCATTTGGCGACGCGTCCTGTGGCGTCACTGTTGTTGATTATATCTCTCATGGGAGCTGTGCTCACCACGGTAATTGGATGGTCCTGAAAATAATGTCGTAGCTTACGAGATGCTAGAAAAACACCGTAAGCCAACTTTTGGTAGTGCGGATACCGCTGTTTTGATTCTGTCAGGACCTCGCTAACAAAGTAAGTTGGACGCTGCACCAGGTGTTCCTGATTTTCCTCCGGTCTCTCCACCACCATGACGATACTAACAACCTTGTTTGTCGCAGCAAGATAGATCAACATCGGTTCCTGCGGTTCCGGCGCAGCAAGGATAGGAGCAGATGAGAGTACTTTCTTCAGGTCATGTAGTGCAGCTTCTGCTTTGTCGGTCCAAACAAAATCCTTGGTCTTTTTCAGGAGTTTATATAATGGTGCGTCTCTTTCTCCAAGCGGGCTTACAAACCGAGTGACTGCAGCAATGCAACCAATTAGTCTTTGTACGTCCTTCAGGTGAGTTGGCCTGGAAATATTGAGTATAGCCTTGATTTTGTCCCAGTTCACCTCTATGCCTCGTTGAGACACGATGAAACCTAACAATTTTCCGGCTGGTATTCCAAAGAAACATTTCTTCGGGTTAAGCATGATGTTGTATTTTCGTAGATTGGCGAATGTTTCCTCCAAGTCGGAAATCAGCGTTTCCTTCTTTTTGGACATCACCGCAATATCATCCACATATGCATGTACATTGCGTCCGAGTTGGTCATGGAGGCAACGCTGCATTGTGCGCTGGTATGTAGCTCCTACGTTCTTCAGCCCAAAGGGCATCATAACAAAACAGAAGGTTCCGAAGGGTGTTATGAATGAAGTTTTGACTTTGTCAGATTCCTTCATCCGGATTTGATGATAACCGGAATATGCGTCGAGAAAAAATAGGAGTTCCGAGCCTGCCGTAAAATCAATAACTTGATCAATTCTAGGCAGAGCGAACAGATCTTTTCGACAAGCCTTGTTCAAGGCAGTATAATCAACACACATCCTTAAATCAGTGGTGTCCTTTTTAGGGACCATTATAGGATTGGCCGACCACTCAGTGTGGATGACCTCTTCTATGAATCCGGCTAACTCGAGCCGTGCTAGTTCCTTAGCTATTGCCATACGCTTTTCATCGCCGAAACGTCGTAAGGACTGTTTGACGGGTTTAGTGTTCGGGTTTAAATTTAAAGAGTGCTCGGCAAGTTCCCTAGGTACCCCGGTCATGTCAGATGGCTGCCATGCGAAGATATCTTGATTTGCTTGGAGGAACTTGACGAGCGCACTTTCCTATGCGCTACCTAGGCCTACGCCTATCTAGGTCACCTTGGAGGGGTCATCATCCTTCAACGGCGTCTTCTTCGTCTCTTCTGATGCCTTGAACTCCGAATTTGGATTTTTCACCTCCTTCTTCGTTGCGGGCATCTTGGACGGATCTATGCTCTTCTTGATCTCCTGGTACTCCTGGGCGTGCAGCACGGCTTCGGAAAAGGCGGCATTTCCATCCTCGCACTCTCGCGCTTTCTTCGGGTCTCCCCTGATAGTGATTACGAAGTTGGGACCTGGAATTTTCATCATATTGTAAATGTAACACGGACGAGCCATAAAAGCCCAGTAAGCCGGACGTCCGAATATAGCGTGGTACGCGCTCTTGAACGGGACCACTTCGAAGGAAAGTGCCTCCGTCCGATAGTTCTTTGGAGTCCCAAAGGTAACATCCAAAGTAATCTCTCCTAGGGAATTAGCTTGTCTTCCTAGGACATCTCCGTGAAAGATCACAGAGCTATGGTTCAGCTGGGTCTCCGAGATCTTCATCCGGCATAGTGTTTCGACATTGAGCATATTGATACTACTTCCACCGTCAATGAGGGTCTTAGAGAAACCATAACCGTCAATAAGTGGATTGACGATTAAGGCGTATTTTCCTCGCCTGTGGAACTTAGGAGGATGATCAGCGCGGTCAAATGTGATTGCCACTTCCAACCAGTCTAAAAATTGGGGGACACCCGGAACTGTTGCATTGAGCTCATGTAGAACTGCTTTCTTGACCTTTGCCGGTTGAGATCCGAGGAAGGTGACATGAGTGTCTTTCTTGGTCGGAAAATTTTTCTTCCCTTCCGACTTGGTATTTGAAGCATCAGCTTCCTCCATGTCGGAATCTTCCTTGGTCTCTTTATCTTTTTCGGGATTCTTCTTTCCCTTCTTCCGCTTAGCTTTGTAGCCTGCGGTGTTATTTCTTTTGATGTCGTCATTGAAATGACATTCGGCGTTGGTGTGGGACGAGCCCCCATTGGCGTCTAAGTGATGCACACATGGGTTATTGGCAATGTCGGCTCAAGAGTAGGTTTTGCCTGCTTGTTGGTCTCCTCTACCTTGGACTCTTGAAGTTCCACAGCCACGCCCGCGGCCTCCACCGCGTCCTCCTCGTCCTCCAGACCCGAAAGTAGCAGTAACCACTGCCATTTCCGCTTTGGTTGTTTTGCCGACTGTGGCACGGCTAGGGCATTGAGTAATCCCTCTGCATCATCGTCAGCATCTGCATACTTCCTCGCTGTTTCTATCATCTCTCCCAAATCAGTGACCTTGTCACACTTCAAGCGATGGCGCAGTAGACCAATTGGGAGACCTGCAATGAAAGCTTCAATTGTAGTTTGATCATTTACTCCTTCACAGGAGTCTTGGTGTCGATCCATCGTCCGAGGTAATCCCGGCAAAGTTTCTCCGGCCTTCTGGGTGTAACGCTATAGGTCTCCGACCGTATAGGGCCTCCGGTATGTGCCTTCGGAATTCCGAAAGAACGCACTTTGCATGTCATACTAGTTGTGGATGGTGTTCTCCGGAAGTTCATTAAGCCATGATCGTGCCGTCTTCCGCAACATAAGTGGGAGATATCTGGTTGCGACCAGGCTGTTTCCGCCTTTGGCGATGCAGCAAGCTTGGAAAAAATCCTGTAGCTAGGTATCTGGCCGAGCAATGCCGTCGTAGGCTTGGATATGTCTTGAGATAGCAAATCCTTCCGGGAATCTTGTAGCTCAGATGCGTGGTCCGAAGCATTTTGGGCCCACGTAGATATCATCGTTTTCGTAGCGCCGCGCCTCTATGTTAGAATTGATCATGTGCCTTGCGTCATTCGGGGATAGAGATCGTCCCGAATGTCGGCTGTGGCTGCGGTGCCCTGGAGCCAGACTTTGGCTTCTGCCACTGATACATTGCAAATGTATCTATAATTTTTGATGTTCCATGCTTGGTTTTATCCACTTTCTTGTGTTTTGTTCCAACTTTAGAGTACTTTTCATATGATTTCTTGGACTAACCTATTAACAAGAGCCACAGTGCCAGTTGCATGTTTTTTGCTATTTTTGGTTCCAGGAAAGTCAGAAAATGAATATTCTCATAATTGGACGGGACAAAAGCCAAAGTGCCTATTTTTCCGGAAGGGATCAAGTGCTAGAATACGAGACGGAGAAGGACCAGGGGGCTACCACACCACCTGGCCCCACGGCCCAGCCTGGCCCGCGCCAGGGGGTGGTGAGGCCAGCCCTGGCCCCCCCTCGGCCTCTCCTTCCGCCTATATATTTCCCTCGAGACGAAAACCCTAAGTACCCGATCAAAAATCCACGAAAGAGTCTGTAGCCGCCGTCATCTCCATCCCTAGATCCGTAGGGATCTGAAGCTCTTCCTGGCACCCTGCCGGAGAGGGGAATTCACCCTGGAGGCCTTCTTCATCACCATGCAAGCCTCCGGTGTGATGCGTGAGTAGTTCATCCTTGGACTACAGATCCATGTAGTAGCTAGATGGCTGGTTCTCCTCCTTTGTGCTTTCATGTTTATATCTTGTGAGCTCCGTTCATGATCAAGATCATCTATTTGTAATTCATACATGTTTTGTTTGCAGGGATCCGATGGATATTGAGATGCTATTTCAGATTGATTATTGATTCTACCATGTCTTTGTTATTTGAGATCTTGCATGCTTTCCGTTGTTGGTAGCTATCTTGGCCAAGTAGATGCTAGCAACTCCAAGAGTTAGTATTTATGCTCGATAGTGGGTTCATGCTCTGGTAATCTGGAGAAGTGACAGAAATCTCTAAGGTACTAGATGTGTTGTTGCTACTAGGGAGAAAACAACAATCCTTTGTTCATAGAACAATCGTATTGTTTACTTTACACGCAGTTCGTAAAGCAATAATCTGTTGCTTGCAACTTAATACTGGAGGGGGTTCAGATGATAACCTGAAGGTGGATTATTAGTCATAGATGCAGTTGGATGGCAGTCTATGTATAATGTTGTAATGCCCAATCAAGTCTCAAAGGAGTCAATATGATTAGTATATGCATGTATTTCTTTCTCGGTGTTTGTCAATTTCCCCGTTGTAATTTGTTCACCCATCATGTTATCTATCTAAGGAGAGCCACCTCTAGTGAACTATGGATAAACTTTTCTTTATATACAATCTATAAACTTTTTACTGCTTTGTGTTTACTTTCTGCAAACTTTTACTTCTTTCCATTCGATACGTTTAATCCTTTGTTTTCCGCAAAAAACGGTGAGATTGACAACCTCATCGCAAGTTGGGGACAAAGTTCTATGGTTGTGTTGTGTAGGTCTCCATGTTGATACTAGCACCGGTAGTGCAACCTGCCAAAGCTCAGCTAGTAACACCTTTGGGGTGTTTCCTTGCTCCTACTGGTTTGATTAAACCTTGGTTTCATAACTGAGGGAAAACTTACTGCTGTGCTCATCATACTTTCCTCTTGGGGTTCCCAACGAGCTCTACGTCGAAAGTCGAGCGTATCAGCCACCACCTCCTCCGCCACGTCATCCTCCTTGTCCCCCTTGAGAGCCGTTGTGATGACTACTTGGTGGAGAGGGTGGACAGCTGGATTGTTTCTGGCTGTTCGCCGGCCTCCGTCCGGAGCATCATTATTCCGGTTCTGGGGAAGGTCTTCACTACGACGAGCTCCCTGCCGACTTGTCCCGGCATGGTTTCCGTCGTTCCTTCGTCCGTCATTCCCACTACGATGAGGCTCAGCCGGACGTCTTGCATGTCTAGGAGGTGGCATTTTTTGATGATCCTCCTCCCGACGTTTCTCTTTATCTTCTCCCCTTCGATCGTTCGACTCTCGTCGGGGAGGGTTCCTCGGATACAGTGCAGCAATGGCATCTTGCTCGGTCGCTGGAACAACGTTGCTCCAGTCACACGCAGTTTTGTGATGCTGTCCTGATGATCCGGTTCTGGAGTAGTTGTCTTCCCGTCGGTCAGAACGGTGATGCTGTTCCGGAACACGCTGGGGCCTTATATCATTCCAGGCCGAGTCCGTGTGACATTGCTCGGATTTCGAGACCAGTTTTCCACTTCCGGATTTCGCAGCCATCTGTTGCTCCAGATCCTTGGTGAGTAGCTTGATGCCCAACCGAACCTGTTCTGGGCCTGGGTTATTTGACAGAATATCTCGAGCTGCGACAGTGTTCTGTACCGGTGTTGGATACACCAGATCTCCTTTGCTATCGAGATGAGGCATCCCTGGATCTCCTTCAAAGAGGACCATGTTCACTTCCGGAAATTGACCGTCACGTGTGTAACGTTTCCGGGTCTTCTGATGCAACCGAGACATGTAATCCTTAGTTGCCATGCGTTTCTTTTCCTCCTCAATGTTTTTGGCTTCATCCAGGAGTTGTTGACGACACTCTTCTAGGGCTTGGGCCCTTTCGTCCAGCTCTTCAGCAGTAAGTTCTACAGCTGTAGGGATAGGTGTGGTTAATGCAGCATCGATGAGTTTACGCGCACCTTCAGTGATCACGTGTCTGTCCACTTATTCTTCTCTTTTCGGCTCTTCTAGGATAAGTGCTCTATCCGAGTCTTCCTCATATTCCTCGACAATCACCTCCTCTGTTAGAGGGTCTTTTGCCGGGGTCTTGTTCTTCTTTTTCTTCTTCTTTGCCTTCTTGGCAGCGCCGGTAGCAAAGACGGCTTTGGGTCCGTTTCCTGGAGTCAAGCTCTGATCGGTACTTTCGAACATCTGGACTTTGGGATTATCTCCGACTTCCATGTCATCCTACGCTTTGGGAGAGTGTTCCCCGGATCCTTCATCCATGGCTTCTCCTTCTTCTGCAGCTTTGGAGTTATACTCCTCTTCATATTCCACGGAGAACTTTCGGAAATCTGCTGACACCATCGATTCATCCGAGGATGCGGGTACGTCGGCGTTTGTTCCAATTGCCTCCAGCACAGAGTCGGTGTTTTCTCTGGCATCGGCCGAGCCGGATCTGGATCCCACATATCCGACGAAGTGCGACGCGTGCTTCCTAAGGTACCTGCGGCTCTCGCGATCAGCTTTGTCAAAACTTTTGATGGTCTCGAGAATTGCATCTGCGCTTGCATGTTGCATTATCATACGTCGTAGTGTGTACCTTAGGAAAGGCTTATCTCTCCTGGCGTCATCAGAGCCGGAATCAGTGTCGTTGATGAGCTCCTCCTGGATTTCGACTTCCGCGGGTGGGTCGATTTGGGATCCGGCCTCTCCAAGGAGATCCACTCCAGATTCGACTTGGACCGCTAGGTCTTCCTCAGGCTTGGATTTCTCTACTATCTCCGCAACCGGTGCGGGCTGGGTGGGATTAGGGTTTTCTGAGATCCGGAACTCTGCCGCCTCCGCGGACAAAGGGGACCCAGAAGATTCTTCTGCCTCTATCATCACCGCTGGGGTGGGTGGGGCAGGTTCAGCAAAACCGATGTAAACATCGATCTCGCCAAAAGACATGATTGTGTAGGCAGTCACGGCCTCCCTAGCCGGAATCTAGGTCTCGTCGAGAACGATGAGAGGGACGTCGCTGGCGTAGAGGATGCGACCGACAGCGATAGTCTCGCTGATTCCGATTCTTGCAGATTTCGCTCAGAACGCAGATCCGAAACTCACTTGCCCCACGGTGGGCGCCAACTGTCGTTGGATTGATGACAAGTACGCCATGAGGGGGTCCTCGAGGCGTGCAAAAGAAAGGGGTGTGAGACGTATGGTGTTCCGGGACAGTGAGCACGCAAGTTTACCCAGGTTCGAATCCGCCGGTTTTGGATGGATCCTACTCCTGCTAGCAATCCAGTAATACGGCAAAGCCGGAATATGGGTTACAAGGGTTTCTCCTATGCGAGTTGAGATTGTAGACTATTGAGGTGTGTCCTAAAGGCTCTCCCTAGGACGGCTTATATAGTTATCCGGCCTAGGGTTTACAGGAGAGATCTATCCAGCTACGACTAAGAGTCGGTTACAGAGTACATCTTGAACTACAAGTAACATTATGGGCCTAAGTCGGTAAGTCTTCTGGGCCTTCCCGTAGCCGGATTGGACTCCGTCTTTTCTCCCTGATTGGGCCGCCCGTGTAGCAAAGCTCTAACCCGAAGTGGGCCACCCTGGTCAGTGAGGAACTGTGAGGATACCCGGAAAGTATATCCCCAAAAAGAATTATAAACCTTTGAACACTTTCCCTTCAAATTATATTCAAAATCATTTGTTTATGGAGTTAAAGTATTGGTGGATAACTCGTTATTTTACATGGATAGAGGGGTGCTCCCCGACAGATATAGGGGTTATCCTATCCGCTTGATCACAAAGGATCAATGGTTGGTGGGCACGATCCGCGTGACAACTGTCTCAACCAATCAGAGCATAGCAGCCAAGATGAGCACATGTCTGAGATTTTGTGACTAAGAGAGATGGGAAAACTGAGTAGTACTTAAAAACCAAGGGCAAAATTGAGTAGAACTTAAAAACCAAGGGCAAAACTGACAAAGGGATTCAAATATAAATAGAAAGAGATTTAAAAAATGTAAAATACGTTTTTTATACAATAAAATACATCTTGGCATACATCAAACAATTTGCAATTAAAATATACATCAGTTTGACAATTATTGCCTCATTCAGACAAACTATATTTTGGGAAGGGATGTTTTGGGAAGAGGCTTGAGTAGAAAGCCATGAACATTCATAGATAGTAGGTGTTGAGAAGTGGTGATTTTGGTTAAAACTTGATTTCTATACATTACTTGTGGTGGCAGGTCACATAGTAAAACTCCCTGGGTAGATGCTGAAGGGGATCTGCAGCAGAAAACAAAAAATTTCCTACGTTGGAACCCCCAAAACTGCCTAGGATCTATCTATGTAGTAATGCGGTAACATCCAAGCGTAGAGGATACATACCCTTGTAGACCATACGCGGTTAACGTTCCGCGGGGAACATGGTTGAAGTAGTCGTACTCGTAGCCGACCTCAAGGTCACGAAGCTCCTCGCAAGTCACCCCTTGCTCCTTCATCGTGTAGCAGCTCTGGCTCACGACATTTAAGTGCCCCAAGCGGTGCGCCTCGTGTCTTCGTACACATCCGGTGCATGATGAGACCTCCGGCTCCTCGATCCTACCGGGAGTGCGGAAGTTGATATCCGGCTAGGAATCCCTGCAGCGCAACAGCGTGTTGTAGGTGTGCCTTGTTCGCACAGCCCAGACTTGGGGACATGGTCATAATGGCTAGAGAGAGAGTGAAGGAGGAAGTCAACCAAAGGACTTATCCAAATATTGGTGTGTATTGATCCCACCCATGGGCACCCCTTTATATAGGCTAAGGGGGTGTGCCTTTCTCAAAGGCTAAGCCATGTGGGACTAATTGCTAAAGGAAAATGCACATGAATTTTCGTCCAGCCGGATGGGCTAAATCCATTCACCCCATCAGCTAAACAGCAGCTGACATTGGCCAGTAGGGTGGGCCTGGCGCCACACCAGCAGCCCAGCTCGCCGTGAGGCAGAGCCAGCCCCGGGTGGGCCTTAGCGCCCCGGTGGCCCGGCAAGCGGCGGCGGTTGGCACCCAGGTGGGCCGGCTGCTCCCCCGGCGGCCTAGCTCGCCTTCCTGCGAGTGGCCCGGATGGGCCGGCCTACTGCGGCGGCCCGCTGGCGCGGCCCAGCTTTCTGCCGCCTTGTGCAGTGGCGTTTATACACCGCCCACTCGCCTGCGTAACCTAGCTGCACGCTGCCCTGTGCGGCGGCGATTATCTGCCGCCCACGTGGGCCTTGGCTGTTTTTCCTTTTCCTATTTTCTGCAGCTTTTCTCCTAGGCTAATTCCCTCCAGGGATTTGGCCTAATATAAAAGTTGCTTTTATAAATCTTAATTTAAATATTATTTAGAATATATTAATTAATAACTAACATATAAAATGTATATTTAAATTCCCATTTATCCGAAATCACTTTTTGGTCTTTTTTCCTTTATTCTTTCTCTGAATAACTTCGGATCTCTCTACGGAACATTTTTGGCTTTCTCTTTCTCTACTGTGATTCCGTCTTATGAATGATCGCTCTCATCGTACCCTTAAGTGTATCCTCTCATGGCTCGGGATTGCTCTAGACATGATCTGTATCAATGATCAACATAGGGACCAGGGATATCCATGTGACCCCTATGCATTCCTAATGACAATGTCGTTTGAACCGATAAATGTAGCATCCATATTCCTTTTGTTTCTTGATACAACTTGTCCGAGATCCGATCATTGGTATCACATACCTTTTTCAATCTCGTTAACAACAAGTTATGTTTTCTTGTTACCATGATATTACATCCCCGTGACTGAGTCACATGTTGCAACATATATGGATGTAATCTCACCAAGCCGGCCGTATGTATCTTTACCCATCATGTGGGTGAACAAATCCAGCTCTTGACATATATTGCCTCTACGGTTCCTCCGAGTACCTGAACACACCTTTATTGCCACCGTATTACCAGATGACATTTGATGCTATCTAAGCACTATCGGGAGACAGTGATTGATATAGCCTCACGGCCTAAGGAATTAGGAATCTAGATTTAGCTGTTGCAACAATGAACTATATGACTTGATCATCTTGCAATCCTTCGAGGAATGTCCATCACATCATTCTCCAATGATATGACCCTGTTGTCAATTGGCATAAATGCCAATGATCTTGAAACCCAGATCATCCTCATGACCAACGAACTAGTATGAATAGAGGCTACTAGGGACTTGGTAGTTTCATACCACACCTATACCAATGTTTCTACTTGATACAGTTATAGCATAATATGAAACTATTATAAACTAACTGAGATATGACAATAAAAACCTATTTATTATTTGCCTCTAGGGCATATCTCCTTCAGTCTCCCACTTGCACTAGAGTACAAATAATCTAGCTCGCATTTTACTCATGTAAACTATATAACATATGCGTTTAATGATCATGCATTCTCATGGGAAACGTCATGTCCATGTTCTATTTTACCAGATCATTATGTCTTTTGCAAATCGTTAATGTCTTCCTAATTTTGACATTCACACCATTATCGTATAATGGGTCGAAGCATTTGTTTGGCGACAAAGTGATACTTTGTTTCTAGTGTTTATAATGACGGTCGTTTTCACTATTGTCATCTAAACTTTGAAACACACTTTGCTCTCCTTTGTGTATCTACCATAGTTATGGCAGCAGAACGAGGCCGGATTCCAGGAGGCTATAGTGACTTTAGATCAACCTCGAGGGCTTTCTCATGGGCACTGTGCCCTAGGACACATCATTCTACGTTGAAAGCGAACTAGCCCCACCCTAACATTATACATCATATCAGATGGAGCCTTTATACTTCTATATCTATGTAGATCCTAGTGCATGAAATGCAACTATGCCACTAAGTTTGCTTCTTGCCATTTAAGTACAAACTTAATTCTGGTTTAGTGATCAACTCAGGAATCACTTAAAGACACATTCTTACAGTTAAGACTTTGTCCTACCAACCGGAACCTCGGGTCACATTACGTCGAGTATACAACATGGTTATATGGAAGAACCTATGACTGAGGCATAGGAGATGCAACGCATCTCTTTCTTTGAACCATAGTTGCAATACTAACTCAATGCTTCATACAGTAAGAACTACTTTCTTACCTTGTTCCATTCTGAGCTTCTTCAGAATCTTGTCTTAGGACATTATGAACATCTTTCAGAATCAAGCCCAGGAAGCATTCAACATTCAGTGTTTATTAAACTCACTAATCTATCTCGATAGGTTTTCTTGTTTAATAACTTCAACTTCATCCTTATTTACCTATTTCAATGTTATTAACACCAATCATATCATTCACACATGTTGTCCACATATCACAGAATGATTTCACGCTCCCACTCAAATATGACATTCATGTTTGAGATCCAGGGATTTCACTTAGATCCCACTCAAAATATGTCAGTTACATATTATGAATTAGCCAAGCTGATTTTCTCCCACTCAAATCCACGTCCCCTCGACAATCTTGGACACTCCAAAATTCTTTGATCGCCATCAAATCGAGAATTCCACTAACGAGATTTCAATGACCATTCTTTTCTCGTTCTTAGGCCCATCACCCTTCTTTGTATTTCGTAGGTATGTCTTGTTCAAAACATGACAAGTGAATCAATAATATAATTCCAAAAACTTGTAGAATATATAGTTGAATCCTACTTTCTTTAGTAAAAGTATCCACTGAAACTTTATGATCATTATCATTAGTTTCTCCTCTATTTGTAGAGTTTGGTTTCACGAAACAAATTCTGCTGCGCCTCTCAACAATTCGGAGGTAAGGTCAAATACCTTGTTTTGATCTTTTACTTTCTTCCACCCATATCTTCATCAAGACACATCAACTTGGGACAACAACATGTTTGCCCCTTCGTGGAAGATCCATTCATAGCTTCCTAAGAATGCTCTACAAAGACTTGTTTTATTCGCCACGACTTCTACTTATCGAAATCTCTAGAAACTCGAACTTGCCATAACACTTGGTGTTGTTTCCACGAATCTTTAGATGTTCCTTCGTATTTCAAATGAGTGTTTTGCTTATTTCGATCTCTGACTCTGAACAATAACTATAACCCCGATAAGAGATAATATGTATCTAATACAAAATGATTATGATGTTTAGACATTTCAATGCAGTTTGAATTCGTCCAATTATCATAATTTGTGAAACATCTTTCACAAGTCCCTTTTATGCTAAACTTAACTTGAATACTTTAGTCATGTCGATCAAATCAAAGCGACTTCGTATTCTTGTTAATTTCAATATCCTCCTATTGTTGTGAACTCATTTGAACAATTCAAATCGTTTCAAACTGATGTTTTATTAAGTAAATACACTTATTCACTTAAGTCCACAATCAATTAATGATTTCCACTACTTGTTGAAAATACGATACATCTCTATGTATAAGATTCAACATTTCTTTGCATATCACTGTTTTACCAGAATGCGGAGTTTTAGTCATTCTACCCAAGAGGCATGGTTTTGCAAAGTCTCTAGATTAAGCATCTAGGACCCCGATCTTCATTAAGAACATGCAATAACCAAAACGACTTAAACTATAGTGTCATTTCATTATTAAACTTTGGATATCTTTTAGCATTCTAATCCTTTTATAAATGTTTCAACTATTATCATTAACATAGTGATGAAGAATAACTTATTTATAATCGTAATGTGACCATAACGGTATTGTTCATAAGAATAGTACAAACTGGCTTGTAACTTGTTCATATGAATAATCGTCTCGCCAGAAGCAAGATACACAAACTAGGATTACAAAATTATATTCAAGTGCACTACTGCAAATGATAAACTTTGAGGAAAGAGGTGATGTCGGCCATCAACTGTTTTGCTTGTCGTCATCAAGTCACGTTGCCTCAAAAACAACAACTCCTGTTTTCACAAAACGGGACAAGTATCAAATACTTTGCAAACTGCAACGAGTTTCTGCAAGAACCACATTTATAATTTTGTATATCTAAGATATACCTTTTCATCCATGACCTCCATTGCAATCAAGCCCTTCTAAGTGTTCTCAACTCTAATGCAAGATCGCTAAGTGTTTTTCCAAACATTCCCTTTTCATCCATGATGGAGGAAAACCCATCCAACGGCTCATACTCTATGTGCCTTATTTTGAAGAATACAAAATGTAGCCCAACTCTTCAACGAATGGAGAATGGCTTATTAGATGATTATGGAGAAAACACAAACATTGCAGAGTCATTAAATTATCTCCTAATGGTTATTGTATCAAGAAGATAATATCACCTCTTACAAGGATATCCCTCAGGCATGGGTATTAATCTATGAAGTTGGACCCTTTTGTTAAGTTTCAAATAAAGCAATATATTCCCATGGTCGCAAAGGACCTCAATGGGACAGGCCATGATCTACTAAGGTATTTGCAAATAGACATCTACACTAAGTTCATAATAAGAGATCAATTTATAATTAGTCTCTACTAAAATTATCATCCCCTGGACGATTTTAGTGATCACATGATCCCTATCCTCTGCACCTCCCCCGATCATCACAGCCATCAGTGCAGCCCCAAAGGTAGACATTCCATAATGCCAATCACATCATCCATGTGACTCATGCTCGATCTTTCTATCTCTTGTGTTCTGAGGCCACGTCTCTGTAACATGCTAGGCTCGCCAAATCTAACTTGTGTGTATTCACTGTGCAACATGGCTTACACCCACTGTAGGCGAACATAGATATGTCTGACACCTGCTCACCACAGGTCGCCTCATACCGAAGAACTTTCTTGGTGGTGCACACACAAGGGGAACACGGAACATTGGAATTAAATAGGGATTATCTTATTTGCTACCGTTGGGTATCTAATACTAGCACACCATAAGATGTAAAACAGATATCAACATCATATGTATAATGTGATATGATATGGTCCTTCTTCTTGCGTCTTGATCTCCATCGAGCGCTCTAGCATGATATCCATCTTGCCCTTGGTTTGACGCCAAGTCCACGATGCCACCACCAGGTCGTCCATCAGAACGATGACTATTACTATACTACTTAGTAACAGAAAAGTAAACTACTTTACCTTTCTAACAACCAATGCCATATCATAATCACATGCCCTCCTGCAAAATAAAGTTAGACGCCTCTACTTTATCTATTGCAAGTTTTACATGGTTGTTTGGGCTTTCGCAATACAACTGTTTCTAATCTACGACCTTTCCAACCACAATATGGATCCAACAGTCATCTCTATTATACCCCTTTCTGGGCCCTTTGTTGTAAATGCTATATCAACTATTGAATGAGAGACAGACACCCACTAGCCACTTATACGGTACAAGCTCTATGTTGAGCGTGGAACCAGTCTTGCGTACGAATACGCGTAAGGTTGGTTTGGGCCGCTTCATCAAATAATACCACGATATAAACAAGTACACATTAAAGGGTAACAACTAAGGAATCAATGCCCGCACAATACTCGTGCATACTGGTCGTACAACACTCCTACACATAGATCGGCTCTGATACCACTGAAGGGGATCCACAGCAGAAAACAAAAAATTTCCTATGTTCGAACCCCAAAAACTTCCTAGGATCTATCTATGTAGTAATGCGGTAACGGCCGAGCATAGAGAATACATACACTTGTAGACCGTACGTGGTTAATGTTCCGCGGGGAACGTGGTTGAAGTAGTCGTACTCGTAGTCGACCTCAAGGTCGCGAAGCTCCTCGCAAGTCACCCATTGCTCCTTCTTCATCGTGCAGCAGGTCCGGCTCATGACATTTAAGTGCCCCAAGCGTTGCGCCTCGCGTCTTCATACACATTCGGTGCACGATGAGACCTCCGACTCCCTGATCTCGCTGGGAGTGCGGAAGTTGATATCCGTCTAGGAATCCCTGCAGTACAACAGCGTGCTATAGGTGTGCCTTGTTCGCACAGCCCAGACTTGGGGCCATGGTCACAAGGGCTAGAGAGAGAGGGAAGGAGGAAGTCAACCAAAGGACTTCTCCAAATATTGGTGTGTATTAATCCCACCCATGGGCACCCCTTTATATAGGCTAAGGGGGGTGTGTCTTTCTCAAAGGCTAAGCCATGTGGGACTAATTTCTAAAGGAAAATGCACAGGAATTTCCGTCCATCTGGATGGGCTAAATCTATTCAGCCCATCAGCTAAACAACAGCTGACACTGGCCAGCCGGGTGGGCCTGGCGCTACACTGGCGGCCCAGCTCGCCGCGAGGCAGAGCCAGCACCGGGTGGGAATTAGCGCCCCGGTGGCTCGGCAAGCAGCGGTGGCTAGCGCTCGGGTGGGCCGGCTGCTCCCCCCGTGACCCAGCTCGCCTTGCTGCGCATGGCTTGGATGGGCCGGCCTACTGTGGTGGCCCGCTGGAGCAACCCATCTTTGTGCCGCCCTGTACAGTGGTGTTTATCCACCGCCCACTCGCCTGTGCAGCCCAGCTGCACGCTGCCCTATGCGGCAGCGATTATCTGCCGCCCACGTGGGCCTTGGCTATTTTTCCTTTTCCTATTTTCTGCAGCTTTTCTCCTAGGCTAATTCCCTCCGGGGATTTTGTCTAATATAAAAGTTGCTTTTATAAATATTAATTTATATATTATTTACAATATATTAATTCATAATTAACATATAATAAATGTATATTTAAATTCCCATTTATCCGAAAACATTTTTCCGGTTTTTGTGTTATTCTTTCTCCGAATAACTTCAGATCTCTCTGCGGAACATTTCCGGCTTTCTCTTTCTTTACTGTGATTCCGTCTTATGAATGATCGCTCTCATCTTCCCCTTAAGTGTATCCTCTCACGGCTCGGGAATGCTCTAGACATGATCTATATCAATGATCAACAGAGGGACCAAGGATATCCATGTGACCCCTATGCATTCCTGACGACAATGTCGTTTGAACCGATAAATGTAGCATCCATATTCCTTTTGTTTCTTGATACAACTTGTCCGAGATCCGATCATTGGTATCACATACCTTGTTCAATCTCGTTAACAACAAGTTCTGTTTTCTTGTTACCGTGATATTATATCCCCGTGATCGAGTCACATGTTGCAACATATATGGATTTAATCTCACCAAGCCGACTGTATGTATCTTTACTCGTCATGTGGGTGAACAAATACCGCTCTTGACATATATTGCCTCTATGGTTCCTCCGAGTACCTGAACACACCTTTATTGCCACCGTATTACCAAATGATGTTTGCTACTATCTAAGCACTCTCGGGAGACAATGATTGATATAGCCTCATGGTCTAAGGAATTAGGAGTCTAGATTTAGCTGTTGCAACAATGAACTATATGACTTGATCATGTTGTAATCCTTCGAGGAATATCCATCACATCATACTCCAATGATATGAACCTGTTGTCAATTGGCATAAATGCCCATGATCTTGAAACCCAGATCATCCTCATGACCAAAAAATAGTATGAATAGAGGCTACTAGGGACTTGGTTGTTTCATACCACACCTATACCAATGTTTCTACTTGATACAATTATAGCACAATATGAAACTATTATAAACTAATTGAGATATGACAATAAAAAGCTATTTATTATTTTCCTCTAGGGCATATCTCCTTCAGATGCCACTATGTTTTGATCTTTTTGAATTTGTTGTGCATAAAATGACTCAATTAGCTAGCTAAAACTCATTTGTTGACTCTCTGTTGACCAGCCACCGGAGGGTAAAACTGAGTATGTTGCACACGTCGGTTTTAGTACTAGAGGGCAAAACTTAGTAATAACCAAACTCACTTGAGGGTATAACTAAGCAGAACTAAGTCGCCAGGGTTAGACACGAGGGAAAAAACGTGACGCATGGTACGCGTGTCATGATGCACGAGGCGATAGCGGACGCGTGGTTGTGCATTGTTCAATAGCGTATGCGGTTATGCGATGCACGGTGGTGCAATGAAATGTCTCTTCCCTTCACCTTTATAGAGGCCTCCTCACTCTCACTCATCACTCACTCGCTCACTCACGCAACCGTCTCCACTATCCCATCAGCTTCTACAAACCCCCAAGAAAACCCCAAGCACGCTGGCAATGGAGAAGAACGACGCGATGGCCATGTCTCCACCAAGGCCGCCGGCCAGGAGGCTCCCGTCCCTGTACATGCCCCTATCGAGGCATCGAAGGCAGCCGCTATCCTCGTCTAGACCCCCGTCCCCACTTCCACCATAGCCGACGGCGAGGAGGCCCCCGCTGGTCTCGGGAAGATCCCGCTCGGCTGGGACCCCTACGAGGAGGAGGATTACATCAGGCCGAAGAACCCCTACGATACCAGCATCGCCGACCCATGGTCGGAGGTAACTAGGGTTTTCTCTCCTTCCATTGTTCTTCCCCTATTCCTATCGTTGGATGCTAGATCGTATGTTATTAGGGTTCGGCCAATACTATTTTCAATCATTGGATGCTAGGTATTTTTACAACAGTTAATCCTCTTGTGTTAGATCTCATATTTCAATCCTATTTTATTTGTCCTTCGAGTTGCAGTTAAGGGATTCCCTAGTATGTACTAGCGCTGATCAGTAGTTGGGATCAGTATTCAATTTACTTTTAGATATGGGGATTGGGGAATAATCAGGGGATCTCAATCGGTTAATTTATGCAAATAATCAATCCCGATAATCAAGGTATCCCAATCATGTCCTTATTGCACTCTACTATTTTTTCCAATAGGAGGATGATACGTCCATTTTGCATCACTATTCTATGTCTTAATTCACTATTATTCATTGATATATTTCGTATTGAGAGGTGATACTTATGTTATTTCATCTGTTTTTGCATGGTTGATGACTTTTGGAGCATGGACCGCTACAGTCTAGATTCTGATGGAAAAGGTGCTGTTTGGAGGCAAAATTCGTGAAGATCAGAAAATCCGGGAAAATGTACGGAAAGTCCTATTTTTCCAGAAGACTCGGGATGCCAGAAGATGGAGTGGAGGTGGGCCAAAGGGGGCCCACACCACCCCATGGCGCGGGCAGGCCTAGGCCGCGCCAGGGAGTGGTGTGGCCGCCCTGGACCACTCCAGCCTCTCCCCTCTGGCGTATATCAACCTCCCGAAACCCTAAGACTCGGAGTGCGACCACAAAAAGATTCCGCCGCCTCTGCGGGGCGGAAAACACCGAGAGAGAAAGATCTCTCCGGCAGACAGATTTCTGCCAGGGGAATTCCTTCCCGGAGAGGGAAGATCGTTGCCATCAACACCACCATCAAGCTGGACTTCATCGGTATCATCATCATCATCACCACAATCATCACCATCAGCACCCTCATCACCATCTCCATATTGCTGTAACAACTGTGTTGAATCTTGCATAGTTCATATGGGAAACTTTCCCGGTGTTGATTACTCTTTGTAGTTGATGCTATTGAGTGAACCATTGAATTATTGTTTATGTTCAGATTGTTATACATCATTATTTCATCTTTGATCATGATCCATATGATGTCTTGTGAGTAGTTCGTTTTGTTCTTGAGGACATGGGAGAAGTCTTGTTGTTAGTAGTGGAGTTGCGTTGAGAAAGATTCAATAGATTGTTATTTAAGTTGTGGTGTACTTCTTCTAGTGGTGTCATGTGAACGTCGACTACATGACACTTCACCTATATGGGCCTAGGGGAATGCATTGTGTATTTGGCTACTAATTGTAGGGGTTGCCGGAGTGACAGAAACCTGAACCCCCATTAGGAAACCATTGCACAAGGGACATAAGGGTCTTAGAGTTTAAAGCTGTGGTTAGGTTTCTACCTTAAATACTTTCTTGTACTTACAGATGTTTGCAAGGGGGTTTAATCACAAGTATATATTTAATCTTGGATGGGGCGGTACATTAGCACATGTTCACCCACACAACACTTAGCAAGCTAGAGAAGATTAATCGACTATATGAAGCGAAAGCACTTGACAGTCTTCCCATGTGTCCTCGAGAACGTTTGGTCATCTATAGAAATACAACCAACTTGTCCTTTGATAAATAAAGGATTGGGCCACTTGCTGCATTCATTCTTACTGTCTTTTATTTATTCGTACTTTGTTTACTTTCTTTATCGAAAAGCCCCAAAAATCCGTTTGCTAAGTATTTGCAGAGAATTCCATATGCATACCATTAGCCAGCACCTTCTGCTCCTCATTGGGTTCGACACTCTTACTTATCGAAAATACTGCGATACACCCCCTATACTTGTGGGTCATCAAGACTATTTTCTGGCGCCGTTGCCAGGGAGTGAAGCGCTATTGGAGAGTGGAAATGGTAAAGGAAACTTCTACTGTGAGTATTGTTTACTTCTGCTAGTTGCTTTATTTTCGTTATGGATAATTCGCTGAGTTTCTTATTTGATAATGCTACTACCACTGCTAAGGTAGTAGATAAGCCACCACCTGCTGAGAAAGATGTTTTCAAAATACCTACAAGAATTATTGATCGTGTTATGGATAACTAATATGTTGGGGATGGAACTGTCCATCCTGGTGATCATTTGCTCTTTATACACAAATTATGCGGGTTGTTCAAGTGTGCAGGTATTACTACAGATCAAGTTAAGAAGAAGTTGTTCTCATTATCACTGAAAGGAAGAGCTGAGGAATGGTATAAGCTGCTGAAGACTGGTCAAGCTCTAGAATGGGAGGAAATAGTGCCTCTCTTTTATTCAAAATTTTATCCTCCTAGTGAGATTCATAAAGATCGAAATTAAATATACAACTTTTGGCCTCTTGATGGAGAGAGTACAACTCAAGCTTGGGGGAGATTGAAGTTACTAATGCTCAAATGTCCCATTCATGAGCTCCCCAACAATATTATTATCAATAACTTTTATGCAAGACTCCCTCTACATGACAAAGATTTATTGGACGCTTCTTGTGCTGGATCATTCACTCGCATGGAAGAAGAAGTTAAATGGGATCTTCTGGACCGTATTCAAGACAATGCTGAAGCTTGGGAGAATGACAAAGGTAGAAAATCAGGTATAAATTATGATTATGAATGCATTGAATCTTTTATGAAAACCAATGACTTTCAAAATATTAGTAATCTTTATGGTCTTGATTTGCAAGTTATTACAAATTGCTTTAGAACTTTTGCTTCCTATATCGAAATTCCAAAAAGGGGATGGAACAAGTACCATGCACCTTACAAAGATATTGTTGACTATGCTCCTATTGGAAGTGCTGAGTATTGCATTATTGATCCCATCTTACCCGAACCTTATATCGAGAAGATTCCCTTTCCCCAAAAGGTAAAGGACCATCCTATGATAACTAATGTAATCACCAAAAGTGAAAAAAGAACTGTAAAACCTGATGAACAAATAAACATTGAACCTGTGGTAGCAATTGTGAAAGACCTTGTCACTAAAAGCGTAGAAGATGGGCACATAGTCTTTTGTGAGGATGCTTCTAATATTGTTTCACATCCCAATAGATCTAAAAAGGCTAGTGTTCCTGTGCTTTCTGTTAGAATTGGTGATCATTGCTATTATGGTTTATGTGATATTGGTGCAAGTTCTAGTGCTATTCCTTATGAACTTTACAGAGAAATTATGCATGAAATCAGTCCTTGCGAGTTGGAGGATATTGATGTGGTTATTCACCTTGCTAATAGAGAGACCATCTCTCCAATTGGTATTGTGCGAGACGTGGAAGTTCTTTGTGGTAAGATTAAGTACCCTGCTGATTTTCTAGTACTTGGTTCAGCTGCTAGTAAAACTTATCCTATCATTTTTGGTAGACCTTTCTTGAGTACTTGTGGAGCTATTATTGATTGCAAGAGGGAGAAAATCTTGACTAAGTTTGATGGGGAATCCTATGAGTTTAATTTTTCGAAATTTGCTAAAGAACCTTGCGAAGACGAAACCCATAATGAAGATTTTAGGGTTGAACAACTTGCTTCTATTTCTCTTGCTCCTAACAATGCTTTGCAGCAATTTATGGAAGAACATGAAAGTGAAATCTTCATGGAAGAAAGGAATGAGTTTGAGATGATTCTCCGTGATCAACCTATGATGCTTAAGCACGACTTGCCTGTAGAAGACTTGGGTACCACGATGCCACCTAAAAAGGATCCGATTTTCGATCTAAAACCTCTTCCTAATGATCTTAAATATGCTTTTATTGATGATAAAAAGATATATCCTGTTATTATTAGCGCTAAGCTTTCAGGGGCGAAAGAAGAAAGGTTATTGGAAGTTTTGAAGAAACACCGAGGAGCTATGGGCTATACTCTGGATGATTTGAAAGGGATTTCACCTACTATATGTCAGCATTCTATCAACATAGAACCAGATGCGAAGCCAGTAGTGGAGCACCAACGACGTTTAAATCCTAAGATGAAGGAAGTGGTAAGGAATGAGGTATCGAAACTCCTTGATGCTGGTATTATTTACCCTATCGCTGATAGTGAATGGGTTAGTCATGTTCATTGTGTTCCTAAAAAGGGAGGTATTACCGTTGTCCCTATTGATAATGATGAACTTATTCCTCAAAGAATAGTGGTAGGCTATAGGATGTGCATCGGTTTTAGGAAAGTCAATAAAGTCACTAAGAAAGATCACTACCCGCTTCCTTTTATTGATCAAATGTTGGAAAGGTTGTCTAAAAAAACCCATTTTTGTTTTCTTGATGGTTATTCTGGTTTCTCTCAAATTGCTGTTAAACAACAAGATCAAGAAAAAACTACTTTTACTTGCCCTTATGGAACTTATGCTTATAGATGTATGCCTTTTGGTTTATGTAATGCTCCTGCTACTTTCCAAAGGTGCATGTCTGCTATCTTTCATGGCTTTTGTGAGGAAATTGTAGAAGTGTTCATGGATGACTTTTCTGTCTATGGAACTTCTTTTGATAATTGTCTGCACAATGTTGATAAAGTTTTGCAGAGATGTGAAGAAACTAATCTTGTTCTTAATTGGGAGAAATGCCACTTCATGGTTAATGAAGGGATTGTTCTTGGGCATAAAGTTTCTGAAAGAGGCATAGAAGTTGATAGAGCTAAGGTTGATTCAATTGAGAAGATGCCATGCCCAAGAGACATCAAAGGTATTCGTAGTATCCTTGGTCATGCTGGTTTCTATAGAAGGTTTATTAAAGACTTTTCTAGGATACCAAAACCCCTTACCAATCTTCTTCAAAAAGATGTACCCTTCGTTTTTTATGATGATTGTAAGGAAGCTTTTGAAACTCTTAAGAAGGCTTTAACTACAGCCCCTATTGTTCAACCACCCGATTGGAGTTTACCCTTTGAAATAATGTGTGATGCTAGTGATTTTGCTATAGGTGCGGTCCTTGGGCAACGTATTGATAAAAAGCTAAACGTTATCCATTATGCTAGTAAGACTTTAGATGCAGCTCAAAGGAATTATGCTACTACTGAAAAGGAATTTCTAGCTGTTGTTTTTGCTTGTGATAAGTTTAGGCCCTATATTGTGGACTCAAAAGTAACCATTCATATTGATCATGCTGCTATTAAATATCTTATGATGAAGAAGGACGCTAAGCCTAGGATTACTAGATGGGTACTACTTTTACAAGAGTTTGATCTTCACATAGTAGATCGAAAGGGGGTTGAAAATCCTGTAGCTGATAATTTATCTCGTTTGGAAAACATCTCTTTTGATCCTATGCCTGTTAATGATAGTTTCCCGAATGAACAGTTAGCATCAGTAGGGGTGAGCTCGAGAGGAAGCCCTTGGTATGTTGATTATGCTAACTTTATTGTCTCCAAGTATTTGCCTCCAACTTTTACACCTCAGCAAAGAAGAAAGTTCTTCTATGATTTGAGGCATTATTTTTGGGATGACCCACACTTATACAAAGAAGGAGTTGATGGTATTATGCGAAGGTGTGTTCCAGAATATGAGCAAAAAGAGATATTGCGTAAATGTCATGGTAGCGTCTATGGAGGACATCATGCAGGAGATAGAACCGCACAAAAGGTACTACAATCAGGTTTCTACTGGCCTACCCTTTTTAAGGATGCAAGAAAATTTGTTTTATCTTGTGATGAATGTCAGCGTGTTGGTAATATTTCTAGACGCAATGAAATGCCTATGAACTACTCTCTAGTTATTGAACCTTTTGATTGTTGGGGATTCGACTTTATGGGTCCTTTCCCTCCTTCGAAGGGTTACACTCACATTCTTGTTGCCGTTGATTATGTTACTAAGTGGGTAGAAGCCATTCCTACGAAAAGTGCTGACGGGGAGACCTCTCTAAAAATGCTTAAGGCTGTTATCTTTCCTAGGTTTGGAGTGCCTAGGTATCTCATGACTGATCGGGGTTCTCATTTCATTCATGGCGGTTTTAGGAAGACCCTCGCTAAGTATGATGTTAATCATAGAATTGCTTCAGCTTATCACCCCCAAACTAGCGGGCAAGTAGAGTTATCAAATAGAGAAATTAAATCTATCTTGCAAAATACTGTTAATAGGTCTAGAAAAAACTGGGCTAAGAAGTTGAATGATGCTTTATGGGCTTATAGAACTGCTTATAAGAATCCTATGGGAATGTCTCCTTATAAAATGGTTTATGGGAAAGCTTGCCACTTACCTTTAGAATTAGAACACAAAGCTTACTGGGCAGTGAAAGAACTAAATAGAGATTGTAAGCTAGCTGGTGAGAAAAGGCTTTTTGACTTAAGTTCTTTAGATGAATGGAGAAGTGAAGCCTATGAGAATGCTAGGCTCTTTAAAGAAAAAGTTAACAGATGGCATGACAAGCGAATACTTAAGAGAGAATTCCATGTTGGTGAGAAAGTTCTATTGTATAGGTCCCGTCTCAGATTTTTTGCAGGTAAGCTACTATCAAAATGGGAAGGACCTTTCATCATTGAAGAAGTATACCGTTCAGGAGCAATAAAAATTTCTTCTCTAAAAGTTAATACTACACAAGTAGTGAATGGACAGCGACTCAAACACTATATTGCTGGAGATTCTTACAATGAAGATGTTGATGCCTTTCAAGTTATAACTCCAGAGAAATTCATTGAGGACCAAATTCAGAGACTTGCAGAGTCCGTTTCCAACTAGGTAACAGTTCTGGTAAAAAAAGTTCCGCGAAAACACAATCCAACTATATTTTTGTAGTTTTCAGTCAATAAGGAAAACTACGAAGCGAAAAAGGGACGGAACTGGAGCCAGGGTGGCCCACACCACCCCATGGCGCGGGCCTACCCCTGGCCGCGCCACCAGGTGGTGAGGCCACCCAGGACTCCGTCTCCGACCCGTTTTCTCCTAGTACATTCCTTTTGATATGAAACTTCGTAATATATAACCCCTCGGATCCCTCGAAGTTCGTATATCGTGTTTTCGTCGTGGTTTTGTTTCGATATGTTTCTGCCAGGACATACTCTTTGAAAGCTTAGAAGCACAATGGTGTCTGCCAAGGATAAAGGGAAGGAGCCTATGGAGGAAGACCTCCAAGACCACGGGAAGGAGGAAGAGATCAAGAGTGAAGGTGAAGAGGAGGCAAAACACACCGGCACTACCGTTGCAAGCATCGGAGTGGTGGCAAATCCAGCCATTGGAGGGAATCCTCCTGATCACCGTTCAGATCCCTGGTCACTTCCTGCATGCACCAAGAATCCTTTCCACACTCTTATCCATGAGCATCAATACCAGAATATGCCCAGGCAGAAATTACCCTCCAATTGGGATTTGCCTCGTTCTAGCCATGCAGGAAAATAAGACTTCAAGGAGGAAGAGTGGGGAAAGAATAGCAAGAGCTGGAATTCTCAACCCGACAAGATCATGAGCCGCGTTGAGAAAAACTCGCAACTTATTCGTAATATCACCTTTGAGATTGAGGACTTGGGGAAACTGATCAAAGAGCTCATCAAGAGGATACCACCACCACCTAAGGAGTAATTCATCATCAGGTTTGGCATCCCCTTGGTTTGTTCCAAGCTTGGGGGAGTGTCGCGGTATCATATCACTATCTTCCATTCTTTTACCTTATTAGTAGAGTCATATCATGAATAGAGGAGTTATTATGTAGGATGGTTTGCATTATGGAAGTGTCCCTTCTCTCGTTAGATATGTATCCCTTGGTGTGAGTTTTCGTTATGGAATATTAATGAGAAGTTCTATCATTCACCCTTTTGCATAGCTTATGTTAGTTTTCAATTCGTGGTTATATGATTGATCTTGTTGTTAGTATTGGTAGCACTCTGGGATCTTTGAGTTAATTTAGTTGGTTTTGGCAAACTTGGCTCGGTCAGTAGCAACACCTTTTTGAGAGTTGAAAATAAAAAGATAGAGTACTCTAGAGAAAAAAAATTCATCATCTTTCTTTCTTGATTTGCTCATAAGAATAGTATTCTCTAGTTAAGATCTTTTGTGCTTCCAAGGAAGATTGCATGTTTGTTTTTATCATTTGTATGTTTGTTTGTTTCCTTCAACTCTTGTACTTGCTACCCAGCCTTGCTAGCCAAAAACCTATACTGAGGGGGATTTCTTCTCGTCCATCCACCTCCTTTAAACCAAAACCTTTGCCATTTGTGTCCACCATACCTACCTAGTAGCATTATTGCTATTCCAAGTAAATTCTTGTTTTGTCTACCTCCCAAATTAAACTTGTTATGTGAAAAATTAGTGATTAAAGCTCTCACGAACTTGATGGCACACTTTATTTTCCACACTTAATAAACCTGAACCATTGTGAACTCTCCATGAAAGTTATATGCTTGCAAATTATAGGCTGGGGATTAGCAGAACCGTGCTATCACGGGGAATGCTTTCAACACTTGTAAATATATACCTAGTTGATACCTTGATCTTTTGTTTGTGGATGTCGTCGGTGTGAAATAAAAGGGGAGCTTGTAAGTCCATGGAGTTATGTATGTGTGTTAGAGAAACGCCTGGGCCGCTGGTCTAATCCATGCTGACATGGTGGAAACCTGCAGCGTAACCATAATGATATCTATGAAGCATTCTTTTTATAAAAAAAAGAGAGAGATAGCTATTGAGAAAAAAAAGAAAAAAAAGAGATACTATGAAAAGAGGAAAGAGAGAAAAAAGCACCATTTTCCCATGGTAAATAAGAAGATTGCTGAGATACTCATTGTCTGCTTGCCTTGTCATTTTGATATGGGGATTCTTCCGTATCATCGGGCAAGGGGTACCCCGTTGGCGGTTCTCAATGATACGCACATACTTACGATGACAAGAACTTACTGGTAACTAAAGTTGAGTAGCATGAGGAGCGGCCCTCATACTCAAGGGACTTGGGATTTTCAGTTTATAGTCTGTCAAGCATATAACTCAGATTGGACCTCACTTTCACCTTAATCACCTAAAGATGCCTATGATAGAGGCAATGAGAGCTGAAAGCTAGTAAGTATCATAATTTTTGGGAGCTCTTTATGAGACTTGCACTCCCTGCTTCCCTCTTTGAAGGGCCTTTCTTTTACTTTGTAGTTGAGTCAGTAAACCTATTCCCCTCTATCTCAGCAAGTATTTTGAGTTGATGTGTTTCATTCATTCATATGATGATTTATTCAATCATGTCTCTTATGTTCCTTGTTTTGCACGTTGCTCTTATCTTGATTTTTACTACTTTGAAAGCTTTCTTTGAAAACAAGCTATTTGTGAACTCCAGCAAATTATCAACTATTCTTCGACCAAGAGCTAAGTTTGCCATTACCAATTATGATTCACATTATGTATCTTTATTGTGTTTCCTTTACTCATTACAAGTTGAGTTATATAATAGTGAGTTGTCTTCTATTATGATCTATGTATTTGAGCTCCATAAACCTGAGGTCATGTTTATTGAGCTCAGTTTCGCTTGGGGACAAGCGAAGTCTAAGCTTGGGGGGAGTTGATACGTCCATTTTGCATCACTATTCTATGTCTTAATTCACTATTATTCATTGATATATTTCGTATTGAGAGGTGATACTTATGTTATTTCATCTGTTTTTGCATGGTTGATGACTTTTGGAGCATGGACCGCTGCAGTCCGGATTCTGATGGAAAAGGTGTTGTTTGGAGGCAAAATTCGCGAAGATCAGAAAATCCGGGAAAATATACGGAAAATCCTATTTTTCCAGAAGACTCAGGATGCCAGAAGATGGAGTGGAGGTGGGCCAAAGGGGGCCCACACCACCCCATGGCACGGGTAGGCCTAGGCCGCGCCAGGGAGTGGTGTGGCCGCCATGGCCCACTCCAGCCTCTCCCCTCAGGCGTATATCAACCTCTCGAAACCCTAAGACTCGGAGTGCGACCACAGAAAGATTCCGCCGCCTCTACGGGGCGGAAAACACCAAGAGAGAAAGATCTCTCCGGTAGACAGATTTCTGCCGGGGGAATTCCTTCCCGGAGAGGGAAGATCGTCGCCATCAACACCACCATCAAGCTTGAGTTCATCGGGATCATCATCATCATCATCACCACCATCATCACCATCGGCACCCTCATCACCATCTCCATATTGCTGTAACAATTGTGTTGAATCTTGCATAGTTCATAGGGGAAACTTTCCCGGTGTTGATTACTCTTTGTAGTTGATGCTATTGAGTGAACCATTGAATTATTGTTTATGTTCAGATTGTTATACATCATTATTTCATCTCTGATCATGATCCATATGATGTCTTGTGAGTAGTTCATTTTGTTCTTGAGGACATGGGAGAAGTCTTGTTGTTAGTAGTGGAGTTGCGTTGAGAAAGATTCAATAGATTGTTATTTAAGTTGTGGTGTACTTCTTCTAGTGGTGTCATGTGAATGTCGACTACATGACACTGCACCTATATGGGCCTAGGGGAATGCATTGTGTATTTGGATACTAATCGTAGGGGTTGCCGGAGTGACAGAAACCTGAACCCCCGTTAGGAAACCATTGCACAAGGAACGTAAGGGTCTTAGAGTATAAAGCTTTGGTTAGGTTTCTACCTTAAATACTTTCTTGTACTTACGGATGTTTGCAAGGGGGTTTAATCACAAGTATGTATTTAGTCTTGGATGGGGCGGTACATTAGCACATGTTCACCCACACAACACTTAGCAAGATAGAGAAGATTAATCGACTATATGAAGCGAAAGCACTTGACAGTCTCCCATGTGTCCTCGAGAACGTTTGGTCATGTATAGAAATACAACCGACTTGTCCTTTGCTGCATAAAGGATTGGGCCACTTGCTGCATTCATTCTTACTGTCTTTTATTTACTCGTACTTTGTTTACTTGCTTTATCGAAAACCCCTAAAAATCCGTTTGCTAAGTATTTGCAGAGAATTCCTGATCCATACCACTAGCCAGCACCTTCTGCTCCTCGTTGGGTTCGACACTCTTACTTATCGAAAATACTACGATACACCTGCTATACTTGTGGGTCATCAGAGGATAGCAGCGACGTTTACAGCGCGACAAGTCCAAGGACACCAAGACTCGTCAGGTGCCGAGGAGGCTGAATGCCAGCCAGTATGACAACTTCTTTGTCAACGACATCTACATGTGCCCTTCTACACCAGGAGGCTCCATGCCACCGACTTCAACTCCCTCGTGAAGCATGCCGAGGACGTGAAGACCTGCAGCCTATCCGTGAATTCCCACGGCTTTAGAGCCAACACCAGGCGCTTGGTTTTCACCACCGCAACCTCCAGAAGGTGGCCATCGAGGAGGGTCGCATGCTCCCAATCAAGCCCAAGGCAGCCAAGGTCAAGGGACTGGGCAGCAAGAAGTGGAGGAGGCGCTAGAGGGAGGAGGCGAAGGCCCTCCTTGCAGAGGCCATGAGGGGCCACTGATCTTGTGCTACTTCTGCTGTAAAGTAGCTTCTTTTGTATTGTCTGTGCTGAACTTGTCCGCTGCTACTGCTAAGCAGCCTAATTATCGAACATCGTTAAGTACCTTACTATATATATATCCTATATTAGCTGCTTTATCTACATCTACTTTGTTTACTGAATGTATTTATGGTGCTGGTTAGATTTGCTACCAGATTGGGAAAAAACAAGGGCCAAAAGGAACAATGAATGAAGAGAGAAGCTTCTCTCGATTCGCTACTTTTTTGGGCAAAAAACACAATTGTTAGCGAAAGAGAGGGGGAATAGGCGCTCTTAAAAAGGCCAATCATCTAAAAGCAACAAAAAAGAAAACATCCAATTTAGGCGACAGGGAGCACATAACCATCAAACGCGCCCCGCATGGTCCCACACCACATCCCCCATAGTGTGTTCCCAACAAACTGGCCCCCCGCAGTCCGACATGGCACGATCCACACATCAGCATAACGCGTTCCTGGCCAACTTGCCCCACGTGGTCCCACACCGCGGCCCCACACGTCAGCCAATGGTCAACTTGACGGCAGTTGCCGTTCGAGCTCTTTGATGAGTTTCTGAGAAGGAGATGGGCAAAAGGGAGGAAGAGTTAAGCGACTGGGGTAAAGTGAGTACAACTAACGAACCAAGGGCACAAAAATATAAATATCTTTAAATAATATATTAATATTAATTTATTTAATAAATATTAAATACATGTTATTTAATACCTATCCCTCCAAAACACCTTTTGGATCCCTCTGATCATCATCAGATATCCCCAAAACAGTTTCAGTATGACTCCAGAACTATTCCGGAGTTCTCTCTCTTTTCTCCTACTATATTGGATCAATCCCTAAGTGTCTCTAACCTAAAGTGTGACACCCTACAACTTGGTAATACACATACATGATCGACACACTTTCCGATCAATGACCAATAGCGGTATCTAGAAACACATAATGCCCCCCATGCATTTGACGATTAACTTGATCGCTTGAACCTTGAACATCGAGTCTCATTCCCTCGCTCTACGGTACCTAGTTTGTCCAAGATCTGATATTTTGTATCTATATACCTAGTTCGATCTTGTTACCGACAAACACATTTACTCGTTCCCGTGATATTACATCCCCGTGAACTAGTCACATGTTTGCAAACTTATAGATGTAATCTCACTGATTGGGTCCAGGGTATCTATCCATCACTTGGATGGGCAACTCCCAATATTGATACATGGGCCTCAAAAATTCCTCTAGAATACTTGCCGCACACCTTTATAGTCACCTAGCTACGATCATGATGTTTGATGTGATCAAAGCAGTCTCAGGAGACAGGGATTAATATGATCTCATGGTCGAATGACTGAATCACTATGCTTTGGTAGATATTGCAATGTTGAACTTTGTGACTGGATCATATTGCAATACTAGGGGTTGGGTGTTGTCTAAGTTACCTCGTTGTTAGTTGACGTGGTAAAGTCCATGATCGGGAAACCTCGATCATCAACTTTATAACGAACTAGTCTAGAGGATACTAGGGACCTAGTTTGATTACATATCACACATGGATTAATGTTTCCACTTAATACAGTTATAGCATGATATAAAAATATTATGAACTAAGGAGATATGTCAATAAAAACATCTTTATCATTGTCCTCAAGGGCATATCTCCTTCAGTCTCCCACTTGCACTAGAGTTAAGAATCTACTTATTTATTCACGTAGTTTAACACCTACGGATTTCGGTGTTATCCACACGCGTTGCTCGTGGTAAACCCAGAACTGACACTTTCACGTCTATATGTATTTACATATCTACGCATCACTATGCATCACGCATTTTCTAATGAGATGTCATTGTGTAAATCAATCTTCTGGTAAGAACTCAATTCCTTAAGACAAAACTATGTTGTCACTATTGTGGTACAATATATCTTCATAGTATAGCCCACTTGGAATTGTGCCTAGTTTTGATGACAAAACTATTTTACACAAAAACCCTCTCTATGCCGCTGCTAGAGCAGTCATATACTCAGCCATCATTGTATTATCCGTCATAATGTTATAACTTTGGAAACTCGTCCAAATCCATCATGGAACTTTCTTCCATTACACTGTGCCACCTTATTTCTTAATACATAGTCTAATTGAGATAAACTTCATTTGTATTTGTGACAAAAACTCGCATAAATGTAACACATTACATTGAAATATTTAGTCACTTATTCATACATTACATATTCTTGTTTCTTCCAAAGTACGTAACACCACTATTGTCCACTGATCATCTTATGAATCACTCTGGTGTCTGCTCAAAACTCTTAGAGCATAGGACTTATCTAGATATGTACATATCATGGCATTCATGATTAATCAATCATTCACAAGGTTTCACTTATCAATTGTCAACACAATTAATCTTGCTACCATGAGGAAAGAACATATATGAAAATCTACCTAAGTCTTTCATCAAAATCTAATTTTAATGAAATTCTTAATTCATGTAAAATTAAAGATACATTATTTCCAATCATCATAAAGCATTAGAAATATGTCTTAGCACTACCACTTAGTTTCTTGTAAACGTAAGCATCTTCATCGTTTCTCATGAACTTAAATTCTTTAATAGCTTCATCACGGTGTAGATTCCAACTCCACTATGCCTATTTCAACCATTGAAACTTGCATATATTTTAGCACCTTTCGAATTTAATAAAACCCTTTGGATAGATGTACACATCCTAGATAACCATTCTTTTAGAATAACTTTGTTTAGTTTATTCAACTACCATATCTCAATATGTAGTGGTTGCTACAATAATCCGTACAAACTAAATATCATCGTGGAAGATCCCAATCTTGTTAGAGTCAACTTTTGAACTTTTTCATAAACTACTTTCTGACAAGTCAAACATTTCACAGACAGAAACATATTGTTTCTTTTTGTTTATAGATCCATTTACTCTTTGAAAAACTTCACGCCTTCCTGAGGGTCTACCAAGTTCATAACTTGATTTTTGTATATGGATAGTATCACAAATTCTTATGGCTTCTAGCCATTTAATGGAGTCAGGGATCATCGCTTCTTTGCATGTAATCGGTATATCATTGTTCAACAATGACACTTTTCATTCAATATTGCTATTTGATTATTAACCGATCCACACGGTTCAATAGGAATTTAGATTTCCTGAACTTAAATATTGGCAGAAACGGTAGCCATGAACAATGTAGCAGCCTACAGAACACTTTTTGGTGTTGCGCTACTCTGATCATGTCACTTAGGATCAAACAACCATAACCAAATTTCTATTTCCTCCCACTCAATTTTTCACAAAATGTTCCTTCTCAAAGAAGTCGTTGTTTTAGCGACAAACACTTTTTTTAGTGTTACGGTGGAGGAATTCCCAATGATTAATTTTGGAATAACCTACAAAAACATGCATATTCGAAATTGGTTTTGTAAACATTTTACGTATGCCTAGCATACCAAAATTCAAGAAAACACAAACTGGGTTTTACGCCTTGCCATTTCATTAGATCATGATGTTGCTCTTTTTCAGTGTAAAAGCAGTATGTCACTATATCATAATATTTTAAATCATAATGATAGTTTAATATTTGATCTTACCAACTCAAACTAGGTTCAATTATATTCTCAAAACATTCCATACTACTATGGTGTTTTGGGAAACTCACGTTTAAGAAACAATTTCTCAACTTTTAGATGTTTGCTAAACTTTGTAGCTCAAATCTCTTCCGCTATGATCCAATTATAAAGTCATGATTTTCTTGTTACGATGATTTATTTATTTGCAACGACTTTATCAAAGTCTCCAGGAACTCAAACGTGCCATAACTCTTATGGTGTTGTTACCGCGATCTTGATAATTTCTTCTTCACGCTAAAACCTTCGACCATGTTTCAAATGTCTTATACTTTTCTTCATTAAACAGATATACTCATATATCTATTCAAGTCCTAGGTGGAAGTATGTGATGTAGAATAATCCACCACACACAGTTTTACATAATGGACCTCATATATCATTATGTATTACTTCCAATAAGTTAACCATCTGTTCAGCTTTGGTCCATGAACAGATTTTTAGTTATCTATAGGAAAGTATTACAAGCGTCAATTCATTCGAAAATAAATTGACTTTAACATGGAGTTTCTTCATGTCTTTCTTTCTAATATAACATGGAGTTTCTTCATGTCAATTCATGTCTTTCTTTCTAATAATGGACCCCACGTCTCAGGAATACACATACATGATCGACACACTTTCCGATCAATGACCAATAGCAGTATCTAGAAACACATAATGGCCCCATGCATTCCACGATTAACTTGATTGTTTGAACCTTGAACGTCGAGTCTCAATTTCCTTCGCTCTACAATACCTAGTTTGTCCAAGATCTGGTCTTTGGTATCTATATACCTAGTTCGATCTTGTTACCGACAAACACATTTACTCGATCTCATGATATTACATCCCCATGACCTAGGCGCATCTTTGCAAACTTATAGATGTAATCACACCGAGTGGGCCAAGGGTATCTATCCGTCACTCGAATGGGCAAATCCCCATCTGATACATAAGCCTCAAAAGTTACTCTGGAATACCTGACACACACCTTTATAGTCACACTGTTATGGTCATGATGTTCGATGTGATCAAAGTAGCCTCAGGAGACAGTGATTAATATGATCTCACTATCGAATGACTAAATTAGTACGCTTTACTAGATATTGAAATGTTGAACTATGTGACTGGATCATACTACAACACTAGGGGTTGGTGTTGTCCATCACATCATAAGTTACCTCGTTGTCAGTTGAAGTGGTAAAGTCCATGATCAGGAAACCTCGATCATCGGCTGCCCAATGAACTAGTCTAGAGGATACTACGGACCTGGTTTGTTTATATATCACACCTATATTAATGTTTCCACTTAATATAGTTATAGCATGATACAAAACTATTTTGAACCAATGAGATATGTCAATAAAAACATATTTGTTATTGGCCTCTAGGGCATATCTCCTTCATGATTTTCCTCCTCAAGAAAAAGAATGTGGCACTTGTGTCCTTCACTAATTTTTTCTAAGTGTTCAATGTAACACTTATGAAGCTTAATGGCCTCCTTCTGAGTTTGTATTGATTGACAGCTAATGTTGATATTATCCTATAACCCTTTCATGATCTTTTATCCATCTAATCAAGATAGCTGTATAACAAATCAATGTGTTTAGAAGACCCAAGGGCTTTTACCTCGACCTTTTTGATGCGGAGATCAAGAGAATCTAGAGAACTTTAGATCTTGTCAATTTTTAGCTTTATTTTCTCAAGTGAAATATCTCCTTCCTTACTTGTAGACTCATCATCTCCATCATCCTCCTTCTACCCATGCACGAGCTGATCGTTCAGCTTGCATCTGTCCTCTAGGATCTCTCTCATCTTTGCTTGTTCATCTGGTTGGAATCAATCCAAACCGACTCAATCATCCTTGCGGCTTCTAAGTATTCAGCATGTTGAGAGTCCCTGATCTCCCGGCTGATCCTTTTAGCAAGTTTATTCTTATCATGGTTGTTGAGCTGTTCCATAGCTTCAAAGTTGGTGGAGAAGACTTGTAGATTGGATCTGTTGAATAAGAGAAGACCAAAACCTTTTGGAGAATATATGAGGAGGTTAGATACCAGAAAGTCCCGTCATAAGAGTCCATAAGTTGGTCAAGAAAATAATCTCAACAAATTTGGAACAAAATCAGCAATTTATGGAAAATCGGGTGTTGTAACGAATATTGTTATGGGGCAGCCGTACGGCCTGCTCGTACCTGATCCTGTGGTGCAATGTTTCCAAAACAAATAGTCGGTATAACCTTCCAAGTTATAGTACGGGCGGGTCATGCCCGTACATCCTGCCCGTACGAATAGTCAGGATGCAGCAATTTCTTACTTTTTTACAAAAATGCAAAAACAGAAGAAACAAAACGAAACATCAAAAGCGTTAATGAGAATCTGTACGGTGAGGTCTAGCTATATGTCGTACACATACCACTATGATGCTTAGCGTCGAAAACCATTAGAGATTTTAACGATCATCCATACAGCCAGGTCTCTCCATACAACATGCGCATACCAAAATCTTAAAAACACTCCAAACTCTTCCTAGAGATCAACGAGTTCAACAAACATTGCTATATTGGAAACAACAATCTAGACTAGAGAAAACCCAAAAAGAAAAAGCAAATGCTCACTTAGTAACTCCTCATGAAGGATGTAGTGATCAGTTTACCTTGTTTACCTTTGATGATGATTTCTTCTTCCCAAAAAGCAAATGCTCACTTAGTAACTCCTCATGCTGCTTTTCGAAGGAAACTATTGACTCTGCTACATAGAGAATGGGTAAATTTATTTTCTACAAAGTTTATCGTACCTGGTGCACACATACACTGAAACCTTTTTGTGTCTTCAGATCATTCAGTAGATCCTATTTTCTCTGTATAATCTGACTTTCAATTTCTTGAAGTAAAACGATCCATGGAATCATTGTTAGCTTAACATCTATACTTCAAGAATTTCTTTTAAGCCATCATGATTCGTATATACTCTCACTCAAGAATCCTTAATATAAGATCTAAACTTGTCATAAGAGAGTACAAGAGCAAATAACTCCTTTTAAACCATTAGGTAATTCTTCTGATCATTGTTAAGAGTGCGGCTAGCATGATGAATAACATTAACTTTTTTACTATCATGCTATCCAAGGATAGCCCCAACAACTTCATCACTAGATTGAAAAATTAGTTCAAAGGGTCATTCCTAAATAGGATGTTTTATTATAGGAGCATTTAACAAAGCTTGTTTGAGAGTTTTGAAAGTAATGAAACAATTATCATCAAAGTTAATACAAGCATTCTTTTGCAAGAGATTAGTCAAAGGTCTTAAAACTTTAGAAAAGTTCTTTATAAACCTTCTATAGAAATCCGCATGATCAAGAAAGCCTATTATACCTTTCATAGTCGTGGAGGTGGTAACCTTTCTATTGCTTCAAAATTTTCCTTGTCCACTTCTATACCTTTACTTGATATTTTGTTCCTAAGAACTATGCCTTGTGTTACCATGAAGTGGCAACACAAGATTAGTATCCTCGCATCTCTATAAAACTTTGTTAAGATTATCGAGACAATGCTTAAATGAAGTGTCATAGACGGAAATATCATCCATGAACACTTCCATTATTTATTCTACAAAGTCCGCAAATAGAAGTCATACATCTCTAAAAATTGCAGGAGCATTGCATAAACCAAAAGGCATATGACTATAAGCATACATACCAAAAATACAAGTGAATTTTTTTAATTTGATCATCAAGATGAACAACAATTTGCGAGAAACCGGAATACCCATCTAAGTAACAAAAGTAAGAATTCTTTAGCAAGCCTCTCTAATGTTTGATCTATGAATGTGGGTAATGATCCTTTCTAGTTTATTTATTAAGTTTTCTAAAATCAATGCATATCCTATATCCAACAATAGTTCTAGTGGGAACTAGATGATTATTCTCATTAGAAACTACTGTAAATCCTCCCTTCTTAGGAACACAGTGGACTAGGCTTACCCAATCGCTTTCTGTCATATGATATATTAAGCAGTGTTTACTAATCGTATAATTTATTTTCTTACCTTTTTCTTCACGTGCGGCTTCCGTCTTCTTTGGAATCCTGCTACTGGTGGAGCACCTTCTTCCATAAATATCTGATGAGTAGCTATTGAGGGACTTATCTCTTTCAAGTCATACATAGAATACCCAAAAGCTTTATGATGCCTCTTCAATATGATCACACGTTTCTCTTCTTCTGGTCTTGTAAGATTAGAACTGATAATAATAGGATACTGTACTTTTCTCTGCGCCCCCTTGGACGCAGCCGGTAGGCAGAATGCCTCACAATATAGTCGTTGTACATCTATGTGTAAGAGAAAAGATGGAATCATATAAAGTCTGACATGAATGCTTCTTTTCCATGTCATCTAGGTTCCCGAGAAGATTCCACCGCAGTGAACTCGTCGAAGCGCGTCCAGCCTAGCACCAGGGACACCGAAGGTTGACACACATCTAAAGCTGTAGTGTGTTGGATATCCCTACATGTTACGTACAAAGAGACGAACCTACGCTTCCGGGCCATGCCAAGGATAGTCGTCGCCTAATGAGATTACTGATGTCACACACGCCTGATGAACTGAACACATCCAATAAACTCGATCGTGTGAGAAATGGTGAACAACACATACATCTATGCGAACAAAATGAGTCGCAACATTGGTCGCACAAATCGTCTAGTAGCATAGCAAGGACATGCTGAGGGAAACAGTAGTGAAACCATGTACATAGAAGTAATCAGGAATGATGAGAACCGTACACACAGAATCACTTTTATAACATACATACATTACAACGGGTCTCTTTTTAGTGAATGTAGTGCACAACACTCACAACCACGTTGCAATGATCTGAACTCTTGTACTATTGCCCGTTCTTTTCATTCTGGACTTTTGCCATGACTCTTCGTAATAGAAGATACAGATGTAAGATTACCGTGGCTAGAGCAAGTTCATAGCAGGAATAACATATGTACATATACTTACATACATTCAAAGAAATATTCATACTATTGACTCGTAAGACATTCTTCCTGTCATGGAAGTACCTCCTTACAATCTCCATGTTTCATATATACTTCTTATACAGGATAGCAAGCACTTCACATGGCAATCCTAAACCGCGATTTTGTTAAAGTAGTAGGTCGACCGATTTCCCAATAATTGTATAAGAAACACGCCCTTTGAGCAAGAATTCGGTTTTAGCATAACCGTCCATGCATACAACATGAAGATTGTAGTTGAATTTAGGACACTCGTTGTGACATCTCCGACATTTGTTTGTGTCAAAAACGCTGCAACGATAGCATAAACAGTGGCACTCCATGCACCAAGAGACACACCAGGCGCCCTTATTGAGCAGACTCTTGATAGTAATCCTGTACTTGTATAACTTTTTCTAATAGGGAAAATATTGATTCACCGTTCTACAAACAAAAGCAAGTGCAAAAAGTAAGGGAGCGATCACTGACTGAGGGAGTGTATGGATCGATATCATGAAGCTAAGTCAATGTCTTGTGATCTATCGAGTGTGAAGATATGTTTGATGCATGCTCGGGGACCCCACGATCTATAACTACTTTTTTAAGGAATGCTCAACATAACTGCGTACCGAAGAAAGAAGTCAAAATCGAACAACGACCATGTTCGTAGTCCTAAAAAGCTAGGTCAAAGAGAACGTTCCTTGACAACATAGAAGGTCATTTGAGTCGATGTACCACCTGTAGATGGCAGTCCCACTGAGAGTGCGTCCGCCTTCATACGTGACGACCATGCCAACAAAAATCTACAATCACTTGCCGCTATGCAGGACACGTGAGTAACACCGCGTATGCAGGAAACTCGGTTGCTTGGTCACCCCAAAGATCTACAATCACTTGCCGCTACAAAAGATTTAGGTAAACACATTAGGTAAAAAATGGCTGCCTAAAGACAAAAAACACTATTAGCACGTACATGTCGTCTTTAAAGAGGACACTCTTCTTGTTGATCATGAAATCTATGAGGAGTTCGCCCACAAGAAGAGATTCGAGATCAGAAATGCCAGCAATGATACCGACAACATATTCCAGAATAAAAGTACAGTCATATGAAAGAAACTGGCTAAATAATGACAGAAATTGTAACGTACCTACGAAGCGCGACACGTCTCCAACTAGAGCAGCTAAGTCAGTGAATGCAATGGGATCACATATGAGTTTTGGGAATTCTTCAGGGTACTAGACTACCTTGTTGATAATAGTGTCTCGAGTGAGATGAATCATCAACCCACCCTTGACAACACGATAGGCAAACCGAGCGTTGGAGAATGTAAATCGCTGTACTGCGTACACATGGCCTTTCTATAGCCTTGCCCTAAGCTCGTGGATGTGTGCTTTTATGATTTTCGCGTAAATATCGGTCCCCTGAAAATAAAGCAAGTAAGTAGACAATCAGACAGAAGATAGGAAAATAGGATACGATGTCAGCTAAAGACACCGAAACGATCTACCTTTGAGTCAACCAAGACGATTTTCACGCGAAGGATTGGTCCATCATACACTCTGATTTGATAGTCGCATAAGCGAGACGCCCTTACGACCACAACCAAGTCTGTGTCGCCCACCTTCAGCTCTGATAGAAAGTTGAACGTAGGCATCTACAAGAAAAAACACGGACGTAATAACACGTGCGAAAAAATACAAAGCGGAAGACATGTTCTTCCCAAGTAATACAATGATGCAATACATGTAACCGAAACACGTTACACGAATAGAAGTTGTGAAAACAGTAACATCGTGATGCATACCATAGAGCCCATGTACAATGGCTACCAATGTAGAAGAAAGATCGTCTATTCAGTCGCCGGAAAAGCGCGAGACACACATGACTAAACTACCTAAAGCTCAACGAATAACACCCTCATAGATTAGAGAAAATATAGAGTCGACATTAAAAAGGTGCCCTGAACTCAGTTTATCTAAAACATATCTCTACGTAGGATGGATACTTACCTGGATCAAGAAGCAAGGCGAGCGGCCATCGAGAGTGAAAGGACGCGATGACGAAACGTTTCTTGATACGCGCCTACTAAAACTGCAGCAAGAACAAACACGGTGAAAAGTTAGATGCTGCAGCACGAAACACACGCGACGCTGAAAAAAAGACTAATTGTACAGACAACCAAGACAGAAGAACCATGCAACGCGACGGACCTTGACGGAGAAAGAAACCTGGGAGAGACAAATAAAGACAATTAGCAGATGCAAATAATAGCACCAAAAAGGCGTAAAGGAGACCAAAAAGAATAAAGAGGCAAAGAAGAACGACAAAAAGCAGTACCCAGCAGAAGCATCCTAGAAGGCGTCGAATGAAGCATAAACGGTACAGAACGAAACCTGTGAGATCCAAGGCAACATGACGTTAGCGAGCAAGGGAAAGAGAAAAGCGAGAGAAAGTCGCTGACATCAATAGATGACCGCGTAAAGAACCTACGAAGGGGAGCCACCGACTAAACTTGCTGGAAAAAGCGTAAAGCGTGTGTTTAGAGAAAGAGACAAAGAAAAAGCGATGAGGAGGATAACCGAGAGTAGGCAATGGATATTGTAAGCTCCGCAGGTGATCTGGTGCTACGGAAATCCGCACGACACGTCTCGCTCTCGTGCAACCCCTCCCCATGGCAACCCTATAGTGGCAGTATCTGCGTACGAAAATGGCAGTGAACCCTGAGCTCACGAGAAAATATGCAACCTACAACTGCTATTGCCTAGATCCTTAGCACGAGCCCACCTCGAATTGACAAAGAGGAAAGCATGAAAGGAATCTCACCTGCCATCACGTCAAGGATCTATGTTGCGAGGTACCCGCGTGTGGCTAAGGTTGGAACCGCCACGTCGGTTAAACACGGGCCCCGTAGCGGCGAGAAACCGCACACGCGTATGGTCTATGGGGCCACATAGACTTCGCGCGATCCCTTACACCGAGAGGTACCGGGGGCGTCTAAATCCTACGATACCACATAGGGCATGAGCAACCCCTATCGCAATAAACCACGTCCGACTATAGTCTACAGCGCCACGTAGGCTATATACGTGCCCCGCATCCATGATAAACCGCGAACGTCTAGGGTCTATGCTGACACGCATGCTCCGAGGAGGGCCCATGACCGCGAGAAGGCGCACCAAAGGATTCACGTTCGAGGTCTATGGGCCATGTGGAGAGCTATCGCGTAGGGTTGCCATCGAGGTTCCACTACGCCACGTTGGCTCAAGACGACCCCTACTACTGCCGCAAACTGTGGCGTGCGAGGTATCACACCTGCCCTTCGGGGATCTATGTAGGCACGTCAGCGCTTGATGGTCCCCGCTTCGACAAAAATACATGCACACCTAGGGTTCAGGATGGCAGATCGCTGTGTCGGCTCTTCAAGGGCCCTGCGTCCGCGAAAATACACGTCCATGCAGGGTTTAAGATGCCACGTAGGCTATTGGCGGGCCTCATTACCACGGTTATCCGTTTCCGGCATGGGCTCACATTGACACAGCGACTTTCGACGGGCCCTGCAACCCGACGGGTGTCAAGCATTGTCGCGCAGGGAAGGCCTCTCACCGTGCACGTTCGAGCCTGCATACGCTGACGACGGGCTCATGTCGCATGTGTGTCCCACCTTCTAGTGACGCGGGGTACAACGGCGCGTGGTACACATGTCTGCGGTATGGAATCTTTTGCCCTAGCCAGCAGTGGGTCCTGCCTCACGGGATAGCAGGGCTCTGTTGTGATGTCGCTGCATGTCCTTTCTGGCGTAAATCCCACGGCCGACAATAATTGGGACAATGTGAATAGTAGTTTGAGCTGAAATAATCTAGCATTATTATTTACTCTTGATTTATCAATAACATCCAAGAATCTATATTTTGATTCTTTAGATAGAGGTTTTAGTCAGGAGGTGGAGTCCCTTCATCTCCTTTCCTCTCTGGCACCTCATAGTTTCATTCATGGGAGATTCTACTATAGGAATAGTATCAAGACATTCATTTAGTTCTTCTTTGAGGTATCTTTTTGGGTATTATCATCATTTACCAAACTTCTTTCTAGTTCATCAGTTGGAGTGCTATAGTATACATCTGCTAGTTTGACAATAGTTTTTCCTCTCTTTGTTGTTCTTTCTATTCTTCTTCTTCTTCTTCTTCTAACTTCTTGTAGTTAGGCTTATCTTCAAATTTGGAAAGTGGAATTGCATTTCCTCTTCCCCAAACTTAACAAGAACTATCTCTTTCTTACAATCAATCTTTGCCCCTATTGTATTCAAAAAAGGTCTTCCATATATATTTGGGCAACAATAATCAATGGGAATATCAACTACTAATAAATCGACAGGGAACTCAAAAGGACCAACTTTAATGGAAGAATTTTTAACTATTCCCTCTGAGAGTTTTATTGACTAGCAAAATTGTTAGATGTGTATCCTTGTACCTGGCTAGTTCTAACTCATGTTTTATTTATCTATATAACTCATGTGGAAAAACATTAACAACGGCTCCTATTTCACACAAACCATAATGTGAAGTTCCTCCAAAAGTGCAAGGCAGAATAGGTTTACCTATATTGTTAGCTTTTACCTTTCCTTGTACAAAAGTAGAGGCTTCAGTATCAAGTTCAATAACATTGTAGTGTGCAAAAATGGGCATTATTTATTACTTACTAGATTCTTCTATGAGTTCTATAGCAATTTTCTCTTCATGCTTCTTGGATTCCTCCAGTATTTCCTTATGTGCCTCCAAACAATCAGCTTCTTGATGTGCTAGCATGTGCTTCTGTAGAGTCCTTGGAAAGGGAAGGGGTTACACGTATGGTGGCCTTTCCTTCCTTGTCTCTAACGGTTCTTCAATAATAGCATGTACTTTCTTCATTGGAGGTGGTACATATTTTATCCAATCCTTCTTTGGTGATTTGATATGTTCTATAAAAGATTTAAGAACATGCAAAACAATATCTAAATAGAGTTGGAGTTTATTAGCCAAATCATCTACCTGTCTAGTTTTTTGGAAAGCATGAAGACAATCATAATCTATCGGACATACTCTAGAGTGGGAAAACATAAGGAGATATGCCCTAGAGGCAAATAATAAAGGTGTTTATTACCATATCTCATTAGTTCATAATAGTTTTATATCGTGCTATAAGTGAATCAATCAGAAACATTGATATATGTGTGGTATATAAACAAACCAACAATCCTTAGTAGCCTCTATACAACTAGTTCATTGGGCAATTGATGATCAAGGTTTCCTGATCATGGAGCATTTATGCCAATTGATAATGAAGTTATATGATTGGTAATATGATGTGATGGACATTACCCATATAAGTATTTCAACAAGATGAAATCACAAAGTTCATAGTTAGAAACTTAGTATCCTAATCCTTAGACCGTGAGATCATATTTAATCACTGTCACCTACGACTGCTTTAACTGCATCAACCATCACACCGTAACAGGGTGATCATAAAGGTGTATGTTGGGTATTCCAAAGGGGCATGTTGAGGCGTATGCATCGATATCAGTATTTGTTCACCTGTGTGACGGGAAGATACACTAGTCCCACTTAGTGAGTGTACTGACCTAGTGCTCCACTTCATGTTGTAGAGCACGAGTCATGGGCATAACACTAACGAGAGTCCTTCTTAATAAATATTACATCCTCAGAGTGGTACAATAGAACCGTTGTGGGTCCAACTAAAACTTTATTCCTTACTCACAACACAAGAGCAATACAAGCTTCAAGATACTCCTCGGTCCACTAAGGATTCACCTTTACTAATAAATTTAAAAGCACTAGCTTGAGAAACAATGGTAGTTATAAGCTAAGCACAACTTTATTGGGATCGATCTATATTGCTTAGCTCGACTATCTTATGTGTGCAAATCTATTCCTATGAGTCTACACTATCCTCTTCTATTCCAAATTACAATCCATAATATATTCCATCAATTCCTCCTGAGAGGTCGGTTTCATCGTAAGAAACCTCCTCCTTAGTGAAGTCTTTTGGAGTATTCGTGTCTTCAGTCTTCATGGTACCTAAGCAAGGGTTTTAAGAAGTATGTATTAAGTATGAGCATACTTAGCAAATTCTATAGTGGTTGTCTGATGATCTATATAAAGCCGTGGATAAGAATCCTAGGCCTATGCTTAGTATTTGAAATTAGGTTTTTTTGAAATCAAGTTTTAGTATTTGAAAAACTATGTCTGTCAGCCTCCACGGGTTGTACAGGATTTCACGGAATCCCTTTCCCACTGCGTTTACAATCCTTTCCTATGATAGGGAGTAACATGTCACGTTCATACACTCTCGAGAGGGGCACTACTTTTCCCACAAATGATCTAAAGCCTGAGTGCTTAACATGGTATGCCTTCCCGTTCAAACTTCCTTGGTTCGAGGCTTACTCAAGATCCAAGCCAATCACTGTCCTTCGCCACGACCCCGCAGTCCACCCATTTTAACGAGTTTCGGTCGATAGACCTACATTCAATTCTCCTCCCTTATAATATGCTAAGTCATTACTCTGTAGAATAGGATAGGGACATCACGGGCTCCCACCTGCCGATCTCCTCCAGATTTCAGCCCGACTTACAATACGAGGATATATGAAGGAAAAAGGTACAATGACTTCTCCATCCCATTTTAGAACTTGTGGCTAGCGCATTATTGTATGACACAAGAATCACCGACTACATTGGTTGTTAATCCGAGGTGTATACCCCGTACAATGGAATCTCCACCATATGATCTCCCATATCTTAACCATGATTCCATTACCCAATGTTTTTAGATTATCCGACTACCCTGAGCCATTAATCCATTTTTTATATTTATTATAAAATAGTTCTATCTTTGAGTTCAGGTGATAAGATTTTGAAAATGCTTTCTAAAATACGTCAATGGACATGTAAGCATTCCCTTGCAATGAATAATGCAAGTTTGGTCTCACAAGATATGCAAGAGTGAACTTGCATGTGGTTTAAGAATTCAGGAAATTCGAAGGTTCTATACTATTCTAGACCTCATTTTCTACAAAGAAGCCTCATTGTCTGGTAAGGATAATGTATAAAATCCAAATGCATGTTTATGGGTCCTAGATATATATTTTATTTTTAGTTGGTTGTTCCCTTCCCCCTAATTTAAGTGTTTTAGGTTTTATTAAGGTATTTCCTATGGTGAATTTTATTTCACTTCTTCAAGAGTTTATTTTGTCAAGTCTTGCTTATAATATTATTTGGAATTATATTCCACGCCTGATTTTTATGAATAATCAAGTTTGGTATTTTTAATGGATTATATTACTATTTTGGGGGTATTTATTCCCCTATTTGTTTATTTAATGTTTATTTTAGAGTTTTATTAGAGAATTATCTATTATTTGTTTTTTATAATTCCAGAAAAATAGGAATTCCCATTCCTTATATTTTCCCTATTTGGAACTATTTTTACTTCATTTATTTGGAATTTGCATTTCCTTTAGGGTTTTCATCTTCTATTTATTGATTTGTATTTTTCATCACTTCATAACTATTTTTGAAATCTACAAAAATTACATTTTGTATTCTACTCATTTTTCTCTTTTCAGGGGTATTTTTTAAAATGTCTAGGGTTGTTTTTTTGGTTAAATTGTTATTTGAAGAATTTTGAAAAGAAAAAAATACCCTTGGGCCCACCAGTCAGTCCAATCACTTAAGTGACTAGACCCACTAGGTCCAGACGTCAACCCCCACCTCTGTCTCTCTCTCTGCCTCACTGTTCTGACCGTCTCTAGCCTTCCCCGCCACTATGCCTTGTCCTAAATCACTCCCCTCCTCCTTCTCCACCTTTCTACTGGCCAGATTAGTCCCTCTTGCCCCCTATTACCTGCTTGCAACCCTTGACAGGGCTAGGGTTTTGGTGATGCTATTGTGGTGGTTCTCTAATGCAACTTTGGCATTCTTTCTGTTGTCGAGATGGCTCCTAATGGTGGTTCCGCCGCCTTTCGTGGCTGCTATGGAAGGCACAAGCCGACATGCCCCTATAGGGTACTCCTTGTTCTGCCCTTTTCCACCATTTCTACCCTACTTCCTCTTCTCAATCAGTGGTGAGCTAGGCTCCCACTTTTTGAAGGTAATCCCTCTCCTCTCTCTTATTTTTCTACAACAATCTCTACTGCTGGTTCACCTGGGAGATTTCCCCCAATTTTCTAGGGTTCTTTTCCTAGTATTCTATCTAGTAATTTTGATTTTAGTGTTCCTAGTAGGTTCTAAGTTGTTCTAGATGTTTCTTGGGTTCTATATCTTGTTAGTCTATGCTTAGATGTTTGGCAAGGTTTAATTTTTAGGTTTCCTGTTAGTTTTACTTAGTCTAATGTTACTGTTCTGAGATTTTAGTGTCTAGTCATGTTCTTTTGTTAAGTTTTTTGCATAGTGTGAGATTGTTATGATTAATTCTAGTTGTAGTGTACCGATCCTTTCGTTTGTAGGATCAATACCAGAGTTATTCTATTAAGCTAGGTTCTTTTTTTATTAAATGGTAATTGTCTATCTATTTATAGTTAAAATCTATAACTCAAATGAGTTATAGGTGGATTAGTTGTCCTATATTATTATTTTTGTTTAAAGTTAGAATCTATAATTCATTTGGGTTGATAGTTGGTATATAATCTGAATTGAGGTTTGTTTCTTGATGCAGACACATTGTTGATGTGTTGTTATCCACGGTGTCTTCTTCATCCTCTAGATTCACAATTCCGAGGGGATGAAGAGGATGTTGCTTATGATTTCATTACATGGTTTACTAGGCAATTGGCATTGTTACAGTGACTCAATGTAGGTTACTGTTAAGTTAAGCTGTTTAGTTAATTGTTATTTCAATTTCACTCAATTCTTATTTACTCAATCAATTATTCAATCAAGGTTTAATGGTCGTGCATAGGGTATAGTCACTAGCTTATGATTTGTGATGCCTCTTAATTGAGTGTACATAGATGATAATCCAGTTTCTGTGCTTGTGCTTTCTTTGTAGTACCAAGATCATTATCACAAATGATGTGTTGGTTCTAGCTATTAGTTGCTATTACCAATATTCTACCCTTTCCCTTAATTATTATTCTACCCATCCTAAGAGTTTCTAGGCTAAAACCTTTCTAGTTTCCTAGGCTTGCTTGATGAAGATCTATAGTAACTTATTCTTATCCTTCCTCTGGCTCTTGAAGTGTTCTTAAAGTTCCTCTTCCTTCTTCTTTCTTCTCCCGCCTCATAGATCTCCCTCTAAACTAGTGTGTGTGTGTGTGTTTAGTCTGAGCAAGACTAGTGAGTTGTGAGCTATGGGGTCTCAGATGGTCCTCTATTTATAGTGTTCCTAAATGGTTGTGGTATTGACACCTATGTCATGCATTTAGGTGATTCGCCTACTGATGGATATGAAATAAAGCCATCTACATCCACATGTAAACTAGATATTATTCATATTTTTGATGAACTATCTCTCTAAACCCTGCAACTAATGCCTAATGATCAAAGGGGTATGCAATCCTTTCTTTCTATTTTTCCTTGCGCAGATAATGACGTTAGATGCTGGGAATCACAACATTAAAGTCAAATATACGAGATTTCCAACAACCGAAGAAACCAGGAGCCGTGAAGTGGAGACATACGCTTTAACGAACAACTATACGACGGGAATAAAATTCTGTCTGTATAGTTCCGGTCGTATAGTTGCCATCAACACCGCTAGGTCAAACAGAATAACTTTCATGAAGGGACCCATATATAAAGAGGCTTCGGGCAATGAGAAACGAGAGCTCTTTCAGATCACTAGCCGCCCCTAGAACTCCATCCACAACACCGAAGAGCTGCCGAAGGAATAGACTTAGATCTGATATCCAAACCCTTCTCCACCACCATAGCCATATTCAACCACTTGTAATAGTAGATCTCATCTTCGATTGGCGACATTGTAAGACTATTTGCTATCAATCTCATGATTTCCATTACAATGTTTATGATTGTTGATCTCATCTCTATGTGTGAGTAATTCTCCTGAGGTTAAGGGCTTTTACCTATCCATGTAGCTTTTGTGCATGTTATTTACCATAGATGGGATCATGTATTACTTTGTATGACATGCTGATTATTGTATCCTATCTTGCCTCAATCCAAGGACTTGTTAGGTACCCAAGACCCCGAGGATTGAGCCATGTATAGGGAGTATGAGTAATGACTAATCTGCAGGTTGGGAACCCTAGTGATAGAAGGGGTAGTACGGCTGTATGTGAGGGATTTACTTGGGATTAACGGTCACGTCACTATGCATATCATTAGTTCTCTTTCTTCTATGGATGAGACTAGTAGGTTATTGCTATAAGCAGTTGTGGAGGCAATAGAAATTATGGATGCACTTCCCACATATAATTATCTCGCTCTAACAATTACATGCATACTTTATTATTATCTTTTATTCCCATCAGATGTTTTGCACAGCTACAGGTGAAACTGAAAGCCCTAGGCCCTCTCTCTCCATCACCGACAACAATAAAAGAACAACAAACTCTTGGTCCGGTAAAATACAAAAAGATTTCTAAAACTCCCAAAGGTCCGTTAAAGTAACTTCACTATGCTTTCTGCTTCCCGAGGATTCGATAAACGTAGGTTTACTAGGGAAAAAGATCTATACTACATCCGCAATCCGGATCGAAGGTATCAACCCTTTTTCTGGCGCCGTTGCTGGGGAAGCAATAGCTACCCTGGTGAGGTTAGTAGGAACCTTGTTAGTTTAATTCTTATTTTTAATTTTGTTAGTTTTCTTTCAGTCTTTAGTCAGTCATTATTTTCTTGTTTTTACTATCTTAAGTCTTTGTTTAAGAAAACCCAAATACATAGGAAATATGCCTAAAAGGAAGCTTGGGGAGTTTGAAACTCCCAACAATGATTATTTGCATACTCATATTTCTCATCCTGCAATTGTTGTTGATGATTATGAAATTAAGCCCCATTATTTAAGTTTCGTTCAACAGAATCAATTTGGAGGCTCTGCTGTTGAGGATGCAGGCACCTGAATACTTTTACTGAAATATGTGATATGATGTGCATAAAAGATGTTGACCCTGATATAGTCAAATTGTGCTTATTTCCTTTATCTCTTTGAGGAAGGGCAAAAGAATGGTTGCTACCTTTTCCTAGAAATACTATTGTGTCATGGGTGGAGTGTACTTCTTTATTTATGATAGGAAGAGTGTGAGCCACTAGCGCTTGCATGGGAGAGTATGAAAGAATGCTTGAGAAACTATCCCAGTCATGGGATGGAAGATTGGTTAATCCTCCATTTATTTTATAATTCTGTTAATCATGTGTCTAAGTCTATGCTTGATACTGTAGCTGGAGGAACATATTTGGGCAAACATATTACCGAAGCAAAGCAGCTGCTAGACAATATGCAAGACAATCATGCCGAGTGGCATGTGGATAGATCAAGCACGAAGAAGGTGAACTCCGTCTCACCACAAGAAAATCAAGAACTCAATGCTAAGCTGGATGAGCTCATATTAGTTGTAAAAGGTAATGAAAACCAGGAAAGAGCTATCCTAGAATCAAATATTGAAGAAATATACTTGATAGCTCGTAATGATTATAACCCTGCTTGGAAGAAAAATTATAATCCTAATTTTCAGAAACACTATTCTAGTTTGCAGGTAACTCTAATAATAATATGGGATCAAGTAATGGCAGTCTACAAGAAACGCTTAAGTCCTTTATAGACTCCCAAAATGAGCAAAACAATATTCTTGTTAAAATAACGGAGAACCATGATGCTATGCTTGGTAAATTATCTAACCAAGCTGCCAGTTTGAGGAATGATTTGCAGGCCCTCCAAGAAAGAACGAGGATTGTTGAGGCCCAGCTAGGTAAGATAACCGAGAGTCAAACTCTCATTCTAGGTAAATTTGCAGGTAAATCTGTGCCCAATCCTTTTGAAGACCTCAAGATGATGAGAATCCAAAGGGAGGAGCCTGAAGGACTTGATTATAGTAATGCTCCTTCACCAAGTTACACCGTTGAAGATCTTGTAAAAAGGATCGATATCAAGATTCCGGTAAGTGAAAGAAATGATGAAGCTATGTATCAACACTTCGTTAATCAGGTAGCAATAAAGGTACGTGAGCTTGAGGAAGAATATAAGAAAATTGCTGAAAAATTACCTGTGAAGCTTGATGATATATTTGAGCCTACTATTAAGATTAAAATTGGGACAAATGAGATAGCTGCACTTTGTGATCTAGGTGTAAGCATCTCAACAATTCTTTTTAATAAGTTAAATCTTGGATCTTTTGAAATCACCGAGTTAAAATTACATCTAGCAGATTCTACCTACAAACAAGCTGTAGGGATTAAAGAAAATACTTTAGTATATATTAAAGGATGTCCTCTCTTATTGATTTTGTTATTTTTGACATGCCTGAAGATGCTACTACTCCTATTTATTAGGCCGTATATTCTTAAGAACTATTAAGGCTTTGATTAATCTACATGAAGGAAATGTGAAACTTCAATTACCTTTGCGGGATCCTTTTGTTATTCATTTTCCCAGGAACAAGAAAGCCAAGCATGATGAAAACGAGGCCATCACTTTGAAGGCCAACTATTTTGGAGTGGGTGTTCCAGTCATGTGGCCTAAGTGAGCAACATCAAGGTCAAGCTATTGACCATAAAAGAGCGCTGTATGGGAGGCAACCCATGTGAAATAACGGTTTGAGTAAAAGTTTTAAGTTTTATGTTTAATAAAGAGTGCTAGAAAGCTCTAGTTGAGGAGAAGAAGTTCGCTAGTACTAAAAATCCTGCTTTATTCATGCTGATGTTGGTCAACAATGTTTACTGTCATTTTTCTGTAAAAAACAAGGTGTTTCGCTAAGTTTCAGGATAAGAAATAATTCTCGAAGGAACATAAATTTTTTGATGACTACCAAAGGTTTAACGACCAACTATACGGCAGGAATATAAATTCTGGTCGTATACCCATTGACAATTTTTCTTTCCCAGGTACTAAAGGTTTAACGACCAACTATATGGCGGGAATAAAAATTCCGGCCGTATAGTTCTGGTTGTATAGATATTGATGCCTTTGTAAAATTTCTTTTCTAGGTACAGAAAGTTTGACGACCAACTATACAGTAGGGATGAAAAATCCTAGCCATATAGCTATGGATGTACAGCTGCGCCGCCAGGTGGAAACCCTAATTTTTTTACAGCAAACCAACTATACGGTGGGAACAAATTGTTCCGGCCGTATAGTTTGGCCGCATAGTTGCGTCCGACCACAAAATCGCCACGGGAGGTACCTCCAACCCCAAAACTTGAATCTTTTTTCTCTCTTCTACCTCCAAACTCTCTCAAAACCTCAAGATATCTTCATCTCTGCTCAATTTCGTTCGATTTCCTCGCACACAAGTGATCTATGGTATGTTCCTCCTCCGATCCTCCAATTAACTTTTGCAAATTCATTCTCGATCTGTTGTCATTATCAATCTAGGGTGAGACCTACTATGAACTAATTGCCATGATTCTCTTGCCTAGATTATTACTTTGAGGGGATTCTTTAGTGTGCTATGATGAGAAAGATGTTAAGCTTATTATTGTTGGATCAAAAAGTTTTATTTTTATTTTCTTATTATTTTAGATGATGAATACAAGGAGCCAAACTCGTGCTCGTGCTGCCGCTAGTGCTCCTTGGGTTGCTGCTCAAGAACGCATGGGGATACGGTTCAAGGATGAGCTCCAACGTGATCGCTTCAACAGGATCAAGAACCGATAAGTGAAGGCAACCAAGTGGGCTTGCCCCATTATATTGAACCAACTCGGTATTTCTAATGACTTCAATTTACTTGGCAATAGGGTTGGCCTACAAAACTTTGTATTCAATTATGCGCCTACTTATCGCCGGTTAACTCTTGAATTCCTAAGTTCTTTGCAAAGCACCATTAAAGCATAGAATGGAGAGGACATGATTTCTTTCTAACTTATGAACAACAATTATGCTTTATCACTATTTGAATGGTGCACATGTTTTAATTTTCCAAACAATAATGATAATGACTTACACACATCCTTTACCGGCTTAGACCCTTCCCCGAAACAATATTATATAGGAATGAGTTTCACTTCTAGAGTAAGCAAGGGGAAGAATATTCAACGTCCTGCAATTCGCTATTTGTTCTATGTTATTGCTAACACTTGGTATGCACGAAATGAGTCCACGAGACTCAATGAGGAGGACATCTTATTCCTCGCAAAATCTTCTTTCAACAACACCAACTTTTCACTCAACTTGGGTGCAATTCTTGTGCGCTACCTGGAGTACCAATCCTCTCAAAGCCAAGGACCAATCACAGGTGGATGCATCATCACCGTGCTTTCCATTGCCCTAGGCATCGACCTAGGTGAGTTGCAACCAGTGCTAGGTGAGCGACGTGTTCCTTTCTCTACTTTAAAGGCTTGTGGAATGCCTACTAGGAGAGGTGGTGTTTATTACTTGCATATTGCTAGAGTTGGGCGTCTCTACCCTGCTCCTTTGCCTAATCGTCTTTTCTCTGTCAAGGAAGGACGTTTGATATATGACTTGGAGGTTGAGAAACACCAACCCGAGGAGGAGATTTCAGATGAGGATGAGGACCTAGAAGAAGAGCAGCCACCAACCCGGTTCGCTACATACCAAGACTTCCAAGAACTTGCAGGAACTGTGGAGAGAATACAAAACCTCTCCTTGAACCTCCGAGAAACAACTAGTAATTTATCAACTCAGTGGGTGCTCATTTGATAATATCTAAACTCGTATTATGAACTTAGCCTAAGTCTTTGCAATTGTCTTGTAGATTATGTCCATTCCTGAGGTTCTGGACATATTTGGTCCATTCCTGAAAGGTGAGGAACTTAAGTTAGATGGGTCGAACTTCATCGATTGGTACCAATGCTTTAGGGATGTCCTCATAGAAAACCATCTTCTCTATGTCCCGTGTGAACCAATAGAAGATTTCCTCGACTACTTCGATGGTGAAGAAGATATGATTCTTCGTGGTCGTTGTGACACCTTCATGACGATCAAGTATATCATAATCCATGCCATGGGATCTAGAATGCGGGTACACTTTCATGAAATCAAAGCCTATGATTTGCTCAATAAATTCAAGAGTCTATTCCCATCTCAGATCAGGCTCATGAGATATGAGTACATGGATGAGTTTCTTTCAACCAAGATGGAAGGAAACACCTGCTTTGAGAGCCACTTGGACATCATGGAAGATATCCATGAACGCCTTACAGATGCTATGGGCAACTGGCTGACTAACGACTTTGGGATAGATGGGGTGTTGCGCTTGCTTCCTCCCAGCTAAATGGATGTTGTCATTGGCTATGCTGTGGGAGGGATGTCGTATTCCTTTCATGAATTCATGGCTAAGTTGAGGACTGTTAAAGTCGAGCCCATTGTACGGGACATTGCCAAAGGAGAAGGTATATATTTAATATACAAGTTATAAATGTTTCCATGTGACACTTATGCAGTTTTCTGAGTATTTGATGCTTACTCTGTTTAGTGAGAACATGAGCTTCTGCTTGAGAGTTGCTAGATGGGACGAGGCGATGATGGCGTGATTGTAGCAAGCAATCTATTTGATGGCTCACAACACTCCTTCCCTCGACGTTTATCATTTGGATTAGACGATTTTGAATAAAAGCTTTGTAATCAACTTTGTGAACCTTATTAGTGTGTCTTGCTTATTGCGAGATGGTTATTCATATAAATGAGATACAAATTAGTTGTTCTTTTTCTATGAATGATATCTTTTATGATTCACATCATGGTTATGAACAAGTTATTCTTATCTTCATCTGTATGATACTATTTAAGCATTTATTGAACTTATAAAAATTTCCAAAAATATATCCAAACTTAATAATGACATAATTTTGAATGACACTGATGTTTAAGTCAAATGGGTTGATTCATTCTGATGAAACAATGGGTCTACTAGATACTTGATCTTATGACTTATATAAACCATGCCTCACTGGATGAGATGACTAAAACTCTACTTTCTAGTAAAACAGATTGTGGATTATATTATTGAATATCATGCATGATGACTATAATTCAACATCTGGTGGATATCATTATTTCATAAAGCTTTCTTGTGAACTTATGTAAACATGTGTACTTGCTTAATGAAACATAAGCCTAAAACAATTTGAACTAGATTTCTCTATGCACCCCCCGTGGCGTGCCTGGTAGGTTCAATGCTTAAAGAGGAAAATCGATTACTGAGACGGATAGATTACCCTACCAAGAAATGCGGACATGTCGCACAGTGTCTTCGCTCACGCATGAGACTATTCCTTACTCGGTATCATGCAAAAAACATTTTCGAGAGTCCCTAGCAAAATACAGCAAACCATACGCGTTCTTGCACACATACAAATCCAAGACACTAAAAGTAGGCAAAACAGACAAAACTTATTTCTTCGATGCATGCTGAAATCCGTACATAAGTCGGAGCGTTTCATACTCGCTTTTACACCAGCACACAAATGATTGCAAACGGAACAACATAAAAACCGTTCCAAAATATGAAAGCCTACACACTATTTCAAACAAGACATCATACAATTTATTTGCAATGAAAAAAAGAGACACTATCCTACACACATAAGAATGTAAACACGGCATAAACACTACACAAAAGCCAAGTATAGGGAGAAAACATCCACATCGCTTCTACCTTATTCTTCACGACGTCTTCCCAGATGGATTGTTCTTGAGTAGCACCATCATCATTGGACCAATTACCTCTCTTAGTCTTGTCATCGGTGCTCATGAATGTCTCATCGACTCTAGATGTGACCTCGCCAAAGCCCGTGTTCTAATGGACATCGTCTGCCACAGTCTTGTTAGAAGCCAACGCGACAAGAAAACGTCGGCGAGCCAAAAGCCACAGACGCGCCGGAACCTTCTCGTCCCATTCCTCAGGATCCAGATGAGAGCGAACCCTCCGACGATAATGACTTACCATAAAAGTCACAGACGCTGGCTCTCGAACCAACAAAGCGGCACACACCTGAGTACAGAAAGACGACGAAGATCTAGCGGTTCCTTAGAGGCGCTAACTCCTAGGTATGGCGCGCAGGTAGGCCATGCAAGAGGATGTTCTTACAAATCTAAGCAAACCTAAGAGAGTGGAGGAGAGGAAACACAATGTCCTTGTACGATACAGAAAAAAACGCTAGGAAAGGGCGTATAAGTATCCGCAGAATAGTGTCGAAGAATGCTACCTAAGGGGCATTTATGGTACATGATGGAAAGAACAATTAGGCTCAGAGGCTACAACTAAATACGGCTTGCAGCCTAGCCACACATAAAATATACGCACAAAGAAGCCGAATCTGAAGCTACATGATCTATGAAACATCGCAAAGAGAAGAAAAATACAAAAAACGTGAATCATTTTCTAAAGGAAGTACAAACGCACAGCATCACAAACAATGAAGAACGAAAAACGTAATTTATTTCTTAGTTCTTATCGATTACATCCAACACGTCTGTACACAAGCATAGAACACAGATTACACACAACACATCTAGCCTACAGTATACTATGCTACACCAACACATCTAACCTAAATAACTACTCTACATCTTAAGTCGCCTCTAAACGTAGGAGCCTCTCGACGAACAACAATCATGTACATGTGCATCGGCTACAAAAATAAAAAACCAAGAATATGTATTAGCGATTAGTAGATCTACCGAAAATGATAGGAAAAAGGTAACGAGAAATAAATACGTGTAAATAAGTACATGATATCCTTGGGTCCTTTATACACAGAATCCCCTAGACAATAGCATAAGCCTGCCCAACACATTTCCTGAAAAAATAGGCCGATGTATTAGCAACCACAAACCTATCGAAAAACAAACAGTGAAAAGGCTACGATAAGAAAAGATCAAACTTTGGTTTACCTTTGGTCTTTGGTCCCTTTCACAACTTTGATGCAGAAGTATCTCGCCGGACAGGACCTTGCGTACATGTGCAACCTCTAAAAGAACCAAGAGAATAGATGAGAGATTAGTAAATCTACGTAAAAATGAAGAAAGAAACAATAGCAAGGAAGAAGAACAAACATACCACCGGGTAAATCACGCACACACTCCAAGAGGAGAAGACGAAGGAGAAGCGACACAACTGTGGTTGCTTATAGGTAGAGGCATGCACGCTAAGATGGAGTGAAATTCGATCCAACACTGGCTGAAGAATAGCCAGTGTTGGGTCGAATGAAAATCATGCCTAGCAACAGGCCAGCTGAGAACACATCACATAGAGAGAAAAGAAGAAGAAACATAATGCATTAGTGAGTGGATGGCGAGGCAGTATTATAGTGATCCAGAGTTGTAGGTCGAGTCGCAAAGCTAGCTTACACGTGAAGGAGCGTACCTCCAACGCATATTGGACCCACATATTGTTATCGATGCTAGTGCATGATCTCACCGTGACACCCCGCAGACGTCTATAGCCTACACTAGAAGGTCGACTATGAAAGGGTCACACATGACGATCTCGGCTCGATAACCTGCATTGTCTATGCTCCACGGTAACATATGCTAAGGACTAACATTGCCACCTCGCCACATCTTTTCCGGACGGCACCACGCCCACGAGAAACTATGGATGGCATAAGCTCACCACGCCACGTAGTCCCCGAACTACCCCATGTCCAAGAGAAAATGTGATAGACACGGGTTACAGTGCCACGGCAGCTTCGCACGGCCCCATTGCCATGATGACCCGCATCCAGCCATACTGTATGTGTCCACGTCTGCTCTAGGAAGACCCCGCATCTGTGAGATTACTTGGCAGTCTCGGATCTATGCTGCCATGTAGGTTCTATCACGGACCCCATGCCTATGATAAACCTCGACCGGCATGGGCACATGGTGCCACGCCGATTTCTGGCGGGCCTCGCATCCCGCTGGGTGTGGAGCATTGTCGCACAGGGAACGCCTCTCATCGCATGCGTTTCTACCCGCGGACGCTGACAGCGGGCCCATGGCGCGCGTAGTCCACCGTACAACAGCACGGGGTACACCCATTTGCGGTATGGAATATTTTGCCCTGGCATGCTCTCCTACGACATCGTGTGTCCTCCTGGGCATCCATCTCGTGGCTGGAAAAAATTAGGACGACATGGATAGCAGTTTGAGACAAACTAATCTAGCCCTAGTATTTACTCCCAATTGTTGCAATACCTTCAAAATAAAGAAGGATACTGAAATTAACAAGAATATCAAAATCTCTACAATTTGATCAAAGTGACTATGTTTACAAGTTAATAACTTTGGCACAAGGTCTTGTGGAAAACTGTTTGACAAATTATGACGATTGGGCAATCAAAACATGTTGATATGTCTAAACACCATAATTGTAATGTATTGGATACATATGGTCTAAAAATAATCTTCTACTAAGTTAACATTGGAAATTAGAGGTATATATTGAAATAGTTAACAATCATTTTAAGTATAAGGAACATCTAAAATATTCGTGGAAACAACACCATAAGAGTTATTGCATGTTTGATTTTCTAGAAATTTCAATAATTCGAGATCGTGATGAATAGGTAAATCTTTGTAAAGTATTCTTAGGAAACTATGAATACAATTCCACAACCAAAAGAGGCAAAACAAGTGTTGCATTATCATGGTGCTTCCTCGAAAATTGGTTTCTCAAGGAAGGTGTAAGTGGAAGAAAGGTGAAAGTTCAAAACAAGGTTATTAACCTTACCTTAGAGTGTCAAATAGTGCAAAGAAATATGTTCTGAGAGCTGAAATCTACAATAAGAAGAGGAGAAACTAATGAGAAATATCATGGCGTTTCAACCATTACTTTTACTAAGAAAGAAAGTAGGATTCAAGACTATTGTCTGCCATGCGTAGAGTTATATTATTGAGTAACGTGTCATGTTAATGGAACAAGACATAACTATGAACTACAAAGAAGCAATGATGGACCTATGTACAAGTTATGACTAAGAGTTATGAAATCCCGTATTAAGTTACATTTAAGATTGTAAAGTAAAATGCTACTTGGTCTTATTAAGGAAATACATATACTTAATCTTTCCCAATATTGCAAAGTTAAAAGGAGTAAATGAAACTTAAAAGAATACATAAAAACTCGATTTGTTACAAAGCATATTTTGACTAATTCGATTGAGTAAAGTATGTAGCGATCCTTGAAGTCTATTGGATTCACACTATCAATTACTCCAATTTAGTAATTGGTAAAAGACTGCCTAAACTACACATTCTTCAATGTCAAGATTAAAGAGAAGGTTGTAATTCGTAGAACAAGAAGAATTTAGTCAATCATTGCTAGTGTCTTGTAGCAGAAAATTCTCGATTTGATAAAGGATCAAAGAATTTTAGAGGTACCAAGATTGTCAAAAGGACCTGCATTTAGGATAATTTGAGTGGAAGCTAAGTAGTTTTCCTAGTCAAATGTGTGAATGACATATTTGAGTGGGAGTTGAGTGACATCCTAGTCTACCATATATGGGTTGCATATTTGAGTGGGAGCGTGGCAACATTCTTACAGATGTAATAACATATTATGAATGACGTGGTTGGTAGTAGAAATGATTAAATCATTTGATGGATGGAATTTGAATGTATGTTGAACATATAGTATCTATGAAGATAGATTAACACATTTGACAAACATTAAAGGTCAAAATGTTTCAAGTATTCTGAAAGAAGTTCAGAACCCTAAGTTAATATTCTGAAGAACTTTCAAATGAAACAGGCAAAGAAAAGATTCTTACTTGTGAAATTATGGTTATTAGGAAGAATAGAGATGATCTGCATCTCATATGCTTGGATCATAGATTCTGCCATATTGACCATATTGTATGCTCGATGTAATGAGACCTGATGTTTTTGGTTAAATAATAGGTTCTTAGTCATAAGAACATGTTTTGTAGTGATTCTTGAATTAATCACTAAATCGGAGTTAAGTTTAAACTAAAATAAAGCATGGTTAGGCATCGAAGAAGCAAATAATGCACTATCGATCAAATCTACATAGATATAGAAGTATTAGAATACTTCAGAACTAATAAGTATGATATTTGGTTTAAAAGTTCGACTTTCGACCGAGTGTGTTTCTAGGTGTACATGACAACATTGAAAGTTTAATTGAGTGATCGATTGTCATTGTAAATACCAGGAAAAAAGTCTCACTTTGTCACCAAACGAGTACTTCGACACATTTGTGATAATGGTGTAAGTATCAAAATAAGAGACATTAATGATTTGCAAAGACATACAGATTTGGTAATACAGATCAAGGATATGAAGTTTTCCATGAGCAAGCATGATCAATAAACACATATATGATATGGTTTTATGATTAGTAACAAATGCAACTAGATTATGTGTACTCTAGTGCAAGTGGGAGACCGAAGGAGATATGCCCTAGAGGCAAATAATAAAGGTGTTTGTTATCACATCTCATTAGTTCATAATAGTTTTGTACCATGCTATAACTGTATCAATCGGAAACATTGATACAAGTATGGTATATAAACAAACCAACAGTCCCTAGTAGCCTCTATACAACTAGTTCATTGGGCAACTGGTGATCAAGGTTTCCTGATCATGGAGCATTTATGCCAATTGACAATAAAGTCATACCATTGGTAATATGATGTGATGGAATTACCCATATAATTATTGCAACAAGATCAAGTCACAAATTTCATGGTTGCAATAGTTAGAAACGTAGTATCCTAATCCTTAGACCATGAGATCATATTTAATCATCATCACCTGCGGTTGCTTTGACTGCTTCACAGTCACACCATAACAGGGTGATCATAAAGGTGTATGATGGATGTTCCAAAGGGGCATGTTGAGGCGTATGCATCGAGATCGGGATTTGTTCACCTATGTGACGGGAAGATACACTGGGCCAACATGGTGAGATTACGCCCATAAGCTGTGGAGTGTGTGACTAGGTTACAAGGATGGAATATCATGGGAACGAGTAAAACAACACTTGTCGATAATGAGATTCAACAAGGTATCATGATATCAATGACAAGGTCTCGGACATGTCAGGTATCGAAGTAACAAAGGGTATTGGACTCAATGTTTATGGTTCAAATGACGTTGAAATCGTGGAATTCATAAGGGTCATTACGGGTATCCTGGTCCCACGACTAATCATTGATCCGAGAGTCATTTTGAACATGTCTGTGATGTTTTCAAACTGTATGGTAACACTCTTAAGGCTTTTATGATGCCTCGAGATCATTCTAGAAAAGATGGAATCGTAGGAAAAAAGAGAAAGGAACAACGGAAGTGTTCCACGAGAGAACAAGAATCATTTCGGGAGAACCCGAAGGAGATTGGAATCAACTGAATGCTGTTTCGAATCAAACTGGATTTAATGAATATGTATTTTATATTAATTATTGTAATTAATAATTAAATAATTTTAAATTAAATTTAATGGGGCAACTTCTCCATTGGGCTAAGTTCTCGGATGGAACAAGGCCCAAGAGGGAAGGCCACAAGGGGGAAGCCACCGCCTTGGAGGGCGCGCAGGGTGGGGCCCGCCCAGCTGCCATCCCGCCTTAGGCCGCGTGAGTGGGGCCCACCCCAACCCCGTCCGGTCGGCTCTCCTCCTCCCATGGATGTGCCTACCTCAACCTCTTCCTCCCTTTACTCCCACCCCGGGACTTTAGTAGTTGGGGGTGCCCACTTTTTCCCTATAGATAGAGGTCTATATAGGAGGAAAAAGACACACAGTGATTTCTAAGGCAATTTCCTTAGGAACTCTTTCTCTCTTCTCTTGCGACGGTGGCCCCAAGTAAGGGCTACATGAGAGGGAGACTACTTCACTATGGCATGTCATTATGCAGTGGTGATTCAGGCAGGAAGATCTACCTCCGTAATCCTGGTTGGATCAAGGAAAACGGGAGTCGTCATTGATCACCGGACGTGTACGAGACCTCGAGGGTACTACCATTAGTGGCACTAGGATCATCGTGCAAGGACCGGCAGTGTCTTGCGAGGAGCTTCGCTACCTTGAGGTTGGACGAGTACAACTACATCATCTATGTTCCACGTGAATGTTAAACACTTTCGGTCTACAAGGGTATGTTACCAAAGCCTCTCTGTTAAAGCATTAATCATAGATAGATCTTGGGCAGTTTGGTGTTACACTAATCAGGAATTTTTTTGTTTTCTGCTACGAACCCCTTCATCACCTCCTATATTAAATGTCCTAGTTTCTCTATTGCAGCAAAATATTTCTAGTAATTTCCACGCCGTGGATATTGGACTATCCATAAAAGCTCCATTTGAGGCTAAATCAAGTTCAGTTCTTTTAACCCACCATAGAAAACAAGTAAAAAATACAAAGGTGGTAAATCATGACCGGGACAATTATTAAGCAAACCTCGGAACCTTATGTAAGACCTTACTAGACTTTCGCTTGGTTGGTTCTTGAAGTTCATGATTATGTAGGGCCACATAGAGATAAACAAAAAAATCCCTAACGCGAAACACCAAAGATCCAGCTCAGGTAGTAGGCCACGAGATTATCGCTAGACGTGCAGATGCAGAGGTTGATGTAGAGCGTCGAAGAAGTGCAGAACGATCCCTCGGGAAGTCCTCCGGATCTAGCGGACAATCCTTCGCTAGATCCCCATGAACACCTTCGCCTCCAGCGCCACACGTGCAACGCCTCTACAGGTATTCACACGTATAGGAAGGAGCTTCGGACAGAGGATTTCTAGATCCTGTCTAACCCGAAATGGAAATGGAGAAAGTGACGGCTAGGTCAGGGACTATCCCTGGTCGCTCCACTTATGTACACTCCTAGCTAGGCTCAACGCTTGAGGCTCATCTAGGCCGTACTCCAATCTCCACATGGATCTAATCCAGATGGGCTCCTTACCCTTAAGTGTGTGACCCTGTAGGTTCACGTATACCTGGACATGACATGAGCTACTCCTCCAAGTATCCCGTCATGGATTTAAGTTCAACTCAATCCCATGAACACTCGGTATCAAGTCCATAGATGCTAGTAGACTCTAGCAAGACGTGCCAACTCCCAAGTGCCGTATAGTCAGAAGACAAACCTTCAATGTGACTTTCGTCCAAGTCCCTTTGCCCCTCGATATACATTGTAACACCCCTAGTTCTATTAATGTTAAGTAGGGTTTGTTTGTGCATTCATGAGCATCATCATCTTTGCTAAAGAAAATTCATGAAAGAAATAATCGCAAAACCCTAATATTGCCCTTCTTATAAACTTCTCAAATGGTTTTGTATTTTGAAAAACTACCAAAATTATGGAGCCAAAATAGATTATAAGAGCCCTACAGTATTTTATTATTTCTACAAAAGTTCTTGTATTTTGGAAATACTCAAAACAGATTTGAAATTTAAAATACAAAAGAATAAATAGAAACTGAAAAAGAGAAAATGTTTTTTACAGAAAAAATAGAACCCTAGCTCTATCTCGGCCGAGCCCATCTCCCTTCCCTCCTCTATGCCACTCGCGCGCAGCCGCCAGCATCAGTTGCCCGTGATTTCCTGCGGCCCAGCCTGGCCTAACAATAGCCTGTGCCAGCCCATACCGGTTCGGCCTCTCCTTCCTCTTTTGTCTCCATCGACGACGATGGAGAGCATCTCCGTGTCACTCCGGCGACCGCCCGATGCGCTGCCTCGACGCCGCGATGCACGCCGCCGCCCTCGGATGCCTACAAGTGCTCGCCACCGCTGTGTAGGAAGCCCTAGCACGCTACTTCTTCCTCTCCTTGCTCTATCCCCCGCTTGCCAAAACCCTTGCTCGCCGGACCCCGCCAGTTGCCGCCATTCCCGACCACCCCGCACCCAGTGGAGTAGCCTAGGAGAAGCGCCATGTCGTCTTCGTCGTCCTCGTCAAGCCACGCAAGTTCAGAAGCATCTCCTTCACTGGAATCGAGCCCGTCCCCATTGCCGGCCGCCGCAGTCGTCGCCCCGATTCTCCACCGTTCGAGCTCGCCTTATCTCCTCGACACCACTATCAGACTCGAGGTGAGCTCCTGCACCTCCCAGTGCCCTCCAGCCTCTCCCTCCTCTGTTGTAGCTTGTCACCGGTGTGTCTCTGGTGAGCAAAACCGAGCGGCGCTGCCACCACTAGGTCTGCCTCGATCTCCTCTTTCCAGCCAGCCCAACCACAAGCCCCAGCGTGCAGTAGATCGACGGATTCGTGGTCGACAGAGAGATCCCCATTGTTGATGTCATGCTGACATCAGCATGAGGCAATACTACCTTTTCTTTTTTTGTTTTATTATTTTATAATTGTTTTCTGGAATATTAATATGACAGGTGGGCCCTGTCTGTCAGGATTTTAATCTTTTTGAAAATGATTTCTAAAATTATTAAACTTCTGACATGTGGGACCAGGTGGATAAAATAATTTATAATATCCCAAAAATGTTTAATTATTTAAAAATGATTTTAAAATGAAATAAAATTGGGAAAAATCATAACTAATTCATTTTAAATCAGAAAAATATGTATAATATATCAAAAAATGTTCAGAAAAATGAGATCTATCCAATAGACTTATAATCATGCATTGTCAAGCAACTTACATGACAAGTTTAATTAGAAGAACTAATTGAACCCCGTAGGTGACTCCGAGGTTCCCCCTATTTTAGGGTTTGTACCCCTCGGACCCCGCTTAAATTTGCCAAGCATTCTATAGGGTTTAATTTCAATACAAGTTAACTTGTCATATCATCATCCTTGCTTGAGCATTGCATCGATGCCATGTGTTAATTGTTTCCCCTTTCTTTCCGGTGTTTGCTTCTTCCCGGTAGAATATGATATCGAGACCAAGATCGAAGACTGAGATCAACACCATCGAAGGTTATCGACGAACAATTCCATCTGATGAACCCTGAAGTTCTATATCTGAGTATCAACAGGAAAGACAAGCATAGCCCCGCACATGATAAAATCCTATGCTTTCAAAGTATTTCATTCTTGCCATGTACATACGATTCCAAAGTCTTTTATCGATAGATACAATAATCCTATCTGATGCATGTTACCTTTGTAGCCTATATTCCCTGATCCACTGCTCCTAGCATAACTAGGTTTTGGCTTATGAGCTTCGATAGAGCTGCTATATTCATTTGTGCTTAGCCAAGCTTAGCAGTTATCGCTGGTCCATCCAGTTGATGAATCAGAGCTGCGAATGAACCTAGTTGGACAGGATGATGTGGTATGATCAGAGATGAAAGTTAAACATGCCAAGGCTTGTATGGGAGGCCACGTCGGGTTGTGGTTTTTGCAGTCCCATACTTGCCACTACGAGGACCTGATTTCTTGCCTCTTGAACCAAGACGAGCGTACAACCACACGGGGGCCTGGAAACCCCCTCGACCAACTAACTTGCCTAGTAGATTCCATAAGTCACAGAGTTTGGGTGTTCCATTCGACCTATGCATGTTTTGATTGTTCTCGAAGGCGGTGAAGTAGGTGCATTCATGCAGGTAGGTAAGCGTGGCCAGGAACAAGAGAGGCACGACCTCCATAATCTTGAACACTGCGCACATCTCTAGGGACCGACTTCAGGACTTGACCCGTTACGGCGGCATCTCCTTAGGGCGTGACTCATGGTCTCGATGAAAGCAAGGTAAATGTAGTGTCCATCCGCTCCCTGCCGGCCTTCCAAGGAAGAGGACTTGACCCTCCTCTTATTTCGCATTAAGAGGAGGGTGGTACATGTGGGTAAAGTTGTGCACCCCTGCAGGGTATTAATCTTTTCAAAAAGCCGTGTCCACGGTTATGAACGACTTGGGAACGGATGTGATGATCATAGAGCAATATAACCTAATCGTAAAACTTGACAAGAGATGTGAGGTGTGCTTAAGGATGCTTCCTCATGGATCGAGGGGGTGATCCTAGTTGGTAGGTTCAGCTGATGACGATTCTGTGGACGTCAAAAGAAGATAAAAGCTAGAAATATCGTTTTCTTATCCCCTTTCAAATGTTCTACTTAGTCGAGCTTCACCTACCTCTTTTACAAACAAAGTTAGCTTGATGCAAAATAGCTCCACTAGCCATAAGTATTGCGGAGTACACCCTGTACTTAGCCTTGCTTTGTTGATACTTTTGTAGCAGGTAAGTGTTACCACAGAAGATAAGTTCGTTACAGCATCGACATCAACAAGTAGATTGGGGTTCCCGGTCGGCAGCCTGGAATCTATGGATTGGGACGTCATCATTATGCTTCAGGCCTCTTAGGCCATTTGTTAAGTTTGCTATACTTAATAGCATAATTTTCCTAATGTTGTTTGATATTTGTGGTCAGTGACCTCTGCTTGTAATATTTTGGTTCTTTGCTCAGTTATGAGCTCGTTGTAATAATTTTTGTGTCGTAGGGTCACTATAATGTTACCGATTCTCTCTCTGTATGCTTCTGAGATTTAGGTTAGGCTTATATTAGACAGAGGTCTGGAATTTGTCTAGCCTTAATCGCGGGGGTGTCACAGGTTTTGATATCAGAGCATTTACCATCCATTGGAAAACCTTTCTACTGGTCGATGTTGAGTCTAGTCTTTGAGAAAACTATTTGAAAACTGAAAATTATTTGTGAAAACTCTGGTATGCTTCTTTTTCTCCTTATCCAGTTTCGCTCTAAATCTGGGTCATCTTATCTTGTGTTGACTTTGGAAAAGATTTTACTATCTCGTCTCATCTTTCAAAGCTTAGGTGCCTTTTAGGCATGTTGTTTCTCAACCAGTTGACCTAGTGTTGAGTTCTCTAGAGTCAGTTGTGTGTGTTCCTTGTTTTCCTTTGCTATGTTTCAGTTGAGAGATTCCTTTCCATCATGATCTCTCTATCTTATGGGCCCTCAACTTTATGTTGATGGTTCCATAGTGTTCTATTCTAGGTCTCGATGTTTCCTTTCATCTCGTGTGCCTCCTTTTTGTTGTTTGGGTACTTCAGAAGTTATTTCTTATCTTGGAAGCTACCTCATGGTTACTACCTTGTAGTACCCTATGTATTACTAAGATAGTAGTTACTCCTTTCTCTAGGTTTTAACCCCTAGACTTGAACCGAAGAACCCTGATTGTACTTGATTCTAGTGTTGTGAATCTTGCACATGAAGTTGACCTTTAACCCAAGATCCATTTTATTGATCCCTGTTGTTAATGTCTAAACATTACCTTAGGATGGCTAGTACCTTCTAGTACAGTCTTCAAGCTTGTGGTTATTGTTGTGATTAAATTACAACAAACAAAGGACTTCCCCTACCACATGTTATGGCAGATATTCTTTAATGGAACCAAATAAATCACGACAATAGTACTCCTCATGAGTCTCGCATCTATACTCGTGACTCTGTCACCCCTCCCTTTCTTGCATCGGTCCTCAGAAGATTGTTGATTTATACATCCACATCTCAGGATTACATCCTGAGCATGTTCCTTTTCCCTTATTGTTTCCGACCTTTGTCTACTAGTTGGTAGCGAAGTGGTATTGTGCATTGGTGTCTTTCAATGCAAGATACTCTTGTGGTCCGTCAAGAGAAACCATTTTGGGATGTCAGGAGAAACAAACTCTAGTACCTCGTCATATATAGGACCAGGTCAAACTGTTGTAATCCGCAGAGTAAGAGGCATGATTAGCTTCTATCTGTTCTACCTTAGAGTATCACACTTCTATATCCTAAGAGGTTATGTTGAGTTTCATGACCCCTAAATGAAGTGATTCTCTTACACATATTACCTTCGTGCTTGTGAATAATACGTGTGCGTAATAAAGTGGCCATCTGAGATTCTTAGCAATCATTATTGCTTTGAACCTTAACAAGGACATTTGTGTCATCTCAGCGTGATGGTTAACCTATCACTAAGCAAAGTTTGACTATGTTACCAAGTCCGTTAGTACACCCTCGTCAGTCAAAGAGTTAGGCTTGAGCCGAAGGTCTAAGACTATGTCTCCTTGCCTTACTAAGCAAGTTCCCTCTCGAACAAAGTGACATATCGGTGGTCCGTGATATTCTGGACGTCTTTCTAGAAGTACCACCATGTTGCCACATGACCGTGTTGTCATGTTCTTGAGCAAGCAAGTTCTCTGAACTGCTACTTCTCCAAGGATCCGTACTAGGTACCCATGAACTAGTTGGTTGAGCTTAAACAACAACTTGGAGAGTTGTAAGACAAAAGTTCTACTCAACTCTGTTCTATCTAAAAGGGATGTCGTTTAAATTTGTTCCTGATGAAGAAATATAGTGTTTCCTTCGTGGAAATGTTATTGTTCCCCGCTTTTGATTTGATTTGGGTTATCGTCAAATCAAACTCAGCCCCAGGGATTATCCTGATGATGTATTTACTCGTGATGTTTCACCTGGGTACAACTTCATGTTTTTTGGTCTGACCAATATTGTTGTTCCATACATACCACATATGAGTCCATATTCGTGGAGTATGTTGATAAGTTTTTTATTGAGCCCATCGATGACATCCTTATCTTCTCCATGTTATACTAGATTCATACGGAACAATTGGCATTAATGTTGGAAACTTTTTGAGAACCGTTCGCATGTTATCTCGAAGCATGTGTTTTGGATGTTAGAAGTGACCTCCTCTAGTTCACGTGCAAAAGTTGAAAGTTGTCATAGTGGATTCGAGCAGAGTTATCTTTGTTTCCTCGAGAATCGTTTCAAGTTAGTCAAGCATGTGCGAAGCATTCTTGATATGGTAGGTCAATACCTTCCCATCTCGAGTACATCCTCTAAGCACGTAAAGCCCCTGGCTGATTTGTCATGGAAGAAAAGAAGTCCTACAACCTTCAGTATCCTCCTAAATATTTCCCAACAAGGATGCAATTGTGTTTTGTTGCAAACAATTTATGTAGGGGCAATTATATTTTGATAACTTGCTAATGCATGGGTTTTGCAACCTAGCTCATTCTTCTCGAGCTTGACAAAGTAGTCCATGTATTGAGACTATAGTAACTTTACCTTTGTGGTAAATGTTGCAAACTTTCTGTTCAGACATGCTGAATCTAAAGTATCATTCCACTTAACCAGAGCTGAATCTCAAGCAGCAACGATGGTTGGTGTTCATCAAGGTTTTGACATCGTTGTCTTTGTAAATACGGAAAAATTGATGTTATGGTTGACATAATTAGTCGGAAGACCTCTTGTCATATTCCCTTGAATCAGTAATAGCAACCACTCCTCATGAGGCATCTTCTATGATTTGTTATAGGAGTTGTGCTCATGGTTTCTCTTGTATCCGATGTCCGACCTTTACTTGATGTCCACTTTCTTGAACATCAAGTAGAACATTTAAAGTAGAGTTGCTAAATGTCTCTCGGTCGATCCTCTAGACCCTTTTATGTTGGCAAGCATCCTGTTGTACCAAGTAACTAAAGTCTGAGAATGAAGTTTCTTTTTCCTCGTGTCATCAGGAATCTTCTTATATATTCATCTTAGTGGTGTAAAGTTATATCATAATCATTGGCAAAGATTCTGATAATCCTAGATGAATAAAAAGTTTCCTTCGGTTCCTCTAGCATGTTCGAAGAGCGACTATGGTTTTGTTTATCAAAAAGTTCCTGTTGTTACATGTTCCTTGTGACTCTTATGAGTCCTCTACAGCAAGATACCTTTCTGTCTTCACCTTCTGCTGAACGAAAGAGTGATCCTTCTGAATCAAAAGTAGTTCAACAACTTGGTTATCCATATCTCTGTACCTTGGAAGGTCTACCTAAGTTGTCTAGTAGAGTTCCACCTCTCGAAGTCTGTGGCCATGTTCTTTCTGTTGTATGCTTTCCTTTTCAGAAGCTAAAATCTTTTGAAGCTCCATGGTCTCAATCCTTATGAAGACCAGCTATCTAACACCTTGAAACCTTCTCCTTTTGTTCCCTCTTTATCTTCATGTGTTTCATGCTCGTTGGCTCCAAAGATGTTATGAAACATCTATCGACGAGTTGACTATGAGATACTCCGTTTGTGGTTTCGTGTATTTCCCTCTGTTCTTTAGCATGTGCAGCTACCTCGAAGAAACGAAGTGCTTTATTCATTCAATAATGGTGACATGGATCAACCTCTTCGGGAAGATCATCGAAGTTTAGTGCAACCCTGTTTCTTCTATCTTCCTACCTAGGAATCTCGGGACGAGATTCTGTTAAGGGGGATAGAACTGTAACACCCCTAGTTCTATTAATGTTAAGTAGGGTTTGTTTGTGCATTCATGAGCATCATCATCTTTGCTAAAGAAAATTCATGAAAGAAATAATCACAAAACCCTAACATTGCCCTTCTTATAAACCTCTCAAATGGTTTTGTATTTTCAAAAACTACCAAAATTATGGAGCCCAAATAGATTATAAGAGCCCTGCAGTATTTTACTATTTCTACAAAAGTTCTTGTATTTTGGAAATGCTCAAAACAGATTTGAAATTTAAAATACAAACGAATAATTAGAAACAAAAAAAGAGAAAATGTTTTACAGAAAAAAATAGAACCCTAGCTCTATCTGGGCCGAGCCCATCTCCCTTCCCTCCTCCGTGCCGCTCGTGCGCAGCTGCCAGCAGCAGATGCCCTTGCTTTGTTGCGGCCCAGTCTGGCCCAGCAGCAGCCCATACCGGTTTGGCCTCTCCTTACTCTTTTGTCTCCATCGACGACGATAGAGAGCATCTTTGTGTCACTCCGGTCATCGCCCGATGCGCTGCCTCAACGCCACGATGCACGCCGCTGCCCCCTGAGTCCTACAAGTACGCACCGCTGTTGTGCAGGAAGCCCTAGCATGCCACTTCTTCCTCTCCTTGCTCTGTCCCCTGCTTGCCTAAACCCTAGCTCGCCGGACCTCGCCTGTTGCCGCCGTTCCCGACCACCCCGCACCCCGTGGAGTAGCCTAGGAGAAGCACCATGTTGTCTTCGTTGTCCTCGTGAAGCCACGCAAGTCGGGAAGCATCTCCCTCGCCCTGAATCGAGCCCGTCCTCATCGCCGGCCGCCGCAGTCATCGCCCCGATTCTCCGTCGTTCGAGCTGGCCTTGCCTCCTCGACACCACTATCAGACTCGTGGTGAGCTCCTGCACCTCCCAGTGCCCTCTAGCCTCTCCCTCCTTTGCTGTAGCTCGCCTTCATCATGTGCTGCCGCCGCCGCCAACGTCGGAGCTCATCACAGATATGTCCAAAACGTATCTACTTTCCCGAATACTTTTGCTATTGTTTCTCCTCTAAACTTGTGTGATTTGGATGCAACTAACATACACTGATGCTGTTTTCAGCAGAATTGCCCTGGTGTCTACCTTTTGTGCATAAAATCAACTATCCGGAAAAATCCCGGAAAATATGCCGAAAATCCTATTTCACCAGAAGACTCCTGGAGCCATAATACGAGACAGAGGGGGGCTAGGCCTAGGCCACACCACCTGGCCGCGCGGGTAAGCCCAGGCCACGCCAGGGGGTGGTCTGGCCACCCCAGACTCCCCCTCGGTCTCCCTCTTCGCCTATAAGTTGCCTTCTGACCTAAAAACTCAGGGGGGTTTGACGTTTTTCCAAAAGGAGTTCCGCTCTGCCGCCACCACCATATTCCACGAAACAGCACCAGAAACTTTGTTCTGGCACCCTGCCAGGACGGGGAATTGGAGGAGATCATCGCCATCATCATCACCATCACTTCTCCATCGACCATCCATGTTCCCCCCATCTATGAGTGAGTAATCCCCCACTGTAGGCTATGGGGATGGTAGGGATTGGATGAGATCGTTCATGTAATGGCATCGGATTGTTAGGGCATGGTGCCTAGTATCTTTTATTAGTGCTATTTGACTTTGTTGCAACTTGTTATGCTTAATGCTTGTCACTAGGGCCCGAGTGCCATGATTTCAGATCTGAACATGTTATTGATTCATTATGATAGTATTCTTTCTGGTCTTACCTGCAAGTTGTATACACACGTTGTTGTCTAGAACCAATGGCTCCAAAATGACAGAAATCGGGATAACCGGAGGGAATGGCTTTGATGTGAGGATCACATGTGTTCACAGAGTGTTAATGCTTTGCTCCGGTGCTCTATTAAAAGGAGCACCTTAATTGCCAGTAGTTCCCTTGAGGCCCCGCTGCAAACGGGCTGGCAGAACAAAATATGTTGTGCAAGTTCTCATTGCGAGCACGTATGACTATATATGGAACACATGTCTAGGATTATCTAGTACTTGGATGCTTTATCTTATTTATCTGCAATTGCCCTATTATCTGATTGCTATATGAATTGTCTTGTTGTAACATCCCAAATTTCGCAATTTCAGATGTTACTACAAGCATGCATCACATCATTGCATCATGGCATCACATATCAAAAACTGCATCAGGTATTTTCTTAAACCCCATAGTCAATTATAGACAAAAAGGGGTAAAACCTTTTGAACCACCAAAACCCTTGCAAAAGTGTTATGTTAAAGTCCTACTCTAACCCTCTTCTTTTTACAAAATTTTAGAAACAAATTTCGTCTAATTCGGAGTCTGTTTGCAAAAGTTACTAAACAAATAGGAAAACAGAAAAGAAAATAAAAAGAATAAAAAAACGAAACCTAACCTAGGCGGGCCAGCCAAAGCCAGCCCGCTTTCTATTCACCGCGCACGCCCGCGAGCGAGCGACGCTTACCGCGAACGCCCCGCTGGGCCGGCCCAACAGCCGCCGCCAGTCGCCAGCCCACCCCCGCGCCTGCAGCCGCCGAGAGGCGGGCCCCACCCGTCAGCCGCCTCCTCCGTCCGAGTCCAGGACGAACACGCCGCCGTCTCCGCGTCGGCACCAACCACCTCCGGCGAAATCCGAGCGTATTCCGCGACCCCCGCGCCAAGAAATCGCGCCTTTTTAAAGCCCCGGCACGTCTCCCCAAAAGCCCTAGATTTTTTTCGCTAACCGCCGCCAAGCCACCGCCAATCCCTCGCCGGAGCGCTGTCGGACTTCGCCGCCTCCAGCCGCCGCCCGCCGCCACCTCGGGAAGGAGGAGCCGCAGCCTCCCCCGGGAACGCAGCCACGACGAGGAGCCGGTCGCCATCGACTACTTCGTCGGGCCGGAGGAGCACCGCCACACCGCCGTACCTCGCCGCCGACGCACCGCCGCCGCCCGTCGTCGCCGCCGACGGTAAGCCCCCCCTCCGACCCTCAGATCTAGATCCAACGGCCCCAATCGATCAAGCCGCGCCGGCCAATCGCGTTGTGCCGCGTGGCAGCCGCCACGTCGTCGCTGCGTCATCCCCGTGTCGGCGTCACACGCGCGTCGCTGGCCAGTCCCGAGCCGCCACGTGTCACCACGTCGCTGGCCACCTTTTTCTTTTTCTTTTTAAATAAGCAGAAATTACTCCAATCTTGTAAAATCCATAGTAATTCGAATATTAGTCCAAAAATTCCGTATAATATACCGTTGGATTCATATTTTAGAGTAGAACACAGATCTACAGTAATATTGCTGTTTTGCCACAGCAATCGTGCAGTAGGATTTAAAGTTTAGATTAGAGTATTTTAATTCTAGAAAATTATCCGTAGCTCCGTTTTAGTTGATTCTTGTTGCGTTGGCTTTGTTTCTACAAAACCTTCTGTAGAAAATTGGCTTATCATGCTTAGGGTGTTCAGATCTGTCTCGAGGTAGATTAGAGTTGTAGATCTAGTTTTGAGCTTGGTTATTTAGGGTTTAACCCAAAATACCAAAAATCTATGGGGAATCGATTCTAATGACATCCCCAACTCAACAACACCCCTGGTTAAAACCCTTGGTCGAAATCAAATCCATCCTTCCATATTACCATGTTGCATGCATGCATAATTGACTTCGTGACTTGTTTTGTGCAAATTGTGATTGGATCCATGTTTGTTTCATTAGATTGCTCGGAGTGCGCTGAGGAGTACTGTTGTGTAGATTGCTGCTCGGATCAAGGCAAGTTACACCACTTGTTCATGTTTATGTCCCGGTTTTGACTATGCATGTTTTACTCTTCAAATTCTGTAGTATGCATGAGTAGGGTTTTGGTAGAATTTCTTTGTACTATTTTGCAAGTATGGTTTTGTAGTATGCCATGAGTAGCTCTATGCTTAGGATTTTTCATCCCAATAGGTTATCCTGTTTTTCTAAGTTGCTCGCTATGCTATATACTTATATATATCAAGTACCGTTGGGAGGGTTCGAAAGACTCAAGAATATTCTAAGTATGGGAGCTCTCTCGAGCGAACTTTTCTTCTCCAAAACCCCTTCAAAATAAAACTAAGTTTTCTTCTGGGCAGAATGGTTGTCGGGACAACGAGTGGGATTTTGGTGGAGGACGGCCGCCCTAGAATCAAAGAAGTCTGCCATGTTTCAGAATTCAGAAGCTTCCCGTGCAACCACAATACATATGGGCTCTGTCTTGGCTTAGTACTTAGTGGGAAACCTCACCGGGGTACCAACATTTGGAGGTTCTTGGCACGGTTGGATCCAACTGGTAGAGGGGCTACTAAGGGAAGGCTTCGCCATGGTCTTGTCTGTAAAAGGACTTGATCATGGATTGTGGGGAAAGTGCACAACCTCTCGAGAGTATTGTAATCTGATCGATCAGCCGTGTTCACGGAAACATAAAAACTTTGAGCATCTGAAGGATGGTGCCTCTGAAAGATCTTCCTCTCTCTTTTCCAAACTTAACGTTTTATAAACCCCAAGGCGTGAGTAATATCGCCATTGGGTGGGATTTTGGGAACTTGGTGCGTAATATCCAAGTCCTAGGTTGATTGGGCACTTGGTGAGTAATATCCACGTGTTCCATTCAACCCTATACTATTTATCAAAGTTTACAAAGTAGGGAAAACTTTCTTCCTCTTTTCTTATTACATTGATAAAATTGGCTTTACGCAAATGAACCCCAGAGCCTACTCTTAGCCTTGCATGTAGAGATAGTCTTACTCTTTCCTTGGTGTAATTTGCCAATACATTCAAAGTATTGACCCAACTTGTTGGCTGCACGTCTTATGTGTAGAATACGAAGATTGAAGGTGCGTAGGGATCGCGGGACTTCACGCAACTAGCCTGAGGCGTTGATGGACTCAAGTTTTACTTAGTTTCCGCTATTTTATTTGAGCTAGCTATAAGCTATGCAAGTTGTAATAAATATACTCTGGATTATCCGTGTAATAATGACTTGTGTTTTACATGATATTCATCGACTGTGAAGTGCTAGCTATTGATCCAGAGACTAGCATGTTAATCACAGGGACTTAGGATCCTTAATGATCCGAGGTCACAACAGATGGTATTAGAGCACAAAGTTGCCTGTAGGACGTGACCCTAGGATTGGAAACCACCTTTACCATGTGTGTTTTGCTTTCTATATTCATCTAAGATATTTGTACTCTAGTATTTCTCTTCCTTATCACCTTGTGCCTAATTTTCTTCCTCCTAACCTAAAGATGACGGCCTTCTACTACGACACCCCCGAAGACATCAAGTGCCTGCGCTTCGGGGAATGCCTTCTAGACATCATCAAGACACTGCAGTTACCCATGCCATCAATAAAGGGAAGCGAGTTGAGGAAGATGCACAAGGAAGGATGCTGGGCGATTGAAGTCATCCATCTAGGGCGCAGTCAGACAAAACCCAAGACGGAGGCCATTGTACTCAACGTCACTAGCGACTCCAAGGAGAAAGGACTTAGCATCTATTTACAGGAGCTCATTGGACGCCTTTGCGGACGCCACCATGAAGAGGTTGAAGGACACTACATCAAGCTCTTTGGAAGACGTGATGAGAAGGGAGTTCCAATCGAGTTAAACCCGGAGGAGAGGAAGACATGCAAGCGTCGAAGAATCCAATATCAAGACTTGGAGTCCCACATCAATGACCTTCAGAAGTGGAGCTGCCTTGAGATCATGAGGAATGACGAGCTTTGTGCCCTAGTCAAGGAGAAGGACGAGAAGATTGAGGAGCTGGAAGAGAAGATCAAGTCCCTAGGAGGGGAGCTCACCGCCCAAGACAAGAGGTTCGCAAATCAAGAGAAGAGGGTGCAAGATAAGAACAAGAAGATTAGGGAGCAAAGTCTGGTGCTCGCAAAAAACGAGATGGAGTTCAAGAACTTTGCCACCATGTTGAAGGACCTGCGAGCAGCCAAGAGGAGCTTGGAGGAGAAGATCACACCCGTGACTATGGGGTCAAGTTTGATCAAGAAGCTACAGAAGGAGAAGAAGGAACTCCGAGCGAAGCTGGAAGCTGCTACCCAGGAGCTGCAAGAAGTGAAGGAACTTCAAGGGAGGCTCGAAGCTGCAACACCGGAGCCATAGGAGGTGAAGGAACTCCAGGAGAAACTTGAAGCCACGACGAGGGACATGGAGTTATACAAGTCACTGCTGGAGAAGGAAGGCTTCATCGTTGAGGATGAGGAAGTGGATGATGAGTAGAGTAGTTGGACCACCATTAGCTCTTAGTCAAACGTTGTTCGCGATTGTAATGAGTACCAAAAAAATTATATTGGTTAGTTAAACTTGGTTGAGTGTGTGGAACTATGTGCCTTGTGTGCCTTGCTTTTCTCGTGTGTTTTTCTTCTCTTGTTTACATAAGGGTGGGAGTTTATTCCTTAGGCTTTCTATCTATTTCTTAACTTGTCTCCCAAACTCTCCAGATGGCGAGACGTGGAAACAACAATAACAACATGCCCCCAGAGATAGCACAACTTCTGAACTCCCAGAATCAGTTGATCCAACTTCTCACTCAAAACATGCAAAACAACAACAACAACCCGCCGCCTCCGCCACCCCCACCGCCCCAACAGGATCGCTTGACACGGTTCTTGAGGTTGAACCCTCCAATTTTCTCAAGTAGTTCTGAGCCAATTGTTGCAGATGACTGGCTCCGCACCATCAATAAGAAGTTAGACACCGTCCAAGTTGTTGGAGCTGATAGGGTGCGCTTTGCCGCGCACCAACTTGAGGGACCAGCTGCTGAATGGTGGGATAACTACCAGGTCACCCACCCCGATATTGAAGCTATCACCTGGAACCAGTTTGAAGTAGCCTTCCGTACCCATCACGTAGCCGCGGGAGTCATGTCGCTTAAGAGACGTGAGTTCCGCGACTTGAAACAACTGCACTGCTCTGTCTCCGAGTATGGGGACCTTTTCAACAAGCTGACACGTTATGCACCTGATGATGTATCCACTGATGCCAAGAGACAGGAGGAGTTCTTGAGGGGACTTAATGATGAAATATCTATTCAGCTTGTGGCTCTGAAGTTCGATAACTACCAGGAACTCCTAGACAGGGCAGTGGTGGTTGAAGCAAAGCAAAGGAGTATAGAGAACCGGAAGAGAAAGTCCACGTCACACAAGCAAAACTCTGTTCCATATCAGAAGCAATGCACTTCGTCACCACCACCCCACAACCACAATGGCCACAACCACAACGGTCATTGTCATGGAGGACATAACCACAATGGCCATAAGCACCGCAATGGTAATGGCAATGGGAAGGATCTGAGTGAAGTGACATGCTTCAAGTGTAACAAGACAGGGCATTATGCAACTACTTGCCCCGAAAAAACAAAGAATGGGAATGGTAATGGAAACGGCAACGGACACAACCATGGCAATGGTAATGGAAATGGGAAGAAGCCAAACTCGTTCGTCAAAGCCACGGTGAATCATGTCTCCGTGGAGGACGCTCGTGAGGCACCTGACTCCGTGATTGGTAAGTTCAAGCTTAACTCCACACCTACAATTGTTCTTTTTGATACTGGTGCATCACATTCATTCATATCAAGGGAATTTGTGGATAGAGGCAAGATACCTACGGAGACTATTAGTACTCCCCTAAGGGTAAGTTCTCCTGGAGGAGAAATAGTGGCAAACTCTGGATGCCGTGGGTTAGAACTAAGGATTGGGGCGCACACTTTTCCCACCAGCCTAGTCGTTCTGGAATCACAAGGCTTAGACATAATTTTGGGCATGAATTGGATGACCGAATATGAGGGAGTCATAGATTGTGCCAAAAGGACTATCGCACTCACGACTCCGGATAAGAAAAGGATCCGCTTTAAGTCAGCTTTCGCACTCAAAGGAAGTATGGTGAACTCTCTTAAGGGGGTTAGCTTGGAGGATGTGCCAATTGTGAAGGAGTATCTAGATGTGTTTCCGGAAGAATTGCCAGGGATGCCTCCCGACCAAGACATCGAGTTTCTCATTGACTTGATGCCTAGTACTGGACCAATAGCAAAGAGACCGTACAAGATGGATGTGGATGAGTTGAAGGAACTTAAGAAACAGCTTAGAGAGCAATTGGACAAAGGCTTCATTCAACCAAGTGCGTCATCTTGGGGAGCACCTGTCTTATTCATGGAGAAGAAGGATAAAACCAAGAGACTAGTCATGGACTACCGGTCATTGAATGAAGTGACAATCAAGAACAAGTACCCTCTACCCAATATTAACGACCTGTTTGACCAATTAAAGGGAGCTAGTGTGTTCTCTAAGATTGATCTCCGATCAGGATATTTCCAGCTAAAGATCCAGGAACAGATGTACGCAAGACAGCTTTCACCACGAGATACGAATTGTATGAATACACCGTGATGTCGTTTGGCTTAACCAATGCCCCAACATACTTCATGACTATGATGAACAAGGTGTTCATGGAGTACTTGGATAAGTTTATTGTGGTATTCATTGATGACATACTCATATACTCCAAGGACGAGAAGGAACATGAGAGGCACCTGTGCCTAATCATGGAAAAGTTAAGGGAACACAAGTTGTATGCCAAATTTAGCAAATGTGAGTTCTGGTTGAAAGAAGTGGGATTCCTTGGTCATATTGTATCAGCTAAAGGTGTTGCCGTGGACCCAAGTAAGGTAGCTTCCGTTACAGAATGGGAGTCTCCTAAGAATGTGCGTGACGTTAGGAGTTTCTTGGGTCTTGCGGGATATTACCGAAGGTTCATTGAAAACTTTTCTAAGATAGCAAAGCCTATGACAGAGTTGCTGAAGAAAGAGAAGAAGTTCCAATGGACCGAGGGATGTGAAGCAAGTTTTCAAGAATTAAAGAAACGCCTAGTAACAGCACCAGTTCTGTGTCTCCCTGATATCCAAAAGGATTTCCAAGTCTATTGCGACGCTTCTCGACAAGGACTTGGTAGTGTACTGATGCAAGATGGAAAAGTAGTGTCTTACGCCTCTCGGCAACTTAAGAACCATGAGAATAACTACCCCACGCACGATTTGGAACTAGCATCAGTTGTGCATGCGCTCAAGGTATGGAGACATTACCTAATGGGCAAACATTGTGATGGGTTCACGGATCACAAGAGTCTTAAGTATATCTTCACCCAAAAGGAATTAAATATGAGGCAAAGGAGATGGCTTGAGCTCATCAAGGATTATGACTTAGACCTGCAATACCATCCTGGAAAGGCCAACGTTGTGGCTGACGCCTTAAGCCGGAAGGTCTATGTAAATGGACTTACCATGGGAGAACTTCCAAATGATTTGTGTGAACAATTCAAGGACCTCAGGTTGGAAATAGTTCCGAAGGGAGACTTAGCAACTATGGAGATAGTGCCAACGCTTCTGGACCGAATCAAAGAGGCCCAGAAGGGGGACAAAGAGTTGGAGGAGATAAGAGCTAATATAAGCAAGGGCAAAGCAAAAGGGTTTCACACGGATGAGCAAGAAACACTTTGGTATGAGGAGCATCTGTGTGTTCCCGATGACCCTGATATCAGGAAGTTAATCCTTCAGGAAGCTCACGATTCGCCTTACTCAATTCATCCCGGTAATACAAAGATGTACATGGATGTGAAAGATAGGTTCTGGTGGAACAACATGAAAAGAGAAATTGTTGAATATATCTCCTTGTGTGACGTATGCAACAGAGTTAAGGCCGAACATCAAAAGCCAGTAGGACTGCTGCAGCCACTACCTGTGCCCGGTTGGAAGTGGGACAAGGTAGGCATGGATTTTATCACACGACTACCGCGGCCTCGTTCTGGGTATGACTCCATCTGGGTAGTGGTCGACCACCTCACAAAAGTGGCCCACTTTATTCCCGTAAAGACCACCTATACGAGTGCTAAACTTGCCAAGATTTACATGTCAAGGATCGTAAGCCTTCATGGTGTACCCAAGGGGATTGTCTCGGATAGAGGAACCCAATTCACCTCTGTGTTTTGGCGACAGCTACACGAGTCTCTAGGGACACGGCTGGAATTTAGTACCGCCTTCCACCCACAAACATATGGACAGACGGAAAGAGTCAACCAGATCTTGGAGGACATGTTAAGAGCCTGTGCGCTAGACTATGAGTCTAGTTGGGATGATAATTTGCCATATAAGGAATTCTCATACAATAACAGCTACCAAACTAGCATCAAGATGGCCCCATTCGAAGTTCTGTATGGCAGAAAGTGTAGGACTCCGCTGCTATGGAGTGGGGTTGGAGAACTAGTTTTTTTGGACCTGAACTGATCAAGGACGCCGAGGATAAAGTGAGACAGATTCAAGATAGGTTAAAAATAGCCCAATCCAGACAAAAGAGTTATGCTGATTCCAAGTGCAGGGATGTGACTTATGAAGTGGGAGACCGTGCGTATCTTCGAGTTTCGCCACTACAAGGAGTTAAGAGATTCGGAATCAAGGGGAAGTTAGCACCCCGATTCATAGGGCCCTACAAAATCTTGGGTCGTAGAGGGGAAGTTGCCTATCAGTTGGAATTGCTCGAAGTGCTAATAGTTCACGATGTTTTCCATGTGTCGCAACTAAAGAAGTGTCACCCGAAATTGGCTGAAACCCCACTAAAAGATACAGTTCCATTGGAAGAAGTTCAACTGGAAAACGATCTCACCTATGAGGAAAAACCTACCCAGATTTTGGAAACAGCCGAGAGAATTACTCATACCAAGACTATCAGATTTTGCAAAGTTCAATGGAACCACCATTCCGAGGAAGAGGCCACGTGGGAGCGTGAAGAAGACCTGAAGAAAGAACACCCACACCTATTTGCTAACCAACCTGAATCTCGGGGACGAGATTCTTCGTAAGGGGGGTAGGTTTGTAACATCCCAAATTTCGCAATTTCAGATGTTACTAGAAGCATGCATCACATCATTGCATCATGGCATCACATATCAAAAACTGCATCAGGTATTTTCTTAAACCCCATAGTCAATTATAGACAAAAAGGGGTAAAACCTTTTGAACCACCAAAACCCTTGCAAAAGTGTTATGTTAAAGTCCTACTCTAACCCTCTTCTTTTTACAAAATTTTAGAAACAAATTTCGTCTAATTCGGAGTCCGTTTACAAAAGTTATTAAACAAATAGGAAAACAAAAAAGAAAAATAAAAAGAATAAAAAAAGAAACCTAACCTAGGCGGGCCAGCCGAAGCCAGCCCGCTTTCTATTCACCGCGCACGCCCGCGAGCGAGCGGCGCTTACCGCGAACGCCGGGCTGGGCCGGCCCAACAGCCGCCGCCAGTCGCCAGCCCGCCCGCGCGCCTGCAGCCGCCGACAGGCGGGCCCCACCCGTCAGCCGCCTCCTCCCTCCGAGTCCAGGACGAACACGCCGCCGTCTCCGCGTCGGTGCCAACCACCTCCGGCGAAATCGGAGCGGATTCCACGACCCCCGCGCCAAGAAATCGCGCCTTTTTAAAGCCCCGGCACATCTCCCCAAAAGCCCTAGATTTTTTTCGCTAACCGCCACCACTCCCTCGCCGGAGCACCACCAGACTTCGCCGCCTCCAGCCGCCGCCCGTCGCCACCTCAGGAAGGAGGAGCCGCAGCCGCCCCCGGGAACGCAGCAATGACGAGGAGCCGGTCGCCGTCGACTACTTCGTCGGGCCGGAGGAGCACCGCCACGTCGCCGTACCTCGCCGCCGACGCATCGCCGCCGCCCGTCGTCGCCGCCGACGGTAAGCCCCCCCTCCGACCCTCGAATCTAGATCCAACGGCCCCAATCGATCGAGTCGCGCCGGCCAATCGCGTTGCGCCGCGTGGCAGCCGCCACGTCGTCGCCGCGTCATCCCCGCGTCGGCGTCACACGCGCGTCGCTGGCCAGTCCCGAGCCACCACGTGTCACCACGTCGCTGGCCACCTTTTTGTTTTTCTTTTTAAATAAGCAGAAATTACTCCAATCTTGTAAAATCCATAGTAATTCGAATATTAGTCCAAAAATTGCGTATAATATACCGTTGGATTCATATTTTCGAGTAGAACACAGATCTACAATAAAATTTCTGTTTTGCCACAGCAATATTGCAGTAGGATTTAAAGTTTAGATTAGAGTATTTTAACTCTAGAAAATTATCCGTAGCTCCATTTTAGTTGATTCTTGTTGCATTGGCTTTGTTTCGACAAAATGTTCTGTAGAAAATTGTCTTATCATGCTTAGGGTGTTCAGATCTGTCTCGAGGTAGATTAGAGTTGTAGATCTAGTTTTGAGCTTGGTTATTTAGTGTTTAACCCAACATACCAAAAATCTGTGGGGAATCGATTCTAATGACATCCCCAACTCAACAACACCCCTAGTTAAAACCCTTGGTCGAAATCAAATCCATCCTTGCATATTACCATGTTGCATGCATGCATAATTGACTTCGTGACTTGTTTTGTGCAAATTGTGATTGGATCCATGTTTGTTTCATTAGATGGCTCGGAGTGCGCTGAGGAGTACTGCTGTGTAGATTGCTGCTCGGATCAAGGCAAGTTACACCACTTGTTCATGTTTATGTCCCGGTTTTGACTATGCATGTTTTACTCTTCAAATTCTGTAGTATGCATGCGTAGGGTTTTGGTAGAATTTCTTAGTACTATTTTGCAAGTACGGTTTTGTAGTATGCCATGAGTAGCTCTATGCTTAGGATTTTTCATCCCAATAGGTTATCCTGTTTTTCTAAGTTGCTTGCTATGCTATATACTTATATATATCAAGTACCGTTGGGAGGGTTCGAAAGACTCAAGAATTTTCTAGGTATGGGAGCTCTCTCGAGCGAACTTTTCTTCTTCAAAACCCCTTCAATATAAAACTAAGTTTTCTTCTGGGCGGAATGGTTGTCGGGACAACGAGTGGGATTTTGGTGGAGGACGGCCGCCCTGGAATCAAAGAAGTCTGCCATGTTTCAGAATTCAGAAGCTTCCCGTGCAACCACAATACATATGGGCTCTGTCTTGGCTTAGTACTTAGTGGGAAACCTCACCGGGGTACCAACATTTGAAGGTTCTTGGCACGGTTGGATCCAGCTGGTAGAGGGGCTACTAAGGGAAGGCTTCGCCATGGTCTTGTCTGTAAAAGGACTTGATCATGGATTGTGGGGAAAGTGCACAACCTCTCGAGAGTATTGCAATCTGATCGATCAGCCGTGTTCACAGAAACATAACAACTTTGAGCATCTGAAGGATGGTGCCTCTGAAAGATCTTCCTCTCTATTTTCCAAACTTAACGTTTTATAAAACCCAAGGCATGAGTAATATCGCCATTGGGTGGGATTTTAGGAACTTGGTGCGTAATATCCAAGTGCTAGGTTGATTGGGCACTTGGTGAGTAATATCCACGTGTTCCATTCGACCCTATACTATTTATCAAAGTTTACAAAGTAGGGAAAACTTTCTTCCTCTTTTGTTGTTACTTTGATAAAATTGGCTTTACGCAAATGAACCCCAGAGCCTACTCTTAGCCTTGCATGTAGAGATAGTCTTACTCTTTCCTTGGTGTAATTTGCCAATAGATTCAAAGTATTGATCCAACTTGTTGGCTACACGTCTTATGTGTAGAATACGAAGATTGAAAGGTGCGTAGGGATCGCGGGACTTCACGCAACTAGCCTGAGGCGTTGATGGACTCAAGTTTTACTTAGTTTCCGCTGCTTTATTTGAGCTAGCTATAAGCTATGCAAGTTGTAATAAATATACTCTGGATTATCCGTGTAATAATGACTTGTGTTTTACATGATATTCATCGACTGTGAAGTGCTAGCTATGGATCCAGGGACTAGCATGTTAATCACAGGGACTTAGGATCCTTAATGATCCGAGGTCACAACACTTGTCCATGCAACGCCCGTCCATCCATCCCTATGCCTACCGCACTCGAATCCTACTGTTTACTGCTATTGTTACTTCTGTCTTTACTTTACTGCCGATGTTACTTTACTATTCCTACTACAAAACTGTTGCTACTGATAAACTGCTGTGAGCAAGATTGTTTCCAGGTGCAGGTGAATTGACAACTCAGTTGTTAAGGCTTATAAATATTCTTTGGCTCCCCTTGTGTCGAATCAATAAATTGGGTTTCACTTCCCTCGAAAATACTGCGATACACCCCCTATACTTGTGGGTCATCAAGACTATTTTCTAGCGCCGTTGCCGGGGAGCATAACTTTATTTATCCAGTTTACTTGGATTCTCTATTGTTCGCTGCTATCCATCCACCATGGGTAAGTCTCGTGATGGCAAGGTTCCTATTTTACCATCCACTACAAGAAGAGGTACTATTTGAACACCCCTGTTGCTCTTGATTCACCATCTATTATGAGTAAGCTCGTTACACCACCACATACACATGCTACACACACTGCTACTACTGCTGAATCTGAAACTTCTGATGCTTATGATGCTGCTTCTATTATGCTTGATAAGAGTGGTTCATTAGGTCCTTTCCTAGATGCTACGATTGCTAGAACTATAGATGGAAATACTAAAACTCCTAATGAAGACACTACTACACCTGTTAGTTCACCTGAGTCTAGTGAGTGTTATGATATTGAAGATGGTTATGTTGAGATGACCGATGAATTTATTAGAGAATGTAAAAACACCCATGATAGGAGCGCTGCTAAGAATCTCCTTGAGAGGCGTATTATTAGACCCAAATTGTCTCCTATTGCTAAGTTTGTTGCTTCTCCCATAAACATTATAGATGAAGATTATGATTTCTCTCTCGATCTATCTTACATAGCTATTGTCGAGAAAGAACCTTTTTGTGGGACTAAGAATGAATGTGCGGTAGCACACATGAATGAACTTTCTACCATGAGTGGCTTGTTTTCTGATTATATTAAGATGCGTACTTACTTTGTTGCTAAGATTTTCCCCTTTTCACTAAAAGGAGAAGATAAAACTTGGTTTAGTAATTTACCTCCTGGATCTATTGATAGCCCTGATTGCTTGATTAGTACTTTCCTGCAGAAATATTTTCCTCCTAGTGCTAGACATGCTATTTTGTAGGAACTTTTTGTTTGAAACAGGGAGAAAAAGAGATATTGCCCGAATCTTGGGAAAGGTTTTGTGCTTTGATTCATGCACAGGCTGGAAGTCCATTACCTAAGAATGAGCTACTGGATATATAATGGACTAACTGAAGAATCTAGGACATACCTAGATAGTTGTGTTGATTGTGTTTTCAGGAATAGGACTCCTAAGGAAGCTGAGGAATTAATGGCTAAAATAAGTAAGAACTATGAAGATTGGACTCCTCCTAAACAAGCTATACCTGAAGTAATTGTACCTGAACCAACTATTCCGGTGCCTATTCCAACATCAAAGAAGAGGGGAGTTATTGAATTAAATGATGAAGTGATGACGGAAGCTAAGAAATGTCTTAAGGAGAAGGGAATTAAAGCTGCAGATGTCAAGAATATACCTCCTATAGAAGAATTATGTAAGCCTATTCCCTACGCATCCACTATTGAGTTACAATCTCTCCAACACTTTGATGAAGGTGATATCCCTTACTCTAAACCTCCTGATCAATGCTTAGAAGAATTCGATATCTTTATTGTTAAGCAAGATAATTTTAATAAAAGGGTGTAAAATCATCTAATGGAAAACACTAGAGCTATTGTTGAGTTGAGAGATATTGTGGAAATAACCTCTAATGATGTTAAAATGATTGTTAAACACTTTCAAATGGTTCAAACTCAAATAGATCAACTCGTTAAAGTGCAAAAAGACTTGCTAGTTAATGCTGCTAAACAAAAACATGCTTATGAAATTAGAACTAGAAGTGGAGCTGCTACCTAGGATCCTATTTTTCCTGAGGGGCATCCCAAAAGAATTGAGCAGGATTCTCAACAAGCTGAAAATAGTTGTTCTACTCGTAAGAAAAGGAAAAAAGAAACATAAAACTGTTGTAGAACCCTCTGAACCTGCTATAGATCCTAATAGTATATATATCTCTGATGCTGAAACTGAAAGTGGTAATGAAGAAAATGAAGCTCCTAATGAAGAAAAAGTTGAAGAAGAACCTGAAAAGCACACTAAGAATACTAAATACACTAAAGAAGATTTTGTTGCTAAGAAACATGGTAGTGAAAGAGAGCCTTGGGTCCAAAAACCTATGCCTTTCCCTGATAAGGAACATATGTCAAAGGAAGATGAACACTTTAATAAGTTTTGTGAGTGGATGAAACCTTTATTCCTACAAATTCCTTTGACTGATGCTATTAAATTGCCTCCTTACTCAAAGTATATGAAGGATATTGTCTCGAATAAAAGGAAGATCCCTAATGAATAAATCTCTACTTTTATTACTAATTATTCCTTTAATGGTAAGGTTCCAAAGAAACTTGGAGACCCAGGTATTCCAACTATCCCTTGCTCTATTAAGAAAAGTTATGTTAGAACTGCTTTGTGTGATTTGGGAGCTGGAGTTAGTGTTATGCCTTTCTCTCTCTATAAGAGGCTTCAACTAGAAAACTTAATACCAACTGATATATCTTTGTAAATGGCTGATCAATCTACCACTATTCCTGTTGGTATATGTGAGGATGTACGTATCCAAGTGGCTCATAATTGCTTGATATTAACTGATTTTGTTGTGCTTGAAATGCTTGAAGATGATAATATGTCTATTATTCTTGGGAGACCTTTTCTTAATACTGCAGGAGCTGTTATCAATTGTAATCAAGGAAAGGTGACTTTCAATGTTAATGACAAGGAACACACTGTATATTTCACCAAGAAGATTGAAAGGACTTATGGTTTGAATTCAATTGAAATGTTGAGGGCATTCAAGTTGGAGAAATATATTATCCCATACCAAGAGAAAAATTTGAAACTATTATGATTGGGACCATTACTATCAAGGTTGAGGTAACATAATCATTAGTGGAATACAAAGTTTTGTCTCATATGAAATTGTTTTGGTAGCAAGTCCTGATCAACCTTGTTAACAAAAGGATTCCATTGAACAAAACAATGTTTTCATCGTGATTATCTCTGTTTACTATTATTCTATCCATTTTAGTTTTTTCTTTCATTTAGTTCTCCTTTTTGTTGTTAGTTCCTTGCATGTTAGAGTGTCTTAGAACTTCTGTAGTTCTAGCCTTGTTTTGTCATTGCATCATTCCAAAAAATATGTCTGTCAGAAAATCATTCTTCTATACCTGAAAAATGCCCAAAAATAAAGTGTCTCGAAAAATTCCAAAAAATTCATATTAAATTTTTACGTGAAAAAAGGGGCAGAGGAGTACCTGAGAGGTACTAGGGGGACCCACCAGGCAGGCTCACCACCTGGTGGCGTGGCCTGCCTTGGGTGGCGCCATGCCATGGTGTGGGCCACCCCTGGCCCTCCACTAACTCTCTAACCTGCCACTTTCTTCTCTCTCCCGAGTAAGCTCTAGTGCATTGCTCAAAATCGCGTTCTTGCTGTGCTTGCTCTCGATTTTTTCGATCTCCTTGCTCGGCCCATCTTTGTTGCTAAAATTTGGAGCATTTGTTCCTTGGTATGTAACTCCTCCCCTTGTCCAAGTAGATTTGTGTTTAGTGGATTATTTCTTGAGTATTTTGCTGCTGTAGGTGACAGGTTATGAGAGCTTGTAAGCTTGTTTGATGCTTAGTGATATAGTTTTGATGCATGTTTAGGCCTCTTACAAGTTCCTATGAGTAGAATCCTTCATTATATTCCCTTTGCAATCACTTGTTTAATAGGTGTTTAAATTTCAGAATAGAAGTTGAATGAGCATCACCTAAACCAACATGAACTATGGGTGCCTGAGGTCATGAAGGCCCACTGGGAGGAGGGAGGTTTTCCTTCCATTTATCCATGCTCTGATTTCATGAGAGCTGTGGGAATTCTCCAAGATTTCCAAACTTTGGTTTCTAATGCAGGGTTGGAGCACTTTTTGGAAGATGAACCTTGTCAATTTGTGAAGCTAAACATGTCTGTGGTGCAGGACTTTCAATTTAGTCACTCTTTGCCGAACCCCATGGTCCACTACAAAATTTACAATATTGCTGTCAACCTTTCTCTCGATGACTTTTGTGCAGCTATTAAGGTACCTCAATGGGGATCATGTAGAAGGATTAAGGAGCAACCTGAACCAGTTATGGATCTATACGCAGAAATTTTACAAGGGAGCAGCTTCTCGAAGGAGAGTGGAAAAATCCATAACATTCATCTTCCCTCCATTCTCTACTTTGCCTACTCTACTTCCAAGTGTGTTCTTGCTAGGAAAACTGCCAGTAAGTTATCTTCATATGATCTAGCATTTATCTCTAAACGAGATAGGTCTTACAACTTAGGTGCTTTGGTAGCTTTCCGTTTTGCTGCTAACCGTGAGAAAGGTGGAATTTGTGGAGGCCTCATTGCTTCTCGTTTACTAGCATTGCATGGTTTAGTGCCTCATCATCTAGACCAACAGTTCCCCATAGAAAGGCTTGATTTTAATTCCATGATACAGCATAAATTTGTTTCCTCGTGGGCTAGTTTTAATGAGTTGTCTTATGAAATAACCTTTCTGAAAGCTGGTTGGAGAAAGAGCAAGTCCGAGTGTGTTGTTCTTTTGCCTGCACCTGTTTTGTTTAACCTTGATAACAGGGAAGGATGGTCCCTCACTGAGGAGGAGCTTGACACATACTTGGGAGAGCTCTCCCAACATGAGCAGGATACTAGAAGGGAGGTCACGGATGATTCGGTCTAGCCCTCAAATGAGGGGGAGTCTTCATATCAGCATCATGTTTATGATTGGGGAGCTTCTTCTTCTTCCACGGGCCCAACTACGACCATTCTTATCATGATCCTCCTGCTTGGAACCCTTACCCATATCTAGATTGATACCCACTTAGGCCAAAAGCCTAAGCTTGGGGGGAGCTACGCCGGCATTGCACTTATCTCCTTATGATGTTGCGTCGGTACTCTGTATATTCATGTTTCGTTCTCTTTTTAGTTTTCGTTCTTTCTTTGCTTTTGCTTTCTAAAACACAAAAAGACCAAAAATATTTATGTTGTTTCTCTTTGGTTTGTTTCTTCTTCTTTTTGCCTTGGTTTGTTTTTCCCTTTTTGCTTTGTTTGAATTATTCGAAAAACCCAAAAAGATTTTGCTTTGCTTTTTTTTTCCTTTTTGGTTCTTGTTTTTTAAAAAAATCAAAAACAACAAAAATATTTGTCATTCTTCTTTGGTTTTGTGAGTTTGCTACAGGATTCAGCAGTCCTCAGTGGGTATTGGTTTCATATTATTATTCAAGCCACACAAGTGAAGAGCAATAATGAGGATTAATGACAACTTGAGGTACGGTAAGAGGCTGGTAACGAACTCTATTTGTTTTCATTTCTGTACATATACTCATCATTGTGGGCATGCTTAGTCTGTTCGTGTAAGGTGTATGTTATCATTGGATGCTTAGTAGTTCTTTCTTTCGTATGATTAGTTCTAGCTTGCTAATAGTTTGTAGCATGTCTTATGAATGTTTGCTTGCATTACTCTATTCATAACTTGGTATGACACCGTGGTATCCTCCTCTGAATGTTTCATTTGAATTGACTTAGCACATGCTCACGCATGCATATGACTGAAATAATCACTTAAGCCTCGATGAATTATTTTGCCTTGAGGATCTTGAATCACTTTCATGCCATGATTAGTCCTTTTTTGTTGCAAGCATGATTATGACAACTATTGCTTTCGCGTTTGTCACTCCCTTACTATTGCTAGCCTTCACTTTCACTGAGTATGTTTCACTCATGTTTCCAACTCCCTAAACCAAATATTTCCAAAGTGTCCACCATACCTACCTTTTAGCATCATTTGCTACTTCCCTGCATATTTAATATGCCTTGTTTTCTTCCGAATAAAATGTTTGCTTGTTATGAGAAAGTTAGTTAGTAAAGCTCTCACGAACTTGATGGCACACTTTATTTTCTTGCATTTAATAAACCTGAACCATTGCGTCCTTCTTTGTTGTGTATATGCTTGCACTTTATAAGTTGAAGTTAGCAGAACCATGTATCATGGGGAACGCTTTCAACATTGCACTGGTACTTTGTACCTCGTTGATATCATGTTATTTTTCTTATGGATCCCGGCGGTGTGAAATAAAAGTGGAACTTGTAAGATCATGGAGTTTGTATGTATGTTAGAGAAACACCTGGGCCGCTAGCTAAGCCATGCCTAATAGTGGTGGAAACTTGCAGCATAACCATAATGAGCATTCTATGAAGCATCCTCAATAAAAATCTATGCACATAGTAAATAAAAAGATCGCTGGGATGCTCATTGTCTGCTTGCCTTGTCATTTTGATTATGGGATAGCTCCTGTATCATGTGCAAGGGGTACCCCGTTGGCGGTTCTCTATGATACGTATATACTTACAATGACAAGAGCTTACTCGTGACTGAAGTTGAGTAGCATGAGGATCGGTCTTCGTAAGTAAGGGACATGAGACTTTGATTTATAACTTGTCAAGCATATTCTCTTAGTTGTGTCACTTTAACCTTAACCATTTAAAGATGCTTATGATAGGGGCAATGAGAGCTCAAAGCTAATGAGTTGGAATATTGTAATATTGCTTATGAGCGTTGTTATGTTTATCATACCTTGTTATGAGCATTGTAATATTGCTTATGTTTATGCTTCATGCTACTTATTATTTTTTGAGTTGGAATCTCTTCATAGCTTGCAATGCCTATTAAGTAAACTTAGTTGCATACTCCTTATTATGAATTGTCTAAGTAGTTGATCACATGTTGAGAATATATACATTATATGAAGCAAATGTGTTCGCGAAAGTTCTTTTATCGCACTCAGTTTTCAACTAAATTGCTTGAGGACAAGCAATAAGCTAAGCTTGGGGGGAGTTGATATGTCCAAAACGTATCTACTTTCCCGAACATATTTTTCTATTGTTTCTCCTCTAAACTTGTGTGATTTGGATGCAACTAACGTGGACTGACGCTGTTTTCAGCAGAATTGCCCTGGTGTCTACTTTTTGTGCAGAAAATCAACTATTAGGAAAAATCCCGGAAAATATGCCGAAAATCCTATTTCACCAGAAGACTCCCGGAGACAGAATACAAGACGGAGGGGGGCTGGGCCCAGGCCACACCACCTGGCCACGCAAGCAAGCCCAAGCCGAGCCAGGGGGTGGTCTGGCCGCCCCAGACTCCCCCTCGGTCTCCCTCTTCGCCTATAAGTTGCCTTCTGACCTAAAAACTCAGGGGGGGGGTCAACATTTTTCTAGAAGGAGTTCCATCCGCCGCCACCACCATATTCCACGAAATAGCACCAGAAACTCCGTTCTGGCACCCTTCCGAGACGGGGAATTGGAGGAGATCATCATCACCATCGCTTCTCCATCGACCATCCATGTTTCCCCCATCTATGAGTGAGTAATCCCCCGCTGTAGGCTATGGGGATGGTAGGGATTGGATGAGATCGTTCATGTAATGGCATCGGATTGTTAGGGCATGGTGCCTAGTATCTTTTATTAGTGCTATTTGACTTTGTTGCAACTTGTTATGCTTAATTCTTGTCACTAGGGCCTTAGTGCCATGATTTCAGATCTGAACATGTTATTGATTCATTATGATAGTATTGTTTCTGGTCTTACCTGCAAGTTGTATACACATGTTGTTGTCCGGAACCAATGGCCCCAAAGTGACAGAAATCGGGATAACCGGAGGGACTGGCTTTGATGTGAGGATCACATGTGTTCTCGGAGTGTTAATGCTTTGCTCCGGTGCTCTATTAAAAGGAGCACCTTAATTGCCAGTAGTTCCCTTGAGGCCGTGCTGCAAACGGGCTGGCAGGACTAAAGATGGTGTGCAAGTTCTCATTGCGAGCACGTATGACTATATATGGAACACATGCCTAGCATTATCTAGTACTTGGATGCTTTATCTTATTTATCTGCAATTGCCCTATGTTCTGATTGCTATGTCAATTGTCTTGTCCATGCAACGCCCGTCCATCCATCCCTATGCCCACCGCACTCGGATCCTACTGTTTACTGCTATTGTTACTGTTGTATTTACTTTACTGCCGATGTTACTTTACTATTCCTACTACAAAACTGTTGCTACTGATAAACTGTTGTGAGAAAGATTGTTTCTAGGTGTAGCTGAATTGACAACTCAGTTGTTAAGACTTATAAATATTCTTTGGCTCCCCTTGTGTCGAATCAATAAATTGGGTTTCACTTCCCTCGAAAATACTGTGATACACCCCCTATACTTGTGGGTCATCAGTCATCGGCGTGTCTCCGGTGACCAAAACTGAGCGGCGCTGCCACCACTAGGTCCTCCTAGATCTCCTCTTTCCAGCCAGCCCAACCACAAGCCCCAGCGTGTAGCAGATCGACCGGATTCGTGGTCAACAGAGAGATCCCCATTGCTGATGTCATGCTGAGATCAGCATGAGGCAATAACCCCTTTTCTTTTTTTGTTTAATTTTTTATAATTGTTTTCTGGAATATTAATATGACAGGTGGGACCTGTTTGTCAGGATTTTAATCTTTTTCAAAATGATTTCTGAATATATTAAACTTCTGACATGTGGGACCAAGTGCATAAAATAATTTATAATATCCCAAAAATGTTTAATTACTTAAAAATGGTTTTAAAATGAATTAAAATTGGGAAAATCATAACTAATTCATTTTAAATTAGAAAAATATGTATAATATATCAAAATGTTCAGAAAAATGAGATCTATCCAATAGACGTATAATCATGCATTGTTAAGCTACTTACATGACAAGTTTTATTAGAAGAACTAATTGAACCCCGCAGGTGACTCCGAGGTTCCCCCTATTTTAGGGTTTGTACCCCTCGGACCCTGCTTAAATTTGCCAAGCATGCTATAGGGTTTAATTTCAATACAATTTAACTTGTCATATCATCATCCTTGCTTGAGCATTGCATCGATGCCATGTGTTGATTGTTTCCCCTTTCTTTCTAGTGTTTACTTCTTCCCGGTAGAATACAATATCGTGACCAAGATCGAAGACCGAGATCAACACCATGAAAGTTTATCGACGAACAAGTCCATCTGATGAACCCTGAAGTTCTATATCTGAGTATCAACAGGCAAAGGCAAGCATAGCCCCACGCATGATAAAATCCTATGCTTTCAAAGTATTTCATTCTTGCCATGTGCATACGATTCCAAAGTCTTTTATCGATAGATACAATACTATCTGATGCATGTTATCTTTGTAGCCTATATTCCCTGATCTACTGCTCCTGGCATAACTAGGTTTTGGCTTATGAGCTTCGATAGAGCTGCTATGTTTGTTTGTGCTTAGCCAAGCTTAGTTGTTACCGCTGGTCCATCCGGTTGATGAATCAGAGCTGCGAATGAACCTAGTTGGACAGGATGATGTGGTATGATAAGAGATCAAAGTTAAACATGCTAAGGCTTGTATGGGAGGCCATGTCGGGTTGTGGTTTTTGCAGTCCCATACTTGCCACTACTAGGACCTGAGTTCTTGCCTCTTGAACCAAGACGACCGTACAGCCACACGGGGGCCGGGAATCCCCCTCGACCAACTAACTTGCCTAGTAGATTCCATGAGTCACATAGTTCGGGCGTTCCATTCGACATATGCATGTTTTGGTTGTTCTCGAAGGCGGTGAAGGAGCTGCATTCATACAGGTAGGTAAGCGTTGCCGGGAATAAGAGAGGCACGGCATCCGTAATCTTGAACCATGCACAAATCTCTAGGGACCGACTTTGGGACTTGACCCATTATGGAGGCATCTCCTTAGGGTGTGACTCATGGTCTTGGCGAAATCAAGGTAAAGGTAGTGTCCATCCGCTCTCTGCCGGCCTTCCAAGGAAGAGGGCTAATAATATTTGGCATTAAGAGGAGGGTGGTACGTGTGGGTAAAGTTGTGCACCCCTATAGGGTATTAATCTTTTCCAAAAGCCGTGTCAATGGTTACGGACGACTTGGGAACGGACGTGATGATCATAGAGAACTATAACTTAATCGTCAAACTTGACAAGAGATGTGAGGTGTGCTTAAGGATGCTTCCTCATGGATCGAGGGGGTGATCCTAGTTGGTAGGTTCAGCTGATGACGATTCGGTGGACGTCAAAAAAAGATCAAAGCTAGAGATATCGTTTTCTTATCCCCTTTCAAATGTTCTACTTAGTCGAGCTTCTCCTACCTCTTTTACAAACAAAGTTAGCTTTATGCAAAATAGCTCCACTAGCCATAAGTCTTGTGGAGTACACCCTGTACTCAGCCTTGCTTTGTTGATACTTTTGTAGAAGGTAAGTGTTACCACAAAAGATAAGTTCATTACAGCATCGACATTGACGAGTAGCTTGGGGTTACCGGTCGGCAGCCTGGAATCTATGGATTGGGACGTCATCGTTATGCTTCAGGCCTCTTAGGCCATTTGTTAAGTTTGCTCTACTTAATAGCATAATTTGCCTTCCGTTGTTTGATGTTTGTGGTCAGTGATCTCTGCTTGTAATATTTTGGTTCTTTGCTAAGTTATGAGCTCGTTGTAATAATTTTTGTGTCGTAGGGTCACTATAATGTTACCGATTCTCTCTCTGTATGCTTCTGAGATTTAGGTGAGGCTTATATCAGACAGAGGTCTGGAATTTGTCTAGCCTTAATCTCGGGGGTGTCACATACATGTTAAGCTATAAGCGAGTAGTTGCCATCCCTTAAATAGCTTAACTCTCTTCTCGTAGCATGATATGTGATTCTCTAGACTAACTCTTAGTCCGACTCCTCTGTTAACAGTGAACTGAGAAGCGCATGGCCATGCTTCCGAATCATATCACACAAGAGGGCCTAGAGAATATATATCCATTATGGAAGGGCAAATCCCATCTTGGTAATCCATGTCACGCAGCTTTCTTCACAACCAACCCGAACTCTACCTTTATAACTGCCCATTTACGGAACAACGTTTCATAGAACCTAAGTTGGTGATCCAAAACTCGGATCATGCAATCACCTCAGGTCAAACGATTCCATTGCTTGAGACTGCAAATGACAACATGCTCATTGCATCTCAACTATGGGTCAGTCCAACTCGCTAAACTCTTTAGCTGAATCAGTGTAAGTCAGAATAGCATCACCATGCCCATGACAAGTGGAACGGTGTCATCAGCCGACTTGCACATTGGTCTAAGTTGTGTGTCTAGCACAATCTTAATAACCAAGGACAATCTAGTATGAACAATCATGAATATATAGTTCCACAACTAAATCACGTATTCAGTGATACATATCTGATGTTCATACAAGGACGACTTTACTTAATGAATACTTTGGGAAATATCATAAACCATGATTGCCTCTAGGGCATATTCCCAACAGTCTCCCATTTGCACTAGAGTTTATCATCCCGACATCACATGTCTAGGCATGTAATGCCCATGGCTCTTACATGCGCCTCATGCTTAGGATGTGGAAGTGGCTTTGTCAACGGATCTGCAACATTTGCATCCTTGTGTACCTTGCATAACTTGATATCACCTTGATCCATGAACTGGTGAATCAGGTGGTATCGCATGAGTATATGTTTGTTCTTCTAGTCATGTCTAGGTTCCTTGGCTTGTGCAATAGCACCATTGTTGTCACAATACATGTCTAACGGATTGGATGAGCCCTGAACCACACCAAGATGAACCAGGAAGTTCCTGACCCAAACAGCTTCCTTTGCCGCCTCAGAGGTAGCAATATACTAAGCCTCTGTTGTAGATGCAGACAAAGTCTCTTACTTTGAACTCTTCTAGGTCACAGCCCCTCTGTTCATTACGAACACGTACCCATATTGCAAACGAGAATCATCAGAGTCAGTAAGGTAACTAGCATCTGTGTAACCCCTTACACTGAGTTCAACCTCACCTCCATAAACTAGGAACACATCCTTAGTCCTTCTCATGTACTTAAGAATGTTCTTAACGACTGCCTAGTGGATTTATCTAGAGTTAGCCTGGTATCTGCTCACAACACTTAGAGCATAGGAAACATCTGGCCTAGTACAAATCATGGCATACATGATGGACCCGGCTGCTGAAGCATACGCAAATCACACTCATCCTACTTCGCTCATCAGTTGTCAAAGGACACTGAGTCTTGCTAAGTTTTATGCCATGGGACATCGGTAACAACCCTTTCTTAGATGATTCCATGTTGAACTTCTTCAACACTTTATCCAAATATGTACTTTGACTCAAACTTATGACCCACCTGGATCTATCTCTATAGATCCCGATTCCTAGTATATAAGTTGCCTCACCCAAGTCCTTCATTGATAAACTCCTTTCCAATGACTCCTTGGTTTCTTGCAACATCTGGACATCATTTCTAATCAATAATATGTCATCCACATATAAGATCAAAAAGTTAACTTTGCTCCCACTAAACTTCTTGTATAAACAAGAATCATGATCACTCTTGATGAAGCCAAACGATTTGACTAGCTCATCAAAGAGAATGTTCCAACTCCGAGATGCTTGCTTCAACCCATAAATCGATTTCTGAAGTTTGCATACATTGTCAGCATTAGCTGGATCGACAAAACCCTTCGGATATATCATATACACATCCTCGGTTAATTTTCCATTAAGGAAAGCCATTTTGACATCAATCTTCCATATCTCATAGTCGAAATAGGATGCTATAGCTAACATGATCCGAACTGATTTAAGCATCACTACGGGTGAGAAGGTCTCATCGTAGTCAACTCCTTGAACCTGTCGGAACCCCTTCGCAACAAGCCGTGGTTTATAGATAGAAACCTTTCCATCCATATCAGTTTTCCTTTTAAAGACCCATTTGCACTCGACGGGTCTTGCACTGACTGGCAGATCAACCAAGTTCCAAACTTTATTTTCATCCATGGACTTTAACTTTGATCTCATGGCTCCAATCCATGACTCAGAATCAGAACCCACCATCGCTTCTGAATAAGTTGTCGGCTCATCACTGTCCAACAGTAATACATCACGAACACTTCGCAATCTGGCCGATCTTCATAGTGTAGGTGCAGCTGCCGACTCAGGTACCACGACTAGCTCAACCTCCAAGGCATTCACCAAATCGCCACTAATCGGTTCCTCTCGAACTTCTTCAAGCTGCACCATGCTCCCACTGACTTCCCGACTGAGAAACTCTTTCTCAAGGAAGACACCGTTCCGAGCGACAAACACTTTGCCCTCTTCTCGGTTGTAGAAGTAGTAACCTAAGGTTTCCCTTGGATACCCAACGAAAACACACTTATCCGACTTGGCTGTAAGCTTGTCCGACTGAAGTCGCTTGAAAAGTGCTTCACAACCCCAAATCTTAAGAAAAGACAAACTCGGATTCTTGCCTGTCCACATCTCATGTGGTGTCTTCTCTACCGATTTTGATGGTACTCTATTTAGTGTGAACGCCGCTGTTTCTAGACAATAACCCCAAAATGACAAAGGTAGATCTGTCTGACTCATCATTGATCGTACCATGTCCAACAAGGTCTGATTCCTCCATTCCTACACACCATTCCTCTACAGCGTACCCGGTGGTGTGAGCTCAGGAACTATTCCACAACTCTTTAGATGGTCATCAAACTCGTGGCTCGTGTACTTGCCTCCTCGGTCTAACCAAAGAAACTTTATTTTCTTGCCGAGTTGATTATGTACTTCATTCTGGAATTCCTTGAACTTTTCAAAGGCTTTTGACTTATGTTTCATCAAGTAGACATATCCATATCTACTCAAATCATTAGTGAAGGTAATGAAGTACTCATAACCACCCCTAGCTGTTGCACTCATTGGACCACATACATCACTATGTACTAGTCCCAACAAGTCAGACGCCCTTTCACAACTCCTTGCAAAAGGTGTCTTGGTCATCTTGCCTAAAAGGCAGGATTCGCATGTCTCGAATGACTCCAAGTCAAACGAAGTTAGGAGTCCATCATCATGGAGCTTCTTCATGCGTTTCCAACTTATATGACCAAGTCGATAGTGCCAAAAGTAAGTCATATTCAGATCATTTGGTTTCAACCTTTTCACATTTACGTTATAGACCAACCCACCATCAACATTCAAAATAAATAACATGTCCCGAACGGGTGCAAAGCCGTGAAACATATCATTCAAATATAAAGAACAGCCATTGTTCTTAATATTAGACTCATAGCCTTATCTCATCAAATATGAGGCAGAAATGATGTTTTGACTAAGCACTGGAACATAATAACAATTATTTACCTCCATTAAGAATCCTGAAGGTAAATGAAGTTGCATTGTGCTGACTTCCAACGCAGCAACTCTTGCTTTGCTACTGACCCGAATGCGTACCTCACCTCTTGCTATGCCCCTAGTTCTTACCAGTCCCTGCAACGAGTTGCAGATATGAATGATTGATCTGGTATCATATACCCAAGAACTACCAGGTGCATCAGCAAGATAAAGGTCTATAACATTGCAAACAAGTGTACCTGAGTTGGAAGTCACACCTCCACTCTTGGCTTTATCTCCCAAATACTTTCTGCAATTCCTCTTCCAGTGGCCATCCGCCTTACAATAGAAGCAAGCGGATCTTGCTAAAGGAGATGACTTAGTCCCTGAGGAAACACTTGGGATCTTAACCTGAGCATTACCTCCTGACTTAGCCTTCTTCTTCATAGTCCAAGAACTCTTCTTAAACTTAGCCTTATTCTGTACCACCAACACTTGGCTAGTACCTTTCTTGAGATCAACCTCTGCCTGCTTAAGCATCCCATGCAATTCAGTGAGCTTCTTATCCATACCATGCATGTGGTAGTTCAATACGAACTGACCATACAAATTAGGAAGAGAGTTTAGAATTATTTCCGTAGAAAACTCTTTGCTAATGGGGTAGCCAAGCCTTTCTAGAGACTGCACATAACCAGCCATTTTGATCACATGCGGACTCAGTGGATCTCCATCCTTAAGCTTACAACTCAGCAAAGCTTGAGAGACTTGATACCTCTCGGTCTTTGCTTGAGCCTGGAACATACTTTTGAGGCTTTCGATCATATCGTAGGCCTCATCATTCTCGAACTACTACTGCAAGTCTGGTTCCATGTGAGGAAGCATAAGACAACTAATTTTTGTAGACTCATCACATGTTCTACAGTAGGCATTGGTTGCTGCAGCACTCGCATTCTCATCCGGAACATCTGGAAGAGGGTTTTCTAGAACATGGTCCCTCTTTTCTTGTTTGAGAACAATTCTTACATTATGATACCAGTTGGTGAAGTTTGTTCCATTATGTTTATCTTTCTCTACGATGGTCCTCAAAGGAAAACTGGATAACTGAGGGAGACTGCTACTAGGTGCCATTATCTACAACAGAAATATGCAAAAACACTTATTACAAGTATTAATAAAGAGAAAGCATATTAAATGTTCTAATACTTATGCTCCCACTAGAACCAACACCCCTCTGATGGTTACTTAGTGATTCAGGATCCTAAATAAGCAAGCTGACTAGTGAGCTTTAGCATCACCGCTAGTCGTCAAGTGATCTAGGTAAGAAACTCCTTGCCAATCGCATCTCATGCGACTCCTATTGGTCGGGTGGCATCTCATGCCCCAGCTCCCGACTGACCTCTCCCCGAGCCCCGCAACCGTTGTGATAGACCCGTCTAGCTTACCAAGTTCTTCTGCTATAAGAGTTCGAATCGAACCCATCTAGTCGAAAAGAATTGGTAGCACCTCAATTTTATGAGCCCACTACCAAGAATGTCTGACTTGTGATGGTGCAACACCGGCGAGGAGACTGACTAGACCTTCTTTGAGGGATTAAAGTTTAACCACTATCTCATAGAGGTAAAACTAGAGACATGACAATAACACAAAATAATCCAATTATAATGTGAAATGGTATGGCTCTCTTTATGGCTCCATCTCCATGAACCTGTTCGTCATGCCTTTGGCTGTTGTGTCCTTCATGTCCTCCAAGCATGCTACACTAGCACTAAGGAACATACAAGAAGATGGCATCTCATGCCGACACACAGGTCGTTATACAATAACAGTGACAACACTTTGGCTCCAGTCGGCTGACAAACCCGTGACACACAGATCACGTATGGATTACACACATCACATGCACATAAGCCATACCATTCACAACTTCCTGCAAAAACAAGTTATGCATTGATACGATATCTACCGGCGTTGTGAACCTCGCAATGACATCTAATGCGCTACGATAGGGCAAAGCCGGTGGTCCCGCTATCCGGATAGCGGGCGGTGATCGAAGGGGCAATGCCCGATAATTTTTTTCGAAATCGCAGATCTAATCCACATTTCGAACCATGGATTCCTTCATTGGATAAAACACTTTTACCCGAATCTAATCCCTATGCAGATTTGACCAATCTCATTGATCGTTCGCACCTGATCTTCCATGCACCCCCGAGTGCAATTGATCCAATCAATCTTGCACAAAACTGATCTATCTCATAGATAGACCACCGAAACCCTAAGTGGATCTCATCCACTGATGTGCTCGACTTTCAACGTAGAGCTCGTTGGGAACCCCAAGAGGAAGGTATGATGAGCACTGCAGTAAGTTTTCCCTCAGTTATGAAACCAAGGTTTAATCGAACCAGTAGGAGCAAGGAAACACCCCAAAGGTGTTACTAGGTCAGCTTTGGCAGGGCGCACTACCGGTGCTAGTAGCAACGTGGAGACCTGCACAACACAACCACAGAACTTTGTCCCCAACTTGCGATGAGGTTGTTAATCTCACCGTGTTTTGTGGAAAACAAAGGATTAAACATATCGAATGGAAAGATGTAAAAGTTTGCAGAAAGTAAACACAAAGTAGAAAACAGTTTATAGATTGTATGTAAATAAAAAGGACCGGGATCCATAGTTCACTAGAGGTGGCTCTCCTTAGATAGATAACATGCTGGGTGAACAAATTACAGCGGGGCAATTGACAAACACCGAGAAAGCAATACATGCATATACTAATCATCTTGACTCCTCCAAGACTTGATTGGGAATTACAACATAATACATAGACCGCCATCCAACTTCATCTATGAATAATAATCCACCTTCAGGTTATCATCCGAACCCCCTCCAGTTTTAAGTTGCAAGCAACAGATTATTGCTTTACGAACTGCGTGTAAAGTAAACAATACGATTGTTCTATGAACAAAGGATTCTTGTTTTCTCCCTAGTAGCAACAACACATCTAGTACCTTAGAGATTTCTGTCACTTCCCCAGATTACCAGAGGCATGAACCCACTATCGAGCATAAATACTAACTCTTGGAGTTGCTAGCATCTACTTGGCCAAGATAGCTACTAACAACGGAAAGCATGCAAGATCTCAAATAACAAAGACATGATAGAATCAATAATCAATCTGAAATAGCATCTCAATATCCATCAGATCCCCGCAAACACAACATGTATGAATTACAAATAGATGATCTTGGTCATGAACGAAGCTCACAAGATCTAAACATGAAAGCACAAAGGAGGAGAACCAGCCATCTAGCTACTACATGGATCCGTAGTCCAAGGATGAACTACTCACGCATCACACCGGAGGCTTGCATGGTGATGAAGAAGGCCTCTAGGGTGAATTCCCCTCTCCGGCAGGGTGCCGAGAAGAGCTTCAGATCCCTCCCGATCTAGGGATGGAGATGACGGAGGCTACAAACTCTTTCATGGATTTTTGATCAGGTCCTTAGGTTTTTCGTCCCGAGGGCAATATATAGGCGGAAGGAGAGGCTGAGGGGGTGTTGGGGTCGGCCAGACCACCCCCTGGCGCGGGCCAGGTGGTGTGGCCGGCCCCCAGCCCTTCTCCGTCTCGTATTCTGGCATCGGATGACTTCCGGAAAAATAGGCACTTTGGCTTTTGTCCCGTCCAATTCCGAGAATATTCATTTTCTGACTTTCCTAGAACCAAAAACAGCAGAAAACAGGCAGCTGGCACTGTGGCTCTTGTTAATAGGTTAGTCCAAGAAATCATATGAAAAGTACTCCAAAGTGTGGACAAAACACATGAAAGTGGATAAAACCAAGCATGGAACATCAAAAATTATAGATACATTTGCAATGTATCACTGATCATCTTCAATAGATCTTCTACGGTATATTCTGGTGTTGGCGCATTGCTATAATCCAGCTCTTCAGGTTTTTCATCATTGGTTACTACCCTCATCATCTTGAGGTCTTCTACCGGATTTGGTTCGGGTTTTCCACCAAAGTTTGCTAGTATGAGAGCTTGGCTCTCGACTGCCTTACCCAGCTGAGCCTCCCCAGTCTTTGTTCTTTCTTGTAGAGCCTGCACATAATTTCTAATTACAATGACATGATTGGATAATCTTCCTATACTACTTTCATGGTTCTCCGTAATCTTAATAAGCATATTATTTTGTTTGGTTTGAGATTGTGTAAATGTTCTAACGGTTTTCTCAAACGGGAGATTGCCATGATTTTCTCCATTAGTATTATCATAATTATTATACGGAGCTCCTGCAGGATTTGCATGATATTTTTGAACATTAGAAGCATAATTATTTTCGATGCAGGATTAAAAGGTGTGCGAGCTATAGAATTAACATCTCTAACATCAGTAGTTATAGCATTAACTTGGGTATCTTCCTTACCCTTCACTAAGCTAAGCAAATCATCTACCTTAGATGTAAGATCCTCATTGTTTACCTCGGTAATTGAACTTACTCTCTTCGAGGTTCTTTCCACATGCCATTGGGCATGGTTATTTTGCATATCATCAAGTAACTTCTTTGCAACACTTAGATGCTTTCCATGATCATTCCTCCTGCTGCAGTATCTAGCATAGACTTAGACATTGGGTTAAGACCATTATAAAATAAATGAAATATAAGCCACTCTTCCATCCCATGATTAGGATAGTTCATTACGGCTTCTTACATCCTTTCCCACGCAAGTGCTAGTGCCTAATGGTCTTCTTGTCTAAAGCATGTAATGTTGGATCTTAGCTGCATAGTCTTAGCTGGGGGAAAAATTAGTCATAAACAAATTAGTACATTCCTCCCAAGATTTAATAGTGCCCTTTGGTAGAGCTAGCAACCAATCTTTATCCTTTCCTCTAAGAGAGAAAGGGAACAATCTTTGCTTAATAGCATTTGGATCTACATCCCTAATACGCATCATGTCAAAAAATTCAGTAAAAGTATTTAAGTGCAATCCTGAATCCTCAGAAGATGAACTCCGAAATTGGTTTTGTTGAACCAATATTAAAATGTTATGTTTTATCTCATATGTTTTCGCATCAACTGCGGGTTGAGTGATGGGTGCATGAATAAAATCATCAGTGGGAGTAGCATACTCCCCTAATCTCTTTTGAGCCATGGCTCTTATATTTTTGGTAAGTTTTTTAGTAATGAAAACGAATAACAAGTAACTATTTTTTTGGGTTTTCAAATAGATAACAAGAAAGTAAACTAATAACAAGAACTAAACTACAACTAATAATAAAACTAAAAACAAGGTCTCTAATGACCTCACTAGGATAGCGAAATTGCTTCCCCGGCAACGGCGCCAGAAAAAGGGTTGATACCTTCAATCTGGATTCACAGATGTAGTATAATAGCTTTTTCCTTAGAAGACCCAGGTTTAATCGAACCTCGGAAAGCACTGCTAAAAGGTAATAAAAAGGACATGTCTACAAGACTTTGTTTGTTTGTTTTACCTTAGTTGACTGGACCAATCTAGTTTACTTTATAACGTGTTTGAATCAATGGATGGAGATAGGCCAGGGTTGAAGATCCACATGTAGCCGCATATCAAATGGGATAAAAGATAATAAGCAAAGTCATGTATAATGTTTGTATTGAGATAATCTCTTGTGGGCAACACATCCTAATATTCTAGAGCCACCGTGATGCAGCGGGCATAGCAATAGACTTTTAATCCAACCGAGAGTACACCGAAGCCACGGGTTACAAACGATTATTAAGTGTAAACACATATCAGAGATTTAAGTGGTGATGTTGTTGTTGATCCCAAATGGGGCACTAAGCGAAGACCATACTACCCTTTCTGTCAGTGAGGTTCCTATTAGATCGCCGCTAGCCAAGTATCTCATCTAAAGCCTTTATCAATCTATGGGATCTTGGGTACCTACAAGTCCACAGATCGAGAAAAGAGGTGAAGAAACAAAAGATACAAATTAGGAATTCAAACAAAATACAATTCTCCCTTGATATAGATGCACATAATTGTTGTGAGGTTTCTCCCCAACCCGCAGCCCATGAGGAATACTCACTCATAACAAATAGATCGAAGATAGAAAACATCATGCAAAAACTTTTGAAATCGAATATTCTTACAATGGTCGCCAAATCACAAGGAGATCTAAACTACAAAGCAATGGCTATGGCTAGTACATGGATGGATGGTGGAAGTGATGAACAATGGATGCACAATGGTGTGGATCTCCTTTGGTGGTGTTGTGATGCAATCTGAGAATGGCGGCTCTCTGGCTGGCAGTTGGAGCCTCGAAATATATAGGCGTCTTCACGAAAGTTGTAGGGTTTGACGAGATGAAGCCGTCGCCACCTGGTAGGAGTGGGCGGTACGGGTGGACCGCACCCGTACCAGTGTTCGTTAAGCTCGCAGATGCCCTAGAACGCTTCTCCAATTACTTGGCTGTGTGTACTTCCTCAAAATCCTTCATTATGACTCCTTATTCCGCTTTAAAAGTCGTGATTTCCTACAAAACATAAATCAAAGAAGAGATTTGCATATCTTTGCAATTATTAGTCATTAGTGGCAAGAGTTGAGAGTTTCTTTAGCAATTTATTGACCAAAAACAACGTTTAAATGTAGTGGAAGATGGCAAAAATCCGAGCCATCAAGCACCTAAGAACTTCTCCGCAGGGTGAAGTCCCAACGTGCTCGAGGAGTAGTGTCGGGGGGATGACCCGGATGGGATAAGCCAGGACAAATTGGCTGGCTCTAGAGATGTCAAGCCGAATGGCCGCAAGGCAAGAAACCTACATCCAGGTGGAATGCTACAACCGAACCACCATCAAGCTTCCTGGCTGGCCCGTCTAGCAAGATAACTAGAAGAGCCCACCGGGTGGCCGGTTCCACCCCGTCGCCCCGGATTCGATGGCGAGGATACAGAGGGCGTGACGATCCATGCAGAGCACGCCTCTGGGTTCTCGTGTCGCACTAGATAGAATGCGGCACCGCCCACGTAGCTCTAGACGACAATCGCACTGATATGGGTAAAGCTGGTAGCTGAGCATAGCTCTGTTGGATGGCCACTATGGCTCTGGTGTCTGGGCACTGTAGCCCTGCGAGACGTTGTAGCACCGCAACTAAACACTGTAGCGCTGACTATGGCGCTTTGGCCCACCGTCTGAGCCTAGCCAGCTGGCCCAGTTTGTAAACCCTAGGCTCGCTTTGTAAACCCTAAGCCCACATTGTAATCTACACCTCCCAACCAATATATAAGGGAAGGTAGAGCTGGGGTACAGGGAGAGACTCCACTTCGGCTAGATGATCCTCTACCTCTAGTTTCACTAGTTCATCAGTGATACAACTCAAGGAGCACTTGTATTGGGCATACGCCCCACGATATAGTAGATCCTTGCAGGAGTAGGGGTGTCACCTCGCCGAGAGGGCCCCAAATCTTAGTACTTCGATGTGTTACAATGCTTGTTCCCGATCTAGTTGCGATAGCCACCGCTAGCATCCTTCTTGTCCCCTCTGCCATGTTCCACACCACGACACCGCATCTCAGGATGTTATCGACCTCGTCAGAAAGTTCTAGGCATGCTAGTTAGACAGCAGGAAGATCCACGGATTCGCTCAGTCCTTGCAAATGATACAACTCTCTTGGCTATTCGCGACCTAGCAGCTGGATCTCCTGGGACCCTTTCCTAGAGCACCAGGGGGCTTCACGCACCTGTTGGTTATGATTGACACCTCCACTAATTGGATCGAGGCAGAGCCCTTAACCACGATCACAGCACCGAAGGTCACCAACTTCGTGTTGAAAAACATCTTCATGCACTTTAGTGTGTTGAGCAGATTATTATGGACAACGGAAGTGAGTTCACTAGCCAGGATTTCATTGACTTTTGTGAGGAATATGGAACGTGGCTCTACTTCGCCTTTGTGGTGCATCTGGAGTCTACTAGCCAGGTCAAGCGTGCAAACAGTCTGGTGCTTCGGGGAATCAAGAGAAGGGTCAAATACATGCTTCATGACGTAGGAAGAACATGGTTAACAAAATTCCCGACTGTCCTCTGGTCTATGAGTACCTCCCAGAGTGGGGTTACGCGTTAAACACCCTTCTTCTTGGTGTATGGGGCATAGGAAAAGCTCCCAGAAGAATTGAAGTTGAAATCAACATGGAAGGAGCATGGGAGATAGCGCACATTCACGCATCCTAGTACTGACAATCACTCAGGATGTACTACGAGAAGAATGTGAAGAGGCGACCTCTCTACCCTAAGTGGGAAGGACCTTACTGCAATGCTGGAAATCCAAGCCCCGGCTCCTACCACATGGAGAAATATGGAGTGGTGTATTCTAATACTTGGAATGTATCCCTATTGCGGAAGTTCTATACCTGAAGATTGGGTCAATGAATGTCTCCCCCTTCACATGTTAAAACTAGGTCCCATATGTGTATACACGTCATGGTCTACTAAAATACTTTTAGATGTTCAACTGGCATGCTTACAGTCCACCACCCGAATGCCCGGGTGCAGGGGATGGAAGATCGGCTGATCACACAGAGATGTTTTCTTAAATTCTTTTCAGTCCATGCTATCACTTAGAGATCAGGGTGGACCACCTTACCAAACTATTTGCATGCTTAAACAGTCTAGTATTTCCTCGGTCTGTCTGGATGGTTCTCATGCTAAGGTAGAAATGGTCTCGGTTATTGTTATGCAACACCACCCATCACTACAACCGGAGGCCTAAAAACCTCTAGAACAGGCATCGATCGTCGCGAATGATAACTGCAATCAGAGGCCTAAAAAATCAGTCATGAGAAGGTCAGAATAATGCGATGAGAGGTTACAACAACATCTTCACCGCTACTATCCGAGCAAGTGCCACGATGTCATCTAGGATGTTGGTCGTAGTTCTCCTGCCCGCCGGCTCAGTTGTGGGCGACGCAGACAAAGGCACGACGGGTGTGTTCAGCTCCCCCTTTGATGTGGTGAAGGCCTGTAGCTTCCTCTGCCATTTCATTCTGGGCTCGAGAATGTAACACCTCGAACTCTCCGTGCCTAGGCTATCACTCCTGGCAGCTTAATAGGATATCTAGACTGGCCCCATAGACCAACACTAGTCTTTTCTGTACACTTTGTCCTCACTCATGCACACTCGGTACCCACTTCCCGGCCGATCACCCATCCTCAAATTGCTCCAGGCCAAGCACGCTTAACCTGGATTCTTTTTAGATGAGCTTCCAAAAAAGATTTTGCAACTTGTTGATATGGGTATCCTATCAATCCTATTAAGCCATGCATCAGGATCTCACATACACTCACCCTTAGAAGATCGATGCCCTCGTTGATCAACCACAAGCCAGGAACGTCCCCTCTTGGCCCACGTCTGTGCGTCTAGTGCCAGCACATGTGCTATTCGGTGTCCACTCTAGGACACATGCGCCATGCTCCACATGTCCCGCCACTAACCCACGCATGCCCGTGTAACCGCAAGAATCGGCTCTGATACCACTTTTAACACCCCGGACTCTCCATGCCCGGGCTGTCACTCCGGACAGCTTAATAGGATATCTAGACTACCCCCACAGACTAACACTAGTCTTTTCTGCGCATTGTCCTCACTCATGCGCACCCGGTACCCACTTCCCAGTCGGTCATCCATCCTCAAATTGCTCCAGGCCAAGTACGCTTAACCTGGAGGTTCTTTTTGGATGAGCTTTCGGAAAAGAAGTTGCAACTTGTTGATATGCGTATCCTATTAAGCCATGCATCAGGATCTCACAGAGAACCCTAATGAGTTGCTTGGTGTAGAGGGGCAATGCAGGATTGTGTCAGAAGGTAGCACGGAGGAGATTGAGAGAGAAAAAGAGATCATGACCAGTTTTCTCACCGGGGGACGATGGAAGATGTCGCCCGGACCTCGCCTGATGTACCACGGACTGAAGTGTCCCTCCCCGCACGTCTACGAGCAGTGGGTCCAAGGCAACTAGTCTCAGATCGACACACTAACGTGCTTTTTCATCAGCATCCCTCCCTCGAAAGTGGAGCTCCTATTGCGAGGGGGATCACCGCTCGACTCCTGCAAGGAGAAAGAAGATCGTAAAAGGAAGAAGAACGCATGAGGAAGATAAGTAGGAATCATTCTGAAAGAACTAATAGGGCTTGATTTGAAGAACCAAGGTTCCTAGGTGGCCAGTCCTTCCCCTCGAAGAGGTGCAGGACGCGAGCAATGGGGAAAGGTTAAGCTTGAGAACGCTCATTTAGATAGGGGAAAGCCGGAGTGAACAAGGAGTAATAACCATTAAAGGCAGGATAAGCACACAACAAGGAATTACCTCGGATAGCAATATCAACACACACTTGAGGACCGAGGGGAAGCTTCTAGTGGCGGAAGAAGTCCGCCATGATTTTGGCACCGGACACCCCCTACACCCGTAGAGAGTTGATTCTCTATGTGAATCTCAAGGTCTCGTTAGTAGCACTGTGCATAGCAGTCCACCCGACAGAGGACACAGCGGGCACATCTAGAAACATAGGGTACAACCTCCCGCGGTGAAAATTAGCCACCTAGATACCAGAATGCTCCATGAATCCCTCAGCCTAAGAGGGATGTAGGCACCACTGAGGCCTCGGTGGAGGCATAAGTATGCACTCATGAATAGTCGTCTGCCTATGTTATTGGAGGATTTGAGTTGGTGGAAGTGCAGGAACAGATCCATGGAAGGCTCGATCTTCAGGTATGATCGGGACAGATGACAGAACACAATACATTGATAATTGATTTGGGAACAAGGTGGAGAAGCTAGATTTGAAAATGATAAAGGACTCTGAGGAAAACAGAGACAAAGGGATCGAATCCCCACAGAGAAAATGGCCAAGAAGAATTATCGTTTCCCCGTCCTAGAGGATAGGGAAGGTGGCTCCTAGAGTGGCCCTTAAGCCATGGTCTGGTGGAAGCCACCTGTCGAGGATGAGCTCCTCTAGTTGTGGCTATGCATACCAACCACTTCATGGACCTCGTGTCCTTTGTCTCGGTAGAGAACAAATCCATAGGTGGGGACTCGCTATCAGGAAGGAAGGTGTCGAAGAAGGAGTCGAGGCTCTAAGAATCAAAGTCCCTAAATAGGGAGGAAGAGGGATCTCCCAGGGGGTTGGAAGAGGTGTCCAGGACCTAATTATAGATGGTGATAGTGAAGGAGATATACCCTAGAGGTAAATAATAAAGAGTATTGTTTGATATATCTCTTATGTTCTTAATATGTTTCATACTATGCTATAACTGTATTAATACGAAACATTAATACATGTGTGGTATGTAAACAAACCAAGTCTCTAGTTACCTCTAGCGAACTAGTTCATTGGTCATGAGGATGATCTAGGATTTTCAGATCATGGGCATTTATGCCAATTGACAATGAGGTCATGTCATTAGTTGAGTCATGTGATAGACAAACAACCCAACTAGTTGTATCATAATGAGATCTAGTTACAAAGTTCACCATTGATGATAAACTAAGGAAATCTCGCAACCTAATCCTTAGACTGTGAGATAATGGAAATCACCATTCTGGAGGGAGCTTAGATGGTATCAAGTATCATACCGTGACAGGGTGATCAAAAAGGTGTTACTCAAGTTTCCCAAAGGAGCACGTAGAGGAGTGATGACCCACAAGTATAGGGGGTGTATCGCAGTATTTTCGATAAGTAAGAGTGTCGAACCCAACGAGGAGCATAAGGTGCTGGCTAGTGGTATGGATCAGGAATTCTCTGCAAATACTTAGCAAACAGATTTTTAGGGTTTTTTGATAATGCAAGTAAATAAAGTACGAGTAAACAAAATACAATAAGAATAAATGCAGCAAGTGGCCCAATCATTTATTCAGCAAAGGACAAGCTGGTTGTATTACTTAAGATGACCAAACGTTCTCGAGGACACACGGGAATTCTGTCAAGTGCTTTCGCTTCATATAGTTGATTAAACTTCTTTAGCTTACTAAGTGTTGTGTGGGTGAACCTGTGCTAATGTATCGTCCTTCCCAGGACTAATACATACTTGTGATTATACCCCTTGCAAACATCCATAAGTACAAGAAAGTAATTAAGGTAGAAACCTAACCACAGCTTTAAACTCTAAGAGCCTGACGTCCCTTGTGCAATGGTTTCCTAACGGGGGTTCGGGTTTATATCACTCTGGCAACCCCTACGATTAGTAGCCAAATACACAATGCATTCCCTAGGCCCATATAGGTGAAGTGTCATGTACTCGACGTTCACATGACACCACTAGAAGAAGTACACCACAACTTAAATATCAAACCATTGAATCTTTCTCAACACAAAAATACTAACTCTTGGAGTTGCTAGCATCTACTTGGCCAAGATAGCTACTAACAACGGAAAGCATGCAAGATCTCAAATAACAAAGACATGATAGAATCAATAATCAACCTGAAATAGCATCTCAATATCCATCAGATCCCCGCAAACACAACATGTATGAATTACAAATAGATGATCTTGCTCATGAACGGAGCTCACAAGGTCTAAACATGAAAGCACAAAGGAGGAGAACCAGCCATCTAGCTACTACATGGATCCGTAGTCCAAGGATGAACTACTCACGCATCACATCGGAGGCTTTCATGGTGATGAAGAAGGCCTCCAGGGTGAATTCCCCTCTCCGGCAGGGTGCCGGGAAGAGCTTCAGATCCCTCCCGATCTAGGGATGGAGATGATGGTGGCTATAGAATCTTTCGTGGATTTGTTTGATCGGGTACTTAGGGTTTTCGTCCCGAGGGCAATATATAGGCGGAAGGAGAGGCTGAGGGGGTGCCGGGAGCGGCCACACCACCCCCTGGCGCGGGCCAGGCCTGGCCGCGCGGCCAGGTGGTGTGGTGGCTTCCTGGCCCTTCTCTGTCTCGTATTCTGGCACTTGATCACTTTCAGAAAAATAGGCACTTTGGCTTTTGTCTCATCCAATTATGAGAATATTCATTTTCTGACTTTCCTGGAACCAAAAACAGCAGAAAACAGGCAGCTGGCACTATGGCTCTTGTTAATAGGTTAGTCCAAGAAATCATATGAAAAGTACTCCAAAGTTGGAACAAAACACAAGAAAGTGGATAAAACCAAGCATGGAACATCAAAAATTATAGATACATTTGCACTGTATCAACATCCCCAAGCTTAACTCCTGCTCGTCCTCGAGTACGTAAGTGATAAAAAGAAAGAATAATTTTTTAGGTGACATTCACCATCAAAGACTTGATCAAAGTATTTGCAAAACATTCAAAGCTGGGATCACAGTACTTCAATCATAACATGAAAGACAAAGTTCTAGCAATAAGCAAAGAAACTATGATGCAACATGAAAAGGCACAAACAAAATATTCATGAATAACAATGCTTTGCAAGACGTTTGTTTGTTTCACATAAAGAAAACATAGCATAATAGTATTCAGCTTGTCCCTCAATAGAGTAGCAAATATAAATGCATAGGACACCTTCAAAGTTCATCAGAGTGACTAGCTACAATAGTTTCAAACAAGCAATAGCAAGTTATGCATCAATCCACTAGTCTTGGGACAATACACATAGAACTAAGAATGGCCACTATGCTCTCAAAGTAGGTGCATAAAGATAGAAGGTGGAGACTCAATATAATGGTGGAAGAAAGGCCTTTGTAAAAGAAAGTAGGGATTCAAGTCTCATAAAGAGCTTCCAAAAATTATGGTACTTGTAGTTTTCAGCTCGCATTGCCCCTATCATAAGTATCTTTAAGGTGATTAAGGTTAAAGTGACACAACTAAGAGGATATGCTTGACAAGTTATAAACCGAAATCTCATGCCCCTTACTTACGAAGACCGATCCTCATGCTACTCAACTTCAGTCACGAGTAATCTCTTATCATTGTAAGTATATGTGTATCATTAAGAACCGCCAACGGGGTACCCCTTGCACATGATACGGGAGCTTTCCCATAATCAAAATGACAAGGCAAGCAGACAATGAGCATCTCAGCGATCCTTTTATTTGCTATTTGCATAGGTTTTTATTGAGGATGCTTCATAGAGTGCTCATTATGGTGATGCTGCAAGTTTCCACCATGATTAGGCATGTCTTAGGCTAGCGGCCCAGGCGTTTCTCTAACACACATACAAACTCCATGATCTTACAAGTTCCACTTTTATTTCACACCGCCGGGATCCGTAAGCAAAAGAACATAATATCAACGGGGTACAAAGTACAAGTGCAATGTTGAAAGTGTTCCCCATGGTACATGGTTCTGCTAATTTCAACTTATAAAGCGCAAGCATATACGCAACAAAGAAGGACCCAATGGTTCAAGTTTATTAGAGGCAAAAAGTAAAGTGTGCCATCAAGTTCGTGAGAGCTTTAATCACTAGTTTTCTCATAACAAGTGGAAGGTAAACAAAAGAATGAATATACTTGGAATAGCATAAGCTAGTAGGTAGGTATGGTGGACTCTTTGGAATAACTTGGATTAGGGAGTTGGATGCATGAGTGGAACTCATACTTTGTTGTGGAGGCTAGCAAAAGACTGGGAGCAACAAACTAAGAGAGCAATAATGGCCATAATCATGCAGAGCGACAAAACATCATTGATCAAAGCATAAAGTGATACTACAAGTTGAAAACTAAAGGATCATAAAGGCTATGGTGAGTTGAGATAGTCATAACATGGTGTGAGCATGTGCCAAGTCAACCTAAATAAATCATCAAAGGAGAATACCACTATACTATGATTTAATATGCTAAAACAACGCATGATTCATCCAAGGCACATTAAGCAATCTCAATTGTTTATAACAAGTCATGCTACAGAAAAGAATACTAAGCATAAAGCCAAAACAATTTCAAGCATGGCATGACAAAGCATAGGCCACAGTCAAAAACAAGCTCTTTTTACCACATAAGTATGAACTTTCCTACTCTTTTCCAAACCAAACCAAACTATTTGCAAACCAACGTATGAAAGAGGGGGTCCAACCAATTTATTCAGAAAACTAAGCAAACCAAGCAAACTAAAAACCAAAACAAAAACAAAAAAGAAGACGCTCCAAGAACAACACAACTGTGTATGAAACAATAAAAATGAATCGTTTGGAAGAAACCTGAGATTTTTATTGATGAAGAAGGGGATGCCTTGGGCATCCCCAAGCTTTGACGCTTGTACTTCTTGGATATTTCTTGGGGTGACACACGTGGCATCCCCAAGTTTGAGCTTTAGTCCATCCTTCATCTCATTACTCATTCCTTCCATACACCTGAAAATTTTCCTTCATACAAAACTTCACACAATCTTTATTAGCAACATTAGTGCACTTAAGATAAATAAGTCTCACGGTTCAGTTCTAACACCAAATAAACTTCCATTAAAACAATAGCTACTGTAGCACTTCCCTCAAAAAGCTCAATTCCCCAAAAGAACTCAAGAAGGAACTAACAAGAAGCAAATGCAGAAAATGGCAGAAATCTGTCAAAACAGACCAGCAGGTAAAGACAAATTTTTTCGAAAACCTTCTATTGCTCAAATCAAAACGTGTTGAACTAACGAAAGTTAGATAACAAACTGGGGAAGAAGAAAAAATAATTACAGCTCAATCTGACATACAGAGCTCTCTCACGAATTTTTATGGTGAAGCACAGAAATCTGTTTCGGGACAGCAACTTTCCCAATCATTACTTCTCTCGCATTAGAGGTTACTCTTGGCACAAAAATAAAATGAAAAGGATAAGGAGAGTTTATTACATAGGTAATAACTTCCAAGACTCATCTAAAACTTTTGGATTATCTCACAATAAGTACTTTTCTTTAACGCTTTTAAGTTAGGCATAAGGAGCAAAGAAAGAATCAAGTGTTCTCAAATGAAGAAGCATTAAAACCAACTTTATTGCCCTTACCTCTCTTACTTTTATTCTTAACCTTGGGGACAATATGATTTTTTGGTGGAGAATAAAGGTGCATGGTCCCCTTTCCCACATCTATTATTGCTCCAAGGAGTTCTAATAGGGACCTTCCAAGTGTAATTTGTCCTTTTCCTGCACATTCAATAACAAGATAATCAATAGAAATTGTTTTCCCGAGGATCTTTGTAAACACTCCTTCAGCTATTCCAAGAGGTAATATGGTAGTATTATTAGTGAGAGATATTTCTTTTCCTCCTTCAATGAGCCCGCAAGTATTCAGAGATTTATAAATATCTTTGGGCATAAGGCAAAATTCAGACATGATATCACAGCGAGCTTGAAAAGTGTCATTGTTCATCTCAATCTTTACTGTAGGGAACCACTTTGACGGTTCAGAGTTTTTTGGAACATAATCATGATGCTCCCTAAGCGTATTATAGCAACTCTCTAATCTAGTAATGCTAGCCTCAAGAGTGTCCAACCTAGCAAATATTTTTGCGAAAGAAGTATCAATTTGGCTAGGCAAGTTGCAAGTGAGGATCAATTTCTTTATAGCATTAATAGCATCATCCTCATTACAATGGAGGAAATCTCCTCATACAACAGCATCTAAAGCATATCTATAGAAAAGAGAAATTCCAAGGTAAAAACTGCTAAGGAACAAGCTTTGAGTCATTTTAGGCTCAGTTTTTTCATGTAGATCGGAGATTCCAGACCAAGCTTCCTTAAAACTTTCCTCAATTCCTTGTTTAAAAGTGAAAATCATATCCTAGGGTGACATAGTGATTGGAGCAAGGCTAGACATAGTGACAAATTTAGGATAGGAACTAATTTTTTTGTGTTTTTCAAATAAGAAAGCAAAAGAGGTAAAACTATTTTTTTTGTGTTTTTTTGAAGAACAAAACAAGCAAACAAAGCAAAAAGAAACTAAGCAAAACAGAAATAACAAAGTAAAGAGATTGGTGATTAGGGACTCCCCTTGTGAAGATGTTCTTGACTCCCCGGCAACGGCGCCAAAAAAGATGCTGGCGCGTGGTTGACGTGGGAGCTTCTTCTTCTTCAGTCCTCGGCAACGGCGCCAGAAAAGATCTTGATGCGCTCGACTTTCGACGTAGAGCTCGTTGGGAACCCCAAGAGGAAGGTATGATGAGCACAGCAGTAAGTTTTCCCCCAGTTATGAAACCAAGGTTTAATCGAACCAGTAGGAGCAAGGAAACACCCCAAAGGTGTTACTAGCTGAGCTTTGGCAGGGCGCACTACCGGTGCTAGTAGCAAAGTGGAGACCTGCACAACACAACCACAGAACTTTGTCCCCAACTTGCGATAAGGTTGTCAATATCACCGTGTTTTGTGGAAAACAAAGGATTAAACGTATCAAATGGAAAGAAGTAAAAGTTTGCAGAAAGTAAACACAAAGCAGAAAACAGTTTATAGATTGTATGTAAAAAAAAGGACCGGGATCCATAGTTCACTAGAGGTGGCTCTCCTTAGATAGATAACATGCTGGGTGAACAAATTACAGCGGGGCAATTGACAAACACCGAGAAAGCAATACATGCATATACTAATCATCTTGACTCCTCTGAGACTTGATTGGGCATTACAACATAATACATAGACTGCCATCCAACTTCATCTATGAATAATAATCCACCTTCAGGTTATCATCCGAACCCCCTCTAGTATTAAGTTGCAAGCAACAGATTATTGATTTACGAACTGCGTGTAAAGTAAACAATACGATTGTTCTACGAACAAAGGATTGTTGTTTTCTCCCTAGTAGCAACAGCACATCTAGTACCTTAGAGATTTCTGTCACTTCCCCAGATTACCAGAGGCATGGACCCACTATCGAGCATAAATACTAACTCTTAGAGTTGCTAGCATCTACTTGGCCAAGATAGCTACTAACAACAGAAAGCATGCAAGATCTCAAATAACAAAGACATGATAGAATCGATAATCAATCTAAAATAGCATCTCAATATCCATCAGATCCCCGCAAACACAACATGTATGAATTACAAATAGATGATCTTGATCATGAACGGAGCTCACAAGATCTAAACATGAAAGCACAAAGGAGGAGAACCAGCCATCTAGCTACTACATGGATCCGTAGTCCAAGGATGAACTACTCATGCATCACACCGGAGGCTTGCATGGTGATGAAGAAGGCCCCCAGCGTGAACTCCCCTCTCCGGCAGGGTGCCGGGAAGAGCTTCAGATCCCTCCCGATCTAGGGATGGCGATGACGGCGGCTACAGACTCTTTCGTGGATTTTTTTGATCGGTTACTTAGGGTTTTCGTCCCGAGGGCAATATATAGGCGGAAGGGGAGGCCGAGGGGGTGCCGGGAGCGGCCACACCACCCCCTGGCGCGGGCCAGGCATGGCCGCGTGGTCAGGTGGTGTGGTGGCTCCCTGGCCCTTCTCCGTCTCGTATTCTGGCACTTGATCACTTCCGAAAAAATAGGCACTTTGGCTTTTGTCCTGTCCAATTCCGAGAATATTCATTTTCTGACTTTCCTGGAACCAAAAACAGCAGAAAACAGGCAGCTAGCACTGTGGCTCTTGTTAATAGGTTAGTCCCAGAAATCATATGAAAAGTACTCCAAAGTTGGAACAAAACACAAGAAAGTGGATAAAACCAAGCATGGAACATCAAAAATTATAGATACATTTGCAATGTATCATCCACCACCTCGTGCATATCACATACGCATAGATCTAGAGCCTAAAACCAGAAGCTTTCGCTTTGATACCACTGTAGGGCCACGCAGAGATAAACAAAACTTTTTCCTAACGCGGAACACCCAAGATCCAGCTTAGGTAGTAGGCCACGAGATTACCGGTAGACGCACCGATGCAGAAGTTGATGTCGCGCGTCAAAGGAGTGCCGAATGATCCCTCAGACAGTCCTCTGGATCCCGCGGATGGTCCTCCACCAGATCCCCAAGAACACCTTTGCCTCCAGCACCGCACGCGCAACGCCTCTACCGGTATCCACATGTACAGGAAGGAGCTTCGAACAGAGGATTGCTAGATCCTGTCTAGCCCAAAATAGAAGTGGAGAAAGTGACGGCTAGGTCAGGGACTATCCCTGGTCGCTCCACTTATGTACACTCCTAGCTAGGCTCAATGCTTGAGGCCCATCTAGGTCGTACTCCAATCTCCACATGGATCTAATCCACATGGGCTCCTTACCCTTAAGTGTGTGACCCTGTAGGTTCACGTACACCTGGATACGATATGAGATACTCCTCCAAGTATCCCGTCATGGCTTTGAGTCCAACTCACTCCCATGACACTCGGTCTCAAGTTGATAGATGGTAGTGAGCTCTAGAAAGACGTGCCAACTCCCCAGTGTCGTAAAATCAGAAAACGAACCTTCAATGTGACTTTCGTCCAAGTCCCTTTGCCTCACGATATACATGTTAAGCTATAGGCGAGTAGTTGCCATCCCATAAATAGCTTAACTCTCTTATCGTACCATGATATGTGATTCTCTAGACTAACTCCTAGTTTGACTCCTCAGTTAACAATTAACTAAGCAGCGCATGGCCATGCTTCCGAATCATATCACACAAGAGGGCCTAGAAGAATATCTCTCCATTACGGAGGGGAAAATCCCATCTTGGTAATCCATGTCACGTAGCTTGCTTCACAACTAACCCAAACTCTACCTTTATAATTGCCCATTTACGAAACAACGTTTGATAGAACCTAAGTTGGCGATCCACAACTCGGTCATGCAATCACCTCAGGTCAAAGGATTCCATTCCTTGAGACTGCAAAAGACAACATGCTCGTTGCATCTCAACTGTGGGTCAGTCTGACTTGCTAAACTCTTTAGCCGAATCAGTGTAAGTCAGAATAGCATCACCATGCCCATGACAAGTGGAACCGTGTCATCAGCCGACTTGCACATTGGTCTAAGTTGTGTGTCTAGCACAATCTTAATGACAAAGGATAATCTAGTATGAACAATCATGAATATATAGTTCCACAACTGAATCACGTATTCAGTGATACATATTTGATGTTCATACAAGGACGACTTTACTTAATGAATACTTTGGGAAATATCATCAACCATGATTGCCTCTAGGGAATATTCCCAATAGATCATTCATCTTGCTTCAAAATATTTTCTCTTTGGGTAGAAGTGAGACAAGAATTCTTCAGATAGTCTATCCCTTGTGGTGATGCTTTTTGCACGACAAATCCTATACCAAGCAAGAGATGTACCGCTTAGAGTTTGGTTAAATAACTTTAACTTACCTCATCATTAGTATTTTTTAAAGAAGTCCAAATATGCATGTGGATCTTCTGAGTCATCATCTCCTGCAAATCTTCTTTTGTGTAGGAGTGAGATAAAATGAGGGTTAACCTCAAATTCAGCATTTTCTCTCGAGCTTCTCCTTGCATGAGAAACATTAAACCGCTCAAGATAATCAGTGGCATTGAGCCTTCTCAAGTCTTCAAACTCGAGCATTGTGTTTACCTAAAACTAGTAAACAACTTTAGCACAATGATAATAATTTAATGACTAAGAATAAAGGCCAAAAGCACTTAGTTCCCTGGAAATGGTGCCAGAAAATAGTTGGATGACTACAAGCACAAGGATTGTCTTTAGCTAGTTTCGAAATGAGTATCGAACCACGGAGAGCTATTGGTAAAGGTCTTAAAGCCCCTCGCCACTATTTACCAAAGAGTGATTGGAAGTTGTATTTGATTTCAAATAGGGGTGTTTAAGAGTGTTTAGGTGTGTGTGAACAAAGCAATAATAAGTAATGAAAGTAAACATAGAGAGCTCTGTGATGTAAGTAATTGGAACTGCAACAAGATTAAAAGGTTCTCAAGGAGTGTTGGATCCACCACTAGGAGTTATGTTTAGTCATGATTAGGATATTTCTATATTTTCATTCATGTATATGTATGGGAGAAGCTCTAAAGTAGATGATCAAAGACCATCCATCTTATATTTCACCTCTCATAACCACAACAGTAATCTTAGACAAGCCACATGTGATCCCCTACTATTAAGAGTTGACCCCATGGTTATGGACTAGGATTTGTGAGTCTTTGCTAGAGGATCAAAGTAACTATATGAATTCCCCCTCCAGATCCCTTATGGAGGTGAGGTTTCTACGAACTGCGGTACCTATGAATGTAGGATCTCAGATATTTTTATATGGGGTGAGACTATTTGACTAGGTGGCTTCAACGCCAAGTCATACGAGAGCGGCATACATGCGGGTCCTGCCCATATCGATGCTCATTAAAGCCTCTATCTCCTTATGTGCGAGGGGGTTAACCCCTTCTCCACAAATGTGTGAATATTTATATTGGAGCCTTTAATGGCCTCTTGATAGCATATTTATGCCCATAGTTGACTTCTCCAATTGATTTATTCATCCACACCTTAAATTCCAGGATCATGGTGAAACAAGCATAAAACGGGCATGCGAGATGGTAAAATGCCAGAATCCTATCACTACTCATGCAAAAACACAAGGTGTACATGCTGCAAAAATGCACTCATCATATTCTTACTACCAAACCTGAACATATCATATGCTTAAGGCCTAATGATCAAGTTGTGCTTGTCACCTATATCTTAGGTAGTTTAGAGAATTGTCTAAAATGGAATCCGTACACACCCGAATAGGTATGGGATTTGCTGAGACACATGTAAGAAGAATCTGAATAGTTCTAGTGATATAAACTAATTTGGTGAAGTTGTTCCGAAGTCATCGGTGATGATTCTAAGGTTTATCATAGTCATCTCAAGATAGTGATTACGTTTTAGAGCATTCAGAAAGGTTATGGAATATGTCTAGTAGTGAGGTACTGGATTCATCTACATGAAACAAGAGGAGAAAGAAAGTGTCGGAAGGGGTTCTAGTGGTCAGAGTGGATAAGAGGGAGCATGCCCACCCAAGGGTGGCGTCTGAGCCACCTGGTCCCACCATTGGCTGACGCCTAGCCCTCCTAGGGCTGGCACATGGGTCTAGGGGTGCCACCTCGACTTTCCATATTTGACGCATTGCATAAATTGGAAGGTATCCAATCAAATCTCCATATTGTACGTTCCAATCATATCTTCTAATTAGGTAAGGTTCCCATATTACATGATTGTCAAGTTGGAGGATCCCCTAAACTAGGAAGGAGATGGTATCCCATAAAGAGGAGATCAGAGACTTACCATAGGGGAGGTGGCACCACCCCTGGGCCCTAGCTTGGCCTCTTGCCTAGGGGAGGATCCCTAGGTTGCGCCACCTTCCTCCCCTCCTCCTATATAACCCTAGGGGCTCTCCTCCACACACCAATTACATCTGTGCATCTCTCTCTTTCTCTCTCTCGATCCCTCTCTCTCTCTCTCATTCTAGACCATAGTGGTGTTGTCGGGAGGTTGTAGGACAAGCACCATCAATGTCGAGCTCTATACAATGGAACACAAATGGATCACTAGAATGGAGGTGTGCAATCCATGTAGAGATCATTTGTTCGATCCTAGAATCGAGTGGACATTCTTCTCTTGGCTAGGAGGGATACACCTAGCATGATCGACTCATTCGTCTTCAACATCTTCATTGACAAACATTCTCTTCTGCATCAATGTTTGTATGATATCTAAATCTTATCATGTTATTGTCTTCATGGATAGATCTTGGATGTTTATGTAGGGATTTTTTTTGGTTTTTGCATGTACGAACCCAAACATGGTCGTCCGGTTTGAACCGGGCTTGGGACTGGATGGCTCCTGGACGTTGTTGATTGTTATCCTATTTGAACCAGGTCTATAACTAGGAGGTCCGATTAGAACCGATGATGGGACTGACCATCATGTTTCATCACCTTCTTATTCTTCCTTATTTTCCATGATTCTTTCTTGGTGGTCTTGGTTCCTTGGGCATCCTGTGCATATTCCCTTGGCACCATGATCATGGGTGTATCCCTAGTCACACAGTGAGAGTTTTGCTCAAATAGAATTCCATTCAAATTGGGACAAAAATGGAGGGATGGGAGGAATTCACCTTTGGTTCACTTGTTGGTGTAGCATAAATAGGAAAGCTTGGTGTAATTTGAGGCATGATCATGACCAATTGGTCTACATCATCTCCCCATCTTTAAAAAGAGTCGTCCTTGACTCTAAACTCTTGTTACCATGTATGGAAGGATATATGATCTTGTCCTTGAACTTGGATGAGGTGGAATCTACGGAATAAGAGCCTTGGTAATTGTTGTCGTATGACTTGTAGTCTTTAGTGTCTTCATGCTTTTGTGGGAGATCTGGTCATAGGTGCATTGTAGTTCGATCCCTTCCATTAGTATCTTGCAAAACCGATAACAAAGAGAAAGAATTGTATGATTAATTGTTAATGTGGGTCCTCTAATCACTCGTGTTACTTTTGGTGGCATTAGACGTGGCACTCATTTTTCTTTCAATAATCGCTCTCACTCGTGTTAAGATGGGTCATATATCTCTCCACTCTTCTCATAAGAATATTTTTCTTATTGTATCTTGGGTGAGCTTCTTGCATTTTCTACAATTATTTGGTTTGGCATCATTGGGCGGAGCACAAGGTGATCTTGTTACACCTGAAGGAATAGTAGTTGGTGAAACCATCGTGTATATATACTCTATAAAATTTCCATGGTCTCCCAAGAAGTATGTGAGAAACCTTCATTGTCACTACTTCACATTCGAGGGTATGCTCATATGAGCCAATCTTGAAAGAGATTTGGAGTTTGTACTTTATCTTAAAAGCTTTGTTGTTACTAATCCACTAGACATGATATGGATGGTGATGCTTCATGTATTCTTGTTTGAGTTTATGGCAAAGTTCTCACTTTCCAAATTATGACAACTTCCACCATCTATAATCACTTTGATAGATTTTCCATTTACTTCGGCTCTAGTTTGGAAGAGTTTAGATATTAGGAGTAAATAATAGCGCTAGATTGTTTTGGCTCAAACTGCTATCCATGTCGTCCCGATTCTTTTCGGCCATGGGATGGATGTCAGAAAGGACACGCGGTGACGTCGCAACGGAGCCTTGCTATCCTGTGAGGTGGGACCCGCTGTGGACCAGGGTGAAAGATTGTAGACCGTGGGTTCGTGTTGCACGCGTCGTCGTACCCTGCATCGCATACCGGTGTGCCGCGCGTGCCATGGGCCCACCGCCAGCATCCACAGGCTATATCGCGATGCGTGAGTGGCGTTCCTGGTGCGGTAGGCCTCCGCACCCACCAGGTGGTGGGGCCCGCCAACCGCAGACGTGGCATCTCAAACTCTATCCGGACGTGGGTTATCGCGGTGGGAAGATGAGCTAGCGGTGCAGGTGGCATTGGTAGGTATGGGCGGATGCGGTTCCTTGTGGCGTTTAGGAGACATGGCACCATAGGCCTCAGGCGTCTGCGGGTTATCGCGATGGAGAGCCAACCTAGCAGCGTAGGTTATAGACGACTGATGGCTACGTACTTCTATTCTTGTAGACAGTTGTTGGGCCTCCAAGTGTAGAGGTTTGTAGAACATCAGCAAGTTTTCCCTTAAGTGGATCACCCAAGGTTTATCGAACTCAGGGAGGAAGTGGTCAAAGGTATCCCTCTCAAGCAAGCCTGCAATCAAGATAAAAGAAGTCTCTTGTGTCCCCAACACACCCAATACACTTGTCAGGTGTATAGGTGCACTAGTTCGGCGAAGAGATAGTGAAATACAAGTGGTATGGATATAAGACAATGGTGCTAGAAAATAGCTTGATAGCGTGGAAAATACTAAAGGCAAACTTAAATAAAGATGGAAGCAAGCAAACATGTAATAGATCTAATTGCAAACGGTGTATCAATGCTTAGAAACAAGGCCTAGGGATCATACTTTCACTAGTGAACACTCTCATATAAATATCTTCTCTTCATGATACTACTCTGAACTACTCTCTGGTTGGACACTCTAATCCATGATAGGGCTATAACAACACTCCTCAAAGTAAGCCTTTCCCATCTAGAAAACTCCACACTATCACCTTGAGTACTAGATGAGTCCAACAAACACCACAATTCCATAAAGACATCCAACTCCAAATATAACTCATAACATGTATCACCTTGAGCACTAGATGGTTCCAACAAACACTATCACCTTGAGCACTAGAGTTTTTCGTTTGACACCGTCTTCCACCCGAAATGTGACCATCTTCAAAAAGAGTTCTGAGACAGATTTCTGGAAAATCCTAATTTGACTCCAACAAGGTTTCCACTTGTATTCTTGGTAATTCCTACACATCAAAGTGTAAAACAAGAACATTGTGCACTTTTCCAACTATTAGTAGGTTAGTCCAAATAAATCATAAACTTTATATAAAAAGGAGTATCAAAAGCATATTATTAGCATAAAACCATCAAAAATTATAGATACGTTATGGAAGTATCAACGACCATCGGTTCTCACGTGAGGGAGATGACCTAGCAGCATAGACTCTAGACAGCGGGAGGTTCTTGCAAGCCGTGAGGACTATAGGCCGCAGACGTCCGTGGGTTATCGTGACGGAGAGGCGACCTTACAACATAGGCTAAAGACTGCTACGGGTTCTCATGTGAGAGAGATGACCTAGCAGCATAGAATCAAGATGTCAGAGTGTTCTTGCAGCCTGAAGCCTGGCTGGCAGCGTAATCCCTCGGAAGTTTCTCGAGTACCATTTATCTTCTCTCTCACGTCGTGCTTCAGTATTTTTGTGAAAGCGCGTGGAGTATAAGACGCTTCTCCCCTTTTTCTCTCCATGCAAAGCGTTAGATAGTTTATCTCTTCTCCCATCTCCTCCTCCTTTTAGCTTGCTCTCCTCGATGGTCGCGTGCGATGTTCTAGTGAACACACCCGGGATGCCGATGCGAGTGGACAAAGAGCGTGAGCTTAGAGGAGACGGCCTTGGGAGAGCAGAGGGCCTGCTAAATGGCTGGTGGGCCATGAAGTGAGGGTCTAGTCTACCACAGTTCATGTGGTCACAACCTGGGTCTCGCACTTCTGTGTTTCCTCCGGTTTAGCTTTATATCGTAACTGTTTGAAATGTTGATCAAGGCGCAGGCGGTGGTGGTTCGGGCATCGACTATGGCGCGGTCGGTGGTGGTTCAGGCGTCGACTATGCTACGGGTGTTCTTGGTGGACGGCGCGTTCGGTAGGTATGTATCGGATTTCTCTTTCTACTCTTTTGGCTTCTTTTTCAAAACGTTTCGGCTGCTTCTTTCCTTTTTTTTCTTTTTTCTTTCCCTTCATGCCTAAGATGCGAACCGTTAATTTTTGAAATCGTTGACTGTGAAAGCGTTTGTCGCGAGACCGTATTGTGCGGACACGATGAGAATCGTAATAACACGCAAAACATTGATTACTGTATCATTGACTGCGAAGACGTTCACTGCTAGCATGTTGGATGCGAACATGATCGATTAATTTACTGTAGTAATAAAGTGTTTATGGCAACTTCGAATATATTTCGTTTAAACAAAGTTCGAGACTAAGAGTAGTATGCTTTAGAAAAAGGAAAATCATTGCAATTTTCAGGAGACGCTATCTAGAGAAACTAACTGCAAAATGTGGAACTATAATGCATGGACTGCGAGCTGTAAAACTATTTCCTCTCACCTTTTCCATACTATTTCATTACGATTTGGATTATTTTGATTTTTGTCTACATCTTATTAGTCTTGTTGACTTCCGTTACTTACACACGTGTACGCTATGAAATATTAAACTATGCACGTAAACTGCGAAATGTTGTGATATGCATGTGGCCTCTGAAACGTGTAACTATACGCGTGGACTGTTAAACGTGAAACTATGCACGAGAAATGCGCGACGTGTAACCAGACACGTAGACTACGGAACATTCACATATATACGTAGAATCTCGGCTATAAACGTATACCGCACAATGTTGAACTTTTTTTTGAGGGAAACAGTCAGGACTCTGTCCTGCTGTGAACTTTATTAATCAAATAATAGTAACATCGTCAATTAACAAGGCAGAAATAAAATCTAGCGGTTCATCTACCCAGAAGGGTGTGATCCCGTCTCTCTCGCTAAGCAATCTGCAACACCATTTGCCTCCCTATTACAAAAAGTAAGCTCACACTTAGAGAAAGTAGATGCTTGCACATAAATGTCCTCAAACAAAGCTGCTGCTACCGTCGACGAGAAGCAGCCTGATTGAAGCGTTTCAGTGACCTGTAAACAACCAAATTGAATGATAATTCGCGCACATCCAAGATCATTGCAAGAGCTAAACCTCTACTAATAGCACGAGCTTCGAGGGTATTTGCATCAATAGCATACTGACTAGGTCACTACTCGCTGCAATAAAAATTCCTTTGTCATCTCGAATCACAGCTCCAATTCATCCTCTAAAATTTTCTAGACTGAAGCTTGCATCTAGATTAACTAGAACATAGTTCTCCTTTAGTCTAGTCCAAGTGCTTTCCTTTTTTCAGCGGATTTCCTCAACACCCGGATGGACAGAGAGGCAACGTTAGCAGGTGGCACCTTCTCCTCATGGATCCATTGCCTTCTCATCCACCAAATATACCAAGTTGTTGTCAAAATTAATTATTTTACATCCACATCATGTTGTTGTACCAATAGTTCTTCCATAACCGCACTTCCAGCTCTATTAACTTGTAGGGCATCTTGAATAGTTGATAACAGCCCCAACTTCGACCAAAGTTCCTTTGCATGTTTACACTCAAAAAGAACATGGTTTATATCTTCGCAGTGAATGGCGCACCGCGGACATTGGCTAGATATTGGGACGTGTCTATTTGCTAGAACGCCATAGCAAGGAAGAATTCCAAGCAAAAAGTTTAATTTTAGATGCTACCGAGCTTTTCCATAGCGAGTCCAAAACTCCATTAATCATTGATTGTCCATGAGCTTGTAAGTTTATCTCCTTATATCCAAATTGATGCTTCCATTCTCCATGGTATGCTGATCTAACTGAAAAAAGAGAATTCTTATTATGTCTCCATGCAACAAAGTCTTCCATACCATTTGTTGATAGAGGTATTGATAGAATTCTGTTGGCATCGATCGCAAAAAAATTCTCCCTTATTAGATCCTCATCCCACGTTCCTGTTATAGGACTAATCAACTCCTCAACTTTGGTGAGAACAATATTTCCTCTTGGCGTTATAATCTTCCCATCTGAACTATTTGGAATGCATGGGTCATCCCATATATCAATTTGAGAGCCATCTCCCACTCGCTAGATGCACCCTCTATTAAAACACTGAATGCCTGCCAGGATACTTTGCCAAGTAAAAGATGCTCCACTTTTCATCTTGGCTTTCAACAATTTACCATCTAGATAATATTTTGCTTGTAGAACCCTTGCACAAAGAGAATCAGGTTCACATAACAACCTCCACACCTGTTTGGCTAGCATGGCCAAGTTAAAATAGTGTGGGTCACGAAAACCAAGTCCACCCCTCTTCTTTCGTATACACAACTTCCACCATGTAAATTAATGTATCTTCTTTTAATTAGCATCATCGCCCCACCAGAATTGCGAGATAGCATCCGTGATTCCTTTACATATGTTTTTCAGAATTTTGAATACCGACATCGCAAACACTTACATAGCTTGTGCCACTGCTTTCAAAAGCACCTTCTTTCCTGCCATGGACAAAGTTTTATTTTTTCATCCATTGATAATTTTCAGAACCCTTTCCACCAAGTACTTGAAATAGTCACTCCGGTCCACCCCCACGATGGTAATCCCGAATACTTATCTGAGATAGCGTCCGTCATAATATCCAAAATAGTACAAATTCCTGCTCTTATATCCACCTGCGTATTAGGACTGAAAAATACACTTGATTTGCCAACACTTACCAACTGCCCCGAGGAAGCACAATAAGAATCCAAGATGTCATGAAGACATCTAGCGTTAGCTTTATCTTCCTTCATTAATATCAATGAATCATCCACAAAAAGAAGATGCGAGATTGACGGGGCGTCTCGGTATACCTTGACCCCTGCAAGTGTACCCTCCTCCTCCACATGTGATAATAGACTAGATAGGCTTTCAGAGAAAATCAAGAACATGTAAGGGGAGAGAGTCCCCTTGCCTTAATCCCCTTGTTGGAGTGAACTGATCGGTTTCATGTGAATTGAATCAAACACGATATCGCACTGACAAGATACACTCCATCATCGGATTGATCTATCTTATATCAAAACCCAACTTAATCATCATCTCCTTTAGAAACTTCCATTCAACTCTATCGTACCCTTTATGCATGTCCAATTTGACTACACAAAACCCTTGCTTCCATGTCTTCCTTTTAATTGTGTGAACACACTCGTAAGCTATAAGTATGTTGTCAGTAATCATTCTACCGGGAACAAGAGCTCATTGTTGTCCCCCAATAATATCTGGAAGAATTCCTTTCAAACGGTTTTCCAAGAGCTTACTTATCACTTTATAAATAACATTACATAAGCTAATTGGTCGATATTCCGTTACCTTCTTCGGATCATCATTCTTTGGAATTAGCACAATCACAGTATCATTCCAGCCATTTGGTATTTTTGCGGAATTTAGTGCTTGTAAGACCTCCGCAATAAGATCTTCCTCCACCATTGGCTAAAAACATTTGTAGAAAATCGCATGTAACCCATCTGGACCTGGCGCCTTAAAATCACCAGTACTAAAAAGGGCATTTTTCACTTCTTCCGTTGTAAACGGTGCCATAAGTGATTCATTCATCGTTGGTGTTACCTTTTGCTTTACTTTATTAAGAACCGCTTGATCGGGATCTCCTGTATCTGAAATGAACAATCCTCCAAAATAGCCACCAATAAAGTTTGATAGATCTTCATTTCCTTCTAATACATCGCCATTGTCATTCGACAAAGATTTAATCATATTTCTCTTCTTTCTTTCGGACGCAAAGTGATGGAAGAAAGTTGTATTCCTGTCACCCTGCCAAAGCCAATTGGCACGCCCACGTTGCAACCATGTTACTTCCTCCTACTCAAACAAATTTTCTAGCAATACCAGAATTTCATGCTGGCGCTCTAGGGCCTCATCAGACATAGGACCTCTCCGCAAATCCTCTAGTTCCTCTTTTAGCTTATCAATCCTTTTCTTTGGTCCTTTCAGAACCTTGCGGTCCCATTCATGCAAATCTGAATGCATGGCAGCTAGTGTCTTAAGTAACAAATGATTTGACTCTTTAGCCCTATCATAGGCACCCTTCACTATCTCATCAACCGATGGCTCACCAAGCCACCTAGCTTCAAACCTTATAGAAGTTTTTGGATTTGGGGCTTCTACCCCCTCATAATAAATTGTTTCAACTAGTATTTTTCTATGATCAGAATTTGTCATCTCAGCATTAACCGATCATGCTAGAGGGAACAAATCATTCCACTCTTGATTACAAACTGATGGGTCAAGTCTTTCCCTTATCCTTCCACGCCTCCAAGTAAACTGATCTCCTATATAGGGCATATCCTCAAGATGACAATCCTCTAGTTACGACCTGCTTTGACCAGGCACACACACAACAGCCAGAACCTAGAAGCTTGCACACAGGAAGCACAAAATAGCAGATCCGCTGCCTCTCACAGCTTGGTAACTTTTAACCAAACACTGGACGAGCTACTACACCAGATTGATTATTCAAAAACCAATAAAACTCCTTCCGTCCATCACCCCACACACATTCAATTAGCAAGACCCTATCGCTAAAGAACTTGCAGTAGGAGGATCAGCTGACCTTGATGCAAACGACAACAACGACAAACCACCTGTAACTAGGTGCCATGGTGAAAGTAGGACAGAAAACAGACTCCTCGAAGACGACTAGATCGATGATGACACACTTGCCACAACGCGGAGGGGTCGGAGTGAGCAGCGGCGACGCCGCTACCGAAGTGGCGGCAGGCGGTGGCTGCTAGACCTAGATCGCTTTTTCTCTCGTGAGAGCCTTCACGTAACGCTTTAGCAAACGTACTTCCATGCAACGTTGAACTTTATATGGACAAATCTACAGTACGGCGGCAACCATTTACCTCGAAACTTTGGACTACATATACATGGCTTACACATGTCGACTACGAAACGTTAAACTATATACGTGAACTGCGAAATCTTGAAACATACACGTGGCATGCGAAACATGTAACTATACACGGAGAATATGAAACGTTAAACTATACATGTGGACTACGTGATGTGGATCCAGACACATCTACCGCATAAAGTTCGCGTGGACTATACACATAGCAGCCATTGTTGAGCTCCAAACGGTGAACTGTGTATACATAAGACGATTGTGTAGTCCCATGCATTGATCGCGAAACTTTGTACTATACCGCGTTGAGTTTAATTTCTATTCGGATATATCATGGCACAACAATTTTTTCCGTATTTACAGGAGTTATAGGACCATAAAAATAGTCCGAGTGCCTGCGGAGAAGCAGAGCTTAGTAAGCCCATACCCGGGAGGGAGGAAACGTGCACTTGCCGGCCAGCTCCACGTCTTAGTAGGTGTAGCATTGGAGGTCACCTACTGCTCGCCGTGCTTATCCTACCTCTGAAAATGAAGGTTGCTTAACTTGCATTTGTCCATTGTTTTCTTCGTCCGTTATAAAAAATATAATAGTGTAATAAATGTGTACTCTCTTATGTTAACCAGCTATGAATGTTGGTATTATTTTCGAACTATCCATTTGTACAACCGACTTCTCTCGAACCATTCTGCAAGAGTGGAAGAATTAATCTATGTGCTTCTATGTAATGGAAAATAGTGATGTCAAACAACGTATTGTATTTTCTTAGTTGATTCCGCATCTCTTTGGTGCTCACAACGCAAAATTCACACTTTTGCACGTGTGTGGAATCTATATCGCACACACGTACATGACGTTCTTTTGCAAATAATGCTAAGTGTGGGGTTCATGTCATATGCACATACAGGACATTTTTTGGAAATACCGCTATGACTTAAATATATAATAGCCTATTACACGCGTCCTCCATGATCGGATGCAACCAATGTATGATTCTATGCCCCTTATCACTAAGATCTGGAGAGTATATATCAACCAAGGTGAACCGTTTTCATCCGATGCATGTTTAGTCCCGCCTCGATAGTTTGGAATTCAACCAGCTTATAAACTAGAAGTTGCATCTCGGGTCAGACATATGTTGGTCTTCCCCTTAGACTCCCTGAGTGACTAAGGGAAAGTCTAAAGACTTGGCTTTTACCTTTAAGTTACGGTAGCCGCGTGATGGCCTCAACACTGTTCACCTATGCATTTTTTTTATTGATAGGGCTCTACATTTTGTGCAGTATTTTTGTTTGTCCGCCGCGCCTGAGGTGTGCAAAGTTAATTCTATTTTGGTATTGTTCAACTTGAATGTTGGTGCTCAAAACTCTTTTGACCACAAGTGTTGGGTTTGTATAATGATCACAATATAGTTCATCGTTTTCACTCGTGTCTTGTGGTTGGAGGTGAACATGTTTCAAAGCTTTATACCCTCCTTCACTCATGTATTCATGGTCTCCATTTTTCATAAGGATCGATACCTTGGTGTTTGGAACTCAAAAGATTTGTGCCCATCCTTCTTGCACTTAAAATGTGTAACTTCTCCTGTTTTACCCATTGATGCTTGATATGACATCATGGATGGTGTCCTCTTGATGCTTGTTGATTGGCGGCTTGAGGAAGTTATTGGTCTTGTCTGGAAAGTTTGTTGCAAATATGATTGTGGTGGGAGTACTTTGTTGCATAATCTTGCTTGATCTTGAAGTAGAAGACATCATTTTTTACTCCTGTCCCTGCCTTGTAGGCTTGATGAACCAATTCAACAATGGTGATATATGGTTGGATTTTGGTGTCTCTCTTTATTAGGTAGTTATATCCTTTCAAGAACCTTGCCATTCTTTATTCCGTAGACTCCATGATGATTGCTCTTATCATTGGAGTTTGCATCTCCTTGTAGTACTCATCCACACTCTTTATGCCTTGCTTTAAGCCTTGTAGCTTGTTGAAGTGTTCTCTATTGTAGTGTTTGTTGGGAATATGCCCTAGAAGCAATCATGTATGATGTAATTCCAATGTATTTATAAAGTTATTAAGTGGTCTTAGTATGAACATCTGATATGTACCATTGAATATGTGATTCTACTGTGAAACTATATATTCATGTTGTTCATACTAGATGTCCTTGGTCGTTGAGGTTGTGCTAGACATGCAACTTAGACAAATGTGAAAGTCGTCTGATGACTAGGTTCCTCTTGTCATGGGCATGGTGATGCTATTTCGACCTACACGGATTCGGCTAAATAGTGTAGAGATCGCACAATCCAAGTTGTGGATCAACCGACTTAGGTTCTGACAAACGCTATTCCGTATTAGGGCAGTTATAAAGGAAGAGTTCGGGTTGGGTGAGCATCAAGTTGCATGATATGGATAATCAAGATGGGATTTTGCTCCTCCGTCAGGAGAGATATTCTTTGGTCCGTCTTGGGTGATATGATTCGGAAAGCATGGCCATGCATGACTCGGTTAAGTGTTAACCGAGACGATCGACTAAGAGTTAGTCAGATGAATCACATATCACAGATCGAGAAGAGAGTTGATATATTAAATGGATGACAATAATTTGCCTATAGCTCGACAAGGTGTATCGTGAGGAAAAGGGAATTGGACGTAAGTCACATTAGAAGGTATGTCGTCATGACTATTTGGTACTTGGGAGTTGACATGTACTGCTAGGAGCCACTAGTGATTGATTGATTATGATTCGGACTCCAATCTTGTCGAAGTCGCCATGAGCCTGCGGGGTCACACACTTAAGAGCGGGAGCAAGTCGTTTGGATTGGACCCGAACCGGACATAGACCGAGTCAGTGAGTTGAACTCATGGTATTTAATGAATGGGCCACAAGTGAGTGGAGCCCACTTTCACTCCCTATATATACCGGGACGTAGGATGCCCAAATAGGATGGTTAGACCACTCCATGTGTTGGAAACCCTAGCCCCATTCAGTCCAGCCGCTGTATCGGGCATAACAATCTGTCATAGGATCAGAGCTGCTCCTCGTACATGTGGATATCGACAGAGGTGTTGTATGTTCAGCACTTCGACGACCGTGGATTGGATCATGGGACTACACCGCATCAACTGACGCACTTCATCAGTAATCCGCACTTGCGCATCTAGTGGTAATCCTTCTGGCCTTCTACCTTGGCTAGATCTTGAGATCATCGCGTAGGGAAAAAGTTTTGTTTATCTTTGTCAGCCCAACAGTATTCTGGAATAAATCGGTCATGCATGTCCTGCTTCATCCCTCTCCAAGTTTCAATTTGTGGTTTTGTTCTCTTCACGTTCTTTTTGTATTTTCACCCACCATAGGTTAGCATAGTATTCAAATTCAAGAGATGCCATGGAAACCACTACAAAATACCCCCATGTGTGACGCTTTTTTGGACAACATATGCCCAAAGTACCTGCAATAGTTTTTAACCTAGTGGATGAGCAATCACGACACCATTTTAGGAGGAGGGAAGGTATACTCCATGCGGTCACATAATTGTGTAGTAGTAGGTGGCACACAATAGGGGTGATTTTTAGTGGCACGCTTGTAGAACGGAGGACTTCAGCATTGTGTTCCCCATTCTAAGCATTGTTAAATGTGGGTGAATGGTCAAACACGTTCCACTAACTGGCTAGACATTTCATGCTGACATGTGTGCACCGTCTTCTAAGCTAATGCATTAGGGCTCAAATTTTTTCAACAAAAATATATTTGTTTTCGTTAATATTAAGATGCGCTAGGGACTTTTAATGATAGAATATGAAAATGAATAGTTGGGAGTTATCAAATTCGCTAACTAGTGGAACCCGCCAAATATACCCATATTAGTGAGCCTCCATGGCTTATGAAGCCTTTGAGCAAGCGAGGCTCAAAGATCTGCCGCACTTTCTCAAGTGTCCATAAAGCAATCCCTATCCCTCCTAGCATTTCCTATATAATATAGGGAAAAATTTCACTCTAACCACATGCTGCCACACTCCCTCTCTCCCCAACAAAACCTAGATCTCACAATAACACAATATCCCATCCCAATTCCTCTCTAGTCTCCACTAATGATTAGTACTAAATCAAGATCCCATCTCTCCCTGCTAGCGTCCAGTACTAACCCCCAAGATCCCATCCTCTTTTCCGCAAGTAATAACCAAGAATAATCGTTGTAGGTTGGCCTCAAGCAATATCGTAATGCCCGATATTGTCATGTCATGTCGGTGGCTTCCATCGTCGTGCCCATTCCATGGGTCTTTTATTTATCCCTTCTACATATTAGGTTTTGTTTTTATATATCTTTGTTAATCGATTTTATTACTCTTTCATATCTTCTACAAGGAGACTAGCTACTAGACCCGCTACGATGAGGCTGTGTGATAGATCCATTGTGAGGAGGATGTTTGCTAGATCCGCAGCGAGGAGGGGGTTTCTATATCCCGTGCAAGGAGGCTGACTAGTAGAAACACTTGGATGATGACTTGTAGATCGGTAGTAGTATTAATAATCTCCTTCTTTGTATTTTTTTTCTTTCTAGTTTTATAGTTAGGTTTATTTAGAAAGACAAGAACTCAAGATCTTCTCTCTTAGGGAAATCCTTCTCATTAACATTTGCATCAGTTAAGTGATGATGTAATGGAATTTTATATCTTAAATGTAATCGATGAATATGGAATTTTATATCTTAAATATAATCGATGAATATAGAATTTTATATCTTAAATATTATGAAAATTATTATTTATTTTTCACTAAGAAAAATAATTTGTTAACAATGATTGACATTAACTTTTGTGCCACTCATGTACCAATCGCGCCAAAGTTTTGTGTTGCATCTTGCCGTTACACGACACTAATATTTTCCGATATGTATCCTCTATGGTTCTACGGTAGCGCTAGCTCGATGGATGACGATGTGCCACGAAGAAAATTGTCTATGCACTTTTTGAAAGGAATATGCACTTTTTGAAAGGAATGTGCACTTTTTCTAAGAAAATTGTCTAGCTCAATTTTTCTAAGTTACACGACACATTGTCTATGCACTTTTTCTGACGCAGTTAATCCCGTTGCCTTGTTTTTGCAACGCCAACACGATCATGTCAATTAGGCATGTGACTCGGCATTTATAAGCGCTAGGTCCCGCCCTTCGTGTTGTATCCTTCTTCTCTTCGTAGTAAGTGTGGATGCGGAAGTGATCTTATTGAAAGGAATATGCCCGAGAGACAATAATAAAGTGGTTATTATATTATTCTACGTTTATGATAAATGTTTATTTTGTATGGTATAATTGTATTAATTGGAAACATTAATACACATGTGTTTAAAAAACAAATAAAGAGTTCCTTCGTTATGCCTCTTATATAAACTAGCATGTTGATTAACAAGATGATCAAAGTTTCCTGATACATTGGATGTTGTTAATAACGAGGTCACAATATTGGTGGAATGATGTGTTGAACATTCATCTGAAGTATAGCATTACGATCAAAGTCATTGTGTTTATATTGCTATAACATCATACAAAGTAATCCTAGTCCTTAGACCATGAGATCATGTCAATCACTAACACTAGAAGAGTATCTTGATAACATCAAACGTCGCACCGTGACAGGGTGACTATAAAGGTGGATTCAGTGCTATGAAGGTGTTATGTAGAGGCTCATGGATCAATAGTGGGATTTCTCCATCCCGATGACAGGTAGATATACTCTGGGCCCTCTCGGTGATATCACGTTGAGATAGCTTGCAAGCAAGTGATATGATCACTAGAATGTTATATCACGGGAACAAGAAAAGAGTGCATGTCGATAATAAGATCAAACTAGGTATGGGATACCGATGATCGAATCTCGGACATGTAATATATCACGAGACAAAGGGACTTAGTTACAACGTTAAAGGTTTACATGATCGCTAGAGTCATTGTTGAATGTGTGGGAGTCAGTACAGATCTCCAAGTCCCTTTGCTGATTATTGATCGGAGAGGGGTCTCGATCATGTCTGCATTATTCACGAACCGTAGGGTGACACACTTAAGGGATACCGACCCCATTTGGAGAAAATATGTTTCAAATAAAGATTTAAGAAAGCACTGGACTCATTTCGATAGAAACCGGAATTGTTTCGGGTGAAATTGCAGAAACTGGTTCTGCATGTGATATTGAAATGTTGCAGGGGTTTTATGTGAATGTTTGTTAATTAATGTAATTAACAAAATTCTGAATAAAATAAATAAAATAGTTTTATTTAATGAGAGCTTGACTTAAATTTGGTGGAAAATTAATGGAAAGTGAGTGGAGTTGGTTTTAATGGGAGTGGGCTTAGTGGAAGCTCCACTCACCATTATGGAGGGAGAGGTGGGGGCACCACCATGCCATGCGCATGGCCCCTTGGGGGCTGCCCCCTCCTCCTATAAAAGGAGCTCTCCTCCTCCTCCTCCACTCTCACACCTCCTCGTGAAGGATCTCTATCCCCCTCTAGATAATTATTCCTCGGATTAGAGAGATACATGTTCCCGGTGGCTTAATCTAGAAAGGAGTTGCTACTTCTACTATTTTGCTAGAGCGAGGGATGGAGGTTGTCGGGGTACCGGATGTGTGTGCAATCACGGATGCACCGCTGCTTTGCGGTGCTGGACTTGCTGGTGCTGGACCTGGTGGACTTGCGGGTGCTGGACCTGCTGGACTCGTCGGACTTCATCATGATCTTGAGATTGGCAGGTGTACGACTACATCAACCACGAAATCTGTTTTGTTAACAATGCTTTGTCACTCTTTAATGGTATGTTCTCTATGAATATATATTCACCCGTTGCTTGTATCTAGGTAGATAGATCTTGGTGATTAATAGTTCCCATCGTAGGAATTTTTTGTTTTCTATGCTGCGAACCCAACAGTGGTATCAGTGCCGGATATATGTGTAGATGCTTTGCGCGAGTAGAACACATATGAGTGTGTGAGCGCTGGTGATCATTTTATTGCATCTTCTAAGTATTTTGGATATTGGTGGCATAGTGGGATGAAGCGGCCCAGACTCACTTTACATGTCCTCGCACATGAGACATGTTTCACGGTTGAAATGCAACTAGTTTTGCATAAGTGGCTAGCGGGCGTCTGTCTCTCCTACTATAGTCAATATATAATTTACAACGAGTTGCTAATAATTTGATTGTCATTGTTGTGGTTCCATGTTTGTAGGTATGAACGGTTCTATCTTCAAAAGCCCTAAGCCACATAAAACTTGCAATTGATAAATTAGAGGCATCTAGTTTAGATTGTTATTGGGCAAGTGTCATGATATGGTAATGTTATAATTTGTAGTATGGATTGATACTCTAGGAAATTATAACATAACAAAGTGTAAGTTCCATAGACCTTGGCCTTACACATATAGGAATGATGAAGATCATACCATGATGCACAAGATAGTGATCAAGTGCAGGAACCATATCATATCACTTTTGCATATGATGTTTGTTTTCATCTTATATTGCTTGTTTGGTGTTTTAGTAGCATTATAAGATGATCCCTCATTTAGATATCATGATAAAAATGTGTTCTTCCTTAAGTACACACCATTTTATGTTTCGTCGCTTCAAGACATCACGTGATGATCGGGTGTACTTGAATCCACGTTTGTATAATGGGTGTATGATAGTTTTACACACACGAGTACTAAGGTTCTTACTTGGCGAGCCTAGCATGTACATACATAGCCTCGGAACATGGACCGAAAGGTTAAGCATGAGTCATATAGTTGATATGATGCCCACATAGATGCTCGCCTTTGAAGCTACATCGACTCACGTGATGATCGGACTTGGTGTAGTGGATTTGGTTCATGTAACCACCAAAAAGACACGAGGGGTGTTGTTTTTGAGTGGGAGTTCATTTGTAATTTGGACTAGTCGAACTCAATTTATCATAAACTAAATCAAAGTGAATTTGCATAGTTTGTTGTAGTTATTGGCATCCGTTTACTACCTTGCGTTTAGTTATAATTGAGATAATAGAACTATAGAATTCTAGATATCTACTTTACGAACTGGTATCGTATTGGTTTAAATGTCAAGTTAAAGTTTAGAAGTCCTATTGCAAACTTTCAGCAAACTCTATTTACTCCATGAAGTTTAATAAATAGTACTAAATCAAGAGTAACAATTCCAGTGTTAGTATCTAAAGTATCATGTTTTCCTCCATGATTCTTGATATTCAAAAGTTGTTTTAATATCGAGGTTATATAGGAGATGAAAGAATTGTTTCAAGAACCATCATATGTGGAAGATATTGTGATATCTGAAATAATGTTTATGGTTGCAATATGATAGAGTATAATTTAGCAAAATACATGTTCTCATATTGTATGAGAATTTGCGAAGGTTGGAGATGCTAGACGTCCTAATCTCCCAAAAAGGTTTTGAGGACTGACATTATACTCACGATTCGTCCTTATAGGCTATAGTAGCTTGATCATGAAAGTTGTCATGATAAGGATGAATAGAAGATGTAGGTAAAATGTTTACTACACTAAAAGATTACTAAAAATGGATTTTGAAAGAACACCAAACATTAGATGATGGTGATCCACTTCAAAGTGCAAGTCCAAAGGTATTAGTATTTGACTATGTGTCATATGTATGGCGCCACTGTTGATGTTGATATATTCTTTTAAAAGTAAAAGGAAATGCTTAAAAAGAATCTATAAAATATTTGGTACAAAAGAAAAGACTAGAAATGTCCAGCTAAGGTATATAGATGATATACATGTTATGGTTGTATTGTTTGCTTATTAAACAATGTGATTCTTGGGTATTGGATACCGAATTGGTTGGTGGGAAATGTCATACAAAACAACACAATTCATGAACTACAATGGCCTAAGTAACTGGCAAGAGAATATGTGATGTTGTTCATCGAAAACAAATAAAGTGTTATTGTGTTTCTCGTTGGCGTCAAAGCTTGTCTTCAAGATTTGCTTAAATAATATTTATTTTGTTCCGGTATTATGAGAACAATGGTTGTTCAAATAATTACCATAACTTTTACAAGTGTAGTTGGAGAAATCATGTCCATAAAAACTAATGCTAAAATGTCGCAAGACAAATGATTGAAAGATCACTTATGAAGTGACATCACCATTTAAATTATATTGGAAAGAAAACATGAAGAAACTCCATGTTGATGGATTTTCGGAGTCTTTGATTTTGATCAAATGACGCTTGTGAGACTTTCCACGAGATATTGAAACTCCATTCATAGGACAAAAAGGAACGGATGACTAACTTATTGGACATTATCCATGTTGATGTACATAGTCCATTATATGTAGCCATGTGCGGTGGATCTTTCAACTTCATATGCTTTCCCCGAAAATTTGAGTGAATATATCTGTATATTTACTTAATAAGAAAGAAGTATGAAACATTTGCAAATCGTTCAAAGACTTTCAAGATTAAGTGGAAAATCATTGTAACAAGAAAATAAAGAGTTTATGATTCAATCATAAAGGAAGATATTTGAGTTACAAATTTAGCAAACCACCTAATATTTGAGGAATTGTTCCATGGATTTGCATTTCCCAATAAACCATAGGAGTATGGTATGTTCGAGAGATCAAATCGAACCTTGTTTGACATGGTAAGATCAAAGGTATCATTTATAAAACTGCCATTATGTTTTAAAGATTAAAGCTTTAGAGACTGCCGCTTTTACACTAAAAAAGCACCATCGTGATCCATTGAAATGACGCCATATGGGTTATGGTTTGGGATAAAACCCGAGTTGTCTTTTCTTAAATTTTGGTATGCTATGCATAAGTAAAATGTTTACAACCAAAGTCGGATAAGCATGTCTTTGTAGGTTATCCCAAAGAATTGTTGGGTATTCCTCCATAACGCTGAATACAAAAGAGTTTGTCACTTAAACGTCAAGTTTCTTGAGAAGGAATTTTTTGCGAAAAGTTAAGTGGGAGGACAATAGAACTTTGATAAGGTTATCGAACCTTAGCTATATGTGCTAAGTAGAGCAGCACCGGAAAGTGTCCCGGTGGCGGCCACAATGCTCATGTCTCCTATGATTACAATGGTTGTGATCTTGGAGATTATAGTTCCTATTGAACCGTGTGGGTCAGGTAACAATCGAATAGCGAGATTTGATAAACAAGTCGTTATTGTTTTAACAATGATGAACCGACTGCATTCAAAGAAGCGATGATGGGCCTGATACGTTGCAAACGTATCTATAACTTTTAATGTTCCGTGCTTGTTTTATATGTACTTTCTTATGTTTTGTCCATACTTTGGAGTATTTTTATACACTTTCTAGGACTAACCTATTAACAAGATGCCATAGTGCCAGTTGCCTATTTTCTGCTGTTTTTGGTTCCAAAAAAGTCAAAAAATGAATATTCTCGGAATTGGACGGGACAAAAGCCAAAGTTGATATTTTACCGGAAGACTCACGGAGCCAGAAGACGAGACGGAGAGGGGCTAGGGGCTGGGCACACCATAGGGTGGCACGGGTCCCCTGGCTGCACCACCAGGTGGTGTGGGCCCCTGGTCCACCCACCGACCTTTCCCTTTCGCCTATAAGAATCCTCCGATGCAAAAACCCTAAATCGAACAGCCTCCAGCCACGAAAAGTTCCGCAGCGCCGCTGCCACCAAAGGGGAGATTCGGGGGACAGAAAGTCTCTCTTTCGGCACCCTGCCGGGATGGGGAAGTACCCCCAGATCCATCTCCATCGATCTCCACCACCATCTCCATCGCCATTGTTGATTGCCATGATGATGAGGGAGTAGTTCTTCCTCGAGGCTAAGGGCTCTACTGGTAGCTATGTGTTCATCTCTCTCTATGCATGATCATACTGTGATCATGAGCTATGTAATCAAGTAGATCTACCTTGCTACTCAAGTGCTTTAATAGATCTCTACTCTCCCCATGTGTGTGAAAGTGACAGTGTGCACACCATGGTGGCACTTAGGCTAGAGATTACAAATACTTGTTATGAGTTATATTTGGAGTTGGATGTATTTATGAAATTGTGGTGTTTGTTGGAACCATCTAGTGCTCAAGGTGACAGTGTGGGGTTATCTAGATGGGAAAGGCTTACTTTGAGGTGTGTTGTTATAGCCCTACCATGGATTAGAGTGTCCAACCGGAGAGTAGTTCAGAGTAGTATCATAAAGAGAAGATATTTATATGAGAGTGTTCACTAGTGAAAGTATGATCCCTAGGCCTTGTTTCTAAACATTGAAACACCGTTTGCAACTAGATATGTTACATGTTTGTTTGCTTCCATCTTTATTTCAGTTTTCCTTTAGTCTCTTCCATGCCATCAAAGTATTTTCTGGCACCGTTGTCTTATATCCATACCACTTGTATTTCACTATCTCTTCACCGAACTAGTGCACCTATACACCTGAGAAGTGTACTGGGTGTGTTGGGGACACAAGAGACTTCTTTTATCTTGATTGCAGGCTTTCTTGAGACGAATACCTTTGACCACTTCCTCCCTGAGTTCGATAAACCTTGGGTAATCCACTTAAGGGAAACTTGTTGTTGCTCTACAAACCTCTACACTTGGAGGCCCAACAACTGTCTACAAGAATAGAAGTGCGTAGACATCAAGCTATTTTCTAGCGCCGTTGCCGGGGATGTAAGGTAAAAGGTACTCACATCCTCTGGTGTGAGTACTCGAAGTTATTTCCTTTAGATTCTGCAATTTTGTCTTTTTGTTTCTTGTTTTCACTAGCTAGGCTTAATGGAAAACAACAACAAAATTAGAGAGCTTTATAGCATTTATCTTGAGTTAGGACATGAAGTGTTTGAAGAGAAAATTAAAAAACCTATGGAACTTTATTTGCATGCTAATAGCAATGTTGTTAGTATGAATTCTTTGGACACCATTATTGCTAATGCTATGGAAAAGTCTAAGCTTGGGGAAGCTAATTTTTATGAAAATGATCTTTTTAGTTCCCCAGCTTTGGAAGATAGCTATTGTATTGCTTATGATGATACCAAACCTCCAATATATGATGATTACAATGATGAATATGATAGTTTTAGTCCACATACTATTGAGGAGAAAATTAATTACTACAATATGCCTCCTATATTTGATGATTATGGTGATGAGAATAATAATGATAGCTATTTTGTTGAATTTGCTCCCACTACAATTAATAAGAATGACTATGTTTATGTGGGGAGTATTAATTCTTTTACGCATGTGGCTCATGATAAGAATGTTTTATGTGATAGTTATATTGTTAATTTTATTCATCGTACTACTAAAAGTTATTATCAGGGGAACATGGTTTTATGCATCTCAATAATATTAGGTTTCCCCTCTTTATGTTGAAAGTCTTGAAGTTGCACTTGTTTTGCTTTCCTATGCTTGTTGCTTTGTGCATTCATGACTTGTTTCTTTACAAGATTCCTATGCATAGGAAGTGGGTTAGACTTAAATGTGTTTTTAATTTGCTTCTTGATGCTCTCTTTTACTTCAATTCATATTTCCTATGTGAGCATCTTCTCAAACTATCATACCTAACTTAAAGGTGTTAAAGAAAAGTACTTATTGGGAGATAACCAAAAGTTTTAGATGAGTCTTGAAAGTTATTACCTCTGTAATAACCGCTCATTGTCCTTTTTATTTGCTTTTTGTGCCAAGAGTAACCTCTAATGAGAGAGAAGTAATGCTTGGGAAAGTTGCTGTCCCGAAACAGATTTTTGTTCTTCACCGTAAGCATTCGTGTAAAATATCTGTACGTCGGTTTGAAGCGTGACTGTTTTTGCTTCTGCCCCAGGTTGCTATCTAACTTTCGTTAGTTCAACACTTTTTGATTTGAGAAACAGAAGGTCTTCGAAAAAATTCGTCTTTACCTGCTGGTCTGTTTTGACAGATTTCTGCCATTATTTGCATTTGCTTCTTGTTGGTTCTTTTTTTGAGTTCTTTTGGGGAATTGAGCTTTTTGAGGGAAGTGCGACAGTAGCTTGTGTTTGAATGGAAGTTTTATTGGTGTTGGAACTGAACCGAAAAACTTATTATCTTGAATGCACTAATGTTGCTAATGAAGATTGTGTGAAATTTTGTATGAAGGAAATTTCCAGGTGTAGGGAAAGAATGATGTAATGAGATGAAGAATGTACAAAAGTTCAAGCTTGGGGATGCCACCCCGTGTCACCCCAAGAAATATTCAAGACTTACAAGCGTCAAAGCTTGGGGATGCCCAAGGCATTCCCTTCTTCATCAATAAAAATCTCAGGTCTTTCGAGACACTTCGTTTTTATTGTTTCATGTACTGCTGTGTTGTTTTTGGAGCGTCTTTGTTTTTGTTTTTAGTTTTGTTTTTCTTGGTTTGCTGCAATAAATTGGTTGGATCCCAGTACTTCTTTTGGAGAGAGACACACCCTGCTCTCATTGTTTAGAATACTCTAGTTTTCATTCTTATTGTTTTGTGAGTGTTCTCTTTTGCTAGCACTAGGTTTAGCCTTAGTTTTCTTGTGCTTTCAGCTTAGAACTTTTTAGTTCTTCTTTGTGGATTTGTGATACAAGCTCACTGATTTTTATTTATTATTATCTTTGTGAGTTCTTTCAAATAAGTTGGTTTGGATTGGAAAAGAGTAGGAAAAGTTCATGCTTAAGTGGTAAAAAGGAGCTTGTTTTTGACTGTGGCCTAGGCTTTGTCATGTCATGCTTGATATTGTTTTGTCTTTATGCCTAGTGGCTTTGTTGTAGCATGACATGTTATAAACAATTGAGATTGCTTAATGTTTCTTGAAAGAATCATGCGTTGTCTTAGCATATTAAAGCATAGTATTGTGGTATTCTCCTTTGATGCTTTATTTGGGTTAACTTGGCACATGCTCACACCATGTTAATACTATCCCAAGTCACCATAGCCTCTATGATCATTTAGTTTTCGACTTGTAATGTCACTTTATGCTTTAATCAATAATGTTTTGTTGCTTTGCATGATTATGGCCATTATTGCTCTCTTAGTTGGTCGCTCCCAGTCTTTTGCTAGCCTCTGTAATCAAGTATGAGTTCCACTCATGCATCCAACTCCTAAAACCAAGTTATTCCAAAGAGTCCACCATACCTACCTATTAGCATTTGCTATTCCAAGTATATTCATGTTTTTATCTACCTTTCGAATTAAACTTGTTATGTGAAAATTAGTGATTAAAGCTCTCATGAACTTGATGGCACACTTTACTTTCTTGCATTAAATAAACTTGAACCATTGTGTCCATCTTTGTTGCGTATATGCTTGCGCTTTATAAGTTGAAATTAGTAGAACCATGTATCATGGGGAACGCTTTCAACATTGCACTTGTACATTGTACCCCGTTGATATCATGTTCTTTTGCTTATGGATCCCGGCGGTGTGAAATAAAAATGGAACTTGTAAGATCATGGAGTTTATATGTGTGTTAGAGAAACACCTGGGCCACTAGCCTAATCCATGCCTAATCATAGTGGAAACTTGCAGCGTAACCATCATGAGCACTATATGAAGCATCCTCAATAAAAACTATGCAAATAGCAAATAAAAAGATTGCTGAGATGCTCATTGTCTACTTGCCTTGTCATTTTGATTATGGGATAGCTCCTGTATCATGTGCAAGTGGTACCCCGTTGGCGGTTCTTTATGATACATATGTACTTACAATGACAAGAGCTTACTTGTGAATAAAGTTGAGCAGCATGAGGTTCGGTCTTCATAAGTAAGGGGCATGAGATTTCGGCTTATAACTTGTCAAGCATATCCTCTTAGTTGTGTCACTTTAACCTTAATCACTTCAAGATGCTTATGATGGGGGCAATGAGAGCTGAAAGCTAACAAGTACCATAATTTTTGGAAGCTCTTTATGAAACTTGAATCTTTACTTCCTTCCATGAGGGCCTTTCTTTTACTTTTATGTTGAGTCTCGACCTTCTACCTTTATGCACCTACTTTGAGAGCATAGTGGCCATTCTTAGTTCTATGTGCATTGTCCCAAGACTTGTTGATTGATGCATAACTTGATATTTCTTATTCTTAAACTATTTGTATCTAGTCACCCTTATGAACTTTAAAGGTGTCTTATGCATTTATGTTTTGCTACACTATGAGGGACAAGCTGAATGCCACTATGCTATGTTTTCTTTATGTGAAACAAACAAACGTCTTGCAAAGCATTGTTATTCATGAATCTTTTGTTTGTGCCTTTTCATGTTACAACACAGTTGCTATGTCTTATTGTTAGAACTATATCTTTCATGTTATGTTGAAGTACTATGATCCCAGCTTTCAATGTTCTACAAATACTCTGATCAAGTTTATGATGGTGCATGTCACCTAAAAAATTATTCTTTCTTTTTATCACTTACCTACTCGAGGACGAGCAGGAGTTAAGCTTGGGGATGTTGATATGTTGCAAACGTATCTATAATTTTTTATGTTCCATGCTTGTTTTATATCTACTTTCTTATGTTTTGTCCACACTTTCGACTATTTTTATACACTTTATGGGACTAACCTATTAACAAGATGACACAGTGACAGTTGCATGTTTTCTCCTGTTTTTGGTTCCAGAAAAGTCAAAAAATGAATATTCTCAGAATTGGACGGGACAAAAGCCAAAGTCGATATTTTACCGGAAGACTCACGGAGCCAAAAGACGAGACGGAGAGGGGCCAGGGGCTGGCCACACCATAAGGTGGCGCGGGTCCCCCTAGCCGCGCCACCAAGTGGTGTGGGCCCCTGGTCCATCCACCGACCTTTCCCTTTCGCCTAGAAGAAGCCTTTGATGCAATACCCTAAATCGAACAGCCTCCAGCCACGAAAAGTTCCACAACACCGCCGCCACCAAAGGGGTGATTCAGGGGACAAAAAGTCTCTATTCCGGCACCCTACCGGGATGGGGAAGTGCCCCCGGAGCCATCTCCATCGATCTCCACCACAATCTCCATCGCCATTGTTGATTCCCATGATGATGAGGGAGTAGTTCTTCCTCGAGGCTAAGGGATCTACTGGTAGCTATGTGTTCATCTCTCTCTCTCTATGCATGATCATATTGTGATCATGAGCTTTGTAATCAAGTAGATCTACGTTGCTACTCAATTGCTTTAATAGATCTCTACTCTCCCCATGTGTGTGAAAGTGACAGCGTGCACACCATGGTGGCACTTAGGCTAGAGATTACAAATACTTGTTATGAGTTATATTTGGAGTTGGATGTCTTTATGAAATTGTGGTGTTTATTGGAACCATCTAGTACTCAAGGTGACAGTGTAGGGTTATCTAGATGGGAAAGGCTTACTTTGAGGTGTGCTGTTATAGCCCTACCATGGATTAGAGTGTCCAACCGGAGAGTAGTTTAGAGTAGTATCATAAAGAGAAGATATTTATATGAGAGATATTTATCCCTAGGCCTTGTTTCTAAACATTGAAACACCATTTGTAACTAGATCTGTTACATGTTTGCTTGCTTCCATCTTTATTTCAGTTTGCCTTTAGTCTCTTCCACGCCATCAAAGTATTTTCTGGCACCGTTGTCTTATACCCATACCACTTGTATTTCACTATCTCTTCGCCGAACTAGTGCACCTATACACTTGAAAAGTGTATTGGGTGTGTTGGGGACACAAGAGACTTCTTTTATCTTGATTGAAGGCTTGCTTGAGAGGGATACCTTTGACCACTTCCTCCCTGAGTTTGATAAACCTTGGGTAATCCACTTAAGGGAAACTTGCTACTGTTCTACAAACCTCTACACTTTGGAGGCCCAACAACTGTCTACAAGAATAGAAGTGCGTAGACATTAGGGCCCTAACTCCATCAAGTGACTATAAGTCATAAAATCCGTGATAGATTCCATGCATGAGAAATCAAGTTTTCGAACTTGGAAGACCCTTCGGAAAGGCGTGAAGCCTATCGGTCGTATTTGGATCAATAAAGAAATAGACATGGATGTTTGACATCTATGAAATAGTCGACATGTCGGAAAGGAGTTTACGACAATGTTCAAGGAGTTGACTATGAAAAGATTTGATCTTTCATAGCGATATTTAGTCTAAACGGATTAATGTAGCAACCACTACATATAATTTGGTATATGGTAGTTGAACAAAAAAAAATGTTCTTCTAACAGAATGGATACCTAGGACGTGTACATGACACGGTCTGAAGGGTTTTGTTAATTGAAAGGATGCTAAAAGGGCGTGCAAACTTCAACGGTTGAAGTGAGCATAGCGGACTTGGAATCTTCACCGAGATGAAAAAATTAAAAGAGTTTAATTTCATCGGAGAAAATGAAGATGCTTGCATTTTCAAGAAATTAAGTGGGAGCTCTAAGACATATTTCTAATACATTATGTAGAAGATGTGGTGTTGATTGGAAATGATGTATCTTTTATTGACACGGATCAAGAATTTCATTAAAATTGGATTTCAATGAAAGACTGGGAAAAAACGAAATATTTAGCATCAATCTCTATATGGATAGATTGAAATGCTAATATAGTTGTGTTAGAGGTACATATATGAGATATTGAATAAGTTCAATATGGAAACGACAAGAAAGGTTCTTGCCGCATGGGAAGGGTTGAATCAATATTCAAGTTTATCGACACTTGGTGAGTGAAATCACCTGAATATTTTGATCAATAATACCGGGATATATGCATATCCAAATATGTCATGTGCTCTAAATGTTGTGAGAATATACCATAATGATTCATAAGATGATCATTGGACGATAGTAAAGATATTCTTATGAGATTTGGAAGAACTAAGAATATATCATGTATAAGAGACAAATAGTTAACAGTAGTTCATTGTAAAGTGTTACATTGATACTAGTTTGTCACAACATACAAACTAAATTTATCTCAATTTAAACTATGTGTGGCACAATGTAATGGAAATAAGGTTCCATGATGGATTTGGATGAGTTCCAAAGTTGATACATTGTGACGGATACTACAACCAAAGGCTAAGTATATGACTGCTATAGTAGCAGCAAAGGAGGGAATTTGGTTAAGTAGTGTGGACTAGTACTATGAAGATATATTGTGCGACAATTATATCAACATGTTTTAACCCAAAAGAACTAATGGTCTCACCAAAGGACTAAATTTATACAATGCCATCTCATTAGAGAATGAGTGATGCGTAGAGATGCAAAGACATGCAAACACACACGAACCTGAAAGTGTCAGATCCAGAGATTATGTTAACCACTAGCAAACGCGTATATACAACACCAGAAAGCCATAGGTGTTGAATGTGCAAATTTATAGACTAGATTATTGACTCTAGTGCAAGTGGGAGACTAAAAGGAAAATGCCCGAGAGGCAACAACAAAGTGGTTATTATCTTATTCCATGTTCATAATAAATGTTTATTTTGCATGCTATAATTGTATTAATTGGAAATGTTAATACATGCGTGTTTAATAAACAAATAAAGAGCTCCTAGTTATGCCTCTCATATAGACTAGCTCGTTGATTAACAAGATGATCAAGGTTTCCTGATCATAGACATTGGATGTTGTTAATAACGAGGTCATAGCATTGGTGGAATGATGTGACGAACATTCATCCAAAGTATAGCATTACGATCAAAGTCATTGTGTTTCTATTGCCATAACATCATATGAAGTAATCCTATTCCTTAGACCATGAGATTGAAGGGAATATGCAAGAGAGACAATAATAAAGTGGTTATTATCTTATTCCTTATTGATGATAACTATTTATTTTGCATGCTATAATTGTATTAATTGGAAACGTTAATACATGTGTGTTTAATTAATAAATAAAGGGTTCCTAGTTATGCCTCTTTTATAAACTAGCTCGTTGATTAACAAGATGATCAAGGTTTCCTGATCATGCACATTGGATGTTGTTAATACCGAGATCACAACATTGGTTGAATGGTGTGATGAACATTCATCCAAAGTATAGAAATACGATCAAAGTCATTATGTTTAAATTTCTATAACATCATACGAAGTAATTCAAGTCCTTAGACCATGAGATCATGTCAATCACTAACACTAGAAGAGTAACTTGATAACATCAAACGTCACACCGTAACAGGGTGACAATAAAGGTGGGTTCAGATACTCCGAAGGTGTTATGTTGAGGCTCATGGATCAAGAGTGGGATTTGTCCATCCCGATGATGGATAGATATACTCTGGGCCCTCTCGGTGATATCACGTTGAGATAGCTTGTAAGAAAGTGATGTGATCATTACAATGTTATATCATGGGAACAAGAAAAGAATGCATGTCGGTAACGAGGTCAAACTAGGTATGGAGATACCGATGATCGAATCTCGGACATGTAATATATCGTGAGACAAAGAGATTTAGTTATGATGTTAAAGGTTCACACGATCACTAGAGTCATCATTGGATGTGTAAGAGTCTGTACGGATCTCTAGGTCCTGCTGCTGATTATTGATCGCATAAGGGTCTCGATTATGTCTGCATTATTCACAAACTGTAGGGTGACACACTTAAGGGATACTGACACCATTTGGAGCAAACATGTTTCATATAAAGATTTAAGAAAGTGTTGGAATCATTTTGATAGAAACCAGAATTGTTTTGGGTGAAATTGCAGAAACTGGTTCTGCATGTGATATTGAAATGTTTGTAGGGGGTTTTATGTGAATGTTTGTTAATTAAAGTAATTAACAAAAATCTGAATGAAATAAATAAAATAGTTTTATTAAATGAGAGATACATTAATTTTGGTGGAAAATTAATGGATGTGTGAGTGAAATTTTGAGTGGAGGTCTTTTATGTGAGTGGGTGCTCCACCCCCATGAATGAGGAAGAGGCGGGGGCACCCACATGGCTGCCACGCCATGGACTTTGGCTGCCCCCTCCTCCTATAAAAGGCTCCCCTCTCACTCCATCTCACTCACACCTCCTCGTGAAGGATCTCTTTCCCCCTCTAAAAATTATTCCTCATGGTGTCGGATTAGAGAGATACATGTTCCCGGTGGCTTTATCTATAAAGGAGTTGCTACTTTTGCTGTATCACTGGAGCGAGGACACAGAGGTTATCGAGGTATCAGACGTGTGTGCGATCATGGATGCACCGCTGCTTTGCGGTGCTGGATTTGCTGGTGTTGGACCTGCTGGACTTGCTGGACTTTATCACGATCTTGAGATCGGCAAGTGTACGACGACATCATCCATAAGTTCAACCTCGTTAACAATGTTTTGTCGCTCTTCAAGGGTATGTTTTGTATGGATGTATATTCATCCGTTGATTGTATCTAGGTAGATAGATCTTGGTGCTTAGTTGTTCACTTTGTAAGAATGTTTTTTGTTTTCTATGCTGCAAACCCAATAGTGGTAACAGAGCCTAATCTATGCGTAGATGCTTCGCACGGGTAGTACACATAAGTGTATGTTGTCATATCCCAAATTTTAAAGCTAACTAACTTTTCCTATTTAATGTTATAAACAGTACCTTCAGGATATTTGACGATGTTTGGAAACAGAGAGTTAGAGAGAAGCAAAAAAGCTTCTAAAAGTGTTTGTACTCACGACTTGTAGTTTTACCGCTCCTGATGTACCAACCATTTGGTCATTTGTAGCTTTAGGTTACAGAGCTGGTCCAGTATTTTTTATCCTATAACGTGAAGAAAGAATTGGGCCGGACTGGGCTTCTTATACTCGAGCCTTTCTCAATTGCCTCTGAAACCTCTTCCTTCGTATGTTCTTTTTAGATTAGCCCATGTGCATGGAGTTACAAACAATCGAGTAGATTTTTCAACCTTTAGTAATCTGCTGCTAGCTTGGTCTTATGTCTTGGAATCACGATTGTAACAAGTGAGGTTCTAGCGATTCATTTTTCTTTTAAAGTATAGGCTTCACCTGCTTCGGTCCTCTTCTCAATCGCTGTACACTTATAACCTGCTATTTAACCAATTAGGAAAGGCCATGAGCCCATGCGAGTGCTCTAATCTGATATTTTAATAAGTCCTTTCGGTTGGTCTCTTAGGGATGTCTTTTGGGGATAAAATACTAAAACGATTGGTATCACTTTAATTGGTATTTTGTAGCTATTTGAATTTCTGAGTTCTCTAGTTCTTGAGGCATATGAAGGAAGGGGGAAGCTTCGGGTCATTAGGAAATAGCTGGCCCTTTCTAGCACATTACCTAGGGGCTGGGGCAGATTGTGAGTCCCTTGCAAGAGGATTCTCTTATTTTCTGGCTAGCTCCTAGTCTGATGTGTACTTATTTTGTGAGGTTATGTACGTTATAGTTGTTGTGGTTAGAAATCTTCTAAATATTTGGGCCTTACACAAATGCATTAGCTACAAGTCTAGTTCTGTTTAAGAAACTAGCCGAAGACACATCATATGGGCCTTCTCTAGAAAATAAAAGAAAGAAAATACTGGTTCCGGTTATGGTGTAACCGAGCAACTAGTTCCTTATGGTTCAGTTTCATCACTGGAAATATCTAGACGTTATGCCTTGTTCTTATTTGTGAATGTTGAAGGCAGTGTCTTGCGCACGCATAGGAGCGATGATATTTTGTATGTATGCTTTCAAAGTGATCATGTGTATTGATTGGGACATATGTTTCAATAACAGGTGTTGGAATTTCTGGTTTAGAATCCTAAAATTTACAGTTCGCGCCACGTGGATGAGGCAAGTTCATAACGGGATAATACCTACCATGATCCCTCACTTGACTTTTATTTTCTAGCACATGTTATTTACTCTAGTGGTTGTTTGATGTTCATATTTGTGGAGACAAAGCGGTTATGATACATAATAGTGCCGCGCTTGTGTTTTGCATAGCATCTTAAAGACAATGCATACAATGGTGTGTCCTACTAAGGTAGGAACTTTAGGTCCCCACATTGTGGGCTATCTCCACAAGTTGGAGTGAGTGGATGCCGACGGGTGTCCACTCAAGCGATACCGGTATACGCAACAGAAAAGAGAAAGCAATGAGCATGTAGGCATACAGAGCATGCATTGCACCGTGGCATGTGTTACAGGATAATTGGCAGTGTCGTGTTTTGTGTAATGTTTATTATTTCTTTATGTACTTGTTGAGTATTTTATACTCACCCTTGTGGATTCTATGTTTTAAGGTACCACCGAGGATGACATGCATGTGACTGAGAATAGAACCTCTACATTATAGACACACTACTCTCACACATTACAATACTTTACATATATAGTAGTTCACCACATTCAAGTTTCTCTTGAATTAATATATACCATAAGGTTTGGTTAATATTTTGTGGCTACCGAGTTGTACGTTATGAGACATTGGAAACATGCTTTTTTACCTGGGCTCGTTGAACTATGTAGACATTTGTCTCTGATAATATTGGGGTTTTTTTATCTTGGCGCCATGGATGTTACCTTAAAGAAAGGAGACTAATCCAAAATTTATATATTTGTACTAGTATGATAAGTTTTTATAGAATGTGTAGCACTGCGAGATATGGCTAATATCTGGAGTATTACAGTTGGTATCAGAGCCTAGGCTTTAGATCTCTGGTGTAGGTTAGTAATAAAGAGGACATTTTGCTAGGGGTTTTAAACAACTAAAACTTTTCATTGTTTTTCTAAGTTAACTAAAATTTGACACACTAGTGCACAATAGGATGGGTTTGGGTCATGCATTGCATTTACACCGCCACTGAATTTTATTATTGATGTCTTTTATCCATATATTTTGTGCTTGTGGGCAAGTCGTTGCCTTGAGGGGCATGCAAAGCTTGCTTTAAGTACCATCGTCCCTTTTGTTTGTTGGTAGTTGACAGAGAGAGAATATTTATGGTTGATGAATTTAGCATTGGCATGGAAATGATTGATCTCCTTGCTAATTCAGTATGTGCGTGAATAACGTGATAAAGGTATGACATTGATAGATTTAGATACTTATGGTACTTTTTTGGACTCATGAGGACTGAGTTGCAAAATTTGGTTTCGCATCAAAGTTTAGATTTAACAACCGTAGAAGATTAAACTTTTGTTTGCTTGGATTTTTGAAGATTCGGTATCAAAGGAATTTGAGAGAAAATGATACTAATTTTGAAGATGCGGTGGATGAGCTGATTTGTTTTCAAAACAATAAAGCTAGATTGAATAACTTAGTTGGTGTAGCGGTGGATTATGTTACAAAGGCTTATCTAGATCCAAATCAGTATGGGAATTGGTTTCCTTTACCAATGTTTTTAAACCACAAGTTTCACTTGTCTTCCTTATGCACATTCACATGTCCTTTCTAGTGCATCACATGCACTTGTATTTTTTGTCTTATAATTGTCATCTAGTACCGCGATATCAAGTACCGGTTTCTCGTCTAAGGATGAGGAAGCATTGTCAATCATATACTTCAACTGTCCTTATCGTGGAACATTAGTTTTCTAGAATTAACACCTTATGATTGTCCCAATCTCTATCCTTTGTATTCTACTTTGACATTCATTGGTACCCCTTCTCCCATTTATGATAACAAGAACGATGAATGCATTATTCTCCTTGAAGGTCACCAATTTCTTTCGAGGAAAATATCATTTGGTGTGAGTGAGCCTTTTCCTTAGTAGTTATTCTAGGTGAGAAGTTTGTCCATATAAGTGTTAGTTTTCTAGTCAAGTTGCTAACCACCTTCAAAGTGACTCTTTGTTCGTTTAGAAGTGTTTCTTATACATGGAACCATCAGTGTTTTGGAATGACCGCTAGTTTATATTTTTTGTATCATCTTTTCAAGAAGACTAGATGGGAGTCGACCTAGAACCTTGGTTCATGCCCATGAAATTGTTTGCAACACGAGTGATGGAGGAAACCCGAGTGATAATGTTGCATGATTCACTATTTCAGTTATAGAGTTAATAGTCCGGGTGCGGGATGAATTGGCCCCCATACCAATTACCCTTACTATTAGTTGTTGTACATGATACATTGCAAATGTATCTATAATTTTTGATGTTCCATGCTTGGTTTTATCCACTTTCTTGTGTTTTGTTCCAACTTTGGAGTACTTTTCATATGATTTCTTGGACTAACCTATTAATAAGAGCCACAGTGCCAGCTACCTGTTTTCTGCTATGTTTGGTTCCAGAAAGTCAGAAAATGAATATTCTCGGAATTGGACGGGACAGAAGCCAAAGTGCCTATTTTTCCGGAAGTGATCAAGTGCCAGAATACGAGACAGAGAAGGACCAGGGAGCCACCACACCACCTGGCCACGCGTCTAGGCCTGGCCCGCGCCAGGGGGTGGTGTGGCCGCTCTCGGCACCCCCTCGGCCTCTCGTTCCGCCTATATTGCCCTCGAGAAGAAAACCCTAAGTACCCGATCAAAAATCCACGAAAGAGTCTGTAGCCACCGTCATCTCCATCCCTAGATCGGGAGGGATCTGAAACTCTTCCCGGCACCCTGCCGGAGAGGGGAATTCACCATGGAGGCCTTCTTCATCACCATGCAAGCCTCCAGTGTGATGCGTGAGTAGTTCATCCTTGGACTACGGATCCATGTAGTAGCTAGATGGATGGTTTCTCCTCCTTTGTGCTTTCATGTTTAGATCTTGTGAGCTCCGTTCATGATCAAGATCCTCTATTTGTAATTCATACATGTTGTGTTTGCGGGGATCCGATGGATATTGAGATGCTATTTGTAATTCATACATGTTGTGTTTGCAAATGTATCTATAATTTTTGATGGTCCATGCTTGGTTTTATCTACTTTCTTATGTTTTGTTCCAACTTTGGAGTACTTTTCATAGACTTTCTTGGACTAACCTATTAACAAGATGCCACAGTGCCAATTGTCTGTTTTCTGCTGTTTTTGGTTCCAGGAAGTCAGAAAATGAATATTCTCGGAATTGGACAGGACAAAAGCCAAACTTACTATTTTCCCGGAAGACTCATGGAGCCAGAAGAGAGTCGGAGAGGGGCCATAGGGTGGCCACACCACCCCTAGGCACGGGTCCACCTAGTCCGTGCTAGGGCATGGTGTGGGCCCCCTGGCCGCCCACCGACCTTGCCCTCTGGCCTATAAGAAGCCTCCCGAAGCCAAAACCGTAGATCATCAAGCCTCCAGCCACGAAAAGTTCCGCAGCGCCGCCGCCACCGAAGGGGAGTTTGGGGGGACAGAAAGTCTCTGTTCCGGCACCCTGCAGGGACGGGGAAGTGCCCCCGGAGCCATCTCCATCGATATCCACCACCATCTCCATCACCATTGCTGATTCCCATGATGAGGAGGGAGTAGTTCTTCCTCGAGGCTAAGGGTTCCACCGGTAGCTATGTGTTCATCTCTCTCTCTCTATGCATGATCATATTGTGATCATGAGCTTTGTAATCAAGTAGATCTACCTTGCTACTCAAGTGCTTTAATGAATCTCTGCTCTCCCCATGTGTGTGAAAGTGACAGCGTGCTCACCATGGTGGCACTTAGGCTAGAGATTACAAATACTTGTTAAGAGTTATATTTGGAGTTGGACGTCTTTATGAAATTGTGGTGTTTGTTGGACTCATCTAGTACTCAAGGTGACATTGTGGGGTTTTCTAGATGGGAAAGTCTTACTTTGAGGTGTGCTGTTATAGCCCTACCATCGATTAGAGTGTTCAACCGGAGAGTAGTTAAGAGTAGTTTCATAAATAGAAGATATTTATATGAGAGTGTTCACTAGTGAAAGTACGACCCCTAGGCCTTGTTTCTAATCATTGAAACACCTTTGCAATTAGATATGTTACATGTTTGCTTGCTTCTATCTTTATTTCAGTTTGTGTTTAGTCTTTTCCACGCCACCAAGCTATTCTCTATCACCGTTACCACTTATAATTATCTATACTACTTGTATTTCACTATCTCTTCGCCGAACTAGTGCACCTATACACCTCACAAGTGTATTGGGTGTGTTGGGGACACAAGAGACTTCTTGTATCTTGATTGCAGGGTTGCTTGAGAGGGGATACCTTTGACCACTTCTTCCCTGAATTCGATAAACCTTGGGTGATCCACTTAAGGGAAAACTTGCTGTTGTTCTACAAACCTCTGCACTTGGAGGCCCAACAACTGTCTACAAGAATAGAAGTGCGTAGACATCAAGCTATTTTTCTGGCGCCGTTGCCGGGGAGGTAAGGTAAAAGGTATTCACACCGGAGGATTAAAGAAGAAGAACATCCCACAGCAAATGCCTATTTTCTGGTGTGAGTACTCGAAGTTATTTCCTTTAGATTCTGCAATTTTGTCTTTTTGTTTCTTGTTTTCACTAGCTAGGCTTAATGGAAAACAACAACAAAATTAGAGAGCTTTATAGTATTTATCTTGAGTAAGGACATGAAGTGTTTGAAGAGAAAATTAAAAAACCTATGGAACTTTATTTGCATGCTAATAGCAATGTTGTTAGTATGAATTCTTTGGACACCATTATTGCTAATGCTATGGAAAATTCTAAGCTTGGGGAAGCTAGTTTTTATGAAAATGATCTTTTTAGTTCCCCATCTTTGGAAGATAGCTATTATATTGCTTATGATGATACCAAACCTCCAATATATTATGATTACAATGATGAATATGATATTTTAAGTTCACCTACTATTAAGGAGAAAATTAATTATGATTACAATATGCTTCCTATATTTGATGATTATGGTGATGAGAATAATAATGATAGCTATTTGTTGAATATGCTCCCACCAAAATTAATAAGAATGACTATGCTTATGTGGAGAGTAATAATTATTATATGCATGTGGCTCATGATAAGAATGTTTTATGTGATAGTTATATTGTTAATTTTATTAAAGATGCTGCTGAAAGTTATTATGAGAGAGGGAAACATGGTTTTATGTGTCTGAACAATATTAAGTTTCCCCTCTTTATGTTGAAAGTCTTGAAGTTGCACTTGTTTTGCTTTCCTATGCTTGTTGCTTTGTGCTTTTATGACTTGTTTATTTACAAGATTCCTATGCATAGGAAGTGGGTTAGACTTAAATGTGTTTTGAATTTTCTTCTTGATGCTCTCTTTTACTACAATTCATATTTCGTATGTGAGCATCTTCTCAAACTATCATGCCTAACTTAAAGGCGTTAAAGAAAAGTACTTATTGGGAGATAACCCAAAAGTTTTAGATGAGCCTTGGAAGTTATTACTTCTGTAATAACCGCTCCTTATCCTTTTTATTTGCTTTTTGTGCCAAGAGTAACCTCTAATGAGAGAGAAGTAATGATTGGGAAAGTTGTTGTCCCGAAACAGATCTTTGTGCTTCACCGTAAAAATTCGTGAGAGAGATCTGTATGTCGGATTGAGCTGTAATTTTTTGTGCTTCTGCCCCAGGTTGTTTATCTAACTTTGGTTGGTTCAAAAATTTTTGATTTGAGCAACAGAAAGTCCTTGAAAAAATTTGTATTTACCTGCTGGTCTGTTTTAACAAATTTCTGCCATTTTCTGCATTTGCTTCTTGTTGGTTCCTTTTTGAGTTCTTTTGGAAATTGATCTTTTTGAGGGAAGTGCTACAGTAGCTAGTGTCTTAATGGAAGTTTTATTGGTGTTGGAACTGAACCTAAAGACTTATTATCTTGAGTGCACTAATGTTGCTAATAAAGATTGTGTGAAGTTTTGTATGAAGGAAAAAATTTCAGGTGTATGGAAGGAATGAGTAATGAGATGAAGAATTGACTAAAGCTCAAGCTTGGGGATACCATGTGTGTCACCCCAAGAAATATCCAAGAAGTACAAGCGTCAAATCTTGGGGATGTCCAAGGCATTCCCCTTCTTCATCAATAAAAATCCCAGTTTCTTCCAAACACTTCATTTTTATTGTTTCATGCACAGTTGTGTTGTTCTCGGAGCGTCTTCTTTTTCGTTTTCGTTTTGGTTTTTCGTTTGCTGAATAAATTGGTTGGACCCCCTCTTTCATACATTGGTTTGCAAGTAGTTTGGTTTGGTTTGGAAAAGAGTAGGAAAGTTCATACTTATGTGGTAAAAAGAGCTCGTATTTGACTGTGGCCTATGCTTTGTCATTCCATGCTTGATATTGTTTTGGCTTTATGCTTAGTATTCTTTGTTGTAGCATGACTTGTTATAAACAATTGAGATTGCTTAATGTGCCTTGGATGAATCATGCGTTGTTTTAGCATATTAAAGCATAGTATAGTGGTATTCTCCTTTGATGTTTTATTTGGGTTGACTTGGCACATGGTCACACCATGTTATGACTATCTCAAGTCACCATAGCCTTTATGATCCTTTAGTTTTCAACTTGTAGTATCACTTTATGCTTTGATCAATGATGTTTTTTCGCTCTGCATGATTATGGCCATTATTGCTCTCTTAGTTTGTCGCTTCCAGTCTTTTGCTAGCCTCCACAACAAAGTATGAGTTCCACTCATGCATCCAACTCCCTAAACCAAGTTATTCCAAAGAGTCCACCATACCTACCTACTAGCTTATGCTATTCCAAGTATATTCATGCTTTTGTTTACCTTCCACTTGTTATGAGAAAACTAGTGATTAAAGCTCTCACAAACTTGATGGCACACTTTACTTTTTGCCTCTAATAAACTTGAACCATTGGGTCCTTCTTTGTTGCGTCTATGCTTGCGCTTTATAAGTTGAAATTAGCAGAACCATGTACCATGGGGAACGCTTTCAACATTGCACTTGTACTTTGTACCCCGTTGATATTATGTTCTTTTGCTTACGGATCCCGGCGGTGTGAAATAAAATTGGAACTTGTAAGATCATGGAGTTTGTATGTGTGTTAGAGAAACCCCTAGGACGCTAGCCTAAACCATGCCTAATCATGGAGGAAACTTGCAGCATCACCATAATGAGCACTCTATGAAGCATCCTCAATAAAAACCTATGCAAATAGCAAATAAAAAGATCGCTGAGATGGTCATTATCGGCTTGCCTTGTCATTTTGATTATGGGAAAGCTCCCGTATCATGTGCAAGGGGTACCCCGTTGGCGGTTCTTTATGATACATATGTACGTACAATGACAAGAGCTTACTTGTGACTAAAGTTGAGTAGCATGAGGTTCGGTCTTCGTAAGTAAGGGGCATGAGATTTCGGTTTATAACTTGTCAAGCATATCCACTTAGTTGTGTCACTTTAACCTTAATCACCTTCAAGATGCTTATGATAGGGGCAATGAGAGCTGAAAGCTACAAGTACCATAATTTTTGGAAGCTCTTTATGAGACTTGAATCCCTACTTCCTTTTACAAAGGCCTTTTTTCCACCATTATATTGAGTCTCCACCTTCTATATTTATGCACCTACTTTGAGAGCATAGTGGCCATTCTTAGTTCTATGTGCATTGTCCCAAGACTAGTTGATTGATGCATAACTTGATATTGCTTGTTTTAAACTATTGTATCTAGTCACTCTTATGAACTTTGAAGGTGTCCTATGCATTTATATTTGCTACTCTATTGAGGGACAAGCTGAGTACTATTATGCTATGTTTTCTTTATGTGAAACAAACAAACATCTTGCAAAGAATTGTTATTCATGAATCTTTTGTTTGTGCCTTTTCATGTTGCATCATAGTTTCTTTGCTTATTGCTAGAACTTTGTCTTTCATGTTATGATTGAAGTACTATGATCCCAGCTTGGAATGTTTTGCAAATACTTTGATCAAGTCTTTGATGGTGCATGTCACCTCAAAAATTATTCTTTATTTTTCTCACTTACCTACTCGAGGACGAGCAGGAGTTAAGCTTGGGGATGTTGATACATTGCAAATGTATCTATAATTTTTGATGTTCCATGCTTGGTTTTATCCACTTTCTTGTGTTTTATTCCAACTTTGGAGTACTTTTCATATGATTTCTCGGAATAACCTATTAACAAGAGCCACAGTGCCAGCTGCCTGTTTTCTGCTGTTTTTGGTTCCAGGAAAGTCAGAAAATGAATATTCTCGGAATTGGACGGGACAAAAGCCAAAGTGCCTATTTTTCCGGAAGTGATCAAGTGCCAGAATACGAGACGGAGAAGGGCCAGGGAGCCACCACACCACCTGGCCGCGCGGCCAGGCCTGGCCCGCGCCAGGGGGTGGTGTGGCCGCTCCCGGCACCCCCTCGGCCTCTCCTTCCGCCTATATATTGTCCTCGGGATGAAAACCCTAAGTACCCGATCAAAAATCCACGAAAGAGTCTATAGCTGCCGTCATCTCCATCCCTAGATCGGGAGGGATCTGAAGCTCTTCTCGGCACCCTGCCGGAGAGGGGAATTCACCCTGGAGGCCTTCTTCATCACCATGCAAGCCTCCGGTGTGATGCGTGAGTAGTTCATCCTTGGACTACAGATCCATGTAGTAGCTAGATGGCTGGTTTCTCCTCCTTTGTGCTTTCATGTTTAGATCTTGTGAGCTCCGTTCATGATCAAGATTATCTATTTGTAATTCATACATGTTGTGTTTGCGGGGATCCGATGGATATTGAGATGCTATTTCAGATTGATTATTGATTCTATTATGTCTTTGTTATTTGAGATCTTGCATGCTTTCCGTTGTTAGTAGCTATCTTGGCCAAGTAGATGCTAGCAACTCCAAGAGTTAGTATTTATGCTCGATAGTGGGTTCATGCCTCTGGTAATCTGGGGAAGTGACAAAAATCTCTAAGGTACTAGATGTGCTGTTGCTACTAGGGAGAAAACAACAATCCTTTGTTCATAGAACAATCGTATTGTTTACTTTACATGCAGTTCGTAAAGCAATAATCCGTTGCTTGCAACTTAATACTGGAGGGGGTTCGGATGATAACCTAAAGGTGGATTATTAGTCATAGATGTAGTTGCATGGCGGTCTATGTATTATGTAGTAATGCCCAATCAAGTATCAGAGGAGTCAAGATGATTAGTTTATGCATGTATTGCTTTCTCGGTGTTTGTCAATTGCCCCGCTGTAATTTTTTCACCCAGCATGTTATCTATCTAAGGAGATCCACCTCCAGTGAACTATGGATCTCGGTCCTTTTCTTTACATACAAACCTTTGCAATTAGATATGTTACATGTTTGCTTGCTTCTATCTTTATTTCAGTTTGTGTTTAGTCTTTTCCACGCCACCAAGCTATTCTCTATCACCGTTACCACTTATAATTATCTATACCACTTGTATTTCACTATCTCTTCACCGAACTAGTGCACCTATACACCTGACAAGTGTATTGGGTGTGTTGGGGACACAAGAGACTTCTTGTATCTTGATTGCAGGGTTGCTTGAGAGGGGATACCTTTGACCACTTCCTCCCTGAGTTCGATAAACCTTGGGTGATCCACTTAAGGGAAAACTTGCTGCTGTTTTACAAACCTCTGCACTTGGAGGCCCAACAACTGTCTACAAGAATAGAAGTGTGTAGACATCAAAGCCACCTCTAGTGAACTATGGATCCCGGTCCTTTTCTTTACATAAAATCTATAAACTGTTTCTGCTTTGTGTTTACTTTCTGCAAACTTTTACTTCTTTCCATTCGATACGTTTAATCCTTTGTTTTGCGCAGAACACGGCGAGATTGACAACCTCATCACAAGTTGGGGACAAAGTTATATGGTTGTGTTGTGCATGTCTCCACATTGCTACTAGCACCGGTAGTGCGCCCTGCCAAAGCTCAGCTAGTAACACCTTTAGGGTGTTTCCTTGCTCCTACTGGTTCGATTAAACCTTGGTTTCATAACTGAGGGAAAACTTACTGCTGTGCTCATCATACCTTCCTCTTAGGGTTCCCAACGAGCTCTACGTCGAAAGTCGAGCCCATCAGTACACTCGAGTGGTGAATCGATGTGTGCCTTTTCCTTAGTTATATGAGAGAACGACGCTGTCTAGCACTACTATTTCAAGAACCAGTTGAACAATAAGTTATCCAAAGTTTGGCCAGTAGTGTCTCACCTAGGTTCATCGGCTCGGCTGCTTTTTTATATAAAAAAGTGATGGTAGTCTATGCAAGTTTATGGAGTATCTTGCTCTTAGTGTGGAAACCATCAAGAACAAATATCATTGGCCATGCATCTGGTACTTTTGCCCGATCGGCTGAATTTAGCAAAGGTATCCTTATAGATTAATCTCCTAACTATCAAATTCATGTCGGGAACATGATGAAGACTCCCTTCTCAACTAAGTATGGTTGATGTGAATATAAAGTTATGCATTTGGAATAACCAATGTCCCTACCACATTTATGGAGACAATAAACAACATGCTATAGATGCTCCTTAATAACTTTGTGGTAGTGTTCATTGATGATATCCTTGTATATTTCAAGATAGAAGAAGAGCATGAGCGCCCTTTGAGTCTTGTGCTTGATACTTTGAGGAAGTATATGTTTTTTCAAAGCTAGATAAATTAAAGTTTTTTTCTTTTAAAGGATATTCTAGGGCATTTCTGTGCTCAATTAAGATTGTAAGGTTATTGCATATGCTTTTAGGGAATTGAAAAGGCATGAGCAGGACCTTGTGATATATAACTTGCATTGTGGTCTTTGCACTCATGATTTGGATGTATTTTCTATGCTTCGAATCTTGTGATATTTTTTTAACTCGTCATAAGAATCTCAAATACCTCTTCACAAAGAAGGAATTGAACTTGTCAAAATTATGATGACTAATTAATAAAGGACTTGACCTATCTAATTAGTACAAGCACAAAGAGTTTTTTTATTCCTCCCACCATTGATTGTCTTGTTGCTGAATTTGGATGGATAGGCATCTCATATTATTTTTCTGGTGTAGCACAGAAGGAGACACAATTTATCGTAGAGAGAGAGAGAGGCACAACATGATCATTGTTTGTTAAAGAAAATGCAAGAGCGCATTCGTGAAGGTAGAACTAAAGAGTTCACTTTAAACAGAATCTGGATTGCTTGGTTTTGTGCCATCTTCATGTGCCACAAAAGTCTTAGGTGAATTAGGACCACATTATGAGGAAGGCACATCAGACAGCATATGCAGTTCATCCCGGTGAGTCAAAAAAATGTTTCACTATGTTCATTGGTGGAAAAAATGAAAATTGAGTTGGCCAAGCGTGTGTCCAATTCTAGGTTTTGTCAGCAAGCAAAGTCTTAGCATAAGAGGCCAATAGGGTTGTTGCAAACCTTTGGGTTCTAGTGTGGCCACGGGATGACAGTGCCATAGTTTTTTTTGTTGCCCTACCTCGTACGTGGAGAGGAAAATTGGATGGCCGTGGATCAACTTAGAAAAGTTTCTTTTTTCTAACTATCTTGGAAGTGAGTTGGCACAAACATATTTCCGTAAGATAGTAAGGTTTCTTTGGGTTCTAGACAATTAGTTCTTATAGGGATCCAATTTTGTTTCAAAGTATTTAAAGAGCTTGCAGAGTCCTTGGTAAGCAGTTGGACTTAGTATGATGTTTCATCCTCTCACGGATGGCCACTCAGAGTGCACAATTCAAACTATGGAAGTTATGTTGAGGTGTTGTGTCCCATCTCGGCAAGGGGTTGTGAGGATCAATTGCCACATGTGGATTTTTCTTATAATGACAACAATAGCTAGCAAGTTCTTACAATGTTCTGTACGGAAAAGGGTGTAGAACTCTTGTTTGTTTTGTTACATTGATGATGAAAAGGCAATGTTGCGACCGAATTGGGTTTAGCAAACTACATAGAGGATAGCTGAAGTCATGGAACATATGTTAGTAACATAGAGAAGACAAACAAGTTATGTAGATTCTAAGAGATCGAATGTGGATTTCCAAGATGGTGAGGGGATGTACTCTTAAGGATGTCACCCGGAAAAGGTGTTATATATCAAAGGAAGGCTTAGAATGGGGTACATTGAACCTTTTATGATAGTAGATCGAGCGACAAAGCTAGCATACCAACTCGAGTTGCTTGGGTCAGAGAAAGGTGTGCATAGTGTGTTCCATGTCTAAATTCCGTGGAAGCATTTTTGTGATTGAGATCGACAACTCACAATGTAACCCATTTAATTTGAGCATGATTTAACGTCTGAGCTTTATCCTATGAGGATATCACAGGAGTCTATGAGAGTGATGAGGCATATGGCGCTAAAGTCTGTGAATGTTTTTTGGTCGCACCTAATCAAGCATGGGGGGACTTAAGAGCTTGAGTTTCGTATGTCCTGAAAGATTTTGAATTACACATGGTTGGTATGTGATGTATTATTATTTTTACCTGCTATGCTAAGTTTTGTAAATTGTAAAGCAGAAAAGAATTCAATGTCAAATTCTGTTTAAGGGGATAAGAATGTCATATCCCAAATTTTAAAGTTAACTAACTTTGCCTAATTAATGTTATAAACAGTACCTTCAGGATATTCGACTATGTTTGGAAATAGAGAGTTAGAGAGAAGAATAAAAAAAGCCTGTAAAAGTGTTTGTACTCACGACCTGTAGTTTGACCGCTCCTGATGTACTAACAATTTGCTCATTTGTATCTTTAGGTTAGAGAACTGGTCGAGTATTTTTTTTATCCTATAACGCGAAGAAAGAATTGGGCTGGACTGGGCTTCTTATACTTGAGCCTTTCTCTTGCTGCCCATCTGTCCTGGCAGTTTAGTAACGCCGAGAGAGGACGACGTCGCCTCTGCCCTAAAACGTTAGTTCCCCTAGGCTGCCGCCGGTGCCCCCAGCCTGCCGCCTTTGCGATATGCAATATCGCTACAGTCGGATCAGGACCACCGCTGCCAGGTTGTGAAGTTGTGATGCCGCAACACTGCTCTCCACGTCCACTTCTGTCTATCCGTTTCGTCGCCGCCGTCGCTGCAAGTCACTCTGCTCCTTTTTGGTTAGTTCCCAATTAACTCTGAATCCTCTTCCTTCGTATGTTCTTTTTAGATTAGCCCATGTGCATGGAGTTACAAATGGTCGAGTAGATTCTTCAACCTTTAGTAATCTGCTGCTAGCTTGGTTTTATGTCTTGGCATCACGATTGTAACAAGTGAGGTTCTAGCGATTCAGTTTTCTTTTAAAGTATAGGTTTCACGTGCTTCGGTCCTCTTCTCAATTGTTGTACACTTATAACCTGCTATTTAATCAATTAGGAAAGGCCATGAGCCCATGCGAGTGCTCTAATCTGATATTTTAATAAGTCCTTTCGGTTGGTCTCTCAGGGATGTCTTTTTGGGATAAAATACTACAACCTTTGGTATCGCTTGAATTGGTATTTTGTAGCTATTTGAATTTCTGAGTTCTCTAGTTCTTGAGGCTTCGGGTCATTAGGAAATAGCTGGCCTTTTCTAGCACATTACCTAGGGGCTGGGGCAGATAGAGTCCCTTGCAAGAGGATTCTCTTATTTTCTGGCTAGTTCCTAGTCTGATGTGTACTTATTTTGTGAGGTTCTGTACGTCATAGTTGCTGTGGTTAGAAAGCTTCTAAATATTTGGGCCTTACACAAATGCATTAGCTACAAGTCTAGTTCTGTTTAAGAAACTAGCCGAAGACACATCATATTGGCCTTTTCTAGAAAATAGAAGAAAGAAAATACTGGTTCCGGTTATGGTGTAACCGAGCAGCTAGTTCCTTATGGTTCAGTGGAAATAGCTAGGCGTTATCCCTTGTTCTTATTTGTGAATGTTGAAGTTAGTGTCTTGCGCACGCATAGGAGCGATGGTATTTTGTATGTATGCTTTCGAAGTGATCATGTGTATTGATTGGGACATATGTTTCAATAACAGGTGTTGGAATTTCTGTTTTAGAATCCTACAATTTACAGTTCGCGCCACGTGGATGAGACAAGTTCATAACGGGATAATACCTTGCATGATCCCTCACTTGACTTTTATTTTCTAGCACATGTTATTTACTCTAGTGGTTGTTTGCTGTTCATATATGTGGAGACAAAGCGGTTATGATACAGAGTACTGTTGCGCTTGCGTTTTGCATAGCATCTTAAAGACAATGCATACAGTGGTGTGTCCTACTGAGGTAGGCACTTTAGGTCCCCACATTGTGGGCTATATCAAGTTGGAGTGATTGGATGCCGACGGGTGTCCACTCAAGCGATACCGGTATACGCAACAGAAAAGAGAAAGCAATGAGCATGTAGGCATATAGAGCATGCATTGCACCGTGACATGTGTTACAGGATAATTGTCAGTGTCATGTTTTGTGTAATGTTTATTATTTCTTTATGTACTTGTTGAGTATTTTATACTCACTCTTGTGGATTCTATGTTTTTAGGTATCACCGAGGATGACATGCATGTGACTGAGAATAGAACCTCTACATTATAGACACACTACTTTCACATATTACAATACTTTACATATATAGTAGTTCACCACATTCAAGTTTCTCTTGAATTAATATATACCATAAGGTTTGGTTAATATTTTGTGGCCACCGAGTTGGACGTTATGAGACATTGGAAACATGTTTTTTTACCTGGGCTCGTTGAACTATGTAGACATGTGTCTCCGATAATATTGGGGTTTTTTATCTTGGTGTCATGGATGTTACCTTAAAGAAAGGAGACTCTGCCGAAATTTATATATTTTGTACTAGTATGATAAGTGTTCATAGAATGTGTAGCACCGCCAGATATGGCTAATATCTGGAGTGTTACATATGTGGGCGATGATGATCATAGTATTGCATCTTATATGTATTTTGGATATTGGTGGCATGGTGGGATGAAGCGGCCCGGACTAACTTTCCATGTCCTCGCATATGAGACATGTTCCACGCTTGACATGCAACTAGTTTTACATAAGTGGCTAGCCGGTGTCTGTCTCTCCTACTATAGTAATTATCTGATTTACAACGAGTTGCTAATAATCTTGTTATCATTGGTGTGATTCCATGTTCGTAGGTAAGACCGGTTCTATCTTCGAAAGTCCTAAGCCACGTAAAACTTGCAATTGAAAAATTAGAAGCGTCTAGATTGGATTGTTGCTGGGCTAGTGTGATGATATGTGTAACATCCCAAAACTTTAATCAAGGTTATCAAGATTCTAATCATCCAAATTAGGGTTAACAAAAACTTTTTTATTATTAAAATGATTAATGAATTCATGTGTGTTGCATTAGTGTAAGAGTTGTTTGAAAATGCCATGTTTCATTGATATAAATGATATGAAATGGTTTAAAAGTGAATGCCACATCATCTAGACCATTTACAAACAAAATCCAAAGAAAAACATCAAATAAAATTAAATAATCCAAATGGTCATTTTGACCATTTTAAACCACTAGGCCACTAGGTGTTCCTAGAAGTCATTTCCCAACAGAAACAATTCTAGATCTTTGCACCCCTTGCTAGACCAGGTAAAGATGTACCAAGACCCACTTTACAAACTTACAAAAACCTTTAGCAAGGAAATTTAAATAACATTTGAAAATTGAATCAAGTGTAGGTGTTAAGATCATCATTTCTCAAAAACCAACCAAACCAATTCACCTTAACAATTCCCAGCAACCAGAGACTACCAAGCACAAGTGTAGATCACCCACCAAATTTGAGCCAAAAATTCAAATATATATTTCTTTCGGCCATTTCATCAAACACCTAGTGATCATAGAATTAACTGCCTAACTATTACCATTTTAGAGCAGTGATCAAGTGCCACTAAGGCCTCAATCAACTCCTCTTGTCCACTCTAGCTCCAACCAGGCCATAAACAGGCTACCCCTTAGCCGCTTGCAGCAGTGCCAAGCCACCGAGCGCCATGCCCGCCGGTCGAGCATGGACAGCTCCCAGTAGACCGCCCCGAGCTCGCCCATGACGCCTAGGAGATAGGCGAGACCACACTTCCCCTCTCTGTCCCTTCCCCAAGCACTGCCAGGCCATGGACCACCCCTAGCACGCCGCGCCCACCGCGTCTGCGCCATGTCGAGCACGCGCCAGAGCGTCGCGCCCGACAAGCGTGCACACGCCGCGCCTCGACCGTAGCCCGCGCGCACCACTTCGCCACGACCACAGGAACCGCCCGGACATGCCTGTTCGCCGCCGCTTGACCCGCCGCCACCGTGCACAGCGTCGAACGCCGCTTCTGCCGCGCAGAGCACCAGCCGCGCCCGACCAAATGCCACCGCCCCTAGCCGTGCCTTTAAGCCATAGAGGACCGCCAGGGAGCACTACGTCGACTGTCGCTCGCAGCGACGCCGATAGCACGTTATACCTCCCTCGCCGAAGACACCAGCCCATCCCGTTCGGTCGTTTTGTCGAGCCTATAAAATGAGGCCTTCTCCACCCCAATTCCTCACAACATCTCACTCCCCTCTCACCACTGACCACCCCACACTTCTCTCCAGAGACAATCGAGCCGTAGTTCGCCGGAATTTCGTCGGAGCTTGCCGCTGTAGAGGAGAAGAGGCGCCGTCGATTGGAGCTGCCCCAGGAGTCGCCGCGACCATGCCTAGAACCTCCATCGTCCACCAGTTCGATCACCCCCATCGCCACGTCTAGCTAGAGCCCCGGTAAGCCCCCACGTACCCCCACCGTGCCGTGTTAGGGTTCGTTCTTGCCGGAGCTGTTCGCCGAAGACGATGAACCACAGTCATTCGATCTGTTCTAATCGTAGCGCCCAGAGTGCCCCGTACCGCTTCACGTTTGATGTACCGCTGACATGCGAGACCAGCCTGTCAGTAGCCCTCTACACTGCGGAGCACCACTGGGTCGGCCTGTTTAGTTTCCCGCACTACCCCATAGATTCAAATAAACGTTTTTCCAATTTAGGTTTAAATTAGATTTTGTCCACTTGTTCAAAAATCAATTCAGAAAGATCTACGTAACCAAAATGCATGATTCAAATTTTGTTAGAAAGATAATTAAAATATTTATCCAAGCCCGTTGGATTTAAATCAATTAGAGTTAGAGATCATGTATAGCAAAAATAACAAGACATATACTTTGCTGCATTCAAACATTTTTCAAGAATCAACCATAATAGCTTTTGAGTTGATTCCAACTCTTAAAAATCACATTTGACCATACCTATCTGAATATGTAAAAATATTTAGGTTTGCATGCAGTGACTTGGGACTAGTACCAAAAGAATGCTATTAGGGCATTTCTAGTCACTTTAAATTGATTAAATAATAAACTTAAACTTTATAAAATGTCACCAACACTTTAAATCACATTCCCATGTATTAGAATATGTGGTGATGACATGTATCCACATGATCCCATATTTTAATTGGAGAATATTAAATCTTAATTAATTTCAATGAGTAGAAATTACTTTTCTCAAATAAAATAATGAAACTAGTTCTCTGAATATTGTGATGATTGTGATGATACTAGATCACTCAAGTGTGTGCCTTAGTGTGCTAAATAGACTAGTTAAGTATTGTTTGCTGATTGTGTACCCGTATTCCTTTATAGACGATAGTACCGACCAAGTCTACGAGGAGGAGGAGTTCTACCCCGAAGAAGACGAGGAGAATTTCAACCACTTCACCAATCAAGGCAAGATATTATTGGCAAGCCATCATTAACAATGCAAGCCACCACTAGATGAAAGTTAACCCAAGAAAGATGCCTTAAGAATGCTTTGGTTATATATTTGATTATACCAATCCCAAGTTTTACTTGCAAGCTTTACTTTCTTTTACTTTACCAAAGTTCTTTACTTTTCTTATAGATAGCATAACGAGTATAAAACTTGGCCTATCTAGTTATACTTAGATGTCATTCTATGGCATGAGATTGAAGATTAGCACCCCTCTTTAGTGAACACTCTTAACCTTAGTGGCTAGTGCTAAGTATAAAAGTTGATTACTTTAGATGGGAATACTTAGTGAAAATGCTTATGAAAACCTTGGAATGACAAGTCATTCTATTGAGATGTTTTGAAATGTGTTGAGAAACACAAATGGTTTATGATGATGAAAATGTTGAGGCACGAGCCTTAGACCTTTATAAAAACTGATGGTTGGGTTCGGATGCGATACCATTCCAATTTTACCGTACAACCACAATACCTGAATTGGGTAAGGCTTAGCCGGAAGTTTATATGCATTAGTATGGGTTACCTCGTGGGAGAGGTTTGAGCTGAGGCTACCTCTTGGTGATCTCCACTTATGCAGTGCCGAGTATGGCAGATGGCCATGGCTGGGAGGCCAAGCTCATAGGAGAGGTGCTTATACTAGAGTGTGTAATTGAAAGGTTATGATTGATTATCCGCATACTAAGTATGACGATTTAGGGTTATCCCTGACGGATGTATCGAATTTTGTGGTGAAAGTGTACCACCTGTGCAGAGTGTCAAACTATTCGAATAGCCGCGTTCACGGTCATGGACAGTTGGAGTGGCCATATTGTTCCGTCGTCAGATGTTTTCAAAATGACTTATGAAATGAATGCTGATTTTTGACTTGACCACAATAGGGTTGCGACTATGAAAACTAGTTTCCCACTTAAGTGATTTAGAATAGTAAATTAGCTTTCTTTACTTCTGAACTCATCTTAGGTTTCAAATTAGCTTTTGCAAATAAACTTAGAGTTTATCATTCCTACTAGATCTACCTTACTTGTTAGTGATAGTTTGCGAGTACTTAAAGAGTACTCATGGCTTTATCCTTGGCTATTCCCATGGCCAGACTATGAGGAGGACTACCCTGAAGAAGGACAACAAGACGGCTACGACAACTAGGATCATCTCCCATCGTCAGCATTGCCTGTGACACTGAAGATGGAGCCCACCGCTACGTTTATTATTCCGCTGCTTGTTTGTACGAAGACTGGATCATGAGATCCTTTATTTGTGTAAGACCTTATTATGGTTTGTAGTGGATGATGTACTGTGATATCCAATATGTTATGTCTCGCAAAAATGGTAATCCTGGGATTGCGATGTATGGCATAACAATCATCTAGGATTAAAATTCTGGGTGTTGACAATATGATAATGTTATAATTTGAAGTATAGTTGATACTCTTGGAAATTATAGCATACCTAACATGTAAGTTCCATAGACCTTGGCCCTACACATAAAGGAATGATAAAGATCGTACCACGATGCACCTGACAGTGATCAAGTGCAAGGACCACATCATTTCACTTTATGCATATAGTGTTTTGTTTGCATCTATTATTGATTGTTTGGCGCTTTAGTAGCATTATAAGATGATCCCTCATTCATATATCAAGATAAAAATGTGTTCTTCCTTAAGTATGCACCGTTTTATGGATCGTTTTTTCAAGGCAGCACGTGATGATCAGGTGTTTTTGATTCTACGCTTTCATACAACGGGTGTAAGACAGTTTTACACACACGAGTACTAGGTTCTTACTTGGCGAGCCTAGCATATACAAACATGGCCTCGAAACATGGACCGAAACGTTAAGCATGAGTCATATGGTAGATATGATGCCCATATAGATGCTCGCGTTTGAAGCTACACCGACTCACGTGATGATCGGACTTGGTGTAGTGGATATGGTTCATGTAATCACAAAAACAACTCGAGGGATGTTGGTTTTGAGTGGGAATTCATTTGTAATTTGGATTAGTCGAACTCAATTTATCATAAAATAAAATCAAAGTGAATTTGCATAATTTGTTGTATTCATTGGCATCCATTTACTACCTAGCGCTTAGTTTTAATTGAGATAATAGAACTAGAGAATTCTGGATATTTACTTTAGGAACTAGTATCATATTGTTTTTTTGTGTTAACCTAAAGTTTATAAGCCCTATTGCAAACTTTCAACAAACTCTATTTACTCCATGAATTTTAATAAGTAGTATTAAATCAAGAGTAACAATTCCAGTGTTAGTATCTAAGTATCATGTTTGCCTCCATGATTCTTGATATTCAAAAATGTTTTTATATCGAGGTAATCTAGGAGCTAAAAGAATTGTTTCAGAAATCATCATGTGTGGAAGATATTTTGATATCTGAAACAATGTTTATGGTTGCAATATGATAGCGTATAATTTAGCAAAATACATGTTCTCATATTGTATGAGAATTTTCGAAGGTTGAAGATGCTAGGCATCCTGATCTCCCAAAAAGATTTTGGGAACTGACATTATACTCACGATTCGTCCTTATAGGCTATAGTAGCTTGATCATTAAAGTTTTCATGATAAGGATGAATAGAAGATGTAGGTAAAATGTTTACTACACTAATAGATTACGAAAGAATGGATTTTTGAAAGAACGCCAATCATTTGATGATGGTGATCAACTTCAAAGTGCAAGTCCAAAGGTATTAGTATTTGACTATACATGCTTTGGACTATGTGTCATGTGTATGGCACCACTATTGATGTTGATAGATTCTTTTAAAAGAAAAGGAAATGTTGAAAGAGAATCTGTAAAATATTTGGCAGAAAAGAGAAAAGACTGGAAATGTCCAGCTAAGGTATATATAGATGATATACATGTTATGGTTGTATTATTTGCTTGTTAAACAATGTGGTTCTTGGGTATTGGATACCAAATTGGTTGGTGTGAAGTGTCATACAGAACAACACAATTCATGAACTATAATGGCCTAAGTAACTGGAAAGAGAATATGTGATGATGTTCATCGAAAACAAATAAAGTGTTATTGTGTTTCTCGTTGATATCAAAGCTTGTCTTCAAGATTTGTTTAAATAATTGTTATTTTGTTCTGGTATTATGAGAACAATGGTTGTTCAAATAATTATCGTATTCCATAGAAGATGGATGAACTTTTACAAGTCTAGTTGAAGAAGTCACGTCCATAAAACTAATGCTAATATGTCACAAGACAAATGATTGAAAGATCACTTATGAAGTGACATCGCCGTTTAAATTATATTGGAGAGCAAATATGAAGAAACTCTATGTTGATGGATTTTTGGAGTCTTTGATTTTTATTAGTTGACGCTTGTGAGACTTTTCTCGAGATAATTGAAACTCCGTTCATAGGCTAAAGAGAAACGGATGACTAACTTATTAGAAATTGTGCATGTTGATGTATATAGTCCATTATATGTAGCCATGTGTGGTGGATCTTTTGACTTCATATGCTTTCTCCAAAAATTTGAGTGAATATATTTGTATATTTACTTAATAAGGAAGAAGTATGAAACATTTGAAAATCATTCAAATACTTTCAAGATGAAGTGGAAAATCATTGTAACGAGAAAAAAAAGAATTTATGATTCGATCATAAACGATGATATTTGAGTTACATGTTTAGCAAAACACCTAAGATTTGAGGAATTGTTCCATGGATTTGCATTTTACGATAAACCATAGGAGTATCGTATGTTCGAGAGATCAAATCAAACCTTGTTTGACATGGTAAGATCAAAGGCGTCATTTATAAAACTGTCGTTATGTTTAAAAGATTAAAGCTTTAGAGACTATCGCTTTCACACTGAAAAGAGCATCATCGTGATCCATTGAAATGACACCATAAAGGTTATGGTTTGGGATAAAACCCGAGTTTTCTTTTCTTAAATTTTGGTATGTTGTGCATAAGTAAAATGTTTACAACAATGTCGGATAAGCACGTCTTTTTAGGTTATCCCAAAGAATTTGTTGGGTATTCCTCCATAACACCGAAGACAAAAGAGTTTGTAGCTTGGAATGTGAAGTTTCTTAAAGAAGGATTTTTTCACAAAGGTTAAGTGGGAGGACAATAGAACTTTGATTAGGTTGATGAACCTAAGCAACATGTGCTAAGTAGCACAGCACCGGAAAGTGTCCTGGAGGCAGCTAAAATACTCATGGCTCCCTTGATTACAAAGGTTGTGATCTCGGAGATTAGAGTTCCTATTGAACCGTGTGGACTGGTAAGAATCAAATAGTAAGATTTGAAGCAGAAGTCGTTATTGTTTTGACAATGATGAACCGACTGCATGCAAAGAAGCGATGATGGGCCCTAACTCCATAAAATGACGAGAAGTCATAAAATCCGTGATAGTATCCATACACGAGAAATGAAGTTTCTGAACTTGGAAGACCCTCTGAGAAGGCGTGAAGCCTATCGGTCGTATTTGGATCTATAAAGAAATAGACATGGATGTTTGACATCTATGAAATAGTCGACATGTCAGAAAGGAGTTTACGACAATGTTCAAGGAGTTTACTATGAAAAGATTTGATCTTTCATAGCGATATTTAGTCTTGATGGATTAATATAGCAACCACTACATATAATTTTGTATACGGTAGTTGAACAAACAAAACAAAGTTCTTCTAATAGAATGGTTACCTAGGACGTGTATATGACATGGTCTGAAGGGTTTTGTTAATTCAAAGCCTGCTAAAATGGCATGCAAACTTCAACAGTTGAAGTAAGCATAACGGAGTTGGAATCTTCACCGTGATGAAACTGTTAAAAGGTTTAATTTCATTGGAGATGATGAAGATTCTTGCATTTGCAAGAAATTGAGTGGGAGCGCTAAGACATATTTCCAATACATTATGTAGAGGACATGTTGTTGATTGGAAATGATGTATATTTTATTGACACGGATTAATAATTTCATTAAAATTGGATTTTAATGAAAGACTTGGGAATAACCGGAATATTTGGCATCAGTGTCTATATGGATAGATTGAAACGCTAATATGGTTGTGCCAGACGTACATATATGAGATAATGAATGAGTTCAATATGGAAATGAGAAGAAAGGTTATTGCCGCATGGAAAGGATTGAATAAAGATTCAAGTATATTGACACTTGGTAAGTGAAACGAGCTTCAAGTGTTTAGTGAAATCACGTGAATCTTTTGATCAATAATGTATACCGTGATATGTACATATCCAGATATGTCCTATGCTCTAAATGTTGTGAGCATATATCAGAATGATTTATAAGATGATCATTGGATGATAGTAAATATATTCTTGTGAGTTCTAGAAGAACTAAGAATATATCATGTCTAAGTGACAAATAGTTAAAAGAAGTTCATCGTGAAATGTTACATTGATACTAGTTTATCACAAGATACAAATTAAATTTATCTCAATTTAAACTATGGGTGGCACAATGTAATGGAAAGGAGGTTCCATGATGAATTTGGATGAGTTCCAAAGTTGATACATTGTGACAGATACTACAACAAAAGGCTAAGTAGATGACTACAATAGTAGCAGCAAAGGAGGGAATTTGGTTAAGTAGTTTGTTATCAAACTAGGTGTGGTTCACAGTGGGCTAGTACTATGAAGATATATTGTGCGACAATTATATTAACATGTTTTAACCCAAAGGAACTAAAGGTCTCACCAAAGGACTAAATTTATACAATTACATCTCATTAGAGAATGAGTGATGTGTACAAACACAAAGACATGCAAATACACGCGAACCTGAAAATATCAGATCCGCAGATTATGTTAACCACTAGCAAACGCGTATATACAACACCAGAAAGCCATAGGTGTTGAATGCGCAAGTTTACAAACTAGATTATTGACTCTAGTGCAAGTGGGAGGCTGATTGGAATATGCCCGAGAGGCAATAATAAAGTGGTTATTATCTTATTCCTTTTTTATGATAAATGTTTATTTTGCATGCTATAATTGTATTAATTGGAAACATCAATACATGTGTGTTTAATAAACAAAGGGTTCCTAGTTATGCGTCTTTTATAAACTAGCTCGTTGATTAACAAGATGATCAAGGTTTCCTGATCATGGACATTGTATGTTGTTAATAACGACGACACAACATTGGTTGAATGGTGTGATGAACATTCATTCAAAGTATAGCAAGACGATCAAAGTCAATGTGTTTAAATTGCTATAACATCAGATGAAGTAATTCTAGTCCTTAGACCATGAGATCATGTCAATCACTAACACTGGAAGAGTAACTTGATAACATCAAACGTCACGCCGTAACAGGGTGACAATAAAGGTGGGTTCAGATACCTTGAAGGTGTTATGTTGAGGCTCATGAATCAAGAGTGGGATTTTTTCATCCCCATGATGGATAGATATACTCTGGGCCCTCTCGGTGATATCACATTGAGATAGCTTACAAGCAAGTGATGTGATTACTAGAATGTTATATCACGGGAACGAGAAAACGTGCATGTCGGTAACGAGATCAAACTAGGTATGGAGATACCGATGATCGAATCTCGGACATGTAATATATCGCGAGACAAAGGGATTTAGTTACAAGGTTAAAGGTTCACACGGTCACCAGATCCATCATTGAATGTGTGGGAGTCAGTATGGATCTCGAGGTCCCGTTGCTGATTATTGATCGGAGAAGGGTCTCGATCATGTCTGCATTATTCGCGAACTGTAGGATGACACACTTAAGGGATACTGACATCATTTGGAGAAAATATGTTTCAGATAAAGATTTAAGAAAGCATTAGAATCATTTCGATGGAAATCGGAATTGTTTCGAGTGAAATTGCAGAAACTGGTTCTGCATGTGATATTGAAATGTTGTAGGGGGTTTTATGTGAATGTTTGTTAATTAATATAATTAACAAAAATTTGAATGAAATAAATAAAATAGTTTTATTAAATGAGAGATACATTTATTTTGGTGGGGAATTAATGCATGTGTGAGTGGAATTTTGAGTGGAGGTCTTTTATGTGAGTGGGTGCTCCACCCACATGAATGAGGAAGAGGTGGGGCCACCCAGCATGGCTACCACGCTATGGCCTTTGGCTGCCCCCTCCTCCTATAAAAGGCACCCCTCTCACTCCATCTCACTCACACCTCCTCATGAAGGATCTCTCTCCCCCTCTATAAATTATTCCCCATGGTCTCAGATTAGCGAGATACTTGTTCCCGGTGGATTTATCTAGAAAGGAGTTGATGCTTCCGCTGCATCGCTGGAGCGAGGACACGGAGGTTGTCAGGGTACCGGACGTGTGTGCGATCATGAATGCACCTCTGCTTTACGGTGTTGGACTTGCTGGTGTTGGACCTGCTGGACTTGTTGGACTTCATCATGATCTTGAGATCAGCAAGTGTATGACTACAACATCCACGATTTTAACCTCGTTAACAATGCTTTGTCACTCTTTAACCGTATGTTCTCTATGGATGTATATCCACCCGTTGATTGTATCTAGGTAGATAGATCTTGGTGCTTAGTAGTTCACTTTGTAGGAATTTTTTTGTTTTCTATGTTGTGAACCCAACAAAGATCATGTCAATCACTAACAGTAGAAGAGTATCTTGATAACATCAAATGTCACACCATGATAGGGTGACTATAAAGGTGGGTTCAGTGCTATGAAGGTGTTATGTAGAGGCTCATGGATCAAGAGTGGGATTTGTCCATCCCGATGATGGATAGATATACTCTGCGCCCTCTCGGTGATATCACACTGAGAGAGCTTACATGCAAGTGATATGATCACTAGAATGTTATATCATGGGAACAAGAAAGTGCATGTCGGTAACGAGATCAAACTAGGCATGCGGATACAATGATCGAATCTCGTACATGTAATATATCACGAGACAAAAGGATTTAGTTACGACGTTAAAGGTTCACATGATCGCTAGAGTCATCGTTGAATGTGTGGGATTCAGTACGGATCTCCAGGTCCCGCTGCTGATTATTGATCGGAGAGGGGTCTCGATCATATCTGCATTATTCATGAACCATAGGGTGACACACTTAAGGGATACCGACACCATTTGGAGCAAATATGTTTCAGATAAATATTTAAGGAAGCGCTAGAATCATTTTGATGGAAACCGGAATTGTTTCGGGTGAAATTGCAGAAATTGGTTCTACATGTGATATTGAAATGTTACAGGGGGTTTTATGTGAATGTTTTTAATTATAGTAATTAACAAAATTCTGAATAAAATAAATAAAATAGTTTTATTTAATGAGAGCTTGCATTAAATTTGGTGGGAAATTAATGGAAAGTGAGTGGAGTTGGTTTTAATGGGAGTGGGCTTAGTGGAAGCTCCACTCACCATTATGGAGGGAGAGGTGGGGGCACCAACATGCCATGCGCATGGCCCCTTGGGGCTGCCCCCTCCTCCTATAAAAGGGGCTCTCCTCCTCCTCCACTCTCATACCTTCTCGTGAAGGATTTCTCTCCCCCTCTAGAAATTATTCTCCATGGTCTCAAATTAGCGAGATACATGTTTCCGGTGGCTTAATCTGGAAAGGAGTTGATGCTTTCGCTATTTTGCTGGAGCGAGGGACGGAGGTTGTCAGGGTACCGAATGTGTGTATGATCACGGATGCACCGCTGCTTTGCGGTACTAGACTTGCTGGTGCTAGATCTGATGGACTTGTGGGTGCTGGACCTGCTAGACTCGTCGGACTTCATCATGATCTTGAGATCGGCAAGTGTACGACTACATCAATCACGAAATCAGTTTCGTTAACAATACTTTGTTGCTCTTCAAGGATATGTTCACTATAGATTTATATCCACCTGTTGCTTGTATCTAGGTAGATAGATCTTGGTGCTTAGTAGTTCCCATCGTAGGAATTTTTTTGTTTTCTATGTTGCGAACCTAACACTTGTCAACCTTAAAGTCCAAAGAGAGATATAGTTCCGGGTCATTTACACCCGAAACCTAGGCATTGTCAACCTGAGCTTGCCGAATTTTTCTTCATTATTGTTGCAGTTATTGTGACGATTGTTTCTAATTAAAATCAGCTACTTGTGTTGTCTTGTGAGAGATGAACTCCACTATCAATTCAATGGGAAATTGGCCAAATTGAGGCTAGGCAACGCAAAGGGAGTAAGCTAATAACCTAAATCACCACATCTATGGATCAAAACTACTAAAAACTAACCAATTTACGAGATCTGTCCAAATGCTTTTTAGGGATATTTTTGGTATTTTCTAATTTTCTAATGAAAATTTTGGGGAAAGACAAGGGGGTCGAATCCTTGGCAACCTATACTCTTGATACAATATTAAGTGAAATGGGTTGGCCCGAACTTCACAAATTCAATGGTTTAGAGGGGGAGGGGATTCGTAACACGAAGAACACGACGAGGAACACACACTCATAGAGATAAATAACAAATCAAACTCGTATAACCAATCCCGATAATAAACCCCAAATGGAACAACCTCCGATACTTGAAAGACAAGACAACAATATCACTCTAATTGAAACCGATTTCTTCTTACCGACCGGTTCACAGATCCAATAGAACCATAATAAGGAAGAATAGCAACCAATAACAATATGAAAGATTGGAACTAATAGAACCTTGATAGTAACAATTGACATATGCAATACTATAATCCACAAGGGAACTGAGTAGCTATGTGAAGAACGTGAATCATCTCCATAGGAGTTCCACACACAAGGGGGAAAGGAGCAAATCACTCTCTAATTCATCATCGTCTTCAATAGCATATCTCAGCCACAAGGGGATATTTATAGTACCAGGAGGTCATGGCTAGGTGGATGAATAAGGATAAATGGCCAAAGACCAAAACAACACACAAAATTGTTTGTTCGGTTGTATGTTCGGTTTCAAATGACGCTGCGACCAGACTGCCTAGTTTGAACCGGGCCTAGGACTAGACAAATCCTGGACATCATTCAGTTTTCATTCCATTTGAATTGGGTCTAGAACCTCGCGTTTGGGTTGTGGGTCCGTTTGGAACTGGTGCTAGGACCGACCATCCTATTTCATCTCCTTCTTATTCTACCTTCTTTTCCATTCTTCTTGCTTTGTGGTGTTGGTTCCTTGGGCATACATTGCATCTCCTCTTCGCACCATTATCATGGGTGTATCCCTAGGTTTTTTTAGTTTCCAAATGGTATATTTTATGGTTATGGTTGTCATAGAGAAGTAAGTTATTGGTGACCACGAACTCATAGGCATAAGTACCCCTTGCAGTAGAATACAATATCCCTACCAAATAATATGTGGACAAAAACCCTCCAAGCAGGGGTACTAGCGCTAAGATAAGGATAAAAACACTTGTAAAGAAAAAAAATAAGAAGTGAGTGAGTAAGCATGCAAAGTTTTCAAAATTATATATGTATGAAAGAAAAGAAAGAAAAAATATATAGATGTTGAGAGGAAAGAAGCAAAAAGTGTCAAAAAACAAGAATACCAAAAGAATCAGAAATATGAGGGGCAATGGAACCTATATCTCATGTACATAAACTTAGGACACCATTAATTCTATGGTTCAAGCATAAACTTAAGGGGTGGTGTTTGGAAGCTAAATATGCCTTGTACATGTCAATTCCTACTTACTTTCTACTTTTTCAAGTGTCCAATCATAGCAAACATTAATTCTATGACCAAATTAGGACAACACATAATGCACTTAAACTTGCACTCTGCATGCTTAATGGTCCACAGTACTTTCTACATTTGTTTTTTATAGAAGATTGTCATATTCTTAAGCATAGATGAAGTTTATAAGAGATATCATTTTATAATTTATTTGATTGTTATTATTATTTAAGAGAATGAAACATTTAACTTTCTGTAGAAATAATCATGACTTATAATGTTCGACATAACAACAAACTCCAAAGTCCATGTTTAGTTTTATCACCCTCAGGCTCGAGGATAAGCATGGGTTAAGCTTGGGGATGTTGATGCATGCAAAATGCATACATGAGCTTTGTAGTTTATTGTTATATATTCCTACATATTTTCATAATTTAGAAGATTATATCCATATTTTACATTGATTTAATGGGGATTTACCAATGATCCTCTTTATTAGGGTTATAACTATGAAGAATAGAAAAACTCTATTTTACGTATTTTTAAGTTTTAGAACCTAAACGAAGTCAAATTGGCCTAAGATTTTTCGAGAATTACTTTTTCATAAAGACAATGACCTGGAGCACTTGGACCTCATGAGCGGGGCCCAAAAGAACCCAGGTGGCGTGACCTAGGAAGGGGACCGCGCCACCTATGCTCTTTTCCATTTGGACCATCAACAACCGCCCTTCTTCAACCCTAACTCGAATTCTTAACCTAAAAAGCCTATAAATATGTCCCTCGATGCAACCTCAGAGGAGATGGAGTGCAAATAGAGAAACACTTAAACAAAGCTAGATCATGCGAAGATTGGAAGGGGAAACTCCGCCGGAGCTGTCACTGGTTGGATATCTACCCCCTCCAATGTCATCAACATCATCTCCATGATAAAGAAGGAGTAATCCACCTCTATACTATGGGTTTGTTGGCTTGATGTTTCTCTCATGTTATCACTGTTTTAGTACCATATGAGCTGCCAACATGATTATGATCGTCTACGTGATTTCTATGTGATGGATCTTTGTTTTATGTGATGATATTTGAGATTAGAATTCTATCATGTGTAATATGTATTGATAGATGCATATTACCCTATTCTTATGTACTTAGTTTGATCATACTTATATGCAAGAGCACGTGTGGGGGACCATGTGTATTAAATGGAGTAACATGGTGGTGGGGATTGGGTAGTGATAGAAAACTCGAGATTCACTGTGATTTTTACCTTTCTTTTTTTACCCCACTAGGGATAAAGTTAATGCATGTGTTATAATCATCCAATGACAGAAAAGATGGACTTTTTTGTTCGAGGTAACATATTTGATATTCAAACATTATGTCAAAGTATCTAAGTCTATACTCTATTTATTCTTAAATCTAAATTGCATTGAGTTTTCCCTTTTTAGAGGAGTATAAGTGAGATATGTTGCATAATCTTTATATTAGGACATGATACCCATAGGAATGCTAATCAAACCTTTATTATACTCTATGTATACCAACTTGTTGTGACTCCAAGTGTAGAGTATTGTAACAAGCGTCTTTTTCCCACAAGGGTGACTAGAGGGTTATATCGAACTCTCGGAGAATTACACGTTCGGGTGTGAAATTAGAGCTTATTTCATCGTGCAAAATAGAGTTCATCGATGATTACACGGTTAATTTGCATATAAACTTAAAACAAAAGTTTGAGCGATGATCACTGCCGCTTCCCTACCCTACCGTGACCAAAACAGGCTCTAAGAGACCTTACCAGATCCTAGGGCACGACGACGACGATCTCACTCGGAGCTGTCAGAGAGTGTGATGACCTCGTCCTCCTTGACGTGGCCGCGCTGCCCCTCCATGGCCTCCTGCTGCGTAGTTGCGTACGCCTGGTGCTGGTCGCGATGGCACCATGTAGTCTTGTGCGCACGGTGCTCCGCCTTCTGCAATTCCACGTCCATGTCGCCTTCCACCGCGAGAAATGCCCAATGCAGGTAGGTCTTCCGCCCGTGGCGCACCGCCTCGTTGTAACTGACGTAATTCCCTTCCACGACATGATTGCCCTCCGACTCATCGCTCGGCAACACATACGTGTACGACAAGGACGGGGCGCGCCAGAGTCGAAGAGCGGTAGGTCAGCAGAGTCAGATAGCTCGTGGGAGGTAGATGGCGATGACAACCATCGAGAAGTGTGCGAACACTCTGCCTCCGCTTCGTTACGCTTCCACCGAATGAAGCGACTTGGAGGCGACGGGGCACGAGGCCTACGGGCGGAGCGGCACACCATGCTCTCATGCTTCGCATCCTCGGCCTCACAAACGAGCAGGCTCTCTGGCACCATCTGGTGGTGGTGGATGTACCGCAGCGAGCCGCACTTACACGCACCATCGACGGCCATGCGGCGCTTCCGCTCCTGCTTGTCGACGACATCGCCGCGGGAGGCGCCTCCCCAGGAGGCTCCGTTGTGGCCAATCTGGCCTCCCCGAGTCCAATTGAGCGGTGATTGGACACCATCTAGTGTTGGAGGTGGTGGATCTGCTGCGCAGCCGCGGATTCCGTGGCGGTGGCGGTGAAATGCGTGGTTGTCGTGGTATTGCCGACACGTACACCAGAGGGGTATCCCAACGGCGAGTTTGGAGACGTGGGGAAGACGGAGAGCGTCTGGGACGGGCTGACATAGCTTATCCAGGTTCAGATCTCACGACGGTGGCGAGATCCTACTCCTGCTATAAATCACTATAATGGCGATACGCCGAGTTACAGAGATTGAGGGGTTCATTGTGTGCGAGTTGTGCTATGCACTTGTCTTCTTCCCTAAAGGCTCCTATAGGCCGGCTTATAAGGGCGCCAGGACCTAGGGTTACATGGAGAGTCCCAGCCGGATACGGTTACAGAGTCCTAGACTAACACTAACTAGTCTTCGTGTCCTCCAAGGCGCCGGCTTCCATCTTAGGCGGTGGCACGTCGCCTTTCATCTACTGGCTGGACCTCCGTCTTGTCTATCAGCAACTGGGCTACCGGTTAGGCCATGGGCCTAACTACCAACTGTGGGCCACCCGGGCTTGCCGGTATGAGACTCTGCCATAGGTATATCCGTTTGGTATATCCACAACAGTAGCCCCCGGAGTTCTTCAAGATCCTCACTTTCCTCCATCTAGATTTTGAGTGTAAGTATCACATCGTCTTCAATTTGTAGGCGTGCTTCGCGAATAATCTTGGAGAGCTCCCAAATCATATTCCCATCCGGCTAAGCCTAGCCAGATAGTTGCTTGTATGCTTTTGCAAACAAATCCAAGGTGGAGAATTCTCTAACGAATCGTTAGTTGTTCTTCCAAGCTCTAGGAATGTTTTTAGTATCATCATCCTCTCGGGACAATATGTAAGACAGAAAAAATCATGGCTACAAGCCACGGTCGTAAACACTATCAAATTTCCAACTTAGAGCCTGCAAAGTCACGAACGTAGTAGCTTGTCGAATTAAGGTCTTAGAGCATCTCATGTCACGGACGTGTGTGGGATGACGATCCGTGAAGCCTAGGAAATTTATGTGAAGGCAAAGTCGATGACAAGCCTCCGAATTTCACTAGCTGGATTTCTCACAGTCTTGAAAGTTTTCTTGACATAACCATATGTAGACCCCGAGCATTGAGTCGTCTTCATCACAGGCGGCTTGATACTCAAAAGGACAAGCACCAGTATATATCAAACGATTGTAGCCCCCGAGCGCCAAGTCAGAAATTCGTCTTGGTGCTCCCAGAGTAGCTTTAGCAAAAAATGTAAATAGTGTAGCCCCCGAGCGTTAAGGCGGAAATTATTTCGGCTTGGTGCTCTAGAGAGAACTTCACAAAAATTCAGCATCGGTGTAGCCCCCGAGTGTCAAGGTGGAATTCACTTGAATTTTCCGGCTTGATGCTCAAAGAGAACTAAACCATATCTTGGAGATCAACGGACTGTAGCCCCTGAGGAATGTTCTTGCTTTGATGCAAGGCGGGACAAAACTCTTAAGTTAGAGATGACAAGCCCCCGAGCGTCGAGTCGACTTCCTCAAAGACGGGCCAAGTCTTGGTCAAAAACTATAATTGCAGCCCCCGAGGTGTCGAGTCTAGTGCAAAGCCGACTCAAAAACACCTTAATCCGAGGATCGCGGCAATGTCCAACCATCATGTACCTGAGACATATACATAAAAACACAATTGTATTACATTTTTCCTTTAAATATGTCCAATAAACAAATGTAAGACGGAACAAGAGAGGCCTTTAAACAAGTGCTTTAAGCTGAAACAAAGCAGCAGTTGGACAACATAAAACTATTTAGGAGGAAAAAACTCAACTAATTTGAACAGTTTATGTAAAAATTTGTTTAAGCAAGTGCTAGAATATCCGTTCTTCCGGTTTTATACGCTTGACTTTTCGTGAGACGGCAAAACTTTAAGCACAAAACATTTGCTGAGGCGATAGCGCTTAATAGCTAGACAATCTAGAACCTCAGAAACGCCGGCTTTAAGTACTGAAATGTCACTACTCTGGAATCCACATATAAAACAACAGAAAACGTGTAGCCAGAAAACTTAAGCTAACGCCCGATGGCGGGTTTTTTGCATGGTACTGGGACTTAAACGGTCAAAACCAGTAAAAAGTTATACTCACGAGCGCAAGGCAAACCGTGGAAAAAGGGTATGATCAAAATCGAAAGCGGTAACAGACACAGAATATGTGTGAACCAATCTTAATCAGATGATCATAAACAATTAAAATAATAAATATAAATTGGGACTTAGCTGTTTGAGTGGAGTCGGTGTCATTCCGGTAAAGACGAATACGAGGCTGTGATGAAGGGACGGGGCTTGCCTGCGCCCAAGCCGTACGCCCATCTGTGCGCCCACGATACGTGGACTCCATCCCGCGTTTCTCTCCCGTTTCCGTTCAGGCGCTTGATTTTCGGTTGCCAAAAGATCTAGGAATATAGGCAAATACAGGGACCCTTCGTTGTACAAAATTCTATGGCACGGCATGTCGCCAGTTTGTCGCCATGTCTTCTTGCTCCACGTCTTATCGTCTCCGAGCATAGGATGGCAAACGACCATGTTTCCCTACGGGCGCGATTCCAACGTGTTAGTCCTTAGCAGCAATCACCTTCTCCGATCCATATGCATGAAGTTAATGGCTTCCACGGCCGCCGCGACGTCACCGACGAGGTACGTGCCCGACGAGGCACGGGCTTTTCTTCACCGGAGTAAATGCCGGAGGAAACCAGGGAGGAGACTCGTGTGGAGTCAAAATGGCAATGAACCTTCATCTGCTAAGATGGTGTCGTCGACGTGGACGAAAACGTGGTCATGCCGCCAGAGTTGTAGAAGATACGCGTGCGACATGATTCACGAAACCACTAAATCAGCAACGCCATTACCGTCCTATTCCGTACTGAGCTCCTCGTCGATTTGGGACTCAGCCTGCTCGTCGCCCTCATCCATATGCTCTTATTTTGTTCTTCGACAGTGTCTCTAGCATGCCTCCGAGTCTCCGACGGTGAAGCAACATGCTAATAGGAGTTCAACCTGCGGCCATCTCAGTGCCGCAGCTCATCTCGAAGGTCTGCTGCGGTCAGTGCGGGGGCGGTAGCCATCTCGAAGGTATTCTATTTTTTTCTATGGTGGTGAGGGTCGTGAGGTCCAGGTCGGAGATCATTGTGGCCGGTGGCGGACGACGTGTTAGTTGGTATCAGCAGGGTGCAAGTATTACGGGATATAGTCTTCCGTATTTGCGATTTGTTTTTCCTGCCAAAACGCATGATGCGAGGCGATGTTTGTGGAGCCCGCAGGCAAGCCCCGTCCCTGATGAAGTAGGAAGACCCAATGTATGTGGAAGTTGGTTTCCCAGCTAGCGGCATAAGCCGGCGGGACATACGATTTTCCAAAACTTGCTAGTCTTTGTTGGTCAGAACAAAATCATGAAGGGGGTCACGAAGCCGGAGGAATCCATGTTGGACACGATGCCGGCATCATGGACATACTCTACGTGGTCCGTCTTCTGTTTTGGAATTTGCTTCCTATACCAACGTTGATTATGGTTGAATTTGCTTCGTGTGGTCCACGTGTATGCACCAATGCATAATGGCTGATCACTGCTAGTCTCAGGAATCGATTAGTCTCAGCTGATATGCGAGACGATCGTGCTTTTTTCCTCTTAGAGATTTCAAACGGATCGAGCGATCTGTTGCTTGGTATATTCCACACGGGTTTGTCCAGATCGCTCTGGCCCGGCATAATTCACGCGCATGAAATACCGCACGAAGCCACCGTATGCCGCGGAAACTGATCGTGTCCAAGTTTGGTCACACGGATCGACATCAGCATGTATACACTGGCGACCAGGACCTGGCAATTTTTAGTCAACTGTGTCGTTGTACAGCGCACGATGTTTTGATATAGATTCTCGTGATGCTGTCGACTCGCCGTACGTCCAACAGGTACAGACTCTCAAAGAGCGATGACGTAGCCGGCGCGTCGGCCGAGATGCGATTTGTCCACCTTCGAAGATGGCGATGGATCCCGTCCGGATCCGTATTGTAAGCGCCTCAAACCCCACGGTGGGCGCCAACTGTCGTGGTATTGCCGACACGTACGCCAGAGGGGTATCCCAACGGCGAGTTTAGAGACATAGGGTAAGACGGAGAGCGTCCGGAATGGGCTGACACAGTTTACCCAGGTTCAGATCTCACGACGGTGGCGAGATCCTACTCCTGCTATAAATCACTATAATGACGATACGCCGAGTTACAGAGATTGAGGTGTTCGCTGTGTGCGAGTTGTGCTATGCACTTGTCTTCTGCCCTCAAGGCTCCCGTAAGCCGGCTTATAAGGGCGCCAGGACCTAGGGTTACATGGAGTCCTAGCCGGATACGGTTACAGAGTCCTAGACTAACACTAACTAGTCTTCGTGTCCTCTAAGGCGCCGGCTCCATCTTAGGCGGTGGCACGTCGCCTTCCATCTCCTGGCTAGATCTCCGTCTTGTCTATCAGCAACTGGGCCGCCCGATTAGGCCATGGGCCTAACCACCAACTGTGGGCCACCCGGGCTTGCCGGTATGAGACTATGTCGTAGGTATACCTGTTTGGTATATCCACAACAACAGTGACCATGCTGCGGTGGAGCAGGGGAAAGGCACTCGGGTCATGACCTGGAGATGCCTCGCGAGTTCTCGCGCGACCGAAAAAATTTGTGGACCAGGCATGGTTTTCAGGGTCTGTTCGCGTTAGAAATCTTTACTATTAAAAGCAAAGCGGTGGTGTCACACGGTGTCACACTGTAATATTCACTAGTAAAACAGGCCATTAGCCCCGGTTCGTAAGGATCTTTAGTCCCGGATTGCAAACCGGGACTGCCAAAGCGGGACTAAAGGTCCGACCTTTAGTCCCGGTTATATTACGAACCGGGAGTAGAGGTCCACCACATGGCCCCGCGAGCCGCGCTAGGCTGGAGGACATTTAGTCCCGGTTTGACACGACAGCGTTTTGGGCCATTTGGCTGCCGCGGCAGGAGATGGGGTTTTAGGATTTTGTGTTTTTCTTTTCATTTTGTGTTTTGTGTTCAATTATTTTTCATTCTGTGTTTTCATTATAAACAAGTTTTCGTATATATACACAACACTACTACACAGTACTTGTACACGCTGATGCATGCATAATATAATTTCTCTTACAAGCATATATATGCATGGAGGTCGATCATTACATGGAGTCCCAACCGGGTTCAGAGCCTGTCTATTTGATTAAATGGAGATCATTACATGGATTCTTTAGGGTCTATTTATAGAGTATTCTCCGTATAGACCTCGTCGACAAAAAATCCAGCCAATTCCTCTTGGATTGCTAGTAGGCAGTCATGTGGTAGGAGCTTGTCCCGCATCGTGTCCAACTATAAATAAGGAGATCATATGAATTAGACTCAACACAACTTTTTGTAATAAAAATAAAGGGTGAATATATTATTTACTTACTCGAACAGTTTGCAAGGGCTTCTCAGTACTGATGCGAATAAACTCACACACGTAGAATCCACATAGATTAGTTTCCCGTGGCTGCCTCGCGCACTTTACAAGAATAGAATTCAATCAAATAATAACTCTAGCATGATAAATGTACATAAACTAGAATTAAATAGATGTGCGGACCTAGTCGTACTACTTATCGAGACCGATTTAAAAAATAGCTCCTCACACCATTGACCGCAGACCTTGTTCTTGAACCGTTTCCAAACACTACCCGACAAAGAAAATGAATGTATGAGTTAATAACTACTTGATATCCCAGAAAATGAATGAAAGAAACCGATATAGTGCGATAATGGTTGAAATTACCTCTGGAGCGTATCGATAATGTTGTGGTACTCTTCCATGTCTTTGTTTAGTGAGTCCATGATGTGAACTCTTCCCAAGTCAACTGAAATGCTTAGAAGAATCCAGTGGTAGCTACGCAAGGTTTACATACATTAATAACTCATCATTACACTGAACATCGAGTAAGCAAAAGTTAATGTGTACAAAACAATAACACACTCACCCGAAGTGGTAAGGACATAGTATATCATAACGGAAATGCTAGTTCATGAGAAACCGGAGCATGTTTTGCTCGGTCTCTAGTGTCTTATCCTTTAGCACAGCTCCATTAACTCGATGTGGGTCAATGAACCCAAATCCGTTGATAGTTGTGGCATCCCGCTAAAACCACTACTAGAAAATCGCTGTGTTTTTGTGCATTGCATCATCATGACCGCATGCTCATGTCATCATGCCACATTGCATTTGAGCATCGTCATGTCATCATGCATGGTTTGCCTAAAACTATTTTCTAAAAGCCTAGTTTTGTCTTCTAAAATATCCCCCGTCTTTATTTTAAATTAAAACCCCGGTCTTTATCGGACCTTTTATTTGTCTAAAAACTATTTACAAAAGCCTTTTAAATAATAAATAAAAGTTATATTATTTTTAGGGGGCAGCCCGCCAGGCACGAAAGCCCGGCCGGCCACCCCCAAACCCTATCTAAAACGCCCTACCCTAACCCTAATCCACTCAGCCACCTACCCTACCCTAACCCACACACACACACACAACACACGCACGCACCCTGGCCGGCAGCCTGGCCCCACCCCTGGCCAATTCCCCTCCACCCCTCCACCTCACCCGAGCCAACCCCGTCACGCCACCTCACACCTTCTCTCCCTTCCACCCTGGCCCCACACCACAATCCCAGCCGCACTCCCACTGATCGCTCCCTCGGTCCCTCCCACCTGCCACGACCAAGTCCCGATCCCATCCCGCGCGACCAACTCCCGTATGCACCGGTCGCCAACCACCTGGGCGCACCCCCCGGGCCCCACCGCGTGACCTATCCCCCACCTGCCGCTTCTCGCCATCCCGCACACCCCCCTCGCGTCGCCCACACCCCACGCCAGGTCCCTGTCTTCTTCTCGATTGGAATCCCCATCCCGCGGGCCGTCCTCCGCCTCCATCCCCGCGCCTCCCTCTTTCTTCCTTCCTCGCTCGCCCCTTCCTCCATGTCGGCCGCCGCCGCCCTACCCTCCGCCCAGGCTCGCCTCGTCCGCTCGTGATGCCGCCCCTGCTTGTTCCGCTCTTCGCGGGACCTGCATCGTCGCCGCTGGCCTCTACATCCCAGGCCGCAGCAAGCTCCCTGCCGCGTGCCCTTTTTCCCAGAGCCCGCGAGGCCGCCGCCTCCTCTCCGCAGCAGGCCCTGCCGCCGCCCTCCTTTGCTTTCCCTAGTGCCTCCCCGTCTCCTCGCGTGAGCGCCGCCGCCAGCGGCCTCTGCTCTCTACCGTTCCAGGAACCTCACCCTGCGTGGCGCTCGCACCTCTGCCCCGACGTGACGCGCCCTATCTCCCTCCTCTTCGGCCTCGCCTTCCTCCTTGCCCCGCTTCGCGTGCCACCGCCGCAGCCCGCAGCACCGCCAAGCTCGTCCTTCCCGCCTCCCCTGTGCTGCAGCAAGCCCATCTCCACCCCTGTCGCCTCCCGTGCAACCTCACCTCCGGCCGCCGTCCTTCGCCCCGCGGTGATCCTCCGTCCGCTGCAAAAGTCGCGGCCCCGCCCGAAGTGTTGCCCTGTTTTCGGCCTCCATCGGGAGGAGGTCTTCTGCGTCCTTTTTCTCTCCGTGTGCGCGCTGCTGACTTCTACTATTGCCAAGTTTGTGTTTCTCTTGGATGCGGCAAAGTGGTGGCAAATTGGTGGTGATTATGCAAAGTGGTGGCAGATTGGTGGTGATGATGCGAGGTATGTACCACCCGATGACAAGATGATCCTGTCGCAAAGATCGAACGACGCCAAGATCTCATCGACAAGATCGGCTCGATGCCAATGTTTTCGAAGAATGTACATGGTGCCACCCAAGACATCTGTCACAGATCCCAAGGCATTCGACACGGATCGACAAGATCTTCACTGCCATGGATAACATGATGTCGCCCGACAAACCATGCTGTCGTCAAGATCGTCTACCATCAAGACCGATGCCGAACCAAGTTCTCCACGGAACACAAGACCTCCTTCCCGGACCCGAAGACGTCAAGCACGCCGATACGGAATCGACAGGTTCTACATCATGAAACTGAAGGACGCCGAACGCCAAGGTCTTCTTCTCGGACCCAATGACCGCCAAGATCGCCACACGGAACGACAAGTGCTTCATTTTGGGACACCAAGTCCTTCTTCCCAGAACGACAAGCTCTCCTTCCCGAATCCGATGTTCGAAGCCCCGAAGACCGATCTGTCAAACCGATCCCGCTGTCCCCGTCGAACCCTGAGACCCGGACCCCGGACCCCCGGAACCCAAGATCTTCCGAACCCAGATGTGTGACCCTACGCCACAATTTTTATAATAGGACATATACCTGTCGCATCATTAAATCATCATGCTTGCATACATGTCATCTAGTGGATTGGGTTAAATAGTCGATTCACCTAAATTAAATATGGAGTCTATCTGCGGGATATCTTCGTCTCATTCCAGACTCCATTTAAATTGGTGTAGCGAACCGATGCCATGTTTCGCCCTGTTAATACAACATTTAAATTGTGGGGTAGTTAAATAACTTGAACCTATTAATTAATTGTCGGGACCCCCGGTTCCGCTTAATATTGCCTAATTGCACCGCATATGTGCCATGCCATGCATCATATCAAAAGTGTGCCGGATCTTCTGCCGTAGTATTAAATATTGCATCCGGTGTTTCTTCTAGTGTTTGCTTCTTCGCGGATTAGGCCGATGAGTTGATGCGAGTATCGACAAGTTCTCCGGATGAATCTCCGGCAGTGTTTCCTAGGCGAGCATCTCTCCCCCTTTCTACCTATTTTGCATTTATTGTCTTTATTTCCTCCTGTTGATCTATTGCTATCCGTGCCGCGATGCTTTAGTTTCCGTGCACCAGTTATATCCCGTGTAGCCTCTTTATTGCCATGGACACCTCCTAATACCTGATGTTTGGTAGATAGCTGGCCTTGCGAGTCGTAGTAGCTTGCTCAGGTGTGATCTCGTGTTGTCGAGTACCACAGCTGTTGGAATGCTGGCAGATGTTTTTGGTGGAGATGATCATGACTTTAAATACCACTATTAAATTGCTGGGATAACTAATGAAAGAGGCACCGGTGGACAATATATGCTATTTGGTTTTTCTGTCCACTTGTGTCCCGTAGGCCCCGAGTACTTGATACCTGTTCCTTAACTATTCCCACTATCCACATACGGGAGAGTCTATGAATCCCCCTTAGCTAGAGCTTGATTCATTTCTTATTTCTTAGGGCCACAAACTAGTTTGGGGTTTTATTACTATCCTATACATATGCCATGCTTTACTGCTTTATTTAAGATTGGGCGTGGAGCACCTATACTGTTTAGGATCGTGACACGTTTTCGCTGTATCGACAAGCCCAGTCACACTTTCGGGTTCCCAGTCGTTTACAGCCATCCACACAAACCTTGGGTCCGTCTCGGAGCCGGCCAACTTCGCTGCGGGTAGCTTAAAGGGGTGGCCCCCTGAAATAATTTATGAATCCTATGATTGCTTTGTCGTGAAAGCCTCGTTGGGTTTTGAGTTGGTTTTTCCGAGGTTGATCGTGTGTGTGTTGCTATTTGTGCACCCCTGCAGGGTAAATCTTTCTGAAAGCCGTGTCCGCGGTTATGGACGACTTGGAGCACAGTATCTCGATCATAGACAAGCATAACTAAAGTAGTGTTATAAATTTGACTTAATATGTGACTAGTAATCAACTTCACTACAATGGAATGGATAATAAAAGTGCCAACAACTGGTGGAACTGGTGTGTATCGTGTCATGTTATACCTGCCTAGTAAGTATCGCAACTCCAATGGAATGAAATAAAAGTGCCAACAACTGCTGGGTTTGGGATGTCACATGCTGATTGTATCTGAATAGTAAGTACTGCAACTACCACTGAATGGTTAACTAAAACTGCCCACTACTTATGCTATCAGGATGACTCATGATATCTATATCTGACTAGTAAGTGCTGCAACTATAATCGAATGAATAAAACTGCTAACTGTGTGAGTTCCTCTGTTTGACTTCCTTGTTTGGTCTCAAGGGGGAATACCAGGATGGGTATGTTTGGTGTTACTATCAGGTTGGATCCGGATAGGTCTTTCTCATCCCTCTCCAATAGCCGATAGTTGTACTGAGTCTCTATAGGTTGTCTAGTGCTGTTACGCTGCCGCTTCAGTCCACCATACCTATGTAGGCGAGAGCCGCCGAATTCTAGCCTCGCCATGTACTGGCCTCAGTACTGACGCTCCTCTTTTTCCTTTGCCCTTTGTCGGCACCCCTTTTGTTTTAGCAGGTTTGAGATCGACGTTGTTAGCAGGGTTACCCTTCCGGCTTGGCCTGGGCGGGGTTATGGACGCCATTGGTTATTCTTCAGGGCTCTTAGCCCCATTTGCCTCTTGTCCATAGTCGGACGCTCTATTGTTTTCAAGGTGATTTGAATCTTTGTATAGTATATCTGTATTCTTGAATCATGGAGTCGTTGTTGTATACATATGTTCTGTGGGTTCCATCGTGGACTAATGTGTAATGGTATTACTTTGTTTTCCACCCGCACGAAAGTGCCTGGTGGGCGTCCTTGAATCGTTTCTATGTGGGTTTGGGGGGAAGTGCTGAAACTTGCATAGGGCCGATTCGAGGGTGTTATAGAGTGGTATCAGAGCTCAGCAGTTGCGATACCCCACTGGTCCAGCCTGTAGGATAACCTAGCTAACGGCCGAAGTAGAGTGTCAAAACTATTTTGCAAAATCGGTTGGATAGATCTAATTAGGTCTGCTTTTACTCCTTACCCCTCTGTTGTTCTCCTCTTACCTCTGCGTGTTTTGAATCTGCTCTCTTATCTTTTCCTCGAGTCCAGGATTTCTTGTGGTTGGGTCCCGTTGTACCTTCAGGGTTTCGCTTCCTCCTTTGGCAACGGTGTTTCTACCTCCGGACTTCATGCTATCCGAGTAATCCCCTATCTATGGTATCATTATTTGTTCCTTGTTTGTGCCTTCCGGTGTTTTCAACGCGACGACATCATCTACGCCAGATCCGATGCAGAGTCTGCATCGCTCCTTTGTTCCGAACCTCGATTGTCAAAGATCTTCAGTCTGATTCCGAGAATGGTTGCACGCTTTTCTACCGAATGTGCGGAGTAATAGTTTGGGTGCGTGATGGATTGGCCCCCATGCCGACTACTCATTCTACTTGCTCTCGTACATTGAAGTGGATGAGAATGCATCGTTTCTCTTTTTCTATCGGAGTTAGAGGTGGCTTTATTTGTGGATACCTCTACGTTCGCCCTTTGTTCCCGGAGTGTTCTCTCGACGATCACGGACAACGACCTCTTGTTAGTGGTGTCGCGAGGATCTACACGAAGCGAGATAGACCGTCGGGCTTCTTCCTCGGACCATGTGGCAGATCTCGAGGGCGAGATCCATTGTTAGTGGTGTCGAATTGTGGCATCCCGCTAAAACCACTACTAGAAAATCGTTGTGTTTTTGTGCATTGCATCATCATGACCGCATGCTCATGTCATCATGCCACATTGCATTTGAGCATCGTCATGTCAACATGCATGGTTTGCCTAAAACTATTTTCTAAAAGCCTAGTTTTGTCTTCTAAAATATCCCTCGTCTTTATTTCAAATTAAAACCCTAGTCTTTATCGGACCTTTTATTTGTCTAAAAACTATTTACAAAAGCCTTTTAAATAGTAAATAAAAAGTTATAATATTTTTAGGGGGCAGCCCGCCAGGCCCGAAAGCTCGGCCGGCCACCCCCAAACCCTATCTAAAACGCCCTACCCTAACCCTAATCCACTCAGCCACCTACCCTACCCTAACACACACACACACAACACACGCACGCACCCTGGCCGGCAGCCTGGCCCCACCCCTGGCCAATTCCCCTCCACCCCTCCACCTCACCCGAGCCAACCCCGTCACGCCACCTCACACCTTCTCTCCCTTCCACCCTGGCCCCACACCACATTCCCAGCCGCACTCCCACTGATCGCTCCCTTGGTCCCTCCCACCTGCCGCGACCAAGTCCCGATCCCATCCTGGGCGACCAAATCCCGCATGCATCGGTCGCCAACCACCTGGGCGCAACCCCCGAGCCCCACCACGTGACCTGTCCCCCACCTGCCTCTTCTCCCCATCCCGCACATCCCCCTCGCGTCGCCCACACCCCACGCCAGGTCCCTGTCTTCTTCTCGATCGGAATCCCCATCCCGCGGGCCGTCCTCCGCCTCCATCCCCACGCCTCCCTCTTTCTTCCTTCCTCGCTCGCCCCTTCCTCCATGTCGGCCGCCGCCGCCCTACCCTCCGCCCAGGCTCGCCTCCTCCGCTCGCGATGCCGCCCCTGCTAGTTCCGCTCTTTGCGGGACCTGCATCGCCGCCGCTGGCCTCTACATCCCAGGCCGCAGCAAGCTCCCTGCAGCGCTCCCTTTTTTCCCCGAGCCCGCGAGGCCTCCGCCTCCTCTCCGCAGCAGGCCCCACCGCCGCCCTCCTTTGCTTCCCCTAGTGCTGCCCCGTCTCCTCGCGTGAGCGCCGCTGCCCGTGGACTCTACTCTCCACCGTTCTAGGAACCTCACCCCGCGCGGCGCCTCGCACCTCTGCCCGACGCGACGCGCCCTATCTTCCTCCTCTTTGGCCTTGCCTTCCTCCTTGCCCCGCTTCGCGCGCCGCCGCCGTAGCCCGCATCAATGCCAAGCTCGTCCTCCCCGCCTCCCCTATGCTGCAGCAAGCCTAGCTCCACCTCGGTCGCCTCCCGCACAACCTCACCTCCGGACGCCGTCCTTCGCCCCGTGGTGATCCTCCGTCCGCTGCAGAAGTCGCGGCCCCGCCCGAAGTGTTGCCCTGTTTTCGCCCTCCATCGGGAGGAGGTCTTCTGTGTCCTTTTACTCTTCGTGTGCGCGCTGCTGACTTCTACTATCGCCAAGTTTATGTTTCTCTTGGATGCGGCAAAGTGGTGGCAGATTGGTGGTGACATGGGTATACCCTACAGGTACTCGAGCTTGGTATATACGGTCTAAATACGTACAGGCCCACGGTGTCGCCAAGGCCCAGATGAAAGGACTCGAGTAACCTGCGGACTCTCGATTGCTTGAGAGACAAGAAGAAGCTAAAGATAGAAAGTTTGAAGGGGGAAAACCCTAACTTGTAACCGACTCGACCTGCTAACCGAGACCTAGCCTATCTATATAAAGGCTAGGAGGGGACGGCGAGAAGGACACACGCAACCTTAGTTTCCACAACCCTTGCCAGATTGCATCTGCGCACCATTGTAACTTTCGACTCCTTCGATAATTCCACAAGCAGACAAGCAGGAGTAGGGACCTTTACGAGGCCTGAACCTGGGTAAATCCTTTGTCCCATGTGTGCTTGTTTGCTAGCCGATAGATGTCTCCATCACTCCCTCCTTCTCCAAAACCCAAGTCCATAACAATGGGCATTGATGAGTTAAACCCTCGTCAATTGGCGCCGTTTGTCGCGGCGTCTATGCGCTCTTGTTCGGTGAAGTGAGCTATTCGCGACTGCCTCTTATTGGCGATGTACTCGTTGCCTCGTGAGGAGGAGAGCCCAGCGCGACGAAGGCTCGACTCGTCCGCCGCCCTTTTACGCGCCTCTAGTTACACGATTGCTTCTTTTTGGCGCTTGAATTCCTCTTTCAGGAGCCAGTGGTAGCCCATTAGTAATTCCTGTTGGGATCCAAAGGGTAGAGGTGCACCTCGTAGGGCTTCGCGGCAGCGCTCCCACTCTTGCTCGTTGAGCCTGATTACGACGCATTCGCCGGTTTGCTCATTGATTATGCTGGGAGGTTCGACTGCTCCCCCGTTGGCGCCGTTACCGCCGTTGCCACCGTTGGGCGGATCGGTGCCATTGCCGGTGTTACCACCATTGGCGCAATTGGCGGAGGTATCGCCTGCGTTGATGACGACGCACATGAAGTGATTGGGGAAGCTGTTGCTTCCACAACTTTCAGATTCGGAACCGTAGGTTCCATCTTTTGTGTCCAGATCGCTCAGATCGGAGTCGCGACTATTGTCGCTGATCGTGTTCCCGACTGCCACCGGAGCATTGAGCTCGCTAAGGGTGCCGATCGATGGAGGGAACCATGATGCCGGGGCAATCGCCGATGCTGTCGGTTGATCAGGCATGCGAAGCGTGCCCATCTGACCAACTTGGAAGCGGAAGCTCCCAATCACTAGGCTGATTCCGTCGCCCACGGACTCGAAGGCCGGGCGGGTGGCCGGCGTGTGGACGGTGAAGTCGAAGGCGCCGAAGAGCTGGCGAATCTCCGTTGTTGCTGAGTTGTAGATCGCAGTTGATGGGGCCAAAGAAGCCGCAACATCAGCACTCCCAATTCCCACAGACGGCGCCAATTGACGAGGGTTTATGTCATATCGGCTCCAGGCGCCGTGGCATATGGCGCACCGCCACCACCACCGGGGCCACCCCCGAACAGAGCTGCACCGGACCAGCACCATGGAGGAGAACCATACCCACGAGCCATGGGTACCATGATGATTCAAAAGGGGCGCCCCTCCAACAGGGTGCAGAAAGCCATCACTCGCCAAGTCAACTTGGCCACGCACTCACCACCATCCACCACTGAGTACCTCAGTGGCAGTGAGTCGTGCATCACCTTCGATAAACACGACCACCCGCCTCAAGTACCTCGCCCAGGTCATTGCCCCCTCATACTCGAGGCGCAAATTGGAGGCTTCGACATGAGTCGCGTCTTCATGGATGGTGGAAGCGGCATCAACCTCATATTCGCGAGTACCTTGCGAGCAATGAGGATCCCTCTAACCTTCTTGGAGGCATCAGACACAACGTTCCACGGCATCGTCCTAGGGAAAGGCGTATACCCCCTGGGCAAAATCAACCTCGACGTCATATTCGGCACGCCAAAGAACTTCCGGCGCGAGCGCATTGACTTTGAGGTCGTCGACTGGCCCTCACAATACCACTGCATCCTCGGACGCGTCGCGTTCGCTAGATTCATGGCGGTACCCCACTACGCCTACCTACAGATGAAAATGCCAGGTCCCAACGGCGTCATCACGATCAATGGAAGCTTTGAGCGATCTGACAGTTACGACATGGCATTCAACAGAATCTCCCAGTCCTTCGGCATGTAGGAGGAGCTCGCGCGGTTGAAGGAAACGACAGACAACAGTCTGCCTCCCCTGAGTAGGCCAAGCTCACCTGATCGCTCCTTCGACTCATCTGTGCACACAAAGAAGGTGCAGGTCCATCCGACAGATCCCGCCAAAACGACCCTCATCGCCAACAACTTGAGTCCCGCATAGGAACTCGCGCTCGTCGAATTCCTCCGTGAAATTTTTGCCTGGTGTCCTGCGGACATGCCAGGAGTTCCCAGGGAATTCGCCGAGCACGCACTCAACGTCAACCCCGACGCAAGGCCAGTCAAGCAAACAATCAGGCGACTGTCTGAGCCACGAGCGCAGGCGTTGGAATGGAGATCAACAGACTCCTCGAGGCCAAATTCATACACGAGATCAAGGAAAGCACTTGGCTCGCCAATACAGTGCTGGTGCCAGAAAAGGACACGGATATCCTACGGATGTGCGTGGACTTCACTTCTTTAAACAAACACTGCCCAAAAGATCACTTCCCGCTACCACGGATCGATCAAATCATCGACTCCACCACTGGATGCGAGCGCCTCTGCTTCCTCGATGCCTACTCAGGCTATAACCAAATTTGAATGAAGGAGGAAGACCAGGAGAAGACCGCGTTTACAACGCCCTTCGGTGTGTTCTGCTACAACACAATGCCCTTCGGGCTAAAAAACACGGGAGCCACCTACCAGCGGTGCATGCAGGCTTGCCTCAAGGAGCAATTGGGTCGCAACATCCAAGTCTATGTCGACGACATAGTAATCAAAACCAAGGAGGAAGCCTCTCTAATCGACGACTTGCGTGAAACATTCGCCAATCTCGACAAATGCGCCTTCGGCGTACCATCTGGGCAGCTGCTCGAGTATCTCATCTCCGCGAGAGGGATTGAGGCAAACCCGAAAAAGATAAAGGCCATACTGGCAATGGAGAAGCCAAAGAACATAAGAGGCGTCCAACAACTAGCCGGACGAATCGCGGCCCTCAGTCGATTTATCAGTCGAATGGGAGAAAAGGCACTGCCCTTCTATCAGCTCCTATGCAAAGCTGACAAATTCGAGTGGACCAAGGAAGCTCAAGAAGCATTCGAAGATCTCAAGCGCATGTTATCCACCTCGTCGGTACTGGTGACTCCACGAGAAAGGGAGCCACTACTGCTGTACATCTCCGCCACCAACCAAGTGGTTAGTACAGTGCTCGTCGTCGAGCGGGCCGAGGAAAACAAGGTCCATGGCGTACAACGCCCGGTATACTACCTCAGCGAGGTCCTCACGCCAACAAAACAGCGGTACCCGCACTAGCAGAAGCTGGCGTACGGCGTCTTCATGACCGCCGGCGACTGCGCCACTACTTCCAGGAGCACCCAATCGTGGTAGTCAGCGACGCCCCATTGGGACATATCCTCAATAACCCCGACGCCACGGGACGAGTTGCACTTTGGGGAATCAAACTGTCTCCACGAGACATGACATACAAAAAACACGACGCAATCAAGTCGCAAGTTCTCCCTGACTTCCTCGTGCATTGGATGGAAAACCAACTCGCGGACAAGCCAGATATGTCCTACCTCTGGACAATGCACTTCGATGGATCCAAGCGGAAATACGGAGCAGGAGCAGGTGTCATACTGACATCACCTCAAGGGGACAAGCTGAAATACATCCCGCGAATGCAGTTCGCAGCCTCAAACAACGAGGCTGAATACGAGGCCCTGTTGCACGGGATGAGGATGGAAAAAGCCTGCGGTGCAAAGAGGCTCATCATATATGGCGACTCCAAGCTGGTCGTCAACCAAACAATGCACGAGTGCGACGCACTAAATGACAACATGATCGCATACCGCGACCTCTACGATACACTTGAGGGAGACTTTGATGGTTGCGAGTTGCGACATGTAGGTCGCGAAAGCAATGAGGAGGCGGACGCACTCGCCAACATAGGCTCTACCTGCGCCCCCATACCACCTGGGGTATTTCTCGAGCGCATCTACGAACGCTCCATCAAGCCAAAGGCCGCAGAGAAGAAAACAAGTGCAGCAACAGACTCGGGGGCTACGCCACCCAATGAGCCAATGGCACTCGATAACTTGGAGCCAGACACAGGACTCGAAGGGCCAATGAGCGTCATGATGATCGAACAATCCTGGATGCAGCCGTACATTACATATCTCCTCAGCAAGCGCCTACCGGACGACCCGACAGACGCACGGCACATCGCGCGACGCTCCAAGGCATTCGCCGTTATCAACGACGAACTGTATAAACGTAGCATCACAGGCGTGTTACAACGATGCGTCTCCCTGGCCGATGGAAGAGCAGTCCTCCTTGACATACATGAAGGGACTTGCGGACACCACGCCGGCAGTCGCGCCCTCATTGCCAAAGCTCTATGAGCTGGATTTTACTGGCCCACGGCCATGCGCGACGCTAAGGACATAGTCCAAAAGTGCAATGCTTGTCAGCGATTCGCGAACAAGCCACACGCACCAGGCGTAGAACTACGGCTTATTCCATTGGCCTGGCCCTTCGCACAATGGGGGCTCAACATGGTAGGCAAGCTCCCAAGGTCCTCGCAAGAAGGCTACGTCTACCTTTTGGTTGCAGTCGACAAATTCACCAAGTGGATTGAAGCCATGCCAGTAACCAAGCAATCAGGTCACAGCGCGGTCAAGTTCTTCGAGTCCATCGTCTACCGCTTCGGCGTGCCGCACAGCATAATCACTGACAACGGGACGAACTTCACATCCAAGGAGTTCCAAGAATTCTGCAGAAACCTGGGGAGCAACATTAGTTATGCCTCAGTCGCGCATCCACAGACCAACGGTCAGGTGGAAAAAGCAAACGGGCTCGTCTGCAGCGGCATCAAGAAGCGACTCCTCTGACCACTCGAACAAGCTGCGGGTTGCTGGCCAGATGAGCTCCAATCCATACTCTAGAGCCTGCGTACAACTCCAAACAGCGCCACAGGCTACACGCCATTCTTTATGGTGCACGGAGCAGAAGCGGTACTACCCGCCGAAGTAAGGTACAAGGCATCGCGCATAGTCGCTTACAGCGAACAAGTGTCATCTCTTGCACTCGAAGACTCCGTAGACCTCCTCAACGAGGCAAGAGAAATCGCCGCAGAAAGATCCATGATCTACCAGCAGAACCTGCGCAACTACCACAGTAGAAGGCTTCGCCCCAGATCCTTCGTCGAAGGTGACCTGGTCCTGCGACTGAAGCAGCAGGGGCATCTCAAGCTCGAGTCCCCCTGGGAAGGACCATACTTGATTACAGAAGTAATCCCAGGTGGCGCCTATCGCCTTCAAGACTTGGAGACAGGAGTCGCATACTCCAACCCGTGGAACGTCGCACAACTGCGACGCTTCTACCCCTAGCTGTTTTTACTTTTCCATCGCAAATAAGGCTACCCAGCCAAGGCTACTTAGCCACACATTGTACCTCATACTGTTCTCCAAATAAATAAAAGCTAAGTGCCCCAAAACTCTGTGTTTTCTTTTCACTTCTGTCAATTTTATACTCGGGGGCTGCGCCATCCTACATACATCTGTTCTTCGAACCAATAAACGCGATATCCTGAGTAGCTGGCACATCAATCAAACCCCTTAATGAAAGCCCAACCCAGCTGCAACGCACCTGGAAGGTGGACAAAGGATGGCCAGGCTAACGAAAAGGACTCGCATAGTGCAACGCACCTCACGCTAACAAAGCTGTTTATACACGTTTGACAATAAATTATCTATGAAATATATATGAACCTTACAGCACAAATACACTTATATGCAGGACACAAAATCTGGTTACTGCTGCAACAGAAGAACATTGGTTTGTTCCTCGAAGAAGTCGACAATCTCCTCTGTTGGGCGGTCCACCGCTTGATAGTGTGGCACCATATTCCAGGCAGATCCGGCTGGCGGCGCTGGCAGACCGGAAGCTACGACGGCGACATCCACGTCAGGCCTGTGCAATCGCACCATAGAGACGGCAGCCTTGGCACCAGCCACCAACTGCTGCCTCACGCACTCGCGAACCGTGGACATATCTTGAAATTTGTCCAGGAGAGCCAACATGCTTGATGGAGTGTCATCCAACGGGAACATCGCCCGATAGATATTCTTCAAACATGACTGCGACTTCTTCAGGAAGAGCAGCACTCGCGAAGCGCGATCCTGCAGGGTCGCCAATGCAGTCGCACGATCATGATCCACCCAGAAGTATCCACTCTCTTGAAGTTGCTCCTGGGTGAGACCATGAAGGCAGATGGCAATCCTATCCCTCTCCTCCTGCGGATGGCGTGCGCTAACAACTACACGAAGCAGCACCAACAGCATGAGTACAACATACCACTGCGACTAACTACAAAGGAAAAGATGAGGATGAGCAAACTAACACTTAAACTAGTCGCCCAGCTGCGTCACCTTGCCAAACAGATATTGCTCGCGGGCGGAGGCTTTTTCTGCCTTTGACTTCCACACATCTGCGTTACCGCGGATCAGGGGCAACTCACGCTCCAACTGCTTGACGCGGTCACGAAGTCGCGACAGCAAGGACAGCTCCTCTACCCTGGAGCGCGACGGTGCCACTGTCTCATCAAGAGATGGTGAGTCATGGGTTCCCCCTACGGGACCACTCGATGTGCCCTACCACAAGTCAAGTCAGAAGCAAATAAGGCGACCAAATTAGCACAAAGGCAAGGGGAACAGGTGAATTCAGGATAAGCATAAATATTCACAAGCACACTCGCCAGCAGGCATGTTCTTAGACCAAAAGGACAATTCATCATCTATTACAAAAGGTAACTACGGAGCAGCTGGCTTCTTCGACTTCGACGCATTCGGGGGCTTCATCAAGTCTGTGGCAGTATCAGACGCCACTGACTTTCTGCCTGCCCCTGAGGCCGAAGCTTTCGCCGCCTTCTTAGCGCGCTGGAGCTCCTCCGAATACTTGGCAACGGTATTAATCAAGGAATGGCCATATTTGGCACAGGCAGTCGCAAAGGGAGCAAAGACTACCTGCTAACCATCCGCGCCAACAGGCATCGTCTTCGACACTTCACAGGGATCTATCTCGACTCTGTGGGCTTGCACCATGGCGAGTGACATCGTCGCACTAGCCGCCCGGAGGGAGTTCTTCTAAGTAGCAGGCACGCCCCCGGCGAGTGACTCCACCAGCTCGTCCATATTATCGACCTGCTCCGCCTTTGGCATCAACTCCTCCTGAAGGCGACTAAGGGCGACCTTGGCCTTGGACAATGTATCCTGGATGGCGGCGCTTCGGTCCTCGACCGCGGATACCGCGCCGGCCAGAGCGTCATCACGACGAAGGGCCTGCGGGTCAAAACTCAAGTCGCCAGCATCTACACCAAAAATACATGGATCAAATTTCTAGTGCCACCGGCAAAACTCTAGAAGCAGAGAGGAGCATAAATAAAATATCCACCAGTAAAAGTACCTGAGAGGGCCTTCGCGACTGAGAACAGTAGCTCCTCGAACAACTTTTCCCTGGCCAAAAAGGAGGCGCGCAGATCCTCTTCGCGCTTCTGGGCATCGTCACGAGCCGCGATTGCCTCATCGCGCCCCTTCACAGCTGCGGCCAATGTCTTCTCCAATGTTGCGACATTGCGCAGTAAAGCGTTATGTTCAGCTACATGGCAGTCAATAATTGGCTATCAGTCGAATATACCAAAACAGAAAGAAGATGAAAAGAATAAGCGTGGAAGCACTCACTTTCGACCACGCGATGATGCGTCTCTAGCATCGCATGCTGGCGACCCATCGCCATAACCTGCTCCGCCACTTGCGCGGCTTCCTTTACAAAGGGCTGTTGCACAAAACAAGGAATTAGAGAGGGCAGTAGAAGGCATCGACTGCCATACTAAAAAAGAAGGACAGATGTACTTACATGGTCCTCTAGCGACTCCGAGGAAGTTTGCTGAACCGTCATCCGAGCAACTATTCGATGCTCCCCTACGTGAGGAGAGCTCGAAGAATTGTGCCCGGAGTGTGCCGCCGCCGGAGGAGAAGGAGCGTGCTCGACCTCTACCTTGGCCCTTGAGGTCGCGACTCCCGATTCCTTCAAAAACTCGACGTCGCCAGAAGATGACGATGCCTCTTGACTGCAAGATAAAATTCGCATTGGAAAAAGGCAAACTCTAGGACAAAGCTAGCAAGAAGAAAACAGAAAAGATTGAATGAACTCGCAAACTTACCAGTCAAAATTGTCAAGATCAAACGTGGCCTCCGCCGACTCCGACGAAGACTCCTTGGGCAGTCGCATCTTCTTGCGGGACGACGGTGCCACAGCCCTCACAGGAACAGCTGGAATTGGCGACTCCGCGCCAATAGCCGTTCCTTCTGGAGTCGAAGGAGTCGACGCGTCGGAATCCTCGCTGCGCGAACGCTTGCGAGTATCCGGGCTCCCGGACTCGGGGGCTTCCTCTTCCACATCAGAAGGGACAGTCAACTCAGACTCGTCCTCTTCCAAAGCTTCGCGAGGAATAATACCCTCAGGGAGAGGAGGCATGCAAGGCGACACCGCCCAATCCTGCATACAAACAGCAAAGATGAGCAAAAAGGACCAAGTAAGCAATAGAAAAGCAATCGCGAAAATAAGCTACTGCGTAGCACAACTATACCTCAGGAGGAGGATTCGAAGCATCAAAAGGAGGAACGACTGGCTCATTCGGAAGCACATCCTTGAAGGTATACTTCGTGACCATTCGCACCCTCTTATCTACCTCACTCGCGGACATGCCATCGGCAGACACGCGAGTGGCATCATCAGCACCACCCCATTGAAACATGGGATCGACTCTAGCCTAGAGAGGCTGGACGCGACGATGCAGCCAAGTCCTGACAAGGGTGCATCCTCCCTCTTCCGCGCCTATGCGGCTCTTGAGGTCGCAGACGCGTTGGTATAGCACGTCTGTCTCCGCGAGTTCGAAGGGCATGATCATGTTCTTCCAAGAACGCATCTTCTTGCAGGGAGTCGCGGGATCAAAAGGCACGAGTCCAAAGTGCTCGTCCTTGGCCTTCTAGTCGCGAACATAAAACCACTTGTCCCTCCATCCCTGGACGGACTTGGCGAGCTTGATGTCGAAGTAGGTAGCGGACGGGTCGACATGGATTCCACAACCACCTACTTCATAAACTAAAGAGCCAGATGCGGACTGACGCTTTAGCTTAAATAAGCATTTGAAAAGGCCAAAGTGCGGCTCGATTTCGAGCCAGCACTCACAAAGGGTGATAAAACAAGAGATGTGAAGCATCGAGTTTGGGGACAGCTGATGGAGCTAGAGCCCGTAGAAAGAGAGGAGACCCCTAAGAAAGGGGTGGAGAGGCAAAGAAAGGCCGCGAATGATGAAAGCAAAAAACATCACTCGAAAACCAGCGGGAGGCACAGGAATGGTCTCATCGCTGGGGACGCGCGCATCGGCGACTGCTACAGAAATAACTCCGTCTTGGCAAAGAAGACGGAGATCGGACGCCTTGATGATAGAAGGGCGCCACGCGCCATTGGTCACGCGGGTGCCCGCGACCTTCTTTTTCCCGCCGGCGGCGGCACTGGTGCCCGCAGCAGCGGGAGCACCCTTCTTCTTCATCGCAGCAACGGTGGCTGCGGATTCAGCGGCAACGCCTCCTTTCTTCTTTCCCATTGCGCGGCGGCGATGGGAGCACAGGAAATAACTTGGAAACGAGCGGAGGTGGTCCAGAGCTGAGGAGAAGATGAGTGTAGGGAAAAGCAGATGAGCAGCAGCAATGGCGATGGTCAGCGAGGAAGAAAAGAGCGCAGATGGAAAATTACCACCGTAGCATCGCTACTTAACCCCTGGGAGATGCAATCCAACAGCTCACAAAAACCCTACTGGACGCGTGGCACGCATCGCGCTCGACACGTGGAGAAGAGGAAGCGTGAACCATCCCTCCACTGCTACCATTACATGCGGAAATCGAGGAGGCACGGTTAATAATAAGATTACGCACGCTCGGTCAAATCAAAGTCAGAAAGTGGGACCCACCGCTCGTCACGTCCCATCAAAACCGCTCACGCGGGCAACTGAGGTCATGCAAGCGTCAGCACTGACGTCATCAACAGCTACGCAGCGGAAAACTTCGAATACTTTAGTCCTTGCTGGAGTCTTCGACTCCACCAAGCACTCGGGGGCTACTCCCATAGGGAGCGCTAGCCGCGCACCCTATGATTTTTCTTTACTTATTGCAGGGATACGTGCAATCGCAATCAAACCCAACCACTCGAAACACGGTTCGACTATGGACATGGGTTACTCCCATAGGGAGCGCCGGAAACAACTTCGACTGAGACAAGCAAGCAAAAGACGATAGCAGTCGCAAAAGTGTTTTAGTCCATGTCTGAGTCTTCGACTGAAACAAACAAGCAAAGACGATAGCAGTCACAAATTTTCTTTAGTCCCTGCCTAAGTCTTCGACTCAACTATGCACTCGGGGGCTACTCCCATAGGGAGCGCTGGTCGTGCACCCTATGATTATCTGCACGAAAGTTGTGCGTTGATTACATCCGCACTCGCAGATCATGGCGACACCGCCTCATAATTCTCCCTACAGAGAGATTGCGTCTCCTAGGTCGCCCGAATCATCTCCGCGATGATAAAATTCGGGTGTCGCGCTTACAGCGTGAAGGTAAGACCTGAATAAGGTCTGGCAATGTATTTAACTGCGCACTACCGGAAATATATCCGTGCCTACAGGCATGATGAACATGCCTTGATGGACGCGTCAAGTGCTCACACCCATATAACTGGAATTCGACTTCTATAAGACCTCCGCGGCCTGAGTCGAATTATGCCAGCACTTTTCCGGATTCGAGTCCGGGGACTCGAGTTCGAGTAGATTGCGTTGTTTCACCCTAAGGTGGTTAACTGATACCGATACTTCGGCTATATCAGGCACGTATATCAACAATCCCTATGACACAAATGAAAGCAGTCGAAAATGTACTCATTCAAGCACTCGAAGACTTCAAAAAGTACCCAGTCGAATCTGCGATTCCACTGGATACTCGGGGGCTACTGACATGGGTATACCCTACAGGTACTCGAGCTTGGTATATACGGTCTAAATACGTACAGGCCCACGGTGTCGCCAAGGCCCAGATGAAAGGACTCGAGTAACCTGCGGACTCTCGATTGCTTGAGAGACAAGAAGAAGCTAAAGATAGAAAGTTTGAAGGGGAAAAACCCTAACTTGTAACCGACTCGACCTGCTACCCGAGACCTAGCCTATCTATATAAAGGCTAGGAGGGGACGGCGAGAAGGACACACGCAACCTTAGTTTCCACAACCCTTGCCAGATTGCATCTGCGCACCATTGTAACTTTCGACTCCTTCGATAATTCCACAAGCAGACAAGCAGGAGTAGGGACCTTTGCGAGGCCTGAATCTGGGTAAATCCTTTGTCCCCTGTGTGCTTGTTTGCTAGTCGATAGATGTCTCCAGCACTCCCTCCTTCTCCAAAACCCAAGTCCATAACAATGGGCATTGATGAGTTAAACCCTCGTCAGGTGGTGATTATGCAAAGTGGTGGCACATTGGTGGTGATGATGCGAGGTATGTGCCACCCGATGACAAGATGATCCTGTCGGAAAGATCGAACAACGCCAAGATCTCATCGACAAGACCGGCTCGATGCCAATGTTTTCGAAGAATGTACTTGGTGCCACCCAAGACCTCCGTCACGGATCCCAACGCCTTCGACATGGATCGACAAGATCTTCGCTGCCATGGATAACATGATGTCACTCGACAAACCATGCTGTCGTCAAGATCGTCTACCATCAAGACCAATGCCGAACCAAGTTCTCCACGGATCGCAAGACCTCCTTCCCGGACCCGAAGATGTCAAGCACGCCGATACGGAATCGACAAGTTCTACATCATGAAACCGAAGGACACAGAACGCCAAGGTCTTCTTCTCAGACCCGATGACCGCCAAGATCGCCACACGGAACGACAAGCGCTTCATTTCGGGACACCAAGTCCTTCCCATAACGACAAGCTCTCCTTCCTGAATCCGATGTTCGAAGCCCCGAAGACCAATCCGTCGAATCGATCCCGCTGTCCCCGTCGAACCCTGAGACCTGGACCCGGGACCCCCGGAACCCAAGATCTTCCGAACCCAGATGTGGGACCCTAAGCCTCTATTTTTATAATATGACATATACCTATCGCATCATTAAATCATCATGCTTGCATACATGTCATCTGGTGGGTTGGGTTCAATAGTCGATTCATCTAAATTAAATATGGAGTCTATCTGCGGGATATCTTCGTCTCATTCCAGACTCCATTTAAATTGGTGTAGAGAACCGATGCCATGTTTTCCCTGTTAATACAACATTTATATTGTGGGGTAGTTAAATAACTTGAACCTATTAATTAATTGCCGGGACCTCGGTTCTGCTTAATATTGCCTAATTGCACCGCATCTGTGCCATGCCATGCATCATATGATAAGCGTGCCGGATCTTCTGCCGTAGTATTAAATATTGCATCCAGTGTTTCTTCTAGTGTTTGCTTCTTCGCGGATTAGGACGATGAGTTGATGTGAGTATCGACAAGTTCTCCGGATGAATCTCCAGCAGTGTTTCCCAGGAGAGCATCTCTCCCCCTTTCTACCTATTTTGCATTTATAGTCTTTATTTCCTCCTATTGATCTATTTTTATCCGTGTCGCGATGCTTTAGTTTTCGTGCACCAGTTATATCATGTGCAGCCTCTATATTGTCATGGACACCTCCTAATACCTGCTGTTTGGTAGATAGCTGGCCTTGCGAGTCGTAGTAGCTTGCTCAGGTGCGATCTCGTGTTGTCGAGTACCACAGTTGTTGGAATGCTGGCAGATGTTTTTGGTGGAGATGATCATGACTTTAAATACCACTATTAAATTGCTGGGATAACTAATGAAAGAGGCACTGGTGGACAATATATGCTATTTGGTTTTTCCTGTCCACTTGTGTCCCATAGGCCCCGAGTACTTGATACCTGTCCCTTGACTATTCGCACTATCCACATACGGTAGAGTCTATGAATCCCCCTTAGCCAGAGCTTGATTCATTTCTTATTTCTTGGGGCCACAAACTAGTTTGGGGTTTTATTACTATCCTGTACATATGCGAGGCTTTACTGCTTTATTTAAGATTGGGCGTGGAGCACCTGTACTGTTTAGGACCGTGACACGTTTGCGCTGTATCGACAAGCCCAGTCACACTTTCGGGTTCCCAGTCGTTTACAGCCGTCCACACAAACCTTGGGTCCGTCTCAGATCCGGCCAACTTCGTTACGGGTAGCTTAATGGGGTGGCCCCCTGAAATAATTTATGAATCCTGTGATTGCTTTGTCGTGAAAGTCTCTTTGGGTTTTGAGTTGGTTTTTTCCAACGTTGATCGTGTGTGTGTTGCTATTTGTGCACCCCTGCAGGGTAAATCTTTCTGAAAGCCGTGTCCACGGTTATGGACGACTTGGAGCACAATATCTCAATCATAGACAAGCATAACTAAAGTAGTGCTATAAATTTGACTTACTATGTGACTAGTAATCAGCTTCACTACAATGGAATTGATAATAAAAGTGCCAACAACTGGTGTGTATCGTGTCATGTTATACCTACCTAGTAAGTATCGCAACTCCAATGGAATGAAATAAAAGCGCCAACAACTGCTGGGTTTGGGATGTCACATGCTAATTGTATCTGAATAGTAAGTACTGCAACTACCATTGAATGGTTAACTAAAACTTCCCACTACTTATGCTATCAGGATGACTCATGATATCTATATCTGACTAGTAAGTGCTGCAACTATAATCGAATGAATAAAACTGCTAACTGTGTGAGTTCCTCGGTTTGACTTCCTTGTTTGATCTCGAGGGGGAATACCAGGATGGCTATATTTGGTGTTACTATCACGTTGGATCCGGATAGGTCTTTCTCATCCCTCTCGAATAGCCGATAGTTGTACTGAAGCTCTATAGGTTGTTTAGTGCTGCTGCACTGCCGCTTCAGTCGACCATACCTATGTAGGCGAGAGCCGCCGAATTCTAGCCTCGCCGTGTACTGGCCTCAGTACTGACGCTCCTCTTTTTCCGTTGCCCTTTGTCGGCACCCCTTTTGTTTTAGCAGGTTTGAGATCGACGTCGTTAGCTGGGTTACCCTTTCGGCTTGGCCTGGGCAGGGTTATGGACGCCATTGGTTATTCTTCAGGGCTCTTAGCCCCATTTGCCTCTTGTCTGTAGTCGGACGCTCTATCGTTTTCAAGGTGATTTGAATCTTTGTATAGTATATCTGTATTCTTGACTCATGGAGTCGTTGTTGTATATATATGTTCTGTGGGTTCCATCGTGGACTAATGCGTAACGGTATTACTTCGTTTTCCACCCGCACGAAAGTGCCTGGTGGGCGTCCTTGAATCGTTTCTATGCGGGTTTGGCGGGAAGCGTTGATACTTGCATAGGGCTGATTTGAGGGTGTTACAATAGCCTTTATTTTACATTCGAGAATCTTCAATCTATATCATTATATATAGTGTACAAAAGTATATAGTGAGTATACTTACGGTCAATGAATTGAGCAAGCTGAGCTAGAGACTTAATTACATAAATAAAGTAACCACTTACAGATAATAAGAACTAAGGATAGATTTGTCGAGTTCCTTTAGATTGAATAACTGAAAGAATTCTATAAATTCAATAGGGACCTCATCTTCAGCGAAGTAATACTCTTTTCGAACTTTCACTATGAGCCAATGTTGCTCTTCTTTTGATACTTTCATGTACCATTTATGCAATCGTTGCATTTTTGTTGGCATATCCCGAAGCCTCTCAGAACTGACCAGAGGCTCCCCGTGAACAAATTTGGGTGCTACCTCGGCCTTGGGCATATGATCGCTATGAATAATGTCATGAATAGACATATTACATTGCTCGGCCAATATCTTAGCCGTTTCCATATGCATAGGTTCTCCCCCATATAGTTGAGGTTCGGGTATGTACACCTGGAGTGGGGGGATTGCTTTATTTGCTTGTTTCCCCAGCTGGGGAACGTCTCTTTTGATTCTTCTGCTACCACTCGATTGTTTCGCGTGTTTCCCTAGCTAGGGAACGTCCATTCTGATGCTGTCGCTACCACTCGATTGTTTTGCTTGTTCCCCCTACTGGGGAACGTCTTTTGTGATGCTTCCTCTACCAGTTGATCTCTTCTATTTCAGTGTTTTCTGAAGACATCGTGTATAGTCATCTAGCACATTTAACTGAGCTTGGGATGGCTGCATCAGTAATTTCCTAAAGTGCTCCTTGGTTTCCGGTTTTATTTGGACCTCTGGCTTAGGTTGTTTCTTTTTAAAATGCGCATCCACTTTGGCCCATACGACCGCATCAGTCTTGTCATCGTTCAGGTCGTAAGCCCTCTTGGGAGAAACTGGCGGTACTCTTGGGAGGGGCGACAACTGTTGGTTTGGGCATCGGTTATCGCTCAATGGAGCGGTGCTATTCTTCCACTTTCGGCCCTTTGTGGGTGGAGGCGGCTGCGTAGATTGAGATGCACTCGTGTTGAGGTCATGGATTGGACTTGGAGGTGGTGGACTTTTACTGGGAGGAGACGGTGCCCTTGGAGGTGGACTTGGAGGTGGACTTTTACTGGGAGGAGACGGTGGCCTTGGAGGTGATGGATTGTTTCTTGGTGGAGAAGGTGGCCTTGGTGTCGAGCCTGGAAACTTGATGTATTCCTTTTTCCAAAGAATGAAGCCACGCGTGACTTCTCCCAGTGTCGTCTCCCCTTCACCTCTAGGGAAGTCAAGCTGTAGTGACTGACACAGCGGTTGAACTTCATCCACACCAACATGAGCATAGCCAGCTGGAATCGGATTGCAATGGTAGGTCGCACCCGGTGCAGAAGGTAAAGCAAAGCCGACCGCCACCTTCATGGATATATTCTTCAGTTTAACATGCAGCTCACAACTAGTATTCTCCTTAATTGCATCCACGGGGTACACATCCATTGTTGCATCATTACCTTGGCCATCCATGGAAGCCATGCTACTTTTCCGTTGTGATGGGTCGACCGTACTGTCTAGTGCAGGATCTTGCTGTCGGAGTCCTTTAAGTTCATTAAGCTCCTGCCGATGCTCCTGTAGCATGGCTTCAAACCTCGCGAACCGCTCCGTATCCTCGTCTTTTTGCCACTTTGTTTTTCTTGATCAGCTTCTGTACGTGTCAAGGTCCTCGGGAAACCCGATAACCCATGGACAAGAAGGTACGTAGCCTCTTGTTCGTCCAGCCTTTTTAGGATTCCCGAGGGCCTTTGTCAGCTCATTGCTCTCTCCGTCGGGAACAAAATTTCCCTCTTCAACCTCTTTTATCACTTTAATAAGATCATTTTTGGGTGCAGCAACTTCTTTGGTTGCAACAATGTCGCCTGTTTTTGGGTCATACGATGCCCCATGCCCGAGTAACCAATTTCTTGACCTCCTAGGCCAACGAGACATAGCTGGAGTGACCCCTTTAGCCTCCAGGTCGGCCTCAGCTTTATCCCACTTAGGCATGGCACTCTTGTAGCCACATGTGCCCATATGATGGTGATATTTCTTTTTGGCTGCATTTAGCTTATTCTTTTCTGACATTGCCACAACTCGTGTCAAGTTCTTGTATTCCACAAATGCGGCCTAGTTATCCCGCTACATCTCTAGTGGGCCAGTGAATGGAGGAGTTTTTTTCTTCTTCACATAGTTGTGGTACAATCTTTTAATCCATTCCTTGAATAGTTCACCCATCTTCTTAAGAGCCCACGCCTTGACTTTCCTCGTCATTTGTTGTCTGAGCTCATCAGTCTCCAAGACTGGTAGGGTGAAATGTGTCATGAGAGAATTCCACATCGCATCTCTCGCTCTGTCATCTACGAAACTAGCCCTAGCTGGATCCCTTTTCTTTCCTAGCTTATTCCTCTCTCGCGTGGTGATCAGGACAGTGTCTCTAACAATCACTCCGCATTGATGTACAAATGCATTCACAGATTCTTTGGGCTCCAACGGTTGACCCAGCGCAGAGACTAAGTCAATGCTGAAATGGACATCAGCGGGCAACTTTTGTGTCGGGCCTCTTGTCCTTGTAGAAGATTGGACGGATGTGGAGGTCTAAGAGAAGAAACATTCGTCAGTACATATATACGAATCAATTAGTTAATCTATACTAGTAATCGATCGGTAGAGGCTTTATATACCTCGCCGGACTTTGTTATTATTATGGTGTCTTCACCATGGTCTCCACCATGGCCAGCAACATCGTCTCCACTATCGTCTCCACCCTCATCTCCTCCAGACAAATTAAGATACTGGGAGCCATCATCGTAATAAGAACCCCTAGTACCCTCATCTATCATGTTGAGAATCTCCTCTTCATTCTGTCTACCATCCATAGCTTAACTAATACAAAAAAAGATAAAACAATTTTGCATTAAGTAAAAGAATATTACAATTGCGATGACTGGGATACAGAAAAAATATTACGTACTAATAATGAAACAATTTTGCATTAAGATAAATTACAATAATATAAGATAAAGTACAATAATACATCTCGCTCATAATATAAAACTAGCAAACTCGGCTGCCGTGTTCTGTGCCACGGCAGCTCTGCACCCAGAGAAGAGGAACCATCACCGGAGAATAGCTCGGGTGATCAGATCCGTGAACTTGCCAGATATTGGAGAACCTGGTCTCCAAAAGATACATATATCGGCGGACATGCTCGTCCTCCTTCCTAATACGACGACGTACCACTACCTCGAGGGCCGGCTCCCTCTACACCGCTCCTAGACCTCGTGGACGCCACGAAAGAAGCTCTGGGTCGACGATGATACCCGGATTCCTCACCAAGGTACGAGTCCCGACAGGTAGCACCTCCCAGTGTCAGCCCGGCGGAGCCCCGGCTCAGACATCCCCGGAACCAATGCAGTCTAGTACGCTCGGACGAGGAGGACGCGACATAACTAAATCATAACATATACAATCATAAAACATAAACACTAAATTAAACCCCTAAACTAAATCATAACCTAATCCCCGACCCTAAACACTAAATTAAACCCATAACCTAAACCACTAAGTAATTTCCCTAACACTAACCCTAAACGTAACACAGGTTCCTGCTCCGCCGCCACCAGCGGGCCCTGAACAAGTCATTTGACTTACCTAAACCTAAACTAAACTAATAAACCCCTAAACCTAAACTAAAACCTAACTAACCCCTAACCCTAAACTAAACCCTACCTAACCCCTAAATCTAAACTAAATTCCCAATTAACCTAACACTAATTAACTTAAACAATGAGGCTAAGTCCCTAATTAACCTAAACTAAATCCCTAATTAACCTACACAATTAGGCTAAGTCCCTAATTAACCTAAACTAAATCCCTAATTAACCTAAACAATGAGGCTAAGTCCCTAATTAACCTAAACTAAATCCCTAATTAACCTAAACAATGAGGCTAGGTACATGTATCTTCGCGAGAGCTCACCTCCAAGGGACGGCGAACGGCATGACGCGGCGAACGGACGGCGCGACGGCGCAGCGGATGGACGGTGCGGCGGCGGGGCAGACGGACACCATGGTGGCCTCCTCCACGGGCGCGGTGGCGCGGCCCCTCCACTGGCACGGCGGCGTGGCTCCTCCACTGGTGCGGGTGTGGCGGCGATTTGGCGTCGGGGAAGAAAACGTTGCTCCGAGTCATGGCTCAACCCGGGGCGGAGGTGGGGGTATTTATACCCCCAACAACCGGGGCTAAAGGTATTTTCGGCCGCCGCTATTCCCGCGCGGGTGTTTTTAAGCACCAAAAAGAAAAATGGTTTGTAGTTTTCAAAAAATTATGTATTATATATCAAAAATTTCAGAAAAAGAAGATCCCTAATTTAAATCTATTATCATACTCTACTATACAACTTAAATGAAATTATCTATTGTTTAACAAGTATTATATTTAGTATAAATGTTATAAAAATATAGTTTATTATTTAAAAAATAGAAAAATACATATAATATACCAAAATATTTACAAAAAATAATATCTCATTAGAAATATAATATTTAATACTAAAACTAGTAACTGAGACTAAAAGATATTTCGAGGGCCATTAGTTCCGGTTGGACTCACTAACCGGGACTAGATATTTCCTGCCATTTCCCCCGCTTCCCGTCATTTCCCCCGCTTCTCGCCATGTTTTCTCGCCATTTCCCTCTATATCTAGGCCGACCGCCATGTCCATCCACACCTTCTCTTCACAACAATGGACACTGTTTACTGGGCCTTTCTGACGGTCGAGGATACCGAGGCGTTGTGCGCCTCTAGCTACCCATGCCTGCAGGGGTACCGGCTGCCCGCCGGCTGGATGCTGAGCGTTGGAGGGGTTCCTGTTCCTCCTGTGCCTCAAGGTTTGGCCCGCCAGGCGGACATCATGAACCACTTCTACCTCGAGCTCACACCGGAGCAGCGGATGGATCCCCATTGGGATCTCGACAACCTCGAAACCTAGAATGCCTTCTTCACAAACCGGCGGGAAAGGGAGCTTGCCAAGTATGAGGGTGATGGCCTGCCCCCAAGTGAACCACAACGAGGCCGGTCGCCGCCTATGGTGGGCGAACCGGACTATCACCGGCGTGATGTGCTACATCGCCATGGGAGACCATCCTCGCCTGAGGTACCCGCACTTTCATCAGCCACATAGCCACAAGAATGGTGGTGGTGGTGAAGGCCGAGGGTGTACCAGGGTCGTCATCCGGGAGCCCCTCCCCCACGCGTCGTGAATCCGAGGCTAGAGTGGCAGGTGCCCACTCCCCCGTTCCCCCATGCACAAGCCGGGGAAGGGCTAGGGATCCAGCCGCGTGCTACGAGCGACGACGATGACGGTCACGATTCCGAAGACGACCCTGAAGCTGTGTACTATAGGGCTAGATATGATTATGACTAATTTTTATGTTTTAATATTAATAAATGTCTTTTTTTAGGTAAAACAGTAGGGATAACCCCACTGCAATTTTTTCTATTATATAAATGTTTAGATATTTACATACAAGTCTAAAGGTCTATGGAAAAAAAGAAAAAATAGTCCACCTCAAAGAGGGTATCAACTTTCTACATTATCTCTGGTCTAATTGTTGGCTCAGCCAGGCATTGAATTTCTCCTAGTATTTTCTTTTGATTCTGAATTGCACCCATCTCATCTCTTGATAGAAAATTTTCTTCCATCCATCAAGTGTTTGTCTTTTATCATTAAAATTTTTCTCATTTCTACAGATCCAGATACCCCAAGCAGCCAAGATAATAATTTCCATTGCAAATGGTAGGTGCAGTTTTGTTTTATTGTCTGATAATGCTTCCAATCCCGATAACTCAGTTGTTTTGTCTGTGCATATGTGTTCCCAGCAAAGTTTTGCAAAGGGGTAATCCCAAAGTAATTGGATCACCGATTCTTCTAAAGGGCAGTTTAGGATTGCACAATATAGTCAGGTAGAGCAAATTGTTTCCTTCTCAGAAGATTTCTTGTATTTAATCTATCCAGAAGTAAGAGCCAGAAGAAAAATTTGTGTTTGTTCTAGCAAGAGGACGTCCATAGCCAAGAGAAGTGTGGCGGTGTAGGGGAATATCCAATCATAGAAGAGTAAGCCTTTTTTGACTACAAATCTATCAGATCCCCAAATATAACTCCATTTATCTAGTTGATCTTCTTGTAAGGTTGGAAGGATCTCATGGCAGATATCTTCAAGGATTAAAAATTCTGAGTATGCTTTTTGAGAAAGAGGTAGATGAAAATTATCCTCCATATATTCAGCATGTAAAAATTCTTGAACACAGATATTTGTAGACTTTGCAAAGGACAACAAGTGAGGAAATTTGTTCATTAAACATTCATCTTGCCAAACATCATACCAGAAGAAAGCAGATTTCCCAGATTTCAAGCTGCGTCTAGCCATGGCTTTAAAAGTGTCAATTAATTTAATATGAGATTTCCACCAGAATGATCCCTCTATACTCCTTCCAGGTAATTTCACATTCTGATAATAAGTTTCCCAAATGAGATGAACCCAAGGGATATCATGATGGTTGTAGAATTTGTCCAAGTTCTTTAGGAGAAGGGCAATATTTTGAATGTTGAGATCCAGAACCCCTAGACCCCCTTGGTTTTTAGGCCTGCAAATCTTATCCCATGACACCAGAGCCTGACCCTTTGCTTGAACATCCTCAGTCTTGTTCTCTGGAGGCAGTGTCTCATATATTTTATGATCTGTTCTTTGATGGTAACAGGCACATCAAGGCAACCCATAAAGAACAAAGGGAGTGTAACCAATTGAAGTTTTCCTCCATAGTTCAAGAAATCAGCAATACCACATAATCTTCTTTCCACTCTTTGTACAACTGGTAGAAATGCTCCATGGAAGGCTTTGATAAGCTAAGGGGCAGACCAAGATATGTGAAAGGAAGGCTACCAGTTTGGCAATTAATTATCTGAGCAAAATGGATCAGCATGTCATTGCTTAAATTTATTGGCATCATGCTAGATTTCAAATAGTTCACTTTGAGGACAGTGGATAAGGAAAAAGTTTGAAGGAGAGCTTTTAAGCATAGCAATTGACCAGCATCTGCTTTTAGCACTACTAAAGTGTCATCAGCATATTGAATCACAGGGAAATCACTGTTTGGAGGGCCTCTTATTGGAGGAGACAATAGCTGGAGGTGCATGGCCTTATTCAGGACAGATTGAAGAAGATCAACAGCAAGGACAAAAAAGAGGGGAGAAAGTGGGTCTCCTTGCCTCGCCCCTCTCCTGCAGTAGAATTTTTCCCAGGTACCCCATTAAGAAGAACTACAGAAGATCTAGACTCAAAGATCATCTCAATCCGTTTAATTCATTTCTTGCCAAATCCTCTTGCCTTGAGTATATTTAGGATGGATGAATGATCAATTGTATCAAAAGCTTTTTCAAAGTCTAATTTTAAGATGACAATTTGCTCCTTGGATTTATGGCATTGGAAGAGATATTCAAAAGCCCACCCAGGGGAATCCTGAATAGATCTATTTTTGAGGAAACCATACTCATTCTTATGCACCAGCTTCAAAATAACATTTTGCAGTCTGTTTGCAAGAAGTTTGGTAATAATTTTGAGCACACGGTTTAATAAAGATATGGGCCTGAAGTCAGCAGGGGTGGAAGGGTTTGTCACTTTAGGAATGAGAGTAATGAAGGAAGAGTTAATACTTCAAGAGAAACTTTCTCCTCATAGAAGTCATAGATAAGCAATTTGAAATCACTTCCAATAATGGGCCAGCAGCTTTTAATGAATTCATTGTTAAAGCCATCAGGTCCAGGGGATTTATCATTTGGGACATCACTGATCACAACCTCAACCTCTTTGTCCAAGAAAGGCATTTCAATAGAGTTCTTCATCTCCTCAAACATACCATTGCCATAAAACTCCTCAAGATTGAAGAGCATCCCAGTTTTTACAGAAGTACCCATTCTAGCTTTGAAATCATCCCACAGAAGATCAGCTTTGTCAGAATGATCAAAGATTTCTTGGCCATTACCATTCTTTAGAATTGAGATATAATTGTGTCTATAACTGATGGTAGCCTTAGAATGAAAGTATTTTGTGTTTTCATCTCCTAATTTCACCCCTTTTATTTTCCCTCTTTGTTTCCAGTAGGTATTTTGATTCTACAGCAGAGCAATGACATGTGATTTCAGTAGATCTCTGAGGTGCCATTCATTAATAGTTAAGGTTCTTGTTTCCTCAAGCAAATCTAGTAGATCAATTGTGTCATTAACCTTCTTAATCTGATCCTTTAAACAGGGGATTTGTCTGGCCCAAATCTTAATGCCTCTCCTCACATTCTTCAATTTGGCAAAAAAAATCTCTGCACTGTCTAAGTGTCCTACTGGGATATTCCAAGCACTTTGCACAATTTGTTTGAAGCCACTGTGCTGTAACCAGAAATTTTCAAATCTGAAAACGTGTGCCTTGGGAATATCAGTTCCAATTGAAATGACACAAGGTAGGTCGTCAGAAGTGGGCTTGGAAAGAGGGTGGACAAAAGTAGAGGGATATTTGAGGGTCCAGGAGCTAGAAGTAAAAATCCAGTCCAACCTTTCCAAGAGGGGTTCTTTTTGCATATTGCTCCAAGTATATTTTCTTCCCTTAAGTGGCAGCTCGATTATACCCTTCATTGAAAAGTAAAGTGTCATTAATATATCCTCCACTCCTGTTCCTGTCAGAAAGCCTTCTGATAAGATTAAAATCACCCAAGATTAACCAATCCATATTATCAGGCATAACAATGTTGGAAAACCAATCCAAAAATCTTCTTTTCTATCTGCTTGACAAGGCCCATAGATGTTAGTAAGGGTCCAGGTGTCATTTGAGAGGAGAGAAGTGAATGTGATAGAAGAAGAAAATTCATTTTGGAAGGCTCTGTGACCAGTAAACATAGAACTATTCCAAATGATGATAATTCCCCCAGAAGCACCAATGGAAGGAACAAAGTCAAAACAATCAAACTTGCTTAGACAAAATTTTCTCAAGTAGTTCATGTCAAAATTTTCTCTTTTAGTTTCTTGAAGACAAATGATGTCACACTCTGATTCAATAATTTTGCTTTTTAAAGCCAACCACTTCTTCTCAAAGTTCATGCCTCTGAGATTCTAGTTCAGGATATTCCATTTTCTTTTGTTATTCATAAGTAACCTGTGGATTTAGGTATTGGGGTGACACGAGATATGTAAACACACAAATGAACTTAACCATTTCACATGATCCAAGAGTCATAGAAGCACACAGATCCATAAAGAGCATAATAAGCTCATTACAAGTCCCAAAAGTAAGTGATCCAGACACAAAATGACTAAAGTTTTGATACATTAACATATCTATTTTGGGGCCTTCTTCTTAGACTGTTTTCCACAGGATTCGGTAGCCACACCTTTCTTATTTCCAGGCATGATTATGTCAGCTCCATTCTTCTGTGGTCCAGGCTTTCCAGGAGGTTTGATGACCGAATCATTGATCCTGCTCTTCTTCAGCAGCCTTTTCTCAAGTTCTCCCTCTTTGACCTTACAAAAGGAATCAGCAAGATTTTTAACAACTTTATTGCTGAGGCAGGGAGGAGTAGCATTGCAAGAAAGACAATTTAAATAAGTAAAATTCACATGACTTTGGAAACCCCCATTAAGTTCCACAATCCTGGGACTTCTTCTCACCTCAGTATCCACAAATGTCTCTTTTGCATTTCTTTTTTTGGATGGAGCATTGGGAACTAGCAGATTTGAGGGGGAACCATTATTCAGGCAGTGTGGAGGCATCTGACCAACACAATCATAAGGAATAATGAAGGTAAAGGTATTTTCATCAGCAATTGGTTCCTTTATAATTTCCCAAAGGGGAGAAGTAAGAAAGTGCTTTGCCCAACTGAATTTCTCAGGAGTAAGGAGCATGAGAGTTATAAAGTTGAACCAACTTACATGAATATCACACTTCAGACTATTCTTGCTAGGTGGGGCATGATGACCCACAAGTATAGGGGGTGTATCGCAGTATTTTCGATAAGTAAGAGTGTCGAACCCAACGAGGAGCAGAAGGTGCTGGCTAGTGGTATGGATCAGGAATTCTCTGCAAATACTTAGCAAACGGATTTTTAGGGGTTTTCGATAAAGCAAGTAAACAAAGTACGAGTAAATAAAATACAATAGGAATAAATGCAGCAAGTGGCCCAATCCTTTATGCAGCAAAGGACAAACCGGTTGTATTTCTATAGATGACCAAACGTTCTCGAGGACACATGGGAAGACTGTCAAGTGCTTTTGCTTAATATAGTCGATTAATCTTCTTTAGCTTGCTAAGTGTTGTGTGGGTGAACCTGTGCTAATGTACCGCCCCATCCAAGACTAAATACATACTTGTGATTAAACCCCCTTACAAACATCCGTAAGTACAAGAAAGTATTTAAGGTAGAAACCTAACCATAGCTTTAAGCTCTAAGACCCTTACGTCCCTTGTGCAATGGTTTCCTAACGGGGGTTCAGGTTTCTGTCACTTCAGCAACCCCTACGATTAGTAGCCAAATACACAATGCATTCCCCTAGGCCCATATAGGTGAAGTGTCATGTAGTCGACGTTCACATGACACCACTAGAAGAAGTACACCACAACTTAAATAACAATCTATTGAATCTTTCTCAACGCAACTCCACTACTTACAATAAGACTTCTCCCATGTCCTCAAGAACAAAATGAACTACTCACAAGACATCATATGGATCATGATCAGAGATGAAATAATGATGTATAACAATCTGAACATAAACAATAATTCAATGGTTCACTCAATAGCATCAACTACAAAGAGTAATCAACACCGGGCAAGTTTCCCCTATGAACTATGCAAGATTCAACACAATTGTTACAGCAATATGGAGATGGTGATGAGGGTGCTGATGGTGATGATGGTGGTGATGGTGATGATGATGATCCCGATGAAGTCTAGCTTGATGGTGGTGTTGATGGCGTCGATCTCCCCTCTCCGGGAAGGAATTCCCCCAGCAGAAATCTGTCTGCCGGAGAGATCTTTCTCTCTCGGTGTTTTCCGCCCCGTAGAGGCGGCGGAATCTTTCTGTGGTCGCTCCCCAAGTCTTAGGGTTTCGGGAGGTTGATATATGCCAGAGGGGAGAGGCTGGAGTGGGCCAGGGTGGCCACACCACTCCCTGGCGCGGCCTAGGCTTGCCCGCACCATGGGGTGGTGTGGGCCCCCTGTGGCCCACCTCCACTCCATCTTATGGCATCCTGAGTCTTCTGGAAAAATAGAATTTTCCGTATATTTTCCCGGATTTTCAGATCTTCGCGAATTTTGCCTCCAAACAGCATCTTTTCCATCAGAATCCTGACTGCAGCGGTCCATGCTCCAAAAGTCATCAACCATGCAAAAACAGATGAAATAACATAAGTGTCACCTCTCAATACGAAATATATCAATCAATAATAGTGAATTAAGACATAGAATAGTGATGCAAAATGGACGTATCAACTCCCCCCAAGCTTAGACTTCGCTTGTCCCCAAGTGAAACTGAGCTCAATAAACATGACCTCAGGTTTATGGAGTGAAGAGTCGATAAAAGAATACGGACAAGAATCATCACATTCATCAAAAGCATAAATCATAATAGAAGACAACTCACTATTATATAAATCAACTTGCAATGAGTAAAGGAAACACAATAAAGATACATAGAGTGAATCATAATTGGTAATGGCAAACTTAGCTCTTGGTCGAAGAATAGTTGATAATTTGCTGGAGTTTACAAATAGCTGGTTTTCAAAGAAAGCTTTCAAAGTAGTAAACTTCAAGGTAAGAGCAATGTGCAAAACAAGGAACATAAGAACATGATTGAATAAATCACCATATGAATGAATGAAACACATCAACTCAAAATACTTGCTGAGATAGAAGGGAGTAGGTTTACTGACTCAACTACAAGGTAAAAGAAAGGCCCTTCGCAGAGGGAAGCAGGGATTTCAAGTCTTATAAAGAGCTCCCAAAAATTATGATACTTACTAGTTTTCAGCTCTCATTGCCCCTATCATAGGCATCTTTTGGTGATTAAGGTTAAAGTGACACAACTAAGAGGATATGCTTGACAAGTTATAAGTTGAAATCGCATGCCCCTTACTTATGAGTACCGATCCTCATGCTACTCAACTTCAGTCACGAGCAAGCTCTTGTCATTGTAAATACATGCGTATCATTGAGAACCGCTAATGGGGTACCCCTTGCACATGACACAGGAGCTATCCCATAATCAAAATGACAAGGCAAGCAGATAGTGAGCATCTCAGCAATCTTTTTATTTGCTATTTGCATAGGTTTTTATTGAGGATGCTTCATAGAATGCTCACTATAGTTATGCTGCGAGTTTCCACCATGATTAGGCATGGCTTAGGCTAGCGGCCCAGGCGTTTCTCTAACACACATATGAACTCCATGATCTTACAAGTTCCCCTTTTATTTCACACTGTCGGGATCCATAAGCAAAAGAACATTATATCAACTAGGTACAAAGTACCAATGCAGTGTTGAAAGCGTTCCCCATGACACATGGTTCTGCTAACTTCAACTCATAAAGCACAAGCATATAGGCAACAAAGAAGGACCCAATGGTTCACGTTTATTAAATGCAAGAAAGTAAAGTGTGCCATCAAGTTCGTGAGAGCTTTAATCACTAATTTTCACATAACAAGTTTAATTTGGGAGGTAGATAAAAAATAGGAATTTACTTGGAATAGCAATAATACTACTAGTTAGGTATGGTGGACACAAATGGCAAAGGTTTTGGTTTAAAGGAGATGGATGCACGAGAAGAATACCCCCTCAGTACAGGTTTTTGGCTAGCAAGGCTGGGTAGCAAGTATAAGAGTTGAAGGAAACAAACAAACATACAAGTGATAAAGACAAACATGCAATCTTCCTGGGAAGCACAAAAGATCTTAACTAGAGAATACTAAACTTATGAGCAAACCAAGGAAGAAAGATGATGAAATTATTTTTCTCTAGAGTACTTCTATCTTTTTCTTTTCAACTCTCAAAAAGGTGTTTCTACTGACCGAGCCAGGTTTGCCAAAACCAACTAAATTAACTCAATGATCCCAGAGTGCTACCAATACTAACAACAAGATCAATCATATAACCACGAATTGAAAACTAACATAAGCTATGCAAAAGAGTGAATGATAGAACTTCTCATTAATATTCCATAACGGAAACTCACACCAAGGGATACAAATCTAACGAGAGAGGGGACACTTCCATAATGCAAACCATACTACAAAATAACTCCTCTATTCATGATATGACTCTACTAATAAGGTAAAAAGATAGAATATAGTGATATGATACCGCGGCACTCCCCCAAGCTTGGAACAAACCAAGGGGATGCCAAACTTGATGATGAATTACTCCTTTGGTGGTGGTGGTATCCTCTTGATGAGCTCCTTGATCAGTTTCCCAAAGTCCTCAATCTCGAAGGTGAGATTAAGAATTAGCTGTGAATTTTGCTCAATGGGGCTCACGATCATGTCGTGTTGAGAACTCCAGCTCTTGCTATTCTTTCCCCACTCTTCCTCCTTGAAGTCTTCTTTTCCTGCATGGTTATGAACAAAGGTATGGAAGGTACTCTTGGTGTTCGGAGAATGTGTCCTTGGTGCCAAGCAGTGATGAGGAGCTTTCCCCCCAGTCTGCATTTGTGCAGTCCTTCTGATCCTGGCAGGGTTCGCCACCACTCCAATGCTTGCAACGGTAGTGCCGGTGTGCTTTGCCTCCTCTTCACCTTCACTCTTGATCTCCTTCTCCTTCCCGGGGTCTTGGAGGTCTTCCTCCATGGGCTCCTTCCCTTTATCCTTGGCAGACACCATTGTGCTCCTAAGCCTTCAAAGAGTATGTCCTGGTAGAAACAGATCGAAACAAAACACGGCGAAAACACGATATACGAACCTCAGAAGATCCGGGGGGGGTTATATATTATGAAGTTTCACATCAAAAGGAAGGTACTGGGAGAAAACGGGTCAGAGACGGAGTCCTGGATGGCCTCACCACCTGGTGGCGCGGCCAGGTGTGGGCCCGCGCCATGGGGTAGTGTGGGCTACCCTGGCTCCGGTTCCATCCCTTTTTCGCTTCGTAGCTTTCCTTATTGACTGAAAACTGCAAAAATATAGTTGGATTGTATTTTCACAGAACTTTTCTTACCAGAACTGTCACCTAGTTGGAAACGGACTCTACAGGTCTCTGAATTTGGTCCTCAATCAATTTCTCTGGAGTTATAACTTGAATATCATCGATATCTTCATCTTCATACACTTATTACTTGAGTCATAAAACCCTTCTCTTCCTTATTACACCATTGTCTCCATTTCCTGGAAATTTCTTTCACACAAAACTTCACAGAGTTCTTATTAGCAACCTTAGTATAAGTGAAGTGATAAAACCTTTTGAGTCCAACTTCAACTTAAAACCATCAAAACAAAATCTACTGTAGCAACTCCTTCCGAAAGCCCAAAAAAAATTCAAAAAGGAAATCGAATAAAGAAGCAAATGCAAGATTGGCAAAATCTGTCAAAACAGACCAGCAGGTAAAGATCATTTTTTTCGAAAACCTTCTGTTGCTCAAATCAAAAAGTGCAAAACTAACGAAAGTTAAATAACAACCTGGGGCAGAAGCACAAAAAATTACAGCTCAATCCGATATACAGAGATCTCTCACAAATTTTTACGGTGGAGCACAAAAATCTGTTTCGGGACAGCAACTTCCCCAAATCTTACTTCTCTCTCAATAGAAGTTGATCTTGACACAAAAACCAAACAAAATGGATAAGGAGCGGTTATTACCGAAGTAATAACTTCCAAGACTCAAAGAAACAAAAACAAACTAAAAGCAAAAGCGAATTGGGTTGTCTCCCATAAAGCTCTTTCTTTATAGCCATTAAGATGGGCATGATAATTTTGAAGAAGCTCTCATAGGGATATGAATTGAAGTGAAAAAGAGCATTAAGAAGCAAAAACACACACTCATTTAAGTGTAACCCACTTCCTATGCAAGGGGATTTTGTAAACAAACAAGTTGTTGAAACCAAAGGCAACTTGCATAAGAAGGCAAAAGAAGTGCAACATAAAAACTTTCAGCATAAAACGGGGAAACTTGATATTATTGAGATACATAAGAACACTTTTCCCTCTCTCAAAATACCTTTCAGTATCATGGATAAACTTAACAATATAACTATCATAAGGGCCATCATAACAATGATCACTTATTCTAACAGAAAACACAGGAATACTAGCTCTCATAGCACTACTATGTGAAACAATATTAGAGGTATCCTTACAAAGGATAGTGTGTCCCTCTTCCTCATACTTAGTGACAAAGTCTTTCACATTTGCTATTATAGGTTCATCAACCATTCGTTTATCAGGTTCAACAGCTTTACTTATACTTTCATTAACCATACTAGCTATCATAGAATGTTCCTTTACCTTAACTGGGAAAGGCATTTTCTCAATATAAGGTTTAGGTAAAACATGATTAGCAGTATAAACTTCAGTATTTCTTGCAGGAACACTCTTAGCAATATCTTTATAAGGTTCATGATACTTATTCCACTTCTTTTTAGGCACTTCAAAGTAGGAAGCAAAGGCCTTAAAATAAGAAGCAATAGCTTGAGAGTCTAGACCATAAGCATTTTTAATATTTTGAAAGTCATCAATTCCCATAAAAGATTCAATGCATTCATAATCATAATTTATACCTGACTTTCTACCTTTGTCATTCTCCCAAGCTTCAGCATTGTCTTGAATACGATCTAGAAGGTCCCATTTAACTTCTTCTTCCATGCGAGTGAATGATCCAGCACAAGAAGCGTCCAATAAATCCTTGTCATGTAGAGGGAGCCTTGCATAAAAGTTGTTGATAATAATATTGTTGGGGAGCTCATGAATGGGACATTTGAGCATTAGTAACTTCAATCTCCCCCAATCTTGGGCTGTACTCTCTCCATCAAGAGGCCAAAAGTTGTATATTTGATTCCGATCTTTATGAATCTCACTAGGAGGATAAAACTTTGAATAAAAGAGAGGCACTATTTCCTCCCATTCCAGAGCTTGACCATTCTTCAGCATCTTATACCATTCCTCAGCTCTTCCTTTCAGTGATAATGAGAATAACTTCTTCTTAACTTGATCTGTAGTAATACCTGCACACTTGATGTAGCATCCCAATTGTCTAACAATTGTAATGCTACTTGGTCTAGTAATATAATGGCTACTTCCTACATATAATTGTTGCATCATAATTATATCATGCTCATGTCATCATGCCACCTTGCATTTGAGCATCATATAAAACCCTTTTCTTTTGGTTCTTCTCTCATATGCATTATTAATTGTATTTGGCTTTTGATATATTGTATTTGGTTCTTGATAGATGCTTGATGCCCAAGTTGAGTTGGGGGCATATCTTTTATTCAACTCCATCACCTTTCTTTGTCACCACCTTATAACTCCACCATCCTAGTTAACCATGAGCTATTATCTTTTCTTTTGGGCATTTAATCTAGCCCATGTGGGATGGGATGGATCCAATTCTATTTCCTTTAGCTTGGCTCTACTCCATATTTTGGAATGCACATGTATAAATGCCATGATTAATTATTTTGTTTTCACAAGATTAAACCATGGCATTTAATGCCTTTGCATGGGCCATGCAACCATCACCACCATGTGTTCTACTTTCGTTTTTATTTGATTTTTGAGTGGATCATCTTATTGAGCTCTCTTTTTCTCTCAATCCTTTCCACCTTGATCTTGTATCCTTGCCATGTACATCAAGCTCTCGTTCCTCATTTACTCTCACAAGTGCATGTACCCATGTATGATCATGTGAGATCAATTCCCTCACCACCTTTTTCCCTCATCTCTATCTCCATGTCATCACCACACACTTGGTGTATCCTGTTTTAATCATGCTAAAGCCCTACACCATGTCCTCTCCTACCTCTCCTTAGTCCTCTCCATCTCCTCCTTACCCCTAAACTCTAGTTGCAATCATCTCACCACCCTAACCATCCTACCCTACCTTAACCATGTTAATCTACCACCTTATCTTACCTTAAACCCTCTACTCTCTCTCTTTCTCTCTACCTAGTCGAGCTCTTCTCTCTCTCTCTAACCCGAGGCATCACCCCTGACCTACCCCACCATGTCGAGCCTACCTACTACACCAGCCCTCTTTCTCCAACCCTAGGCCGAAGCCATCTACTCTAACCCTAGCTTCTACCCTACCCTCTCTTTCCCTCTCTTTACCTGCCATGCTGTCCCCACGCCCCTGCCTCTCCTTGTCCACGTCCTGGCCCACCTGGCGGTCCCTGTTCGCCTCCCAGGCCTAGCCGTGCCAGCACGTGAAGGTGGAGAAGGAAAGGTGGCCGAAGCCACCTTTTTCCACCCCAAGCCCCCACGGCCTCCACCTCCCTCTCCCGTCCTTATCTCCAAGCCCTACCGTCTCTGCCGTGCCCCAGATCCCCCTAGCCTCGCGTCGTGCCCTACCCCCTCTTCCTCCCCTCTACCCCATAGCCACTCCGACCACCACCTCGGCTCCTCCTTCTCCTCCACGAAACCCTCGGCGGCGGGCAGTTGTTAGGGTTGTCGGGGAAGCGGCCGGCCTCCATGATGTCGCCCCTGCGCACCCCAGCGAGGAGGAGCCGGACCCTGCGCTGCTTCATCGACGCCCTCGCCTCCGAAACCCTAGCTTCCCGGCTTCTGCGTCCTCGTCGCTACATCGCCTCCCCGCACGATCTGACCACACCGACTTCTCCGCGGTAAGCCCCTCTTCCTCCTGGACACCCCCATCTTCGCCGTCATTGTCTGGCCTCGCCGGGCCAAACACCAAACACCCTCTGCGCCGGCGGTCTCTGCGTTCGCTCGTCGCTGCGCCTCGTAGACGGCATACCTAGCCCCCGTCCACCTTGCTGTCACCATCCTAACACCTGCCGCACTGGTTTCCACCCTCAGCACGGACGCCCGCGTCGCGGGATCAAGCCCCCGCGCCGCGCTCTGACGCGGTCGAGCACCGTCCGCTCGACAGTTTCGACAGAGAAGATCAACAGGGGCCTGTGGTCGCTTGATAAAATAGCCCCCCCCCTTTTATTTCGCTCTCAACCCGCGGTACGTTGGGCCCCACCGGTCAGCCTCCCTGTCTTTTTACAGATATGCACCTGGGTTTCCCAGTTCCTCAACCCGCGCTCCTCGTTGTGTCGCGTGGTGGTCTCTTCCCCTACCCGCTAACGCGTGGGCCCGCGTGAGCGTCGGGTCCACCGAGCAGTGGCTGCGGCTAGCTACTGCTGCGGTGAGAAAACCCCGCGCATGTGCAACATATCCAGCTGGGCCCAGTCAGCGTCGGCCCCACCCGTCGGTGGCTGTGGCTAGCTGGTGCTGAGTACAAAAAGTCATTTCGTTTTTCTGTTTAATAAAAAAAAATTCAGAAATGTTCAAATAAGATGTCAAATCTGTTTTTAAATAACTTTTAAATTACAAATCCAAATAATACAACTGATATATGTTTTTGAAACAGAAAAATGTGAGGAATTCAAATATGCTATTCAAAATATTGTTTGAGCACCTTACTTTTTCGAGATGATTAAAATTGCAATAAAAAACCCTTTTCTTATTAAATTAATAACTTTAATTCTACAACTCCAAAATTCAACAAATAATATGTCTAAATCGATCAGCGTGACGAGCCCATTCTATCTATGCATTCCTTATTCTGAATTGAAGCATGCATCATGTCATTACTAAAAATCAGAACTGTTTATGGTAATAAAACATGACCGAAGAGATAATAAAATGCTTTATTCTTGTACCCCACACCTCACCATGCCATGCTACTTTAATGCCATGTAATTTGTGCATCATTCATCATGGCATGCTTGTTTGCTTGTCGCATTTTAATTCATATGCTTGTGCACTTTATTTATGTTGGCCCTTGTTTGTTTGGTTCTTCTTCGAATAGACGCCCAGCAGGAGAACTACCAGGAATCACAGGAGTTCTACCCAGATCCATCTCTCGCTTCAACTGAGCTGCCAGGCAAGCACTACCACATGCTTGCATACGTATTGTACCTATTGCCTCTATCTTATTCTTGCATCATTGAGTCGTGAATGCATTAAATTTAATCCCAAGTACTGCATAACCTTTACTTTTAAACCCCACCGAAGCTTGTTCCTCCATCCCATGAGCCATTACGACAGGAGTTGTTTGAGCCATGCGAGTCGTAGAAAAGCATGCGTAGGGTATGTGAGTGTCTGATGGATAACGAGGTACCTAAACAACTTAACCTGAGTAGTAATGGGATGACTAATGAAAGAGACACCGGTGAGCAATATCTTCTATTTGGTTTTTCATGCTCACTTGTGTCCCGTAGGACCCCGAGTACTTGATTCATGTTCCTTGACTATTCGCACTATCCACATCCAGGAGGCCTTATGAACCCCCCTGAGCCAGAGCTTGATTCATTCTTATTTCTTGGGGCCACAAAGTAGTTTGGGGCTTTGTTACTATCCTGTACTTATGCCATGCTTTACTGTTTTATTTAAGATTGTGCGTGGAGCACCTGTACTACTTAGGATTGCAGAGTGTTTTCGCGGTATCGACAAGCCCAGTCACACTTTCGGGTTCCCAGTCGTTTATAGCCATTGGCGCAAACCTTGAGTCCGTCTCAGAGTCAGCTAGCTTCATTGCGGGTAGCTTAATGGGGTGGCCCCCTGAAATATTACAGAATCCTGTGATCGCTTTGTCGTGAATGCCTCGTTGCATTTTGAGTTGGTTTTTCCGAGGTTGATCGAGTGTGTGTTGCTATTTGTGCACCCCTGCAGGGTAAATCTTTCTGAAAGCCGTGTCCGCGGTTATGGACGACTTGGAGCATAGTTTCTCGATCATAGACAAGTCTCACTAAAGTACCGCTTTTAAATTGACTAAGTACCTGTGCAATACTCATGGAATGGTTATCTTCAGTATGCAAAAACAACATTCAGGTCTTCAGTATGCCAGTGGTCGAGTGGAGGGCCCAGGAGCATCACACAGCCTCATTGTTGAACTGTGTCCTGCGCTAGTTGATTCCGTCATTGTGTCTGACGAAGGAAACCGTAACATCTTGGAAAGGAATTGGCCCAGCACTGATCAAGCGGTCACGGTCACTAACATTGTTAAATTACACATATGGAGAACCATAGGGGCAATTTTGGATATCACGAAAATTCACCCTAGCAACATTGTTAAGGAAATCGTGCAACACATCTCTAACATTCTCAAAGGGAATCGGACCTGGAGGAAGGGGATGAATGTTTGCAATGGCATACTGTTCATGAGCACGTGGGCGACGAGGAACCACCACCCGCTTGACACGATTTCGCCCTTCCACCTGCATAATCTCGAAGCCAGTAGGGTGAAAAGGCTGCAGATTGAGCGGAATGTTCGCCATTACGGCGGAAGTTGCCACCGGCGACGAGCGGAGCGAGGTGGTTGGGGTTTCTACAAGCATGGGAGTTGAGGAGGCTGGCACTTCCGAATTTTCCTTTTTGGGAGAGGGCAAAGTCTTTTAGACAATCGAACACCCTGGGCCACGAAACTTGCACCGTGACATGGGCCTTGAACCAATTAAGGTAAGATTTGTCGGGCCAGGAATGGGAAGGGAAAGTGGGAAATTTCAAAAAAGGTAAAAGACCAGGCAACTTAATTCCAGTAGATTCTTTGTATGGAGGAAATTTGGCTTTTCCGATAACTCCCCCTTTAACCACAATTTCCGCAAAAGTCGTGCCAGGTTTATTTCCATTAATGCCACTCATGAATTGACCGTTTTTGCATGGGGATTTCGGAAAGGTAACCGGGAAACATATACGGTCAAAAACAGATGAATTACTTTTCTTTTTGTAAGAGACAAAAGTCCAATCTTTGTCAATTTCTTTGTAATATTCTCTTTCCTCAAATCTCCAATTTGGACCACCTTCCCCCCACAAGCTGATTTTCATGAGAAAAAACTCATTTGAAAAGGTAGTAGAATTATAGATCTCAAAACCCACATCACGTGAAGCAACCGAAAATTGAAAGGTTCTGTCTTGTAATAGTTTGACTTGAAATTTTGATGCTAAACCACCAAAACATGATTGTAGAGCAATGCTAGCAGTATGAATATCCAGTTTAAATTTGGCACGTCCAAAAGAGCATACCAGAAAAAAGGGTCTTCTACGGAAACCTCCAGAAAAATTAACATGGTGTCCGAATTTCTTGAAGACATTTACCTCCAAATCTTTGCCTTTATAAAAATCCAATGAAATGCTCTTGACAGATTTCTTAGGTGCAGCATGCACATTGTCGAGATTCAGATCATCCATAATTTGTGCACCCACAACAAACCTTTTGACAACTAGATCTAGTTTCAAGCCGGAATAAATCTTTTCATCTTGTAGAAGGAATCTTGTATCAATCACCACCTTATTTTGGTTGAGAAGAGCTATCCTCTTAGCATGAGAATAAAGGACCAAAAACCCTGGGACGTGCCCCAAATCATCCGACGGCAGAGAAGAGCATGTTACATACCATTTAAGACCCAAATCTTCAACCAGTTCAACACCAGAAGTAGAATCACTAGGAAATCTAGGAGAAGAGGTCGAGAGATCATTGACCCTAGCAAGATGAGAGGGGAACCTCACCACAGAACCAACAGAAATCGCCTCCCCATTTTCAAGGCATTTACCCTCAAGAGGAAGTCCATTGGCATTGAGAATAACCAGCCAGCACTCTGATGCCTCTGTGTTGATGTACAGCTCGTTGGGAACCCCAAAAGGAAGGTATGATGAGCACAGCAGCAAGTTTCCCTCAGTTATGAAACCAAGGTTTAACCGAACCAGTAGGAGCAATGAAACACCCCAAAGGTGTTGCTAGCTGAGCCTTGGCAGGGCGCACTACCGGTGCTAGTAGCAACATGGAGACCTGCACAACACAACCACGGTACTTTGTCGCCAACTTGCGATGAGGTTGTCAATCTCACCGTGTTTTGCGGAAAACAAAGGACTAAACGTATCGAATGGAAAGAAGCAATAGTTTGCAGAAAGTAAACACAAAGCAGTAAACTGTTTGTAGATTGTATGTAAAGAAAAGGACCGGGATCCATAGTTCACTAGAGGTGGCTCTCCTTAAGATAGATAACATGTTGGGTGAACAAATTACAGCGGGGCAATTGACAAACATCGAGAAAGCAATACATGCATATACTAATCATCTTGACTCCTTTGGAACTTGAATGGGCATTACAACATTATACATAGACCGCCATCCAACTGCATCTATGACTAATAATCCACCTTCAGGTTATCATCCGAACCCCCTCCAGTATTAAGTTGCAAGCAACAGATTATTGCTTTACGAATTGCGTGTAATGTAAACAATACGATTGTTCTATGAACAAAGGATTGTTGTTTTCTCCCTAGTAGCAACAACACATCTAGTACCTTAGAGATTTCTGTCACTTCCCCAGATTACCAGAGGCATGAACCCACTATCGAGCATAAATACTAACTCTTGGAGTTGCTAGCATCTACTTGGCCAAGATATCTACTAACAACGGAAAGCATGCAAGATCACAAATAACAAAGACATGATAGAATCAATAATCAATCTGAAATAGCATCTCAATATCCATCGGATCCCCGCAAACACAACATGCAGAATTACAAATAGATGATCTTGATCATGAACGGAGCTCACAAGATCTAGACATGAAAGCACAAAGGAGGAGAAGCAGCCATCTAGCTACTACATGGATCCGTAGTCCAAGGATGAACTACTCACGCATCACACCGGAGGCTTGCATGGTGATGAAGAAGGCCTCCAGGGTCAAATACCCTCTCCAGCAGGGTGCCGGGAAGAGCTTCAGATCCCTCCCGGTCTAGGTATGGAGATGACGGCGGCTAGAGACTCTTTCGTGGATTTTTGATCGGGCACTTAGGGTTTTCGTCCCGAGGGCATCTTATAGGCAGAAGCAGAGGCCGAGGGGGTGCTGGGGTCGGCCAGACCACCCCCTGGCGCGGGCCAGGCCTAGCCGCATGGCCAGGTTCTGTGCCTGGCCCCCAGCCCTTCTCCGTCTCATATTCTGGCATCTAATGACTTCCGGAAAAATAGGCACTTTGGCTTTTGTCCTGTCAAATTCTGAGAATATTCATTTTCTGACTTTCCTGGAACCAAAAACAGCAGAAAACAGGCAGCTGGCACTGTGGCTCTTGTTAATAGGTTAGTCCAAGAAATCATATAAAAAGTACTCCAAAGTGTGGCCAAAACACAAGAAAGTGGATAAAACCAAGCATGGAACATCAAAAATTATAGATACATTTGCAATGTATCAACATCCCCAAGCTTAACTCCTGCTCATCCTCGAGTAGATAAGTGATAAAAAGAAAGAATAATTTTTGAGGTGGCATGCACCATCAAAGACTTGATCAAGGTATTTGTAAAACATTCAAAGCTGGGATCATAGTACTTCAATCATAACATGAAAGAAAAAGTTCTAGCAATAAGACAAAGAAACTATGATGCAACATGAAAAGGCAGAAACAAAAGATTCATAAATAACAATGCTTTGCAAGACGTTTGTTTGTTTCACATAAAGAAAACATAGCATAATAGTATTCAGCTTGTCCCTCAAAGAGTAGCAAATATAAATGCATAGGACACCTTCAAAGTTCATTAGAGTGACTAGATACAAATAGTTTAAAACAAGCAATATCAAGTTATGCATCAATCAACTAGTCTTGGGACAATGCACATAGAACTAAAAATTGCCACTATGCTCTCAAAGTAGGTGCATAAAGGTAGAAGGTGGAGACTCAATATAACGGTGGAAGAAAGGCCTTCATAGAAGGAAGTAGGGATTCAAGTCTCATAAAGAGCTTCCAAAAATTATAGTACGTATAGCTTTCAGCTCTCATTGCCCCTATCATAAGCATCTTGAAGGTGATTAAGGTTAAAGTGACACAACTAAGAGGATATGCTTGACAAGTTATAAACCGAAATCTCATGTCCCTTACTTACAAAGACCAAACCTCATGCTACTCAACTTTAGTCACGAGTAAGCTCTTGTCATTGTAAGTACATGTGTATCATAAAGAACCACCAACGGGGTACCCCTTGCACATGATACAGGAGCTATCCCATAATCAAAATAACAAGGCAAGCAGACAATGAGCATCTCAGTGATATTTTTATTTGCTATTTGCATAGGTTTTTATTGAGGATGCTTCATAGAGTGCTAATTATAGTAGTGATGCAAGTTTCCACCATGATTAGGCATGGCTTAGGCTAGCGGCCCAGGTGTTTCTCTAACACACATACAAACTCCATGATCTTACAAGTTCCACTTTTATTTCACATCGTCGGGATCCATAAGCAAAAGAACATGATATCAACGGGGTACAAAGTACAAGTGCAATGTTGAAAGCGTTCCCCATGATACATGGTTCTGCTAATATAAACTTATAAAGCGCAAGCATATACACAACAAAGAAGTACCCAATGGTTCAATTTTATTAGATGCAAAAAAATTAAAGTGTGTCATCAAGTTCGTGAGAGCTTTAATCACTAGTTTTCTCATAACAAGTTTAATTTGGAAGGTAAACAAAAGCATGAATATACTTGGAATAGCATAAGATAGTAGGTAGGTTTGGTGGACTCTTTGGAATAACTTGGTTTAGGGAGTTGGATGCATGAGTGGAACTCATATTTGATTGTGGAGGCTAGCAAAAGACTGGGAGCGACAAACTAAGAGAGCAATAATGGCCATAATCATGCAGAGCGACAAAACATCATTGATCAAAGCATAAAGTGATACTACAAGTCGAAAACTAAAGGATCATCAAGGCTATGGTGACTTGAGATAGTCATAACATGGTGTGAGCATGCGCCAAGTCAACCCAAATAAAGCATCAAAGGAGAATACCACTATACTATGCTTTAATATGTAAAACAACGCATGATTCATCCAATGCACATTAAGCAATCTCAATTGTTTATAAAAATTCATGCTATAGCAAAGAATACTAAGCATAAAGCAAAAATAATATCAAGCATGGCATGACAGAGCATAGGCCACAGTCAAAAACAAGCTCTTTTTACCACATAAGCATGAACTTTCCTACTCTTTTCCAAACCAAACCAAACTATTTGCAAACCAATGTATGAGAGAGGGGGTCCAACCAATTTATTCAGAAAACTAAGCAAACAAAAGAAAACTAAAAACCAAAACAAAAACCAAAAAGAAGACGCTCCAAGAACAACGCAACTGTGCATGAAACAATAAAAATGAAGCGTTTGGAAGAAACCTGGGATTTTTATTGATGAAGAAGGGGATGCATTGGGCATCCCGAAGATTTGATGCTTGTACTTCTTGGATATTTCTTGGGGTGACACGCGTGGCATCCCCAAGCTTGAGCTTTAGTCCATCCTTCATCTCATTAATCATTCCTTCCATACACCTAAAATTTTTCCTTCATACAAAACTTCACACAATCTTTATTAGCAACATTAGTGCACTCAAGATAAATAAGTCTTAAGGTTCAGTTCTAACACCAAATAAACTCCCATTAGAACACTAGCTACTGTAGCACTTCCCTTAAAAAGCTCAATTCCCCAAAAGAACTCAAAAAGGAACCAACAAGAAGCAAATGCAGAAAATGGTAGAAATCTGTCAAAATAGACCAGCAGGTAAAGACGGATTTTTTCGAAGATCTTCTGTTGCTCAAATCAAAAAGTGTTGAACTAAAGAAAGTTAGATAACAACCTGGGGCTGAAGCACAAACCTTCACGCCTCACAAAGACGTTCAAAGATTTTACACAAATTTTTATGGTGAAGCACAGAAATCTGTTTCGAGACAGTAACTTTCCCAATCATTACTTCTCTCTCATTAGAGGTTACTCTTGGCACAAAAAGCAAATAAAAAGTATAAGGAGTGGTTATTACTGAAGTAATAACTTCCAAGACTCATCTAAAACTTTTGGGTTATCTCCCAATAAGTACTTTTCTTTAACGCCTTTAAGTTAGGCATAAGAAGCAAGAAAAAGGATCAAGTGTTCTCAAATGAAGAAGCATTAAGATTAATACCAGAAATATTTTCAGCAAGGCAAGGTATATCATCCAAATAAGTTCTAGAGGATCCTCTCTCAATGCTCTTAGGTTCACTATTCTCATCAAAAGGGTTTGCAGGAACAATCTAGTCAAGATTCTTTTCTATGGCATCATGTATTGCTACTAGTTTAAAGGGTATTGGTATCTTAGGTTCCTCCCCATTAGGTTCGGTTTTGTTCATCTTTTCTTGTGTACCAACAACATCTACACATGAGCCTAGCATATTGAAACGTTCAAATACTTTCCTAGCTTCCTTGGCAACATCATAGAACTCCTTAAACAAAGTTTCTAGAATAAAATCCCTCTTTTCAGGGTCCTCAATTTCTTTAAGCTTAAGAAAGATTACTTGAATTAAGGGGTTGAGGTTAACAAACCTAGCTTCTAACAAGTGAATTAAAGAAGATGCAGCAATCTCATAGTTTGGAGCAAGTTCTGCAAGGGATCTATCCTCAGTATCTTCATGCTTACTAACATGATTAAAGAATTCTTCAATATTATCTTTCCCAATTATAGAACCACTACCGATTGGAAGGTCTTTCAAGGTGAATTTAGGGATCAACATGGTGAGCTAAGGAAGCGGAAACAACTAAAGGAGACTTAATTTTTTTTGTGTGTTTTTGATCAAGAAAGCAAACTAGTAAAACTATTTTTTTGTGTTTTTTGAATGAAGAAACAAGCAAACAAAGCAAAAAGAAACTAAGAAAAACAAAAATAACAAAGTAAAGAGATTGGTTATGAGGGACTCCCCTTGTGAATATGTCCTTGACTCCCTGGCAATGGCGCCAGAAAAATGCTAGATGGCTCAGTGTTGATGTAGAGCTCGTTCGGAACCCCAAGAGGAAGGTATGATGAGCACAACAGCAAGTTTCCCTCAGTTATGAAACCAAGGTTTAATCGAACCAGTAGGAGCAAGGAAACACCCCAAAGGTGTTTCTAGCTAAGCCTTGGCAGGGCGCACTACCGGTGCTAGTAGCAACGTGGAGACCTGCACAACACAACCACAAAACTTTGTCCCCAACTTGCGATGAGGTTGTCAATCTCACCGTGTTTTGCGGAAAACAAAGGATTAAATGTATCGAATGGAAAGAAGCAATAGTTTGCAGAAAGTAAACACAAAGTAGTAAACAGTTTGTAGATTGTATGTAAAGAAAAGGTCCGGGATCCATAGTTCACTAGAGGTGGCTCTCCTTAAGATAGATAACATACTGGGTGAACAAATTATAGCGGGGCAATTGACAAACATGGAGAAAGCAATACATGCATATACTAATCATCTTGACTCCTTTGGAACTTGATTGGGCATTACAACATTATACATAAACCGCCATCCAACTGCATCTATGACTAATAATCCACCTTCAGGTTATCATCCGAACTCCCTCCAGTATTAAGTTGCAAGCAACAGATTATTGCTTTACAAATTGCGTGTAATGTAAACAATATGATTGTTCTATGAACAAAGGATTGTTGTTTTCTCCCTAGTAGCAACAACACATCTAGTACCTTAGAGATTTATGTCACTTCCCTAGATTACCAGAGACATGAACCCACTATCGAGCATAAATACTAACTCTTAGAGTTGCTAGCATCTACTTGGCCAAGATAGCTACTAACAACGGAAAGCATGCAAGATCACAGATAACAAAGACATGATAGAATCAATAATCAATCTGAAATAGCATCTCAATATCCATCGGATCCCCGCAAACACAACATGCAGAATTACAAATAGATGATCTTGATCATGAATGGAGCTCACAAGATCTAGACATGAAAGCACAAAGGAGGAGAACCAGCCATCTAGCTACTACATGGATCCGTAGTCCAAGGATGAACTACTCACGCATCACATCGGAGGCTTGCATGGTGATGAAGAAGGCCTCCAGGGTGAAATCCCCTCTCCAACAAGGTGCCGGGAAGAGCTTCAGATCCCTCCCGACTAGGGATGGAAATGACGGCGACTATAGACTCTTTCGTGGATTTTTGATCGGGCACTTAGGGTTTTCGTCCCGAGGGCATCTTATAGGCGGAAGGAGAGGCCGAGGGGGTGTTGGGGTCGGCCAGACCACCCCTGGCGCGGGCCAGGCCTGGCCATGTGGCCAGGTGGTGTGGCTGGCCCCTGGCCCTTCTTCGTCTTGTATTCTGGCATCTGATGACTTTCGGAAAAATAGGCACTTTGGCTTTTGTCCCGTCCAATTCCGAGAATATTCATTTTCTGACTTTCCTAGAACCAAAAACAGCAGAAAACAGGCAGTTGGCACTGTGGCTCTTGTTAAAAGGTTAGTCCAAGAAATCATATAAAAAGTACTCCAATGTGTGGACAAAACACAAGAAAGTGGGTAAAACCAAGCATGGAACATCAAAAATTATAGATACATTTGCAATGTATCACACTCAGCCGAGAGAATCAGAGAACCAACAAGGAACTTACCACTAGTGGAAATCCCAGAGTAGGTGATCTTCCAGTCACCACTAGAGGAGTCCAACATAGAGAAACCCATGGAGGAAGGTGTGCGACGGTGCCGGAGTGGCACCGGCGAGAGCCGGAGGCAGAAACCTTAGAGGGACATGCCTCGGAAATCGTGCCTCGGAAACTAACTCACGCGGCCTGACTTCAATTCTTTTGCGGACACTCCTTTGCAATGTCTTTGTTGTTGGCCACAACAAGTTGCAATACTACCTATTGAGATCAAGACAATTTATATCCATATATATATATATATAAGCAGACCATTTAAAATATATGTTTAATAATATTGTACATCACCAACATCCACACATCTCTAGGGTTTTCTTCTAATCCGTAACCATGGAGCATCTTCCTTACTTAACGGGATGCTTGAGTCATCCTTCACAGCGAAGGGTGGAATTTCATGAAACTTATCATAATATTCTGACATGTCTGTCTTATCCTCCACCCCCACGATGTTTCTTTTTCCTGAAAGAACTATGTGGTGCTTTGGCTCATCGTATGTTGTATTCTTTTGCTTATATTTCCTTTTTCTCGGTTTGGTAGACATGTCCTTCACATAAAAAACCTGAGCCACATCATTGGCTATGACAAATGGTTCATCTCTATACGCAAGGTTGTTAAGATCTGCTGTTGTCATTCCGTATTTCTTGTCTACCTCAACCCCGCCTCCTGTCAGCTTGACCCATTTGCATCGAAACAAAGGGACCTTAAAATAAGGTCCATAGTCAAGTTCCCATATATCCTCTATGTAACCATAATATGTATCGTTTTTCCCATTCTCTTGATCTGTTGCATCAAATCAGACACCACTGTTTTGGTTGGTGCTCTTTTTATCTTGGGCGATCGTGTAAAATGTATTCTCATTTATCTCGTACCCTTGGAAAGTCAATATAGTTGAAGATGGTGACCTAGCCAACAAGTCCAACTTCTCTCCAACATTGATGTCATTCATGAGATGTGTCTGCAACCAACCGCCAAAAGTCCTCATGTGTTCATCTCTAATCTAGGAGCCAGGCTTTCCCAGGTTGTTGGAGTGTAAAATATTCTTGTGTTCCTCGATATACGGAGCCACCAAGGTGGAACTTTGCAGAACTGTGTAGTGTGCTTTAGTGAGAGAATCTCCGTCCATACATATCCTTGCTTTCTTTCCTAGCATGCCTTTTCCACCCAGTCTACCATCATGCTATGATTCAGGAACACTGATGGGCTTAAGGTCAGGAATAAAGTCAACACAAAACTCAATGACCTCCTCTGTTCCATATCCCTTTGAGATGCTTCCTTCTGGCCTAGCATGGTTATGAACATATTTCTTTAAGACTCCCATGAACCTCTCAAAGGGGAACATATTGTGTATAAATACAGGACCGAGAATGTTAATCTCTTCAACTAGGTGAACTAGGAGGTGCGTCATAATATTGAAGAAGGATGGTGGGAACACCAACTCGAAGCTGACAAGACATTGGACCACATCTTTCTGTAACCTTGGTAGACTATCTAGACTGATTACCTTCTGAGAAATTGCATTGAGAAACGCACATACCTTCACAATGGGTACTCGAACATTTTCTGGCAGGAGTCCCCTCAATGCAATTGGAAGCAGCTGGGTCATAAGCATGTGGCAGTCATGAGACTTTAGGTTTTGAAATTTTTTCTCTGCCATATTTATTATTCCCTTTATGTTCGACGAGAAACCAGATGGGACCTTGATACTATAAAGGACTTCAAAAAATATTTTCTTCTCTTCTTTGGTAAGAGCATAGCTGGCAGGACCTTCAAACAACTCTGGATGCATGCCGTATCGATCTTTCATACATTGTTGGTCCTGCTGTACTTCCGGTGTATCTTTGTTCTTCCCATACATGCCCAAGAAGCCTAGCAGCGTCACACAAACATTCTTCGTCAGGTGCATCACGTCAATTGCAGAGCGGACCTCTAGGACTTTCCAATAGGGTAGCTCCCAAAATATAGATTTCTTTTTCCACATGGGTGTGTGTCCAACATCGTCCTTTAGAACAGATTGTCTACCAGGACCCTTTCCAAAGATTACTTTTAAATCCTTCACCATATCAAATACATCATCACCAGTACGGTGGATAGGCTTACACCGGCTGTCTGCCTCACGATTGAAATGCTTACCTTTCTTTCTTAGGGTGTGTGTGGGCAGAAGAAAACGACGATTCCCCGGGTACACATTTATCCAAATATATACTTTCAGTATCATTTAAACAGTATGTGCATGCATTGTATCCCTTGTTTGTCTATCCTAAAATGTTACTAAGAGCAGGCCAATCATTGATTGTTATGAACAACAACGCTCGTAGGTCAAATTCCTCCTGCTTGTTCTCATCCCACACACGTACACCTTGTCCGTGCCACAACTGTAAGATTTCTTCAACTAATGGCCTTAGGTACACATAAATGTCGTTGCCGGGTTGCTTCAGGCCTTGGATGAGCACTGACATCATAATGAACTTCCGCTTCATGCACAACCAAGGAGGAAGGTTATAGATACACAGAGTCATAGGCCAGGTGCTATGACTGCAGCTCTGCTCCCCAAAAGGATTCATGCCATCTGTACTTAGACCAAACCATAAGTTCCTCGCATCACCTGCAAAGTCCGGGAACTCTCTCTTGATTTTTCTCCACTGCGACCCATCAGCGGGGTGTCTCAACATCTCGTCTTTCTTACGGTCTTCCATGTGCCATCGCAATAACTTGGCATGCTCTTTGTTCCTGAACAATCGTTTCAACCGTGGTATTATAGGAGCATACCATATCACCTTGGCAGGAACCCTCTTCATGCGGTGCTCGCCCTCAACATCACCAGGGTCATCTCGTCTTATCTTATACCGCAATGCAGTGCATACTGGGCATGCATCCAAATTCTCGTACTTCTCACCGCGGTAGAGGATGCAGTCATTAATGCATGCATGTATCTTCTACATCTCTAATACTAGAGGGCAGACAACCTTCTTTGCTTCGTAGGTACTGGCGGGCAGTTCGTTATTCTTTGGAAGCAACTTCTTCATTATTTTCAGCAACTTTTCAAATCCTTTGTCAGTCACACTGATGAGGGTTTAACTCATCAATGCCCATTGTTATGGACTTGGGTTTTGGAGAAGGAGGGAGTGCTGGAGACATCTATCGGCTAGCAAACAAGCACACAGGGGACAAAGGATTTACCCAGGTTCAGGCCTCGTAGAGGTCCCTACTCCTGCTTGTCTGCTCGTGGAATTATCGAAGGAGTCGAAAGTTACAACGGTGCGCAGATGCAATCTGGCGAGAGTTGTGGAAACTAGGGTTGCGTGTGTCTTCCTCACCGCCCCCTCCTAGCCTTTATATAGATAGGCTAGGTCTCGGGTAGCAGGTCGAGTCGGTTACAAGTTAGGGTTTTCCCCTTCAAACTTTCTATCTTTAGCTTCTTCTTGTCTCTCAAGCAATCGAGAGTCCGCAGGTTACTCGAGTCCTTTTGTCTGGGCCTTGGCGACACCGTGGGCCCGTACGTATTTAGACCGTATATACCAAGCTCGAGTACCTGTAGGGTATACCCATGTCAGTAGCCCCCGAGTATCCAGTGGAATCACAGATTTGACTGGGTACTTTTTGAAGCCTTCGAGTGCCTGAATGAGTACATTTTTCGACTGCTTTCATTTATGTCATAGGGATTGTTGATATACGTGCCTGATATAGCCGAAGTATCGGTATCAGTTAACCACCTTAGGGTGAAACAACGCAATCTACTCGAACTCGAGTCCCCGGGCTCGAATCCGGAGAAGTGCTGGCGTAATTCGACTCAGGCCGCGGAGGTCTTACAGGAGTCGAATTCCAGTTATATGGGTGTGAGCACTTGACGCGTCCGTCAAGGCATGTTCATCGTGCCTGCAGGCACGGATATATTTCTGGTAGTGCGTAGTTAAATGCGTTGCCAGGCCTTTATTCAGGTCTTACCTTCATGCTGTAAGCGTGGCATCCGAATTTTATCATCGTGGAGATGATTCGGGCGACCCAGGAGACGTAGTCTCTTTGTAGGGAAAATTATGAGGCGGTGTCGCCATGATCTGCGAGTGCGGATGTAATCGACGCACAGCTTTCGTGCAAATAATCATAGGGTGCGCGACCAGCGCTCCCTATGGGAGTAGCCCCCGAATGCCTGGTTGAGTCGAAGACTCAGGCAGGGACTAAAGAAATTTTGCGACTGCTGTCGTCTTTGTTTGTTTGTTTCAGTCAAAAACTTGGGTTGCGACTACTGTCGTCTTTTGCTTGCTTGTTTCAGTCGAAATTGTTTCCGGCGCTCCCTATGGGAGTAACCCACATCCATAGTCGAATCGCGTTTCGAGTGGTTGGGTTTGATTGTGATTGCCTGTATCCCTGCAATAAGAAAAGAAAATCATAGGGTGCGCGACCAGCGCTCCCTATGGGAGTAGCCCCCGAGTGCTTGGTGGAGTCGAAGACTCTAGCAAGGACTAAAGTAGTCGAAGTTTTCTGATGCGTAGCTGTTGATGACGTCAGTGCTGACGCTTGCATGACCTTAGTTGCCCGCGTGAGCGGTTTTGACGGGATTTGACGAGTGGTGGGTCCCACTTTCTGACTTTGATTTGACTGGGCGTGCGTAATCTTATTATTAACTGTGCCTCCTCGATTTCCGCGCGTAATGGGAGCAGTGGAGGGATGGTTCACGCTTCCTCTTCTCCACGTGTCGAGCGCGATGCGTGCCACGCGCCCAGTAGGGTTTTTTGTGAGCCGTTGGATTGCATCTCCTAAGGGTTAAGTAGCGATGCTGCGGCGGTAATTTTCCATCTGTGCCCTTTTCTTCCTCGCTGCCATCGCCATTGCTGCTGCTCATCTGCTTTTCCCCTGCGCTCATCTCCTCCTCAGCTCTGGACCACCTTCGCTCGTTTCCAAGTTATTTCCTGTGCTCTCATCGTCGCCGCGCAATGGGAAAGAAGAAAGGAGGCGTTGTCGCTGAATCCGCGGCCACCATTGCTGCGACGAAGAAGAAAGGTGGCTCCGCTACTGCGGGCACCAGTGCCGCCGCCGGCGGGAAAAAGAAGGTCGCGGGCACCCGCGTGACCAATGGCGCATGGCGTCCTTCTATCATCAAGGCTTCGGATATCCATCTTCTTCACCAAGACGGAGTTATTTCTACAGCAGTCACGGATGCGCGTGTCCCCAGCGGTGAGACCATTCTTGTGCCTCGCACTGGTTTTCGAGTGATGTTTCTTGCATTCGTCATTCGCGGTCTTTCTTTGCCTCTCCACCCCTTTCTTAGGGGTCTCCTTTGTTTCTACGGGCTCCAGCTCCATCAGCTGTCCCCAAATTCAATTCTCCACATCACCTGCTTCATCACTCTTTGCGAGTGCTGGCTCGGAATCGAGCCGCACTTTGGCCTTTTCAAGCGCTTATTTAAACTGAAGCGTCAGTCCGCATCTGGCTCTCTAGTTTACGACGTAGGTGGTTGTGGAATCCATGTCGACCCGTCCGCCACCTACTTCGACATCAAGCTCGCCAAGTCCGTCCAGGGATGGAGGGACAAATGGTTTTATGTTCGCGACCAGAAGGCCAAGGACGAGCATTTTGGATTCGTGCCTTTCGATCCTGCGGCTCCCTGCAAGAAGATGCGTTCTTGGAAGAACGTGATCATGCCTTCCGAACTCGCGGAGACAGACGTGCTATATCAACACGTCTGCGACCTCGAGAGTCGCATAGGCGCAGAAGAGGGAGGCTGCGCCCTTGTCAGGACTTGGCTGTGTCGTCGCGTCCAGCCTCTCCAGGCTAGAGTCCATCCCATGTTTCAATGGGGTGGTGCTGATGATGCCACTCGCATGTCTTCCGATGGCATGTCCGCGAGTGAGGTAGATAAGAGGGTGCGACTGGTCACGAAGTACACATTCAAGGATGTGCTTCCGAATGAGCCAATCGTTCCTCCTTTCGATGCTTCGAATCCTCCTCCTGAGGTATAGCTGTGCTACGCAGTAGCTTATTTTCGCGATTGCTTTTCTGTTGCTTACTTGCTCCTGTTGCTCATCTTTGCTGTTTGTATGCAGGATTGGGCGGTGTTGCCTTGTATGCCTCCTCTTCATGAGGGTATTATTACTCGCGAATGATATTGGGTGGCCCGATCTTCTCAGTAAGCGGGTGACGGTGATGATGGTGGATGATAGATAACTAGCCTGTAGCTATGAACTCTCCCGCTTGATCCCTGATGCCAATGCAACAATTCTCGAACCTTGTAGGATATTCACAACACCACGCTCTTGCGCACGCAGCCGTGACCACGAACGGTAGTATGCAATCTACTAATTCCCAATGGAACAACAGATCACACTCAATTATAGTTGGTAGATTCGAACACAGGGTAATTCCAGAGGTTCTATGAAAGAAACAACTCCAAAATATTTTAACGTGGTCTAAAACCTAACTAGGGGTCGTCCCAGGGCTTATAAGGGCAGCTGGGGCGGCCAGAAATCGAAACTAAACGCAAACGACTCAAACTGATACAAACCGACTCGGACCAGATTCGGTCGGCGGGCGGACACTTCGGTCGAAATCGGCCGGACAATCCGGTCAGGTTGGACACTCCGGGTGGAGTGTGCCGGACAGTCCGGTCGGGCCAGAAACTTCAAAGTTTCCGGGCGGTGTCCGGGTAGTATCCGATTTGATATACTGATTGTCCGCGCTAGTTTGCCTCTCGACCAGGCCAGACAGTCCGGGTGGATTTGGCTGGACACTCCGGTCGTGGCAGATCTTTTTGCCTTCGTCTTGATGATCTTCTCTTGCGCCTTCCTCCCGCTCCTCCCTCGCGCATCCTTGGGCGATCATCATGTTGGGCTTCTCTTGTAGCCCTTCTCCTCCTCGCGCCATGCTTGTTTCTCCAACGAACCTGATCATACATAAATGCATAGACTTAGGCAGTATAAAGTTCTCATCAATCAAAGTACCAGATTCGTATAGGAGTAAATTCACCTGTTGTTCTAGTAGCTTAGCACGAGCTCTTGTAATAGGTCCAATTCTAATCTCATTGGACTGATCATGTCTTGCGACAGTTGTAGCATATTCAGTAGTCATTGGGGTAGGTGTAATTGTAGGGATGTCCTCATCATCTCCCCCCCCTTCAAAAGGCGTCGACCTCGACGCTCCAAGGTCTTCTCCAGCATATGGTGACAAATCAGCAACGTTGAAGCTGTGACTAACTCCACCAAACTCCTCAATAGGTATATCCACCGAGTAGGCGTTATCATTAATCTGGGCTAACACCTTGTAAGGACCAGCACCACGTGGCTTCAATTTGGACTTTCGAAGTAATGGAAACCTATCCTTGTGTAGATGAACCCAAACCATATCTCCAGGCTCAAACAACACTTCTTTCCTTGCTTGATTCCTTGCAGCAGCAATGTTCTTGCCTTTCTTCTCAATAGCCTCTTGAGTCTTCTCATGTATTTTCTTCACATAATCAGCACGTTTTGATGCCTCCATATCAACTCTCTCATGTAATGGCAGAGGCAACATATCAAGTGGCGTCAATGGCTTGAAACCATACACCACCTCAAAAGGACAAAGTTGAGTAGTTGAATGCACAGCCCTGTTGTAAGCAAACTCAACATGTGGCAAACACTCTTCCCACTCCCGCAAATTCTTTTTAATCATGGTCCTTAGCAGCTGTGACAATGTTCGGTTCACCACCTCCGTTTGACCATCTGTTTGGGGATGACATGTAGTACTGAACAGCAGCTTCGTTCCTAGCTTCCCCCATAAGGTCTTCCAAAAGTAGCTCATGAACTTCACGTCACGGTCAGAAACAATCGTCTTTGGTACTCCATGTAATCTCACAATGTCCCTGAAAAACAGGTTAGCAACATGCGACGCATCGTCGCTTTTGTGGCAGGCAATAAAATGAGCCATCTTAGAGAACCTATCCACTACCACAAATATAGAATCATGACCTCTCTGTGTTTTAGGTAGACCTAGCACAAAATCCATACTAATGTCTTCCCATGGCGTAGTAGGTGCAGAGAGAGGTGTATACAAACCGTGAGGCTTCAGCTTAGATTTTGACTTGTGGCATGTAATACATCGGCTCACAAATCTGTACACATCACGCCTCATCTTGGGCCAATAAAAGTGATCAGCAAGCATGAGCAACGTCTTCTCACGCCCAAAGTGACCCATCAAACCACCAGCATGTGATTCCTGCACTAAGAACAAACGCAACGACGATTCTGGAATACATAGTTTGTTAGCTCGAAACAAATATCCATCATGTATATGATACTTATCCCATGCGTTTCTAAGAGCACACAAACGATATGGTTCAGCAAAATCATGGTCAGTTGCATAAAGTGCACAAATAGCTTCTAATCCAGCAATTTTAACATCAAGATTGGTTAATAGCATGTTCTTCCTAGATAGAGCATCAGCAACAATGTTCTCTTTTCCCATCTTATAGTTAATGATGTAAGGAAAAGACTCAATGAACTCAACCCATTTAGCTAATCTTCTATGCAAGTTCGATTGAGCTTTCAAGTATTTCAATGCTTCATGATCAGAATGTCTGATGAATTCCTTTGGCCACAAATAATGTTGCCAAACCTCAAGTACTCTAACAAGTGCATACAATTCTTTATCATAGATAGAATAATTCAAACGAGCACTAGTCAATTTCTCAGAAAAATACGCTATAGGCCGACCCTCCTGCATCAAAACGCCACCTATGCCTATACCACTAGCATCACATTCAACTTCAAATTGCTTCGAAAAATCAGGTAATGCAAGTAATGGTGCAGAAGTAAGCAAACGTTTTAACGTATCAAAAGCAATGTCTTGGGTCGCGCCCCAAACAAAAAGAACACCTTTCTTTGTCAAATCATTTAAAGGTGCAGCAATGGTGCTAAAATCTTTCACAAAGCGCCTATAGAAACCAGCGAGACCGTGGAAACTACGCACTTGACTAACATTCATTGGAGTAGGCCAATTCTGAATTGATTCAATTTTAGATTGATCTACCTCTACTCCATGCTTAGAAACAACAAATCCTAGGAATATGACCTTATCTTTTGCAAATGTACACTTCTCAAGATTAGTATACAGTTTATTATCACGTAACACTTGCAAAACTTGTCTAATATGAGTGCAATGTTCAGATTCGGTGTGGCTGTATATAAGTATATCATCAAAGTAAACAACCACGAAACGACCAATAAACTCTCTCAAAACATGATTCATCAAACGCAAGAAAGTACTAGGTGCATTAGTAAGACCAAACGGCATGACTAACCACTCATACAAGCCGAATTTAGTTTTGAAAGCAGTTTTCCATTCATCCCCTTCTTTCATCCTAATTTGATGATAACCACTACGCAAGTCAATTTTAGAGAAAACAGCAGCACCACTCAATTCATCTAACATATCCTCTAAGCGTGGAATAGGATGACGATATCGAATAGTGATGTTATTAATCGCTCTACAATCAACACACATGCGCCAAGTACCATCTTTCTTAGGAACTAAAATAACAGGAACAGCACAAGGGCTAAGAGAGACACGAATGTACCCTTTATCCAGCAACGCTTGTACTTGCTTCTGAATTTCCTTAGTTTCTTCGGGATTAGTCCTGTAAGGTTCACAGTTGGGAAGTGTGGCGCCAGGAATTAGGTCCACTTGATGTTCTATACCACGCAATGGGGGCAAACCTACGGGTACGTCTTCTGGAAACACATCCCCAAAATCATGCAAAATAGAAGAGACACCAAGAGAAATAGGGGTCATGTCGTTAGAAACCAATACCTCGCCCTTATACATGAGCACAAGTGGCATGGCTGTAGGATCCTCACAAAACTCTCTCATATCCTCCTTGGTGGCTAATATCAATAAACCAGGCACTCTCTCACTTTTCGTTATATCACTCAATTTAGGCTCAATTACATCAGGAACAGCTGTCACGCAATCTCGCCGAGTGGTAGTATCTTCCTTCAAGTTCACCTCTATCTTCTGGCGAGAATCATTCACAATTTCTTGTGGTGTCATTGGCTGCATAGTAATCTTCTTCCCTTTGAATTCCAAGTGATATGTATTGGCTCGGCCATTGTGTTGCACATGGCGATCATAGAGCCAAGGCTGACCCAATAGTAGGTGACAAACAGTCATAGGAACCACATCAAAATCAATAGAATCTTTGTATGGCTCTATTTGAAAATTCACATGTACCATATGATTTACCTTCATCTCACCATTGTTGCTCAACCATTGTATGTAGTATGGCTTGGGATGAGGTAAGTATGTCAAATTCAGTTTGGCACATAGTTCCTTACTTGCAAGATTTCTGCAGCTACCTCCATCAATAATGACCTTGCAAGCTTTGTTTGGTCCAACGAGAGCTTTTGTTTGGAACAAGTTGCAACGCTGGGATTCCTCAACCGGTTGCACACTAACTACACGTGAAGATACGACAATAGTGGGTGCACGCTCAGCATATGCATCAGCACCAACCTCGCCGTCATCAATATCATCATCAGAAGCTTCATCTCCACTTTCTACTTCACCTTGTTCATTAACAAACATAACCTTGCTGTTTGGACAATATTTCTTGTAGTGACCTCTACCTCCACAAGTATGGCACACCACATCACGAGTACGTGCAGTAGACATGTTGGAACCCGAGCTAGCAGCAGGAGAAGCAGGTTTCCGAGCATTAGAACCAAATGAAGGTGTATTTGCTGGCTTGGCCGATGGTGTAAAGGGAGCAACAGCTGGTGGCACGGCTGTAGAAGGTGTAGACCTGGCCGAAAATCTGCTGGAGGACAGAAAACGAGCACGTGACTTTGCCTCTTCTGCTAACTGGGATTCGGCCTCTCTAGCATGATGCAACAACTCATTCATGGTCTCATACTTGTGATGACGAACAATGCTCTTGATTGGTAACTTCAAATTGTTTAGGAATCGCTGCATGGTCATCTCAATGGACTCACGAATTCTAGCACGCTGCATAAGCATCTGCATCTCCATGTAGTACTCATCAACTGTCATGGTGCCTTGCTTCAGTTGCATCAATTTATCAAAAACTGATCACAAGTAGTTGGTTGGTACGAAACGAGCTTTCATGATTTGCTTCATCTCGCACCAATCCCTCACAGGAAGTTCATTGTCCTCCCTCCTATGTTGCACAAGAGCATCCCACCAACGCAAAGCATAACCATCAAATTCAGATGCTGCAAGTTTGACCTTCTTATCTTCTGGACAGTCAAATAAGCGCCAGAGTTTCTCAATCTTCAACTCCCATGTGAGGTAGTCTTCAGGATCAATGGACCCATCAAACTTAGGAATTGAGAATTTTGGCTTGCCCAAACCGTCATCAGCAGCTTGGTTGGGCACACGTGGACCACGCCCAAGATGGACAAACCGACGACCATGAGCAGGTGCATGGACAGGGGGAATAGCACGTCCCCTGCCAACATGTGGAGCAGCATCAACAGCGCTACCCTCATCGAAATCATCAAAGGCATCATCATGTTGAGGATCTTCCCTTCTATGTAAGGCGGCTGTCAAACCCTCAATGGACTGCTGCAAAGCGGTGACATTGACATTGAGCGTAGCCACTTGCGTTTGGATAGTATCAACCGTCCCAACATGCTGATCCAATCTCATATTCATATCTTGGAGATTCTTGTCAATGGCATCTGTCGTGTTAGTAAACACACGTGTCAAGTGGGATTTCAAAGCCTCATATTCACGCCAATTGACGAGCTCCTCATCCTTCTTTTTCTGCAACGCAACATCATCATCACTAGAAGACATGATTAGTAGGTTAGTGCAAAAATCAAAATCTGTATGGTGGAAACGCTCACAACTCACTCACAACTAATAAGAAAGGAGATCTTACCATTCCAAAGTGAATAGAGATGCTCTACCAAACGAAATCAAAGACTAATGCACTTGATGTGATGAAGTGAATATCAAAGGTATAGAGAACGATCGCAGGGCACACAGGTTATGTAAGGTGGAGCTATAGGTATGGTATCCTATCTACACCGCAAACAAGTCCTAGTGTTGATCGTACAAATACCCAAGAAACACACACAGTGGAGAAAAACGTGGCAAAGCAATTTATGAAAAGGAATATTGCAATGCACAAGAGAGACGCTAGTAATAGCTCAAATAGAACAGGCACAAGATTGCTCAAACTACGAGTGCTATACACAACAAGGCCTCCAATATTGCACACTTCGATATCTCTTTTTGTCAGTCTTGTAGCTCTTTTTCTCTTTTTTTAATACTGATTCTCTTTTCTTTTCTCTTTTTTTTGATTTTTTTAACTATATTACTCAAATGCAAACGAGTACAACAACTTATAACAGAACTGGGCCGGATAGTCCAGTTGATATGTGCCGGAGACTCCGGTTGAGCCGGATAGTCCGGTGTGATTCGGCCGGATAGTCCGGTTTCGCCTGTCGAAAATATCTACACTTTAAAAACCTAATGAGTAGCCTGTCGGAGCAAAGCAACTAGTCTCGTGGGTACGTTCCTAGGCACAGATGCTGTAGATAGGCTATGTCTATGGTAAGCAAACAAAAGTACGCTATGTGGACTCAGAAAACGATAAAGACTTGCGGAAACGGTAACGGTAGGAACAACGGAAAACAAGATCAAACCCTAAACCTAGACACAAACAGAAACTAGACTCCTACGAGGAAAACCTGCAGATCGGATCTACGAGAAGATACAATCAGCAACTAAAACTCGAAAACGATGCAATCTAGTTTATGGCAAATCTTTTTGTAAGGCTTTTTCTGTATAGGACGAAAAACACTCTCTAATCTATGGATGGATTTGTGGATGCTTACCGAGGCAACACTGGAAATCTGATACCAAGATGATATGGGCTGGCCCGATCTTCTCAGTAAGCGGGTGACGGTGATGATGGTGGATGATAGATAACTAGCCTGTAGCTATGAACTCTCCCGCTTGATCCCTGATGCCAATGCAACAATTCTCGAACCTTGTAGGATATTCACAACACCACGCTCTTGCGCACGCAGCCGTGACCACGAACGGTAGTATGCAATCTACTAATTCCCAATGGAACAACAGGTCACACTCAATTATAGTTGGTAGATTCGAACACAGGGTAATTCCAGAGGTTCTATGAAAGAAACAACTCCAAAATATTTTAACGTGGTCTAAAACCTAACTAGGGGTCGTCCCAGGGCTTATAAGGGCAGCTGGGGCGGCCAGAAATCGAAACTAAACGCAAACGACTCAAACTGATACAAACCGACTCGGACCAGATTCGGTCGGCGGGCGGACACTTCGGTCGAAATCGGCCGGACAATCCGGTCAGGCCGGACACTCCGGGTGGAGTGTGCCGGACAATCCGGTCGGGCCAGAAACTTCAAAGTTTCCTGGCGGTGTCCGGGTAGTATCCGATTTGATATACTGATTGTCCGCGCTAGTTTGCCTCTCGACCAGGCCGGACAGTCCGGGTGGATCTGGCCCGACACTCCGGTCGTGGCAGATCTTTTTGCCTTCATCTTGATGATCTTCTCTTGCGCCTTCCTCCCGCTCCTCCCTCGCGCATCCTTGGGCGATCATCATGTTGGGCTTCTCTTGTAGCCCTTCTCCTCCTCGCTCCATGCTTGTTTCTCCAACGAACCTGATCATACATAAATGCATAGACTTAGGCAGTATAAAGTTCTCATCAATCAAAGTACCAGATTCGTATAGGAGTAAATTCACCTGTTGTTCTAGTAGCTTAGCACGAGCTCTTGTAATAGCTCCAATTCTAATCTCATTGGACTGATCCTATCTTGCGACAGTTGTAGCATCTTCAGTAGTCATTGGGGTAGGTGTAATTGTAGGGATGTCCTCATCAGCGAAGCTTTGGAAGAGGACGAGTCTGGGTCGACTGTCCCTTCTGATGTGGAAGAGGAAGCCCCCGAGTCCGGGAGCCCGAATACTCGCAAGCATTCGCGTAGTGAGGATTCTGACGTGTCGACTCCTTCGACTCCAGAACGCACGGCCGTTGGCGCGGAGTCGCCAATTCCAGCTGTTCCTGTGAGGGCTATGGCACCGTCATCCCTCAAGAAGATGCGACTGCCCAAGGAGTCTTCGTCGGAGTCGGCGGAGGCCACGTTTGATCTTGACAAGTTTAACTGGTAAGTTTGCGAGTTCATTCATTCTTTTCTGTTTTCTTCTTGCTGGCTTTTCCCTAGAGTTTGCCTTTTCCCAATGCGAATTTTGTCTTGCAGTCAAGAGGCGTCGTCATCTTCTAGCGACGTCGAGTTTTTGAAGGAGTCGGGAGTGCGACCTCAAGGGCCAAGGTAGAGGTCGAGCGCGCTCCTTCTCCTCTGGCGGCGGCCCACTCCGGGCACAATTCTTCAAGCTCTCCTCACATAGGGGAGCATCGAATAGTTTCTCGGATGAGGGTTCAGCAAACTTCCTCGGAGTCGCTAGAGGACCATGTAAGTACATCTTTCCTTCTTTTTCAGTGTGGCAGTCAATGCCTTCTGCTGCCGTCTCTAATTTCTTGTTTTGTGCAACAGACCCTTGTAAAGGAAGCCGCGCAAGTGGCGGAGCAGGTTATGGCGATGGGTCGCCAGCATGTGATGCTGGAGACGCGTCACCGCGTGGTCGAAAGTGAGTGGTTCCACGCTTATTCTTTTCATCTTCTCTCTGTTTTGTTATATTCGACTGATAGCCAATTATTGACTACCATGTAGCTGAGCATAACGCTTTACTGCGCAATGTCGCAACATTGGAGAAGACATTGGCCGCAGCTGTGAAGGGGCACGATGAGGCAATCGCGGCTCGTGATGATGCCCAGAAGCGCGAAGAGGATCTGCGCGCCTCCTTTGCGGCCAGGGAAAAGTTGTTCGAGGAGCAACTGTTCTTAGTCGCCAAGGCCCTCTCAGGTACCTTTACTGGTGGATAGTTTATTGATGCTCCTCTCTGCTTCTAGAGTTTTGCCGGTGGCACTAGAAATTTTATCCATGTATTTTTGGTGTAGATGTTGGTGACTTGAGTTTTGACCCGCAGGCCCTTTGTCGTGATGACGCTCTGGCCGGCGCAGTATCCGCGGTCGAGGACCGAAGCGCCGCCATCCAGGATACATTGTCCAAGGCCAAGGTCGCCCTTAGTCACCTCCGGGAGGAGGTGATGCCAAAGGCGGAACAGATCGATAATATGGACGAGCTGGTGGAGTCACTCGCCGGGGGTGTGCCTGCTACTTACAAGAACTCCCTCCGGGCGGCTAGTGCGACGATGTCACACGCCATGGTGCAAGCCCACGAAGTCGAGATAGATCCATCTGCGGTGTCGAAGATGATGCCTGTTGGCGCGGATGGTCAGCAGGTAGTCTTCGCTCCCTTTGCGACTGCCTGTGCCAAATATGGCCATTCCTTGATTAATACCGTTGCCAAGAACATGCCTGCTGGCGAGTGTGCTTGTGAATATTTTTGCTTTATCCTGAATGCACTTGTTCTCCTTGCCTTTGTGTTAATTTGGTCGCCTTATTTGCTTCTGTCTTGACTTGTGGTAGGGCACATCGAGTGGTCCCATAGGGGGAACCCAGGACTCACCATCTCTTGATGAGACAGTGGCACCGTCGCGCTCCAGGGTAGAGGAGCTGTCCTTGCTGTCGTGACTTCGTGACCGCGTCAAGCAGCTAGAGCGTGAGTTGCCCCTGATCCGCGGTAACGCAGATGTGTGGAAGTCAAAGGCAGAAAAATCCGCCGCCCGCGAGCAATATCTGCTTGGCGAGGTGACGCAGCTGGGCGACCAGTTTAAGTGTTAGTTTGCTCATCCTCATCTTTTCCTTTGTAGTTAGTCGCAGTGGTACGTTGTACTCATGCTGTTGGTGCTGCTTCGTGTAGTTGTTAGCGCACGCCATCCGCAGGAGGAGAGGCATAGGATTGCCATCCGCCTTCATGGTCTCACCCAGGAGCAACTTCAAGAGAGTGGATACTTCTGGGTGGATCATGATCGTGCAACTGCATTGGCGACCCTGCAGGATCGCGCTTCGCGAGTGCTGCTCTTCCTGAAGAAATCGCAGTCATGTTTGAAGAATATCTATCGGGCGATGTTCCCGTTGGATGACACTCCATCGAGCCTGTTGGCTCTCCTGGCCAAATTTCAAGATATGTCCGCGGTTCGCGAGTGCGTGAGGCAGCAGTTGGTGGCTAGTGCCAAGGCTGCCCTCTCGATGGTGCGATTGCACAGGCCTGACGTGGATGTCGCCGCCATAGCTTCCGGTCTGCCAGCGTCGCCAGCCGGATCTGCTTGGAATATGGTGCCGCACTATCAAGCGGTGGACCGCCCAGCAGAGGAGATTGTCGACTTCTTCGAGGAACAAACCAATGTTCTTCTGTTGCAGCAGTAACCAGATTTGTGTCCTTTTATTTATTTGGAGAACAGTACGAGCTACAATGTGTGGCTAAGTAGCCTTGGCTGGGTAGCCTTATTTGCGATGTAAAAGTAAAAATAGCTAGGGGTAGAAGCGTCGTAGTTGTGCGACGTTCCAAGGGCTAGAGTATGCGACTCCTGTCTCTAAGTCTTGAAGGCGATAGGCGCCACCTGGGATTACTTCTCTAATCAAGTACGGTCCTTCCCAGGGGGACTCGAGCTTGAGATGCCCCTGCTGCTTCAGTCGTAGGACCAGGTCACCTTCGACGAAGGATCTGGGGCGAAGCCTTCTACTGTGGTAGTTGCACAGGTTCTGCTGGTAGATCGTGGATCTTTCTGCGACGATTTCTCTTGCCTCGTCGAGGAGGTCTACGGAGTCTTCGAGTGCAAGAGATGACTCTTGTTCGCTGTAAGCGACTATGCGCGGGGCCTTGTACCTTACTTTAGCGGGTAGTACCGCTTCTGCTCCGTGCACCATAAAGAATGACGTGTAGCCTATGGCGCTGTTTGGAGTTGTACGTAGGCTCCAGAGTAGTGGCGGAGGACAAAAAACTTTTAAGGTCGGGCGAACCATAAAACATAATGGTCCCCTCAGTATTATCGTTGTACATGACCTAAAACACATGTGTGAATTACACATTGATAGGACAAAAAACTAAAATGTCATCGGAAAACATGATTTGCTAATCCACCTAACCCCACTATCACAACTCCCCATCCCCCATCATTGAAATCTGATGTATCTCGTTCCATAAAATGGCATATATGGAATTACCAATAGCTTCATTGTAGCTAATATAAAGCCAATTCATTTTCGGAGAAGCCAAAACAGAATCAAAACACCCTGGTTTCAAGTCAACATACGGCTTCAGATACCAATGTTATCACTCCATGTCTATGCTTCTTCATTTTATTTTAGAAAATGGCACAAGGATAGACTTTTCGTATTTATGAAAACAAAACATAGGTTCATCAAAAGTTACGTGCATTAGCTGACAATACAAACACTAGAATTGCAAGATCTGGCCGTACTTCAGAAATCGCAATCTATCTTCAAGTGAAAACTCACGACACTAGGGGTGGAGAACCGCCGCGGCTGCCGCGTTCCTGCATGCCCGCCGAACGCCGTCACCCCGCCCGCCTGCCGCCGCTGCACTCCACCGCTAGGTTCCTGTCGTCCGAGTCGCGTGGTGGCATCAACTGTCGCTGCCATTGTCGATGTATTACTGGATCGTTCAAACTAAACAAATGAACAAGTTGGGTAATTCCGAGTTGGTCCAGATGCACCCAGCCATCAACGCTCTTCCAACTCAGCCCAAAGAAAGCCCAATGGCCAGCCTACCTCTTCCCTTCCCCTTTCTTCTCCAAAAGAATGCCATGGAAAAGAGCAACTACCACACAACGAACTGGAACTGCTGATCATGCCTAAGATGCTTTGGCAAAATTCAAGGTAGGGTGGCTGCCCTACCCTGCCCAAAGGGGTCCTTCGCCACTGCTCTAGAGTACGGATTGGAGCTCATCTGGCCAGCAACCCGCGGCTTGTTCGAATGGTCGAAGGAGTCGCTTCTTGATGCCGCTGCAGACGAGCCCATTTGCTTTTTCCACCTGACCGTTGGCCTGTGGATGTGCGACTGAGGCATAACTGATGTTGATCCCCAGGTTTCCCCAGAATTCTTGGAACTCTTTGGATGTGAAGTTCGTCCCGTTGTCAGTGATGATGCTGTGCGGCACACCGAAGCGGTAGACGATGGACTCGAAGAACTTGACCGTGCTGTGACCTGATTTCTTGGTCACTGGCATGGCTTCAATCCACTTGGTGAATTTGTCGACTGCAACCAAAAGGTAGACGTAGCCTCCTTGTGAGGACCTTGGGAGCTTGCCTACCATGTCGAGCCCCCATTGTGCGAAGGGCCAGGCCAATGGAATAGGCCGTAGTTCTCCGCCTGGTGCGTGTGGTTTGTCCGCGAATCGCTGACAAGCGTTGCACTTTTGGACTATGTCCTTGGCGTCGCGCATGGCCGTGGGCTAGTAAAATCCAGCTCGTAGAGCTTTGGCAACGAGGGCGCGACTGCCGGCGTGGTGTCTGCAAGTCCCTTCATGTATGTCGAGGAGGACTTCTCTTCCATCGGCCAGGGAGATGCATCGTTGTAACACGCCTGTGATGCTGCGTTTATACAGTTCGCCGTTGATAACGGCGAATGCCTTGGAGCGTCGCGCGATGTGCCGTGCGTCTGTCAGGTCGTCCGGTAGGCGCTTGCTGAGGAGATATGTAATGTACGGCTGCGTCCAGGATTGTTCGATCATCATGACGCTCATTGGCCCTTCGAGTCCTGTGTCTGGCTCCAAGTTATTGAGTGCCATTGGCTCATTGGGTGGCGTAGCCCCCGAGTCTGTTGGTGAGCTTGTTTTCTTATTTGCGGCCTTTGGCTTGATGGAGCATTCGCAGATGCGCTCGAGAAATACCCCAGGTGGTATGGGGGCGCAGGTAGAGCCTATGTTGGCGAGTGCGTCCGCCTCCTCGTTGCTTTCGCGACCTACATGTCGCAACTCGCAACCATCGAAGTCTCCCTCGAGTGTATCATAGAGGTCGCGGTATGCGATCATGTTGTCATTTAGTGCGTCGCACTCGTGCATTGTTTGGTTGACGACCAGCTTGGAGTCGCCATATATGACGAGCCTCTTTGCGCCGCAGTCTTTTGCCATCCTCATCCCGTGCAACAGGGCCTCGTATTCAGCCTCGTTGTTTGAGGCTATGAACTGCATTCGCAGGATGTATTTCAGCTTGTCCCCTTGAGGTGATGTCAGTATGACACCTGCTCCTGCTCCGTCTTTCCGCTCGGATCCATCGAAGTCCATTGTCCAGAGGTAGGACATATCTGGCTTGTCCGGGAGTTGGTTTTCCATCCAATGCACGAGGAAGTCAGGGAGAACTTGCGACTTGATTGCGTCACGCTTTTCGTATGTGATGTCTCGTGGAGACAGTTCGATTCCCCAAAGCGCGACTCGTCCCGTGGCGTCGGGGTTGTTGAGGATATGTCCCAATGGGGCATCGCTGACTACCACGATTGGGTGTTCCTGGAAGTAATGGCGTAGTCGTCGGGCGGTCATGAAGACGCCATACGCCAGCTTCTGGTAGTGCGGGTACCGCTGTTTTGTTGGCGTGAGGACCTCGCTGAGGTAGTATACCGGGCGTTGTACGCCATGGACCTTGTTTTCCTCGGCACGCTCGACGACAAGCACTGTACTAACCACTTGGTTGGTAGCGGAGATGTACAGCAGTAGTGGCTCCCTTTCTCGTGGAGTCACCAGGGCTGGCAAGGTGGATAACAGGCGCTTGAGATCTTCGAATGCTTCTTGCGCTTCCTTGGTCCACTCGAATTTGTCAGCTTTGCGGAGGAGCTGATAGAAGGGCAGTGCCTTTTCTCCCATTCGACTGATAAATCGACTGAGGGTCGCGATTCGTCCGGCTAGTTGTTGGACGCCTCTTATGTTCTTTGGCTTCTCCATTGCCAGTATGGCCTTTATCTTTTTCGGGTTTGCCTCAATCCCTCTCGCGGAGATGAGATACCCGAGCAGCTGCCCAGATGGTACGCCGAAGGCGCACTTGTCCGGATTGAGCTTAATCCGGTAACGATCGAGATTGGCGAATGTTTCGTGCAAGTCGTCGATTAGAGAGGCTTCCTCCTTGGTTTTGATTACTATGTCGTCGACATAGACTTGGATGTTGCGACCCAATTGCTCCTTGAGGCAAGCCTACATGCACCGCTGGTAGGTAGCTCCCGCGTTTTTTAGCCCGAAGGGCATTGTGTTGTAGCAGAACACACCGAAGGGCGTTGTAAACGCGGTCTTCTCCTGGTCTTCCTCCTTCATTCGAATTTGGTTATAGCCTGAGTAGGCATCGAGGAAGCAGAGGCGCTCGCATCCAGTGATGGAGTCGATGATTTGATTGATCTGTGGTAGCGGAAAGTGATCTTTTGGGCAGTGCTTGTTTAAAGAAGTGAAGTCCACGCACATCCATAGGATATCCGTGTCCTTTTTTGGCACCAGCACCGTATTGGCGAGCACAAGTGCTTTCCTTGATCTCGCGTATGAATTTGGCCTCGAGGAGTCTGTTGATCTCCATTCCAACTACCTGGGCTCGTGGCTCAAATAGTCGCCTGATTGTTTGCTTGACTGGCCTTGCATCGGGGTTGACGTTTAGTGCGTGCTCGGCGAATTCCCTGGGAACTCCTGGCATGTCCGCAGGACACCAGGAAAAAATTTCCCAGTGCTCACGGAGGAATTCGACAAGCGCGAGTTCCTATGCAGGACTCAAGTTGTTGGCGATGAGGGCCGTTTTGGCGGGATCTATCGGATGGACTTGCACCTTCTTTGTGTGCACAGATGAGTCGAAGGAGAGATCAGGTGAGCTTGGCCTACTCAGGGGAGGCAGACTGTTGTCTGTCGTTTCCTTCAGTCGCGCGAGATCCTCCTGCATGCCGAAGGACTGGGAGATTCTGCTGAGTTCCCTGTCGCAACTGTCAGATTGCTCAAAGCTCCCATTGATCGTGATGACGCCGTTGGGACCTGGCATTTTCATCTGCAGGTAGGCATAGTGGGGTACCGCCATGAACCTAGCGAACGCAACGCGTCCGAGGATGCAGTGGTATTGTGAGGGCCAGTCGACGACCTCAAAGTCAATGCGCTCGCGCCGGAAGTTCTTTGGCATGCCGAATATGACGTCGAGGTTAATTTTGCCTAGGGGGCATACGCCTTTCCCTGGGACGATGCCGTGGAACGTTGTGTCCGATGCCTCCAAGCAGGTTAGAGGGATCCTCATTGCTCGCAAGGTACTCGCGAATATGAGGTTGATGCCGCTTCCGCCATCCATGAAGACGCGACTCATGTCGAAGCCTCCAATTTGCGCCTTGAGTACGAGGGGGCAATGACCTGGGCGAGGTACTTGAGGCGGGTGGTCGTGTTTATCGAAGGTGATGCACGACCCACTGCCACTGAGGTACTCAGTGGTGGATGGTGGTGAGTGCATGGCCAAGTTGACTTGGCGAGTGATGGCTTTCTGCACCCTGTTGGAGGGGCGCCCCTTTTGGATCATCATGGTACCCATGGCCCGTGGGTACGGTTCTCCTTCGTGGTGCTGGTCCGGTGCAGCTCCGTTCGGGGGTGGCCCCGGTGGTGGTGGCGGTGCGCCATGTGCCACATTGCCTGGAGCGGCCCAGTAGCCTCTTTTGACTGCGTTGCGGTTCATCCGAACCAATCCCTCGTGTATCTTGAGGAACTCGTGGCAGTCCTTGAGGAGGTGGCTGGACTTTCTCTTGCCGTCATGCTTGTCGATGTAGAAGTGTACCGTGCATGGTCCGGACATTTTTTCCTCGATGGAGGTCGCGGGTGCCTCATCGCGATTGCGGCGTTGCCACACTTGCATGGTTTTCCTAGAGTCGCGGTATCCGCCGCTACGGTATCCACTGTTGCGGTTGTCGTCGCGTCTATCAGCGTAGCCGGCTGTGACCATGTTGACGTCGTCACGGTCGTCGTAGATGCGCATGCGGCGTTTGCCTCAGCGGTCGCGTCTGCGTTCGAGTTCTGCCTCCTCGTCAGAGTGAGCGCGGTTCTTCACCGAATCTTCTCCATCAGCCCACCAATTCGTGATCTACATCAGGTGGTCGATGGTCTGGGGCTTTGAGCGGCCCAGCTCCTCCCTGAGCTCTAGACGGCAGACGCCACTATTGAGTGCATCAATCGCGCGGTCCTCCGAGATGTTTTCCGCGGAGTTCTTGATGATGGACCACCTTTGGATGTATGAGCATAGCGATTCGCCAGATCTTTGCTGGTAGCATCTCAGTTCTTCGATTAATGCGGGCCGTTTGTACGTGCCCTTAAAGTTGCGCACGAAGCTGTAAACCAGCTCATCCCAACTGCGAATGGATCTGCGTGGGAGGTTATTGAGCCATGCTTGGGTGGCGCCCTGCAGCTGTAGCTGCAAAAATTGCATGGCAGTACTTCGACTGCCTCCGTGGAGCCTGACGGAGGAGATGTGATCCTCTAACCAGATTTTAGGGTCTTGTAGACCGTCGAACTTCGGATTTTCCGATGGAAGTTTAAACCCCTTAGGCATTCGCTTCTGCCTAATGGATCTGCTGAAGCATCTGGCGCCGCAGAGCTCCCCGTCTTCCTCTTCCGAGTCAGTCGACCGAGCACGTCGTGCCCTTGACTTGTCGATCTTGCGTTGTGTGAGGTCGTTGCACGCATCGTAGTCGCGATCGTGTCGCCGTGAGCAACGGCGTCGAGACAGGTCGTGACTGTCATCGCTGGATGAGGGCGATGAGTAGCGTTTTGCCAGCGCTTTGCCCTTTTTTGGGTCTGGTACCGGCTCCTTGTCGAGGGCGGCCTCGATTAGCCCCAAACCCGCGATTGTAGATCGGTGCATGGCGGTTCGGGGATCTCCAGCCGGTGGCTGGTTGTTGAGGAGGTACATGGTGGCTGCTGCCACCGCGGCCTGTGGCGTCCTGGGGACCACGTTGCCTCTCGTGTCGATTGTCATAGAGCCGAAGTCGAGGACTTTTGCGGTGTCTATGCGCTCTTGTTCGGTGAGGTGAGCCATTCGCGACTGCCTCTTATTGGCGATGTACTCGTTGCCTCGTGAGGAGGATCCTCCGTAGGAGGAGAGCCCAGCGCGACAAAGGCTCGACTCGTCCGCCGCCTTTTTACGCGCCTCAAGTTGCGCGATTGCTTGTTTTTGGCGCGTGAACTCTTCTTTTAGGAGCCAGTGGTAGCCCATCAGTAGTTCCTGCGGGGACCCCAGGGGTAGAGGTGCACCTCGTAGGGCTTCGCGACAATGCTCCCACTCTTGCTCGTTGAGCCTGATTACGACGCGTTCGCTAGTTTGTTCATTGATTATGCTGGGAGGTTCGACTGCTCCCCCGTTGGCGCCGTTACCGCCGTTGCCACCATTGCCAGTGTTACCGCCATTGCCGCGATTGGCGGAGGTGTTGCGTGCGTTAATGACGACGCACATGAAGTGATTGGGGAAGCTGCTGCTTCCACAACTTTTAGATTCGGAACCGTAGGTTCCATCTTCTGTGGCCAGATCACTCAGATCGGAGTCACGACTGCTGTCGATGATCGTGTTCTCGACTGCCACCGGAGCATTGAGCTCGCTGAGGGTGCCGATCGATGGAGGGAACCATGATGCCGGGGCAATCACCGGTGCTGTCGGTTGATCAAGCATGCGAAGCGTGCCCATCTGACCAACTTGGAAGCCGAAGCTCCCAATCGCCAGGCTAATTCCGTCGCCCACGGATTCGAAGGCCGGGCGGGTGGCCGACATGTGGACGGTGAAGTCGAAGGCGCCGAAGAGCTGGCGAATCTCCGCTGTTGCGGAGTTGTAGATCGCAGTTGATGAGGCCAAAGAAGCCGCAACATCAGCACTCCCAATTCCCACAGATGGCGCCAATTGACGAGGGTTTAACTCATCAATGCCCATTGTTATGGACTTGGGTTTTGGAGAAGGAGGGAGTGCTGGAGACATATATCGGCTAGCAAACAAGCATACAGGGGACAAAGGATTTAGCCAGGTTCAGGCCTCGTAGAGGTCCCTACTCCTGCTTGTCTGCTCGTGGAATTATCGAAGGAGTCGAAAGTTACAATGGTGCGCAGATGCAATCTGGCGAGAGTTGTGGAAACTAGGGTTGCGTGTGTCTTCCTCGCCGCCCCCTCCTAGCCTTTATATAGATAGGCTAGGTCTCGGGTAGCAGGTCGAGTCGGTTACAAGTTAGGATTTTCCCCTTCAAACTTTCTATCTTTAGCTTCTTCTTGTCTCTCAAGCAATCGAGAGTCCACAGGTTACTCGAGTCCTTTCGTCTGGGCCTTGGCGACACCGTGGGCCTGTACTAATACCAAGCTCGAGTACCTGTAGGGTATACCCATGTCACACACCGTTCTCTGCCTTCCATTGCAGCAATTCCAGTGTGCTACCCAGTTTTTTGTGCCCATCTTCACAATTTGGGTACAACAATTTGTTGTGATCCTCTAACATCTGCTTGAACTTCAATCTCTCCCTTTCAGTTACGCATTCTTCCTGGGCATCAGCAATGACCCGACTAAGATCATCATCGGGCAGATCTGATGCCCGTTCTTCATCTTCTTCTTCATCAATGTCTTCCACTGTAGTACCATCGTATTCAGGGGACATAGTAGGGTAGTCGTTATCAGAACTCGCTAGAGACTCGGTCAACGTACATCCACTGCCGGCTCATCTGCATTATATAATTAAGTACATGAAACAGAATCATGATGATAAAATTAGTATTGGTCTAAAAAACAAAATTAAATCCAACAACCGGGACTAAAGATATGATGAACCTTTAGTCCTGGTTGGAGGCACCAACCGGGACTAAATGTGGATGTGGCAACAACATGTCGACACTATGTCCTCAGTGGGCAACACTGAGCCAGTAAATGATGACACTATTTTGGGTGGGTGGCAGCACTATGCGAGGGGTGAGTGTGTCGACATTATGTGTTCGGTGCCCGGCACTATGTTGTGCTACTTAATCTATAAATAGCTATGCATTCTTGTGAAGAACTGCAAGATGGTGTGCGAGACCAGGGACACCACTATGGCGGAGCTTCTCAAAGATGTCTTAGGACCTCGTCCTCAGACATTTTCGAGGAGCTCGCCGTAGAGGCACTTCCTAATATGTGAAATTAGTTAGCTCCACCAGCATATTGATCTAGCTAGAGAAGATATAAACCGAAAGATGGTGTGCGAGAGCAGGGACACCACTATGGTAGAGCTTCTCGAAGATGTCTTAGGATCCCGTCCTCAGACATCTTCGAGGAGCTCGCCATAGAGGCACTCCCTAATATGTGAATTGTTTTAGTTACCCGGCGTATTAATCTATAGCTAGAGAAGTTATTAACTCCAAGATGGTGCGAGAGGGACACCACTACGGCGGAGCTTCTCGAAGATGTCTTAGGATCCTATCCTTAGACATCTTCGAGGATCTCGCCATAGAGGAGCTTCTCGAAGATGTATGGTGATGTCTTCTTATCAAGCTTTTATGAATTAACCCTATCTTTGTTACAATTTTTTCAGTTTGTTGAAGGCAGGTAGAAGACGAAGAAGGGTATTTGGCCCAGTAGTTAGAATGATGAACTCACGCATGTGTGTTCTTCTAAAATCAAATTTCGAGACTATATGCCAAAACAAGATATATAGATAGAATCCACATATTGTGATATTTACCTTGGAGTTCCTTGTTAGAGTATATTTGTGTATTGTAGTTTCCCCATATGTTAGGGGGCTTCCTGTATATTTGCACCTGTACATGTACTATATATTCTGGCCTTTGGCCCTCTGGTAATACATGATCTATTACCCTAACATGGTATCAGAGCCGTAAGGCTTTTTTTCTCTCTCTTCTCTCGCCGCCGTCGCCGACACCGCCGCCGCCACCGTCCGCCACCGGCCGCCCGCCCCCGCCGCCCCGGATCCACCGCCGGTCCGCCCGCTACCCCGCCCGCCCCCGCCGGCCCGGATCCGACGCCGGCCGCCACCGCCGCCCCCGTCCCTGCCGCCACCGGCCGCCCGCCCCCGCCGCCGTCGACCGGATCCGCCCCCGGTCTGCCCGCTGCCCCGGCCGCCGCCTCCTCGCCTCAGTCGGCCTGCCGCCCCGCAGCCTCCCAGATTCGATTCGATCTGGTTTGAGAAAAAAAGTCTTCCTCATCGGGCTATGTTGCGATTCCTCGCTGCCCGGTGATTTTTGATGGCGTGAATTATCCTGATTTCGCTGCCTTCATGCGCGGTCTTCGCCTTTGGGGTGTGCTTTCCGGTGAGGTCTCCTGTCCACCGCGCCCCGTTGTGCCTCCAGTGCATTGTGCCCCGACGCCCGTTGCCCTTGCCCCCGATGCTACTCAGGCGGTCAAGGATGCAGCCCAGAGTGCTGATGCTTCTGCTCGGGATGATTATGAGCGCCAGGTCCAGGACCATTCTACTGCTACTACAACCTACCGGCTGGATCTGGCTGACTACACTCAGTGGATAGATGAGGATGCTCGTGCTGCTGCTGTTCTCACTTCCAGTGTTCTGCCCCAGTATGCTGCTGAGTTCATGGGTCTTCCCGCTGCTGCTCAGTGGGCTTTTCTTCGTCAGCGCTATCAGCCGTCTGGAGATTCTCTTTATCTGTCTGTGGTTCGTCAGGAGCATGATCTTAAGCAGGGTGATTCTACTATTGATGATTTCTATACTCAGAGTGCTGCTATTTGGCGTCAGCTTGACTCTCTTCGTATAGCGGTGTGTAACACCTGTCCCTACTGTCTGATTGTGCGCGCGGATTTGGAGTTTCAGCGCGTCTTTGAGTTCTTGTCGCGGCTCCGCAAGGAGTTTGAGCCGCGCCGTGCCCAGCTGCTTGCCCGTGGTCGTGTTCCGCTCTCTGAGGTACTGGCTGAGCTTCGTGCTGAGGAGACTCGTCTTCGTGGTGCTGGTCTTCTTGAGGTTCCTTCTGTTCTTGCTGCTCGTGGTCCCCCCGTGCCGCCGGCTTTGTCGCGGTCTCTCGCGCCGCAGCTACTTTCTGCTCCACCGGCCCAGGGTCAGAGTCAGTCTTAGCAGCCCCGTGGTTCTCGTCCTCCCTGTGCTCACTGTGGCAAGCCTGGCCACGATATCTCTGGTTGCTGGACGAGGGATCCACACTTACGTCAGTAGTATCTTGCTCGTCGCCAGTCTGGTTCTTCAGGATCTTCTGTTGTTGCTTCTAGACCTCTTGCTGGTGCTTCTGGACCCCCTGCGGGTGCTCTGTCTGATCAGGATATTATTCGTGGTCTTCGTAGTCTGCTCGCTGCTACAGGCTCCTCCTCGTCGAGTACTGCTGGTTCTGTGACTAGTTCTTCTGGCACCACGCGACCATCATCTTCTACACAGTCAGGTACGTCATCCCCGTGGTATCTGGATTCTAGAGCTTCTTTTCATATGACTTCTGCGTCTTCTATTCTTTCTGCTATTCGCTCTCTTATTTCTCCTGTCCGTGTTATTACGGATGATGGTACCTCTCTTCCTGTTTCCAGTCGAGGCACCCTCTCTACTTCCTCCTTCTCTGTTCCTGATGTTTCTCATGTTCCCAGCCTTAAGATGAACCTTTTCTCTGCTAGTCAGCTTACTGATTCTGGTTGTCGTGTCATTCTTGATGCTGATTCTTGTGTTGTTCAGGACCGCCGTACACATGCTCTAGTTGGAGCTGGCCCTCGCAGCATTGAGTCTCCGGGGCTATGGGAGTTAGACTGGCTTCGCGTTCCTTCCGCTGACACTTCTTCTGTCACTTCTCCTGCGGTTGCTGCGTCTGTCACTGGCTCGTTTTAGCAGTGGCATCATCGGCTGGGTCATCTTTGTGGCTCCCATTTATGATCCTTAGTTCGTCGTGATCTTCTGGGGCTTGTCTCAGGAGATGTGTCGTTGTTACATTCGTGTCAGGGTTGTAGGTTAGGTAAACAGATTCAGCTTCCCTATCCTACTAGTGTGTCTGTATCTCAGCGACCTTTTGATTTAGTTCATTCAGATGTGTGGGGTCCGGCTCCCTTTGCTTCAAAAGGGGGCACCGATACTATATTTTGTTTATTGATGATTTTTCACGGTACACCTGGTTATTTTTTATGCGCTCTCGCAGCGAGGTGCTTGCTATTTATCAGCGCTTTGTGGCTATGGTTCGTACCCAGTATTCCACGCCTATTCGTGTTTTTCATGCTGATTCTGCAGGAGAGTATATCTCTCAGCACCTGTGTGGCATCCTTGCTGAGCAGGGCACCCTTACTCAGTTCTCGTGTCCCGGCGCCCATGCTCAAAATGGTGTCGCCGAGCGTAAGCATCGTCATATTCTTGAGACTACCCACGCTATGATGATTGCTTCCTCTCTTCCGCCGCATTTCTGGGCTGAGGCTGTCGCTACGTCGACTTACCTCATTAATATCCAGCCTTCAGCTGCTCTTCAGGGTGGCATTCCTCTCGGGCGTCTTTCTGGCTCATGTCCAGACTACTCGGCTCTTCGTTTATTTGGATGCGTTTGCTATGTCCTTCTCCCTCCTCGTGAACGCACCAAATTAACCGCTCAGTCTGTTGAGTGTGTTTTTCTTGGCTATAGTGATGAGCATAAGGGCTATCGCTGTTGGGGCCCCGTTGGTCGTCGTATGCGCATCTCTCGTGATGTCACGTTCGATGAGATGCGTCCTTTCTATCCTCGTCCCACCTCTGGCACTTACCCAACGGATGATCTCTCTTTTCTTCTTTTTCCTGATACATCTTCCGCTGTCTCTTCTCCTCCACCTCCTCCTTCTGATGCGCCTCCTTTGTCTTCGGCGCCATCCTCTCCTCCGTCTAGTTCCCCTAGTTCTCCTCGGTCTCCAGCTTCGGATCCTTCCTCCGTGCCTTCTTGTTCCTCCTCTTCTGATGAGTCATCTTCCGCGGATGAGCTTCCTTCCTCATGACCTGTTCGTCAGCGTCGTGCTCCAGACCATTACTCCCCTAGTCAGTATGGTCTCTCTGTAGTTTCCGAGCCAACTTCTTATCAGGATGCTGCGTGTCATCCTGAATGGCAGCTTGCCATGGCTGAGGAGATTGCTGCGCTTGAGCGCACAGGCACCTGGGATCTTGTCTCTCCCCCTTCTGGTGTTCGTCCTATCACATGTAAGTGGGTCTATAAAATTAAGACCCGCTCTGATGGATCTCTTGAGCGCTATAAAGCGCGTCTTGTGGCTCGTGGTTTTCAGCAGGAACATGATCGTGACTATGATGAGACTTTTGCTCCTGTGGCACATATGACCACTGTGCGTACTCTTCTTGCTGTTGCTTCTGTTCGACGCTGGTCTGTGTCCCAGCTTGATGTTCAGAATGCTTTTCTTAATGGCAAGTTGAGTGAGGAGGTCTATATGCAGCCTCCTCCTAGGTATTCTGTTTCCGATGGGATGGTTTGTCGTCTTCGACGTTCTCTTTATGGCCTCAAACAGGCCCCTCGTGCCTGGTTTGAGCGCTTTGCCTCTGTGGTGACTACTGCTGGTTTCTCTCCTAGTTCTCATGATCCAGCGCTTTTTGTTCACACTTCTCCTCGTGGACGCACTCTTCTCCTTCTCTATGTTGATGATATGATCATTTCTGGTGATGATCCTGAGTATATTGCCTTTGTCAAGGCTCGCCTTCGTGATCAGTTTCTTATGACTGATCTTGGTCCTCTTCGCTATTTTCTTGGGATTGAGGTTTCATCCACTTCTGATGGGTTTTCTATCTCTCAGGAAAAGTATATTCAGGATCTTCTTGCTCGGGCTGCTCTTGCGGATGAGCGCACCGTTGAGACTCCTGTGGAGCTTCATGTTAAGCTTCGTTCTACGGATGGTGATCCTCTTCCCGATCCCACTCGTTATCGCCATCTTGTTGGGAGTCTCGTTTATCTTGCTGTCACCCGTCTTGATATCTCTTATCCTATTCATATTCTGAGCCAGTTTGTCTCAGCTCCTACCACTGTTCACTATGGTCATCTCCTCCGTGTCCTCCGTTATCTTCGTGGCACAATTACTCGTCGCCTTTTCTTCCCTCGTTCTAGCTCTCTCCAGCTCCAGTGCTACTCAGATGCTACGTGGGCGAATGATCCTACGGATCGTCATTCACTTTCTGCTTACTGTGTGTTTCCTGGTGGTTCGCTTGTTGCTTGGAAGACGAAGAAACAGGTAGCGGTTTCCCGTTCGAGTGTTGAGGCTGAGTTGCGGGCTATGGCTTCGGTGACTGCTGAGGTGACCTGGTTACGGTGGTTGCTTGCAGATTTTGGGGTCTCTGTTACGACACCCACTCCACTTTTGTCAGATAGTACAGGTGCTATCAGTATTGCACGTGATCCGGTCAAGCATGAGCTGACCAAGCATATTGGTGTTGATGCTTTTTATACTCGTGCTCAGGTGCAGGATCAGGTTGTTGTACTCCATTATGTGCCTTCAGACTTGTAGTTGGCAGATTTCTTTACAAAGGCACAAACCCGCGCTCAGCATGATTTCTTACTCTCCAAACTCAGTGTTGTGGATCCACCATGAGTTTGAGGGGGGGGGGGTGTTAGAGTATATTTGTGTATTGTAGTTTCCCCATATGTTAGGGGGCTTCCTGTATATTTGCACCTGTACATGTACTATATATTCTGGCCTTTGGCCCTCTGGTAATACATGATCTATTACCCTAACATTCCTTACATTAATACAAGATAGATAAAATCTAAACATCGATCTCATGTTATCATGGCAAAAATTACTACCAAACTAAATCCACAAATCCATCTACAAGATAGAGCATGGAATGAGCTAATATAGCAATGAGAGTTCAAAGGATGAAGTTGCTCACCTTTTAGAACGTTTGGATAGATGGGGCACCATAAAATGTTGACAAATCTTGAGAAAAATTTGGGCATAAACTCGAGCTTGAAGCAAGAAAGAGGGAAGAGCCACCAGCTTGAAATGGTGGCTTGGGCAGGTGGGGGAAGAAGATATAGCCATACCTTTAGTCCCAGTTCGTGTCTAGAACCGGGACTAAATGGTCCACCTTTAGTCCCGGTTCGTATAACAAACCGGAACTAAAGGGTCTGGCGCCGGACCCAGCCTGCCTGAAACCCTTTAGTCCCGGTTTGTTACACGAACCGGGACTAAAGGTTCCGTTCAAACCGGGACTAGTGCCTGCCACCCCCTAGGACCAGATCTAGCCGTTGGGACCGGTGCATTAGTCCCGGTTTGTAGCAAAACCGGGACTAATTTCCCTGGATCAAAGGTACGTTTTCGACTAGTGATTACACACAAATGCCACCCCGAAACAACCAACAACCAACGAAAAATGAAAATATAATTACTAGAAAAATGCCATCGGAGGCACATCCATCCGCACTACCGGTTGAAGAAATCCTATGTGTGTGGAGTTTGTTATTCATATTCACGCATGCAGAGTTTGTTATTCATAGCTGCACTTGTAGTATTTTTTTAATAGAAAGATCTCAGCTTATCTCAACAAACTATCTCATAATTTTCTCTTATCTCAACAAACTACTCCCGTTATCAACTAGCTACCGCTGTTAATTATCTCCGTTTTCATTTATCTCTCTCTACCACTGCAATCGATTAGTTGTGTAAGTGCATGTAATGAAGAAGCTGCCACAACCCACAACCGACCTTTCTATGCACGTGCAGCCGGTAGAGTCTCCCTGGCTATGGTAGCTTTGTGTGACGCTCCAAGTTGCCCCGCGCCATGTTAGCTCTGCACGTCCTCGTCCTGTCGTCCATCAGGCTAGCTCGAAAGGTACACCTCCATGAACTGGCTCGTATGCCAGTTTCGGGAGCATACTCAAACAGAACCACTTAGCGCACGCCACTGTCGTCGGTTGGGTCAGCCCACCTCACCGACGACCACTGGCATGTTGCCCAACCTATCATACGCCACCGTCGCGTGCTTGACGCCGAGTTATTTGTACGTCCATGAAAATGCGAATAAAAAGTTGTTTGGTTTACTCCATGTAGAACAGAGGAAGTAGTCCACAACGCTGACGCCGGACAAACGGGAGCACGAGCAGCTCGTGGTGTCAGAAAACAACAACCCGTTGGTGCTGCTCGGGGAGGAGAAGAGAGGAAGCGCATCACTGGAAGCCGGAAACAGGGATGAGACCTCCACCCTTCCTCGTGCCCTACCGGCTCCCATGCCGCCGACTATACTACTGGTACTACATACAGCTGAGGAATACAATGTACACTATTTTTTTCAGTTCGTGGGTATGCAACACAAAATGAGAAATTGAGATGCCAGACGGTAGATCCTAGACACGGGTAGTGATCTCGGCAGGCCTGAATCGTCAGCCTTGCACAATGCCACATCCAGCAGGTGGCCGTGACGATGGCCATCATGAACTCGTCCGAACAACTCCCATGGCAGCGGTAGAGTTATCAAGATTTATGGCGCCACAACAAGTGCACTTCTTCTGCCCCCGTTAATCTTGTTTTCATGGGAGTTCTTTCCGCAACAGAGAAATGGATTATTGCTCTTTCTTGACAAACTGGATCCAAGTCCTGATTTTTTCCATCCACTCATTAGATCCGGATGACAACAAAGCATCCTCATCTGCCTATGGGCGCACCAAAGAATTTTTTCTAGGATAATTTATGTCGTGCCTCCTTCCTCTCATATGTGCCCTCTCCTATGTTTTGCGCACTAGGTTTGGACTTTCAAGCCTACTCTGCTATTCTTCACCACCTAACACCATATGTTAGATCGACAGTGGAGACATGGAGCCGACAAGGAGGTGCCATGGCGAAGGCCATGGAACCGTGGATCGACACATCTAGGGAGTCCTCATCAGAAGAGAAGGCAATATGGTGACAAAGAAAGGAAAAGAACTTAAATGTCTCAAAGGTAATCAGATGTTCTTATCCTATTATTGTACTATTTTTGTTTATATAAAGAGCAGGGATACGTCCTGGTATTCTAAAAAAGGAAAATGTAAAATTCTATTTACTCATAGGACATTATACGGTCCTATTCGTCAAGATAAATGACATGCGCTCTCTTAAATACAAAAACTCTTGCTTGAATTACATATGTTAGCATTTATCTTCGATAAAAGCACATATGTATAAATGTGTTAGTAGCAACTAAAAATGATTTACAACCTTTGAAACATTCACAAGATAAATATGTGTCACCATTAAGTGGAATACGAAAGCTTCAAAGTGTTCCCTTTACTTATGCTTCAAACTGAAGTTCCCAAACCGTTGAAAGTGCTCTTTTCAATGAATTGTGTAAATAATTAGTTAAACAAAATAGGGAGTGAGGAGTAATTTTAACACGATTGCTTTGTTACTTAACACTATTTCTCCAAAGCGGTGGACCGTGATATGGACCAAGTATTCGTGGAGTTAGTATCGTTAGAGCCAGAGACGGAATTCGTGAGTATAGATGAAGGAAAAACTTGCTAGATAGAAGGGGGAGGAGTGATATATGTGCAGCAATACACTGGCACTTCTCATGGATTGTCAACCTTGCAGGTAAGGACGTTTTTAGGGCCTCATGGTGGCTTGGTCCCCAACTAGGGTAGGTAGTAAGATCTTGAGCACAAATAACACTGATATGGTATAATTTTCATGAAATTCTAGAATTTTGTGTGATTTAGATATGGGATGTGACTCCCAATCTGTATGTATTGACAACGTACAAGACACTGTATTTTAGTGCTCTTTTCTAATAGTGTCAGGTTGGGAATTATGTGATAAATTGTTTTGATGTCTTGCCAAAATATAAATCACATCAGTGCTAGAACCTGTACTAGAGTTAGATCTATTCTTAAATAACAGGAAGTACTACCTCTAATCCAAATTAGTTGTCACAGATTTAGGCAACACTTTACCTAAATCTGCGATAATTAATTTGAATGGCAGGGAGTTAGCACTTTTACAAGTAAGTCATATATTCCCTTTGTGAATAACTAGATGCCAAATCCTTATAAAATACGAATTATCACATGTGCATACTGACCCAATTTATTTTCCACTATCTTATCTTAACAAACATTGTTTATGGATCCGGCGAGTTGAAGCCTATCAGATGAGCTCGTGCCAAGTAGGAGCTCACTCGTGACTCATGAGAAACCGTGTCTATGTTGTCGGATCGTCCTAGAGTCACACTGTACTCACTTGTATTATGTTCAAATGTCACTACATGTGACGCCCTCAAGTGTATCTCTGTTGTCCCCTTTCCAACGCTGGAATCAATCGATTCATTCTATGTGTTCAATCCGGTGACACCAGGTATTGGCTGTACCGAGAACATAATCATTCGATTGATCTTGTCTACCTAGGTACAAGGACAAAATCAGTTAAACAGTCACAACAATTCTGCTTTGCACGTTCAAGAATTGAGAAATGTTCGATGATCTTACCAATTCTCGGATGTTACATATATTTAGTTACATGTGTTTCTTTTAGTGTACAAAAGGTAATTTTTTTTGAACCTGTTTAAGAAATAGTTTGCTGATTTTATTATGGGTCTTCCACTCGAGAACTAACCATCCTCCCGAACCTTGCTTCTCCAAAAATAGAGATCATAGTGGAGAGTGTTGTCCTTCTACCTTCATTATCCACGTTAAGTATAGCCACACAAATTGATAATTAAGTAATGGACACTTTTTTTGTGTTTAAGAGCACGTGTAGTTCCTATCGACACAAAGTGAATCGGCAAAATATTGAAGAGAAAAATGGATGAAGACACAAGAGAGCCGGGCACCGAGAAAAACGAAGAACCACATGGATGCATGATGATCATCTAGAAATACTTTTTGCCCAAATCATTTAGATCTAGAGCCAGTTTGTAGTAGTCTCAAAATGTTTTGCGCCACCGACTTACACTTTTATGGGTTTTAAACATTAAATTTTCACGTAGGTTTTATTTGCGAAAATTTCGCTGACCTGTTGATAATCATCGACCGCAGTACAAAAAATCCAAAAAGTATTAAAATTACAATTAGATACTTTAACCACCTAGCGACGACTACATACACTAGCGTGAGCCGAAGGAGCGCCGCCGTCTTCGCCCCTTCTTCACCGAAGCCGAACAAATCTTGTCATAGTAGAGATTGTTGTAGTAGACATACGGGTAGTCGTCATGCTAAGATCCCAAAAGACCGCCACACTAGAGTAGCAACCCTCGCCGATGATGACAATCGTAGATCGGAAGAGACTGACCTAAAACCACACTAACAAGTACAAAAAACAGCCGGATCCCACGAGATCCGCCGGACACATGACTTCACGCGGCTTCGCTGGTGTTAGACGCACCACCGACCGGAGAATAGGATGAGAAGGACCTTATTCTGACTTCAGGATAGAGCCGCCGTCTCACCATCTCGAAGAAGACACTAAACACAGTCTTAAAAAAAATAGAACCCTTCCTCCGAGGATATGTTGTGGTCCGCTACGTCTTTATTAGTAATTATTTTTAAAGAGCCATGGCAGCGGGTATTCAACTAGTTGGGCTAAAAACTCAAACACCCCCGGTTTACAGTGAGTTGCTCTAAACGTTTGGAGCGAACAGGTAATCTTGTAAAACCCGGTCCCTCCACCACTGCGTTTTCCTCCGCAAGAAAGAAAGAGAGAGAGAGGGCACACAGCACCGGCCAGACCGATCTCACGCGAATTCCTCCGACGGCCGAAATCAAATCCCTTCTCTCGGATCATGGACGGATCTCACGCTAAAGCCGCTGCGCCGGCGGCCGGAGGAGGAGAGGGGACGCAGAGGACACTGTAAGTTTTCCTATTGCCCGATCTCGTTTCTTTCGGTACTTGCGTCGCGCCGCTGGGGGAGAGATGCGTGCGATCTCGTCTAGGACGGCGGCGGCGTTGACGGGTTGCGGGCGGTCGGCGAGCCGACGCGCTGAAGCCCCTGGCCGGTAGGCTCCAATTCCATGGTACAGATCACGCCTAACCAAAGGCGGTTTATCCATGGGGTATGACATACATATGTTAATATTAGTACAATTAAAATCAGTACCCCCAGACCCCATTGTTATATGATTGAAAGGCAGCTATTGATATGTGGGGATTGGTGCCTTGACATCCATTACTGAGACAAATACCTCCCTCCAATCCATAATAAGTACTAAATCAATGACGCTTATGATGGGTCCGAGGGAGTACTAAGTTAGTCCCTCTTACTAACACTGGGCATGCCATTTACCATCTGGACTAATCAATGGACCTCTTTTTTAGAGAGCTGAAAGAGCCTTGCGTATATTATTATTACTAAGCAAAAGATAAGTTAAATACAATAAAACCTACATGTCAAACGGTGAGATAACAAGTGTCAAAACTGTTCATGACGTGTATCTGATGTGCGCTGTTCTCGGATTTTATACTTACAGGCCCAGGCTCTGAAAATTGGCTGCCTCTGCCACTCATTGTTGATTTGGTGGTAATATTTAGGTTATAATGATGATCTTTTCAATGTGATTTTTCTCATGAATCCTTTCAAAACTAGGGTTTTGTCAACTTTTTTTGACATGAACTAGGGTTTTGTCAATTAAGACTAGGCGAACTGTTCATGATTTAAAATGATGGTGCGCACATGCTTATTTGTGAACTGTTGACATAGCTTATTTGAGAATTCTTTACTTTGATAGACTGGGTATTTTTGTGTTAGTATAGACTATAGAGGTCAGTCCAGCTTATAATTAATTAGTCAGGCCAACAGATATAGTGCCTTTTGTAATTGTCCAAGATGGTAACATCAATCTTGTGCATGCTATTATTTTTCCAAGATCAAGCTTCCCTTGGTGTGCAAATACCGACTTTTTCTTGGTGCTATTGCTTCTTTCAACAAATTTATCTACAGACGTGGTTAACTCTAGACATTGGATCATATCAACAGGAATCCTTATGTCACTGGTAACTCAGTGATTGCAATGAAATACAAGGATGGTGTGATCATGGCATGCGACACTGGAGGTTAGTTGTTATCTCTACACAGGTAAATGTAGTTGCTGTGATACGGAAGTCATTGTCTAATTCCTTGTGCAGCTTCCTATGGGTCAACTTTGCGGTACAAGAGCGTGGAGCGTATTAAGGCGGTTGGTAAGCATAGCCTTATTGGAGCAAGTGGGGAGTTCAGTGACTTCCAGGAGATTTTGCGCTATTTGGATGAGTTAACGTAAGTTACCTTGAATGGTTAAGCTCATATTTTTCTTCACTCTGCTATGTAAAATCCATGTGACATCGTAACACCCCCTTCTTTTTCAGTTTGTCCGATCATATGTGGGATGATGGAAACTCACTGGGCCCCAAGGAAATCCATGCCTACCTGACAAGAGTAATGTACAATAGGCGCAATAAGTTTGACCCTCTATGGAACTCCCTCGTACTTGGTGGAGTGAAAAAGGGACCAAAGGGCGATGAGAAGTATCTTGGCATGGTACTTAATTCATTCAAACAATAGTACTGTTTTTCGCTGCATCTGGTTTTTCAGCATCTTATCTTATCCTGGACATTTGGTGTTCAGGTTAACATGATTGGTACACACTTTGAGGAGAACCACATTGCCACTGGATTTGGGAACCATATGGCAGTCCCGATCCTTCGTGGTGAATGGCGTGAGGACCTGACTTTTGAAGAAGCTGTTAAGCTGATTGAGAAGTGCTTGCTGGTTCTGCTGTACCGTGACCGGTCATCTATCAACAAATTCCAGGTGCGAGCTTGTCCTCTCAGTGAATCAATAACGCCTAGAAAGAAATTTAGACAGGTTTCATTCAACAGCTACTGTTTACGACAATGCAAGGAAGAGTAGCTAACCTGAATGTTTACCATAAATTACTAACCTGCATGTTTACTACTAAATTGCTAACCTGCATGTTTACCACTAAATTGCTGACGAAAGGTAATAACAGGGAGTGCAAATACAAATAAGATGTACTTTATTTTAGGTGCCAATATCCTAAATGAGCATTGGCATTATGTAACTGCGAGGTTACAAACCTGAACCCAGAATGGAACAAAGTGTTCCAATCTTGCCTGAAGCATGCAGCTCTTGCGTGCGAATTCTGATTTGCTCTTTTAGACGGGCTTTTTTATGCTACATATTCTCATACAGAATCAAAAAGAAATTAGATTCTGCGTGTGTGGAACTCTAAATTTTTTACACCCTCAATCAAAGTTGTGCGTAGCTTACAAGAAATTCAAAATTTTAACAAGAGATGCTTAATTTGATCACGAAACAAAACTGAATATGCTTGCATCGTGCATATCTTAAAATTATGTAGTTATTCATAAACAAACAACAGCGACCTACACTGACACAAACAAACTAAAAAAAAGTAATACAAGCTACATATCCAAGTATAAATAGATTGAGACGACACTCTTAACTAGGGGTGGGAACCGGTAGTGGATAGTCCAAATTATCCGGCTTTGTATTCAGGAAACTGGAAATGGTCGTGGTAATATCCGAATCCGGATGGACATTGAAATGGTTGCGGTAGATATCCAGATTCGTTTTACAAATACAAATATATAATGTGGTATTGAATTTTGAAGTAAATGTGGATATGGAAATGGATATATATGTATCTGAATAAAATTATGTTATCTTATTTTAATAATTCTAGCCCGATATGCCAATTATCTAACCTAAAGAAACTAACAAAGTGGTCAAATGTTTTTTTCTGTGATTGAATTTTAAACTGTTGTGTATTATTATATAGTAAGCAGATTTAGGAAAGCACTTTTGAATCTGATGCGCTAGCCGCCCAGCGAGAAATGTATTTATCTCTGACAGTTCACTCACTATTAAAACACGAGTCTACTATTTCTTTATTCGTATCCATTCCGAATTGAGAAAAAATCTGGTCCGCATTCGTATTTGAGTAACATCCACTCCGCATTCGTATTCAAAAACATCCGTATCCGCATCCGCATCCGCATCCGCATCCGCATCCGGTTTGAAAATACGAAAATGGATATGGGATTATCCGATCAACATCCGATCTGTTTCCGCCCTACTCTTAACAGTAGCCTCATGCTTCAGCACAACAAGGTCCGTAAAATAACAGGGGCAGTTTATTTCAAGACATCTTAGCTAAATGCCCGTGCGCGGCTATGGAGTAACACACTCGACGGATTTGTTTTGGTGCATCGTGCCTTTTACTCATTTTTTTGGCAATCATCATGAAACCGTCTAGACCAATGTCTTCTCGTGTTCCCTGACTAACCAATCTGGTGGCGTTATGACAGATTGCCAAGATCACGACCGAGGGATCGACCATCTACCCGCCTTATGCCCTGAAGACCAACTGGGGCTTTGCCGCCTTCGAGAACCCATCCCAGGGTGCTGTAGGGACATGGTAGATTTATGCATGTTGCGGGGCTATGAGCTAGGAAACGAAGCAAACTGCTGCTGGAATTTGCTGGAACTGTTTCAGCCCCATGAGCGTTTCAATTGAACATGACTGGAACTCCACTTTTGCTCTGTATGACATGTTATGTGATATAATTTCAAGTCTTGTGAACGTTAAGCTTGGAACTTGGATCTCGTATGGTAATGTGTCTTTATTGCTTCTATATGTCGATTTGAAGTGCTGGCCAAGGGTATTCATTCCAAAATTTGTGCCCATTCCACATGTCATGGCTGCCCGCTTTGTAGTACAGTAGGAGGCAGCTGCACACGCCCGCAGAATTTCATTGAATGTGTGGCGTCAAGCCCTCAGCTAGAGAAAACGGACAGGCTTCGAAGACGGAGTACTACAGAGTTAAAAGTTTGCTGAACTGTATTCGGTATAAAATTAAAAGTCTGAAACATTTTTGTTTGATTTCGGATGTCCAATTGAGCATGTACTAGGATTAAACGGGGGCAAAGAACAAAGGTATGGGGTAGTATTTAAGAATTTTTGAATGACTGGAGTCCTCCCGTGCGGCGGTTGCTGAGCAAGGTAATCATGATCCAAATAACGTAGACGTGGGCCGTTCCGAAAAAAAGATGGGACAAGAAGTCATGGCAGGCCCACCGCATGCATCCGTTTCGCTGCACATCACCGGTGGTCGGCTCGGTACTAAATTTATTTATCACGTGCATGTCTCCATGTTCCATTGATCGTGGAGCTCTATAGTATTATTGCTAATTATCCAATAAATCAGAGCCTAATCACCAGATTAATTAGGAGTAATTGCAAGATTAATTATGCACAATTGCTAGATTACTGATTTCGGGAATAATTAGGTCTTGTTTGTCACATTTCTAGTTGCCAGATTAATTATTCCTGGCTGCCAGGTTTAACCGTACCTAATTGCCACCTTAATTGCAAGAGTACTAATTTCCAGACTAAAAATATGCCTAACTGCTAGATTAAGTAAGCCAAATTGCCAGGTTAAAATCAGTCTAATTGCCAGATTGATTAGTTTGTACCACTTCTCTCCCATGTATCATTTCCTCCCACCCACGAGCAATACCGGCATGGTAGAGGCTTGTAACTACCTCGGTGAATTACGCTCTTAGTTGCATGCCTGGATGAGCGAAAGTGGTTAAAATAGTACGGTGGGGTCCTGGGGCCACTCACAGGTAGACCTTTCGGCCGTCCTAACCACTTTCAGAACATCGGGACAAGAACGAGCGATGTAATCGGCAGGCGAAGGGATCAACTACAAACACAAATGGGTATGTATGCAAGCCACCATACAACTGTTCACAGAGTCATTCCATCTAAAAGAAATAGAAATATTGCAACGTCATACGGCAAAATCCAAATATCCTAGATAGAGATAATAGTTTAGGATAGCTCCTCATACATCAAACATCAGAGTATCAGGCGGAAGCGGAAAACAAGATCCGAGTACGGATAAGAAGCAAATTGGCATAAAATGCCACCTAAATAAACACATCCCGCCCACAGATCTCACGGATCCCTGTTCCCGGAATCTCTACACCGAGTGATCGTTGCCAACATCATCCGTCTCTTCCACCCAGTATCCATCTTGTGAGTACACCTGTTCATCTGAATCAAACAATTTATCGTGTGAGACTCTAGAGGTACTCAGCAAGTCTTTATGCCTCTAAAGGGGACATATACCTAGGGTGACGCAATTGCAGCAAAAGATAATAACTAACAAGTCTATAGATACTCGCTAACCATCCGCCTAACCAATGATAGACGGATGTCCGTTAATTAGTAACAACAGTTATAACAGTATTAATAACAGATCCATCCTCCTTCTCGCTTACCAACGAGAAAGCGGACGAACAACCCATCCGTTGGCAGTTTAATTAACCATTCCATGAGTATTGCACTATTTACTAATCCGGTACTTAGTCAGATTAAAAAGCGGTACTTTAGTTATACTTGTCTATGATCGAGAAACTGTGCTCCAAGTCGTCCATAACCGCGGACACGGCTTTCAGAAAGATTTACCCTGCAGGGGTGCACAAATAGCAACACACACTCGATCAACCTCGGAAAAATCAACTCAAAACCTAATGAGGCATTCACGACAAAGCAATCACAGGATTCAGAAATATTTCAGGGGGCCACCCCATTAAGCTACCCGCAACGAAGCTAGCTGACTCCGAGACGGACTCAAGGTTTGTGTGGACGGCGGTAAACGACTGGGAACCCGAAAGCGTGACTGGGATTGTCGATACAGCGAAAACGTGTCACGATCCAAAACAGTACAGGTGCTCCACGCACAATCATAAATAAACAGTAAACATGGCATAAATACAGGATAGTAATAAAACCCCAAACTAATTGTGGCCCCAAGAAATAGAAATGAATCAAGCTCTGGCTCAGGGGGGTCCATAAGGTCTCTCGGATGTGGATAGTGCGAATAGTCAAGGAACAGGAATCAAGTACTCGGGGTCCTACGGGACACAAGTGAGCATGAAAAACCAAATATCAGATATTGCTCACCGATGACTCTTTCATTAGTTATCCCATTACTACTCAGGTTAAGTTGTTTAGGTACCTCGTTATCCATTAGACACTCACATACCCTACACATGCTGTTCTACGACTCGCATGGCTCAAACAACTCCTGTAGTAATGGCTCATGGGATGGAGGAACACGCTTCAGTGGGGTTTAAAAGTAAAGGCCATGCAATACTTGGGATTCAATTTAATGTAATCGCGACTCAATGATGCAAGAATAAGATAGAGGCAATAGGTACTATATGTATGCAAGCATGTGGTAGTGCTTGCCTGGCAGCTCAGTTGAAGCGAGAGACAGATCTGGGTAGAACTCCTATGATTCCTGATAATTCTCCTGCTGGGCGTCTATTCGAAGAAGAACCAAACAAACAAGGGCCAACATAAATAAAGTGCACAATCATATGAACAAAAATGCGACAAGTAAACAAGCATGCCATGATGAATGATGCACAATTTACATGGCATTAATGTAGCATGGCATGGTGAGGTGTGGGGTACAAGAATAAAGCATTTTATTATTTATATGGTCAAGTTTTATTGCCATAAACAGTTCTGATTTTTAATAATGACATGATGCATACTTCAATTCAGAACATGGAATGCATAGATAGAACGGGCTCGTCACGCTGATCGATTTAGACATATTATTTGTCGAATTTGGAGTTGTAGAATTAAAGTTAGTAATTAGTTAAGAAAAGGCATTTTTATTGCAATTAAACAATTTTTGAAAATTTAAATTGCCCAAAAGATATTTGAATGGCATATTTGAAATCCTCACATTTTTCTGATTCAAAAACATATATCATTTGTATTATTTGGAATTATAATTTAAAAGTTATTTTAAAACAGATTTAAATTTGTATTTAAACATTTTCAGAAATTGTTTTATTAAAACAGAATTACACAGAGACTTTTTGCACACAGAAGCAGCTAGCCCCAGTCGCTGACGGGTAGGGCCAGTGCTGACTGGGCGAGACGGCGCGTCGGAAAACCTTTTGCACCGTGAGTACGCCCAGCCGCAGTGGATGACAGGTGGGGTCCGAGGCTCCGCTGACCCACACGCTAGTGGGTGAGTGCGAGGCTGCCACGCGGCACAACGGGGGGGGACTGCGGTTTGATGGAAACAAAGTGCGGGGTACCTTTTTGTAAAACGGTAACAGACACCAACTGGTGGGCCTGGGCTGGACCGCGGGTTGAGCAGCAAAAGGCGTAGGGGGGTATGTGCAAAAGGGGGTGCGGTACTATTTTTCTTCTCGTTCTCTCTGACGAAACTGACGGGAACGCACGGCGACAGAGCGCGCGGCGCGGGACAGGGGATCGAACTCGCGATCGAGCGCGCGCGCGCGGCGGCGGCTACCGCTGGGCTAGGGAGGGGTTGCTGACAGGAGGACGGTAGGCGGCTAGGTGAGGTTCCACGACGCGACGACGAGCAGACGCACGCGCTCGCCGGCGCACAGAGGGTGTACGACGGTATGATCGACGCATACAAGAAACGACGACGACGGCGAGGATGTCTGGGAGGGTGCGTGGCTCACCACGAGGTTACTGGAGGTGGTGGATCAGGCAGGGGAGCGGCCGATCGGCGACGTAGCAGGCGGCCGGCCAGAGCTAGGGTTTCGGTGGCGCGTCGGTGTGCCGCGGTACAGGGTCGGCTCCTCCTCGGCTCTGTGTACGGGGCGACGCAGGGTGCTCCTCCAGCCTTCCTCGACGACCAAACACCACGCCCGCCTCCTCCTAGCTAGGGTGGCGAGAACGACACCGACGGTGGGCGCCGGCGATGGAAGAGGGAGGGTGGCGATCGTTGGGAAGGAGAGGGGAAGGGCAAGGCCCTGGGGATGGATCTGGGCACGAGAGAGAGACGGGAGGGAGTGGGCAAAGCACAGAGGGAGAGGGGAGATGTTGTGGGGAATCGGTGGAGTAAAGGTGGCTTCGGCCACCTTTTTCTCCTCCTCCTTCACGTGCTCGTCCTAGGGGGTGGGTGTGGCTGCAGGTGGGACCGGCCAAGGGGAAGAGAGGGGTAGCTTGGGTGTGGGGTAGGCCTGGCAGGGAGAGAGAGAAAGAGAGAGAGAGAGAGAGAGGCCGAGAGGTGGGGGGGGGGGGTAGATGGAGCTAGGTTGGGGGTAACTCGGGTTAGGGTTTAGAGATAGAGGGGTAGATGGCAAGGGTGGGTCCCTGTTGGGAGAGAGGGGGCGAGGGGCTCGACATGGTGAGGGAAAAGTGGTGAGAGGAGGACTCGGCTAGGTAGAGAGAAAAAGAGAAGAGGGTTTAGGGTAGGGTAAGGTGGTAGGTTAGGGTTTCCTCATGGTCAAGGCAAGGGGTGGTGATGGTGTTTAGGGTTTGAGCATGGCCAAGGCAAGACCAACCAAGGGGTTTAGGGTTTTGGTGATGAGCCAACAAGATCATGCAAGAGATGGAGGAGATGGTGGTGAGGTTAGGCTTGTGATGCACATGGCAAAGGGAGAAACAAACAAGAAGGTGAGAATGAGAGAAAAAGGGAAGCTCAACAAAAGAACATGATGCACTTAGTTTGATTCCCAAAAGACAAGATCCACTTCCAAAAACAAAGAAAGACCCAAGGAGAAGAGATGGTGGTGATCTTGCATGGCCCATGCATGGGCATTAAATGCCAGGTTTTATCTTGTGAAAACAAAATAATGATCATGGCATTCATACACATGCATTCCAAAATATGGAGTAAGGCCAAGCTAAAGGAAAATATAATTGGATTCATCCCAACCCACATGAGCTAGATTAAATGCCAAAAGAAAGTAAAAGCTCATGGGTAATTAGGATGGTGGAATTATAAGGTGGTGACAAAGAAAGGTGGTGGAGTGGAATAAAAGATATGCCCCAACTCAGCTTGGCATCAAGCATTTATCAAGAACCAAATACAATATATCAAGAGCCAAATGCAATTACTAATGCATATGAGAGAAGAACCAAATGAAAAGGGTTTTATATGATGCTCAGATGCAAGGTGGCATGATGACATGAGCATGATATAATTATGATGCAACAATTGTATGTAGGAAGTAGCCATTATATTACTAGACCAGTAGCATTACATATGTTAGACAGATGGGATGCTACAACTCTCCCCCACTAAACAGGAATCTCGCCCCGAGATTCTAGGAAGAAGAAGGAGACACGAAGAGGGTAGGATACTTGGCACGGAGCTCATCCTCGCGTTCCCAAGTGGCTTCATCAACTGAATGGTGCGACCACTGCACCTTGCAGAACTTGATGGACTTGTTGCGAGTCCTTCTTTCTGCGACTTCTAGGATTTTTATGGGGTGTTCTTGATAAGACAGATCTTCTTGGAGATTGATGAGTTCATGGTCCACGGTCCTGCCGGGATCCTTGAAGCACTTCTTGAGTTGAGAGATATGGAAAACATCATGGACCTTGAGTTTTCAGGGAGCTCAAGAGCATAAGCAACTTCTCCTCTTCTTCCCCGAATTTTGAAAGGACCAATGTATCTAGGAGCCAGCTTTCCTTTGATACCAAAGCGGTGCGTGCCTCTCATGGGAGTGACACGAAGGTAAACGAGATCACCAGGGACATACTCAATGTCCGTGTGCTTTCTGTCATGATTGCTCTTCTGGCGACTTTGAGCAATCTTCAGGTTTTCAAGAATGATGTGAACTTTCTCCTCCGCTTGAGTTACAATGTCAGGGCCAAACAATATTCTTTCACCTGCACCCGACCAACCTATCAGAGTTCTGCATTTGCGACCATAGAGAGCCTCAAATGGTGCCATCTTTAGAATTTTTTGGAAGCTGTTGTTGTAAGAGAATTCAGCATAAGGGAGGCATTCTTCCCACTTCATGCCGAAAGAGATAACGCAAGCACGGAGCTAATCTTCCAGAATCTGACTGATCCTTTCAACTTGTCCTTGCGACTGAGGGTGGTAAGCTGTGCTGAAGTTCAATTTTGTTCCCAACGCATTGTGGAAACTTCCCCAGAACTTGGAAGTGAAGATGCTTCCACGGTCTGAGCTGATCTCAAGAGGAACCCCATACAGAGAGACAATTCTGTTGATATAGAGCTCAGCCAACTGAATTGCAGAAATTCTTTCCTTGACAGGAAAGAAGTGAGCTACTTTAGAAAGCCTGTCGATGACAACAAAGATTGCATTGTTGCCCTTCTGCGACCTTGGAAAACCAGTTATGAAATCCATCTCTACTTTCTCCCATTTCCCATTTCGGAGGCTTCAATGGCTGTAGAAGACCGGAAGGTTTCTGATTGACAGCTTTAACTCTACGGCAGACATCACACTCCGAGACATACTTGCACAATATCGTTTCAACCAGGCCACCAATATTGTGTTTTCAAGTCCATGTACATCTTAGTGCTGCAAGGGTGGATAGAAAGAAAGAATCATGCGCCTCCTTGAGAACTTGCTCCATTAAACCCGGGTAGTTCGGAACAACATCCGGTGTTCAAAGAAAGAGTGCCTTGGTCGTCAACAGTGGAAAGACTCATACTTCGGAAGCTGAATGTTGGAGATGATCTTTTTAGTGTAAGGATCACCAAGTTGAATGGAGGCGAAACTTTTTCCTCCAAGAGAGGTGTTGCCAGAAGGTTCAGAAGATACCCTTTGGTCCACAATTTCAAGGTTGAGCGTGCGGAATTCCTCGCACAAGAGAGGCTGTTGTTTCTTCCGCCATGAGGTTGTTGACATAAGCTTTTCGGCTGAGAGCATCGGCCGTGACATTAGCTTTGCCCGGAGTGGTAGTTGATGGTCAAATCGAAATCATTTATTGCTTCAATCCACCTCCTCTAACGAAGGTTGAGATTAGGCCGTGTGAAGATATACTTCAGACTCTTGTGATCAGAAAAGATCTCACAACGGTTGCCAAGCAAGTAATGCCTCCACACTTTCAAAGCAAAGACAACTGCTGCGAGTTCGAGGTCATGTGTAGGATAGTTGATCTCATGCGTCTTCAACTGTCGAGAGGCATAAGCAACAACTTGTTTTTCTTGCATAAGTACCGCACCCAATCCTTGCAATGAGGCGTCACAGAATATCTGGAAAGGCTTTGATGTATCTGGAGGAACTAAGACTGGTGTGGAAGTGAGCTTCTCTTTGAGTGTTTCAAAGCTTGCTTGACATGCAGGAGTCCAAGGTATTTCTTGCCTTTCTTGAGGAGATCGGTAAGAGGCTTCGCAATCTTCAAGAAATTTTGAACGAAGCGACGACAGTAACTAGCCAAACCAAGGAAACTCCGGACTTCTTTGACATTTTTGGGTGGAAGCCAGTCAACAATTGTCTTAACAGTTCTGGGTTGACGGCAATGCCCTTGGCCGAGATGACGTGACCAAGATAGGTGACTTGAGGCAGCCAGAACTCACACTTGGAGAACTTTGCATACATGCGGTTCTCATGAAGCTTGTTTAGGACACACCGAAGGTGTTCTTCATGTTCTTCCTTTGACTTAGAATAGACTAGAATGTCATCCAGATAGACCACGACAAACTATCAAGATATTCCATGAAAACCGAGTTCATAAGCCTCGAGAAGGTGGCAGGTGCATTGGTGAGACCAAAAGACATGACCGTGTACTCATACAGGCCATAGCGGGTGGTGAAAGCTGTTTTGGGAACATCTTCCTTGTGAATCTTGATTTTATGTACCCACTTCTCAAATCTAGCTTAGAGAATACCACAGCTCCAGCTAGCTGATCGAAGAGATCAAGAGATCATTAATCCACGGAAGGGGATATTTATTCTTGATGGTTTTAGCATTGAGAGCCCGATAGTCAACACAAAGTCTATCAGTCTTGTCTCGCTTCTTCACAAAGATGGTTGGGCTACCCCAAGAAGAAGTACTGTGCTGAATGAAACCCAACTTCTCTTGTTCATCCAGCTGACGTTTGAGTTCAGCCAACTCAGCAGGACCCATTTTATAAGGCCGCTTGGAGATAGGAGCGGTACCAGGTTGAAGGTCAATCACAAACTCAACCTCACGATCCGGAGGCATACCTGGCAACTCTTCAGGAAAAACATCTGGAAACTCACAGACCACCGGAACACTCTGAATACCTTCCATAGCATCATCATTCAGAGCCGCCAAAGAGTAAAGCTGAATTGTAGGAGTCAAACTGGAGAATAGACTATATGGCCTTCAGGAATTTTCAGAGAAACCGAGCGTTTCAGCACAATCAATCACAACTGCATTTGCTGTTAACCAATCCATGCCCAAGATAACATCAATATCAGAATTGCCCAAAATAATTAAGGAAGTCGGAAACGACGAGACACCAATCTCAATTTGATTGCCATGGCTGATCTTGGTAGATAACAATCTTGCCCCGGGAGAAAGAACCATTAACTTTTTATCCAGCTGGTCTATAGCAAGCTCATGCTCATTTGCAAATTTGTGAGACACAAAAGAATGCGATGCACCAGAATCAAATAAAACTCGTGCAGGAACTGAGTTAACAGGAAGCATACCCATCACAACTCCAGCTGCATGCTCCCTTGAGCGACGTTGACATAGTTGGCACGAGCAACCGTAGACCCAGGCTTGGTGTTGATGTTGAGAGCCCGAGGTGGAGGTGCACGAACCATAGGAGAACTTGCCGCAGGTCTTGGAGGTGGTGGTGGAAGAGCTTTGTTATTCATTGGACAATTCCAGTGCTGATGCCCAGTGTTTCCACAAGTGTAGCAAGCACCAGGTGGACGTGGAGCAACGTAGCCAGGGACTCCGCCAGGCGCTCCAGGGTAGTTGTGGTTGTAGCCCCTGGGAGCCGCAGTGAAGGAGTTTGGTGGCCTTCCGTGTAGCTTGACGGTCTTGGTGGAGCCGGGAGCGACGGTGGGGTGTTAGGAACCCAGAGACGACACTTAGAAGGAGCTGTCATAGCTGAAGAGCTTGCTGCATCGCGGCTGTGTTTCTTTGACTCCTCAAACACTTGCCTACTTGCTTCTTCCTGCAGAGCTGTATGTTGGAGTTCCAGAAAAGACCCCAGCCTTGCATGAGTGATTGCATATTGATGGAAGCATTGAGTCCTTGCCTGAACCTCTTTTGCTTCTTCTTGTCATTAGAGATCTCATCGCCACCATACCGAGAAAGGTTCATGAAGTTTCTGATGTAGGTATTGACATTGTCAGTGCCCTGCTTGAGGTTGAGAAACACTTCCTTCATCCTTTCCATGACAATTTCTGACAGATATTGCTCTTTGAAAGCCGCAGTGAATTGCTCCCAAGTAGGCTGAAAACCAGAGAGGTCTGCCTTGAGGTAATTTTCCCACCACAGAGCTGCATCTCCCTTCAGAAGGTGAGTGGCACATTTGACCCATTCTTGCTCAGGAACATCCGCAGTCATCAGCAACCTTGACACTTCACGAAGCCAATCATCCGCATCAAGTGGCTGATCAGACACCTCAAATTGGCGTGGGTTGAACTTGAGAAAACTCTTGATGTCTCCTCGCTTGGGAGGTGGAGGTAGCGGAACAAACTCATTCCTCCTCACGCTTTCCTCGAAGCGCTGCTGGTTCTGCTGCATAGTGCCCAAGGCATTTGCAATACTTGCCAAAGCAGCCCCCAGTTCAGGTGGTATGTCCTCCTCAGAACGGCGTGGTGGTGCCATCCTGTGATTGATATAAAACACAAGTCAGTACTATAATGGAGAATAATAATAATCCAAAATAGTACCAAAATGGAATTAACCAAGATTAAAGGATACAATTCACTGAGATGATATTAAAATATCAACAAAGTTCAAGGCACCTAGAAGATATTAAGCATAACGCACACGACTGAACAAGGAGTGTGGTACACAACTAACAAAGAAAAAATTTCCGCAAATTTCGGCATTAAAATACCACTATATGCGCAAAACCACTTAACGAATCAAGATTAGTAACTCTACTAATTCAATATACAAGAGCAATGATAAAAGTTGGTATGGTCGCGACTCCATCCCGCACTCAAATCATTACTCCGCACATGAATCAGTAAAACACATATCCCAACACCTTCTTCTTAAGATGAACCTAAAGATTAGTAACTACGGAAACGAACACCCCAACAAGATAACGTCGGATAACAAAGAGTAAGACAGATCGCATCGGTATACAACGAATCAGATAGATCGCGTCGGTTTACAAAGGCCTGTCGGTATGGAATGTACCAACAGTTGATAACCAAAAGGCAGATAGTGATAACATTTGGATGCAACAGATAGACAAGGAATTCACACACACACACACAACCTATGGTACTACGGAACCCAGAACACGTGAATCCTAGTTTGAATTTTAGAAGAGGATTGAAAACGTTACACTTCCTTACCAGAAAAAGGGTGGGTGGGTGGGTAAGAAGAAAAATGGAAGCAGTCCTACTCTCACGTTTGTTTTTCCCTAGTATACATAACTACCAAATATTTGCTAGACTGACAACGACCATTTTGGCTGAGACCCTGAAGGGCGGGATGGCTCTGATACCAATTGTAACTACCTCGGTGAATTACGCTCTTAGTTACATGCCTGGATGAACGAAAGTGGTGTTAAAATAGTACGGTGGGGCCCAGGGCCACTCACGGTAGACCTTTCGGCCGTCCTAACCACTTTCAGAACATCGGGACAAGAACGAGCGGCGTAATCGGCAGGCGAAGGGATCAACTACATACACAAATGAGTATGTATGCAAGCCACATACAACAGTCCTCAGAGCCATTCCATCTAAAAGAAATAGAAATATTGCAACGCCATACGGCAAGATTCAAATATCCTAGATAGATAATATTTAGGATAGCTCCTCATACATCAACATCAGAGTATCAGGGGAAGAAGGGAAAACAAGATCCGAGTACGGATAAGAAGCAAATCGGCATAAGATGCCACATAAATAAACACATCCGCCCACAGATCTCACGGATCCCCGTTCCGGAATCTCTACACCGAGTGATCGTTGCCAAACATCATCTGTCTCCTCCACCCAGTATCCATCTTGCGGGTACACCTGTTCATCTGAATCAAACAATTTTCGTGGGAGACCCTAGGGGTACTCAGCAAGTCTTTATGCCTTAAAGGGGACACAACCTGGGGTGACGCAATTGCAGCAAAAGATAATAACTAACAA